>OZ037935.1:12098157-12698157 GCA_964035585.1 Polytrichum formosum | reverse complement strand
TTCCTGCTACTTTTTCTCGGGCAGCCCAAGAAGGAATATTAAATTTCAAGAAATCAAGATAATGAGAGAGAGAGAGAGAGAGAGAGAGAGCTGTTGGGAAGTTGGTACATCAACATCAGCTAATTCGCCTCTCAATACATTATTGTGAGATTGCAGCTCCGCTATAGAAGATGGTGCATGCCTGCTCACACTTTACCGCCGAATCAAGCTGACAGTTGGGGTTTTTGAAGCTAATCCCGGTGTCAAACTATCTAGAATTAGTAACCTCCGACATACATACCTTAATCTCAGGGCAATTTCATTGGATCGATGAATGAGAGGCACGCTCATATGCAATATTTCCCTCTCGCAATCTTTCGACCAGATGACTGCACTCAAGCGTAGTTCAGTGCCAATCTAGTTTGCCTTCCAGTGCAGTCTGCTGAATTTCTCTCTTAATATGGATAGAAGGTGCAATGGAGTACTAATGTGATAATTCAATAGATATGAGGGATCAGCAGGAATTGATTGAAGATTTATGAGCTAGGTGTATTGTGTTGAGGTGGGCAATGCAGGCCACACATGAAGCGTCTTCCTTTGTTATCCCCGTGTCCTTAGTCATTTGCAATCTCCGGCATTTGTGAGAGGAGAATAAAATAATCTGAAGGGAAATGTACAGCTCTTGAGGAGAATTGTCTGTCTTGATAAAGCTAGGATTTAGGGTTCGCGTGTTCGAGTTTCAGTTTGTAGGTCATCTTATGCAATGCAGGTCCAGGGCAGTCATCTAGCATCCTGGGATGTATGTTAGGATATTGTAATCAAATCCACTTCGCCTTTTCCAACCATTGCCAATACCTTGCACTGCGAATCCTGTTTTTTCACATTTTTGTTCCACATGCTTCTCATCTAATCCCTTGAAACACAGAAGTTTGCAGGATAATAGCTGAAAATAACATGTTTTGTAGGATTGGAGCCACATGAGTAGGAGAACAAGATTGTCAACACTCATCGTTCAGTAATGAGCAAACACGGAGCAAATGCATTGTTACCTTGAAATTGGCCCATTGTAGGTGTTTTTGAGAATGCTAATTCCACCTCACTCGTCCAGCTGAGATCAGAGAACCTATCGATTTCTTGTGGAGGCTGTTTACCGTGAATGTCCAACAGTCCATCAGGAAAAGGAAGAGGCCTGAGCTTCCTGATAGAGCGGCTCCATGGTGTGCCCGGATACCAAAAGGTGCCATTTGGGCTTGGCAAGGTGATGTGTGTGTGGGGCCCCCAATTGTAATAGGTGAAGAGGATGTAGATTCAAATGTTTTGATACAACCCCGTTGTGTCATCAAAGATGAAGGTTTTGGAGACGAAGAATTTGCAACAATCCATATCGGTAGAGGCTCCGTGCAGAAACTCCTTGTTTATGAACCGACTGCAGAATGTTATCTTGCAGCTCATGTATTGGGAGAGGTTTGCAATCAGGAAATCTACAAACGTGCTACTGTGAATGACATGAATGCCATTGACCCCCACTAGGAGCTTGTGCAATGGATCCCTCTGACCAACAACATTGAACGTGACCTCAAATCTCAATGCAGCACGAGCAACAAAAGCACAAGAAAAGATTGTTCAGGTTCAATTTTTGTTTTTAGCCCTGTTTTTTTATTATCAGAATATTCAAAGAGTAGACTTGTGCTTTGGTTTCAATTGAAGGTTCCAGATAATCTTAAATTTGACTTAACTAAGTTCTAAATAACTAATTTTTTTTTCTCTATGTTTGCCTTCATGAAATTGAAGAACAAGTTCAATACTTAGGGTCCCAGACTATGTCACCTTCACACCAAGAAGAATTGGTGGATAAGTTGTCAGAGTTGGTAAATTTGGATTCCAAACTTCCTACACAGGAGTGTGGCGGAAGGTCATGCACATATTCACAGGCAAGACAAATCTTTGTTTGAACAATCACCTGGAGTAATAGCCATCCTCCACATAAAATCAAGAGCCAATCCTAGTATAGGCTTTGGAAAGTGGCAGGTTTTGTTCCTCTGCAAAAGAATTAGGAATCACTTGTCCTCAAAGATCAACTTTGCGAAAGGTTTCGCAGTAAAATAAAACACTTCTATAGATTTCACATAACAACTTCAAACTTGGGCTCATTTGTATAATAACGAGTTTATTGGTTCGTGCCTGCAGATTCGAAAGAAAGTGGATTACGAGGAGAAGGTATCAACGTTCTTGACGCAAAGCTGTGAGAGAGGAGCAATCATGGAATCGTTGATTAAAATTAATTATGCACGAGTTACGAAAGGTGCACTGGGCAAAGCGAAGGAGCTCGGAGGATTGTGGAGGGCTGCAATGGGGACAAGGAAATGGAGATCAATATCTTTCTAAAGCACTGTAACCAGACCCTTCCCTAAGCGATGGTCAATTGTTTTCGCTAGGGCTTTGAACTTAGCAAGAGGGGAACATGCATGCCCAACAATCGATCTCTGATAAGTTACAATGTACTTTTCAGGATGGAAAAGGCAATGGAGATGGAGTGCCAGACCTTAAACTTGCTTGGCGAAAGATATTGAGCAGAAAAGGATTCTAGAGGTGGAGTTGGACTAAGAAAGCAAATCTGGTGTAGATTTGTCGTTGCAGATTAGCCAGACAACACGAAGAACTGATGATGGTAGAAATGTCTTGTTTTGTTTGTTTTTTTCTGGTCCCATTTTCAACACTATTATTTCATTGCATGTGACGATTGCAACACTTCTGTACTTTATCGTGTCTAAGTATCTGTATTTTTTCGCAGCATCTTCGGTCACTTATGGCTGCTAACGAGAGGCGCTTTGAGGAACGGCTATCTTCTAAATTCGAATTACTGAAGCATATCAGATGCACTCAACAGAAGACCTCTACGATTAAACGCTTCTTCTCAATTGACGTTGCAAAGGTGAATCACTTTATACATTATACACATTTCGCTAGTGTCAATTTCACTTGCTAGTGCTGGAAATGTGACTTGCAATAATGATCAACTACAATTTATAAGCATAGATGTTAAATGAACTTGCAAGTTTCTTACATTTCTACTCTTGATCTCAGATGGACTATAATTTCCTTTCCTTTATAGAGTTGACCGAATCTTCCATTTCTGTCATAGCTTCTTATGTACACAAACTAGAAACCGGATACCTATTTTCATTTCTAAACATTAACTTGCTCACAAGTGGATTCAAGTTGTCGAAGAAGTACACAGTGGTGCACTTACAGAACTTCACAACATAGTGACAACGTTGGTTGCGACTGTGAACAAGATGAAAGAAGAGAAGACAAACATTGTAGAGTGCATAATTTGCTTTGGTGATCTCGAAGAATCCTCTTCTCCTCGGTCGGAGCCACCCACTCCTGAGGCAACTTTTCACTCTAAGAAACTGAAGAGAGCTTGTTTTTTTGCCATGCATGCATGCAAGTGTGTGCATCACATGCTCGCATACTCTTTGGGAGACGGGACCCCAGGTGTGCCCTGTCTGCAAAGAGAAATTAGCTGAGAAGCCCAGACCAATATTCCTCTAAGGTGTGCCATAACTTTCGCATCCATAATCAAGAGGAAATATAATTAACATTGTGAGTGATAGAATTTGTCAACTGTCTGAGGTTTGTGGATGAAGAGAGATGCCAATCTCAATTGAATGTGACACAGTATCTATGTTAACCTAGGCAAAGAATTAAATCCAGCTTGCAAGGGACCTAAGGGTGAACACTTTTACATCCTTTTTATTTTTATATTCATAGGATCAAGCCGCAACTTTTTGCATCTAATTTCCTGCACCTCTCCTTCTCTGTTCTCTTCTTTTACTGCATGATATGATGTTCGGAGTTTGAGGGAAGAGTCTTGCGGGTTTGCACTGCGGGAAGTGCTTTGCATCTGTGGTTTATCATGTATAAGAAATCAATTCTTGTGGCGATGAAAACTGATCATTAGTTGTCAAAGGATCAATCAAAGCATGACTCATGCGTTGAACAATACTACATATCTCAATATAATATGCACATGATCATGCTCTTGCTTGTAGAAGATCTAGATCAGACTTCATGATCTCTCATACTTCACTGAATCATCATGTTACAAAGCACCTCACATCGATATGGGTAGGAATTTAGCAGAACCTTTTGGGAAGCATTAGTTGAAGGGGCAACAGATTTATTTTTTAAATATTGGGAATTATGTACATGCCAGTGCTTACGTGGAGTGGTAAGCTTGATTTGCAAGGGCAGAAAGGGAGGGCAAGGGCACTCAAAGGTTAGATGGGAGGCTTGAAAAGGAGGTCAAAATGGGACTGTTGTTGTTGGCAATCCTATTTTGGGGCCCAAAACGACACTCCAAGGCCTTCAAAAAGTCTAGAAAAATGCTAAAATTACATATAGTTTTTGATGTAGTATGAAACTCTTTGATTGATTGTAATGATGAGCACTCCTAAATGTGCACATAAAAAAATTGTTTTTCAAGAAATTTTTAAAATTATATGATCCAAAATGATTTACTAAATCCCAATACTAATACTAATACTAATAATAATAATAATAATAATTTGAGGGGTTGCAAAGTCATTTTAATTCATGGAATGTTTTTTGTGCTATTCTTAAAGTTGAATTAGGCTGTAATTTTGAGTTTTTTAATCAAATTAAAAATTTCAAATCAAAGTAATAATTACATAATGGTTTGGAGAACCACTACAACCACATTCACTAATGTTATGGGTCCCAATTATTATTTTAGGTCTAATTTGTTGATCATGAAATTTGTTGTTTTTGTAAGATTGTAATTGCCAATTTTGCACATGTATTTTATTCATAAGCCTTCCGACCACGGCATCCAAATTGGCACACGTCCTTAATCAACGATATTTATGCTTACAAGTGTACCGATTAAAACACTATGATTTGGGTGCAAGCACGGTCAAGTACACAACTTTATTACCTTGGATAGGTTTAAGTGATTTCTCTCTGCAATCAATCCACCGGGATTGAGCCAAGTTCCCGCCAAGCTAGCATGAGCAGCAACTTGAAGTTCCTCCTTGACTTGGCACTACTCACTCCTACTTGTAGGCGAGGCGAGGCGGGTGTAATAATTGCATAAAGAACTGGGGCTAGTTCCCTTTGTTAATTTTTGCCCTTGTATAGGTGAATGACTTGTTTGTGCTTGTAGGTGACAAGGCATTATGGCATCATAAAATGCACCGTGTCGATCACCAGTGGCATAAGGCCTTGCTGAAATGGAATCAACCTTTACGTTGGGTAGGTCCTCTCGGATCGGCTATTCCTAGCAAGGCTTCTCTTTGCACCCGTCACAAGCCAAAAGAAAGCCATATAAAGTATGTTATCAAACTTGCTCGTTGAAAGAAAAGCGAAATTGAAAGAATGCATGTCACATGGAAAGGCCAAAAAAATATAAGCCCGTCAAAATTAAGGTCCCCTCAACCATGACTTGTCAACCATATCCCATAACTATGGGCAAACAATGTCGTATCCCATAGTATAGAAGTCACACTTCGAGTTTATAGTGACTTATAAGATACAAGTCAACTTCTACACATGTAAGTAACACCTAATTAAACCCAATATGAGTTTGTGTTGAGTTTTCAATGTGAATATAAATTTAATTTTACATTAAGTACATCAAGGCATCTTGTGAAAATTCATCAAACGATGTGGAGGCCTTGCTTCTAGCTATTGTTTACACAAGATAATAAGAGAATTGGTTGAATTCTTGGCAAACATATGTTCTCCTAAATGATACATCCGGTTGGGGATTATTAACAAGATGCCAAGACATGTTTCTAAATGTTTGGAAGTGTGTTTTGCAAAGCAAGGGTGTTGAATTTGCAGATTGGCCTTTTCTGCTTAATCTAGGTCCTCATCTTCATGTTACCACTGCTACCTATCACTTCTTAATAATGGTACAATCAAGCATACTGGCTCTCCTTGCACCTCAACTTCAAGCTTTTCTTTATGTACTCATGGCTTTCTTCTATTTTCCATTACCATGTTTTTTTGATTATAATATACATGTCATTTATGCACATCAATCGACATAAGCAACTCAAAAGTTTGATGATTGCAATTGATTTACAACCAAGTGTGATTGAATGTAATTAGGTTTAATTAATCTTGATTAATTCTAATTAAGACTAATTAAATCAAAAAGTATGCTTACCAAATTAATTATAAATTAAATTTACTGGAATTAATCAGAATTAATAAAAATAATAATTAGACTTAGTTACATTCAATCACACTTAATTAGTTTAAATGCATATGAATACTTTGTGAAAGTAGAAGGCATTAACTATACTATAATATTTAACATATTAAAAATGAATCACTAATTCTAGTTCCATTTTAGAATGGAAAGGCCTTTTCAATGATAAGTCACAAAAATTATAACCTCAATGTTAATGAGGGTTTTGTAATATTTTTGACTTCCAAGTTAATTACATGTTTTTTTGGCGGTTTCACTTTGAAAATGAAATCCTAGTCAATTGCTTATTTACTCAATGGAAGTGAACATATATATTGGATTTTGGACCTTGAAGGTGAAGTGCACTCAATATGAGATTTGTGGATAAGTGGCCTTCAAGAATGCAAAGGCAATGGGTTTTTCGAAGTCGGACGGGCGGGCAGCAGTTTTTGGTCGGGTCCGGGCGGCTGCCCCTGCCCGACTCTACCCCGCCCGAAAAGTTCGTGGGGGGGGGGGAGTTTGACGTTCCCCCGACGGAAAGGCAAAGAGGATGTAGTGCTCAACGAAGCCCGTTGTGTCATTAGAGATGGAAAAAAATTGGTGGAGGTTCGAAAGTCCTTGTCTTTGCACCGACTGCAAAAGGTGTTCTTGCAGCTCATGTGTTGGGAGAGGTTTGCAATCAGCATAATTGCAGACAAGCTAAGTACTGTAAGTGGCATGACTGCCGTCGACCCCCAAGTTTGTCAGATGGCCGTCTTTGATCGGCGACAATGAACGTGCCCTCAATCCAGATGCAGTGGAAGAAAAAGCACTTCACGAGAAATATAATCGCGTTTGTTTATGATCTGCACAATAACCGAAAGGTTGATTCGTGCTTTGGTTTTAACATCTCGAGGTTCTGCAAATTCTTCGAGTTTATTTCAAGTTTCAAACACCTGATAGATTATCACACTGTATCTGCAGGAAATGAGAGATCAGTTTTCAACACTTACAGCCCCACACTTTGTCACCATCACCCCAAGAAGAATTGGTGCAATATTTGTCATACTTATTACGTTTAGATCACTCCGAATTTCCTCCACGGGACCCGTGTGGAGAAAGGCTAGGGACATATATGCAGGCAAGACAAAGTCTTGTTTTTAGAACATCCTGGAAATCTGGGTCACACAATGTTCTAGTACTAAGTTCCAATGGTGTCTGGACTTTGGAAAACAGCGAGAGGTTTTGTTCCTGTGCGAAAGAATTAGGATTCACTTGTCCTCAAACATCAAGTCAAACATCAAACATGAACTTTCTCGAAATAATTTGCAGTAAACTGACATATACATCTACAGATTTCACATAAGGAACTACGAACTTAAGCTCATGAGTAGGGCAGTCAATCTGTTGGTTCGTGTCTGCAGATTCGAGATAAACTGCAAGATCACGAGGAGAAAGTATCAACGTTCCTGAAGTTCTACTGATAAGTACGTGGGCCTCCGCTGCAATATCTTGCCAGTTTAGCAAGGACCAACAAATGAAGCCCTCCTCCTGTGCATCATCATGATCATCCTCATCAGAGTAGTTTTCTCGATGGTAAGGGAGTACCGGCCCATTTCGATATTCTACTGATATAAATTGGACCTCTGCATGTTGCCAGGTTGCTTGCTGATGAATCTCATCCTCGGCACCGTCGCTATACATGTTGCACTGTGCACTGATTCAATCTCGGTAATCCCACCTCGGGGAGTCGGGGGCAATAGGCCATTGTAATGGTCGATCAATCCATATCATCCGAGTACTCTCCTGAAAGCTCTGCATCATCCGAGTCCTCTTTAGTACTAAGCTCTTCATCATCCGAATCCTGATCGGCCTGCTGATGGTGCAAACGATCAAGCGCAGCAGGGCCAATCGATCGCCCTGATGCAGTGGTCATCTGCCCTGATTGGGGCGACGTCGTTGTTCCCAAAGTTTTCACCGCCTGCCCCACCACACCTTGCATGAAGTTCACAAACGTTGGGTCATCGAGAGGCAGAGGGGTAGGGCCTAGCAGCTGGAACACCTTCGTCTCCAAAATAACAACGTTGAACCACTGCTTGAGCGCGTGGCTTTTGTCCAGGTTGCTCTTCTTGTTGTTGACCCCAGGGCTCATGCATATGTTCATCTGCAACGATGGCACCAAAGATGAGTACTTGGCATTTTTTCGGACAATTCTTGATAACATGGCTTGCGTTTCGATTGGCAGCACTGGGGGCCACAAGAAAGTTTTCTGCTTCCAGTCGTAGAGGCGGTGATACTCCTTACAGATTGGGTCGCCCTTGTTGACATACAGGACGGGCTTCCAATCCACGATGCCGGCGAAGTGGTTGAACTCCTCCTTTAGCTTGTCGCGGTCGCCTAGCAACATCATCAGGGCTATCTTGCTGTTTTCCTTGGCGTAGTGGGCGGCTCTGAGCAAGGGTTTGAGCACTTCGTTGCCCCGTAGCTTGTCTTTAATCCTGTGCACACGGAAGAACTTCTGGATGATCATCACCACGGAGAGGAGGGGTGGATTGAAGCAGTGCACATGATACCGCTTCTCCTTTGCAAGCTCCTTGCCGATGAACAGAGCTATGGCCGCCCCCAGCGAGTGACCAGTGATGCAAACCTCGTCGTCTTTGCCACCGCGTTGTTCCTTGAACACCGAGATGATCTGTTCGATGAGCTTATACGTGGCCTTGAACCGCCTGCTGCAGTGGAGAGTGTGGTGAGCGATTTTGATGTCATCCACCAGGTCTCGGAAGCTGCTCAGCTTCGTACCCCGCAAGGCGATCACCAGGCGATAAGGGAGACGGTTCTTGCAACGACTGAGGTTTGAAGGCGATGATGTCTGGTCGGTACTGTTGGGCCAGAGGTAATGTTTCAGCCCAACTTTCTTCTCATCTTCCAGCGCTATGTCTTCCATGCGCGTCCAGTGTTTTGTGTACGCCTCCGTCTTCTCGTCCTTCAGGTACTTACTCTCCAGAAATCCGAGCGGGAAATCCTTAGCACCTCTGTCTCGAGAGTAGACTCCATTGATCAGATGGGCCAGAAGCTGTTGCTCATTCGCGGTGCACAGATACTCAGCCATTGTGCCGATGTTATTACCCTTGGCAGCAACAACATTCCCACCAGCAGTATACCCAAGTGTGTCTGCAAGTTGATGATCGTTCGTCCGACCATTCTCATCACCCACATTGTTGTAGGACCCCGCTGGGTGCTGATCACGTTGAACAATTATATCAACATCGACATCGACTGTGATGTGTTCTTCCGGCGTCCCAGCTACGACGGCGAGATGTGCTGCACCTTTGACCTTGGCTTTGATCTTCCTGCATCCTCTATGTGCCAACCCCGCCCCATTCGAAAATAGGTGCTCCATCTTCTCCATTTCCTCCCCCCGCAGAGTAATGCAGCTCAATCTCACTAATTTAGCGCGGCCTCAGCTGTGGAAACAACAGTGATCTCTCTGCATCTATCAGTCCGTTCCGGCGTCTGACCCTTCCACCCTCCGTAGCTTTGCAACTAGATGCATATACCTGAATCGTCGATCACACAAAACAACATCAGTACCACAAATCCTGTCATGGCGAAGCAAAATCTGCAAACTCCAAGGCGGACACAGCATGAATTAGTTGTCTTGGAATATGGAGCACACCAATGCTGCCAGCTTAATTCCGAACCTTTTTGATGAATGAGCAGGCCTTTCGGATGTCCACAAACGAGAGGATGAGCAACAAAGCGCCCATGCACAACGATTTGGATCACCTCACCTGCAGGCTACAGATATAGGAGCATGGAAGACCGCCAAGCAGGAGTGGGATTCAGAAAATCTGAACTATTGATGTTTAATAGAAGTAGCCAAGAGGATCTTGGGCCCTCGGATGCCGCCGCTTTCCTGCGTGCGATTTTTGAGTTTAGTATTCTTGAGGAAATAAGATATTGCGCAGTTTGAAACCTTGACAACTTAGTCGGTAGGTTAGTACTACCTCCGATGCCGAGTAAGTATAGTTTATCCGTGTCCGCTGTCCATGAGGCTATAAGAGCATCTCCACCCTTGCGCGTCAAAGGGTCTTGGCAAGCCCTTTGACGCGGCCTGGCAGAAAAATCTGCCCCACCCCTCTTGCCCGGGCTCTTCAAACTTTCGACTCCACTCACTATGGCAGACGATATCCTACCCCCTACGAGCTTTTGGGGGGAGGAATAATCTGTCAGGGGCAGCTGCCCCAGAAAGTCACCGGAATTTTCTGGGCCCGCCCGAAAACCTCTGCCCGCCCCGCCCGACCTTCAAAAAAATCATTGCCCTTGCATTCTTGAAGGCCACTTCTCCACAAATCCCATATCGAGTGCATCTCATCTCCAAGGTCCAAAATCCAATATATATGTTCACTTTCATCAAGTAAATAAGCAATTGACTGGGATTTCATTTGAAGTCAAACCGGCAATAAAGCATGAAAATAACTTGGAAGTAAAGAATATTACAAAACCCTCATTAGCATTGAGGTTATAATTTTGTGACTTACCATTGAAAGGGTCTTTGTCATTCTAAAGTGGAACTTAATTAGGTTAAAATTTTAAAATAAAATTTTAAATTAATTTTTAATTTTAAAAATGTTTTTAGTCAATATCTTCTACTTTCACAAAGTATTCATACACACAATCAGGAACTAATTTAGGTTTATTTTTTAAATATTAAAATATTAAATAATATTACAATATTAAATAATATTAAATAATATTAAAACTTTTATATAATATTCTAGTTAATACCTTCTACTTTCACAAGGTATTCATACACACTCAAACTTATTAAGTGTGATTATGTGTAATTAAGTCTAATTAATCCTAAATAATCCTAATTAAGACCAATTAAATAAAAAAGTATGCTAATCAAATTAGAAAAGCCCAATTAGTTAATTAATTAATGCAGTTAATCATTATTTGATCCAGATATGAGGAATGATGTGCTTAATTACGATAGGTTAGGCTTCATTACGGTTAATTGGACTGAATGCACTTATTTGCACTTAATCAGGCTTAATTAGTTCAAATGTGTATGAATACTTGTAGAAACCTAGGTCTTGCACCAAATTACCTTCTAATACGGCTAATTAGAGTTAATTACACATAATCATACTTAATAAGTTTGAGTGTGTATGAATACTTTGTGAAAGTAGAAGGTATTAACTAGAATATTATATAAAAGTTTAAATATTACTTAAAAGTTTAATATTATTTAATATTTTACTATTATTTAATATTCTAATATTTAAAAAATAAACCTAAATTAGTTCCTGATTGTGTGTATGAATACTTTGTGAAAGTAGAAGATATTGACTAAAAACATTTTTAAAATTAAAAATTAATTTAAAATTTTATTTTAAAATTTTAACCTAATTAAGTTCCACTTTAGAATGACAAAGACCCTTTCAATGGTAAGTCACAAAATTATAACCTCAATGCTAATGAGGGTTTTGTAATATTCTTTACTTCCAAGTTATTTTCATGCTTTATTGCCGGTTTGACTTCAAATGAAATCCCAGTCAATTGCTTATTTACTTGATGAAAGTGAACATATATATTGGATTTTGGACCTTGGAGATGAGATGCACTCGATATGGGATTTGTGGAGAAGTGGCCTTCAAGAATGCAAGGGCAATGATTTTTTTGAAGGTCGGGCGGGGCGGGCAGAGGTTTTCGGGCGGGCCCAGAAAATTCCGGTGACTTTCTGGGGCAGCTGCCCCTGACAGATTATTCCTCCCCCCAAAGGCTCGTAGGGGGTAGGATATCGTCTGCCACTCACTATCCTCCTGGGTGAGCGTTGCTCTTGCTGCGCCCAAATTCCGGGACCTCATCCACTTGCAATCTTTGAATCGTGCCACTTTTGGGTTGAAGAGCCGGTATGCAAGGTAAGGGTGGGGGAGTGCCACCCTAAAAAAATTTAGTGCATGCTCGGAGCCCTTCAAAGCACATTTCGAGAGTCTGCCTTGACGCGCAAGGGTGGAGATGCTCTAAGAGCTTACACCTGTATTTACCCATCGAAATGAATGAAATGAAATTTGAGTTCAGAGTCCGGGAAGCCAAAAGGCTAATGGGAATGAAATCACACTAGGATGGTTTCAACCTGGCTAATTCCTTAGAATGGCGGAGTGCGGTAGCTTCCATGAGATAGAGACTAATGTCAACTTGATGATTCGATTGAAAGAAAGACTTGAAGCTCCTTGAAGAAATACTACATTCTTAGATATTGATGGAAATTTAGTTATGATAAGGTAATATAAGGGACACTCCAACATAAAGTGTGCTTCATTTTCAACTTCGTTGTAAGAGCAAAAGTGGCATAGTCTATTATCTCTAGAGATAGGGGATAGTTGACTGCCATCTAATTTCAATTGCAAGTCTATGGTTTGCAGTGCGGTAAGCAACGATAATCTTGCGTTGTGGTGGTGTCCATGGTTGCTTCAAGTACAATTCACATTCATATTTGAGAAAACCCTTGAGGTGGAGGTAATATAGTTTCTTCCCTAAGAGATGGAAAGAATTCCACTCTTTAGCAAGAAAAGCCTCCTTGACATCAACTGATGCGATTCTTAGTGTTGTTGGGTTGTTGTGGGTTTTCCAATGAGATAGACCCCATGATGCCTCCCACATGGTTGTCGATTTGTGCCAAATGTTAAATCCTTGTTTGGCTAGGTGTTGGGAGAGTGAGGTTGCTTGACTAACTAGCCAAGAGGAGGGTAGGTGATGAGCAAGCAGTTGTTGAAAACCCATAGTGAGCTTTGGAGCATATAAGTTAAACCCATGCCATTACAAATTATGTCCGGCAGCAAGAAGTGAAGTACGGTGTATATATAAATTAACATATATAGATTCCAAAATATTGCTCAACCTGGCAGTTGGTTGCACATCTAAATTATAACATCATCGCCCCATAAGTTGAATAATTACTACGCAACATGATTGGAATTGGTGTTTTAAGGGTGAGTTTCCATGTAGGCCATTTACCCACTAAATTCTAGGTAATAGTGGGTTGGAGGCGTTCACATGTAGTTAAGCACAAGCCACCATCCAACTACATTCTGGTGGTTCGCTAGAATGTGGAGGGTTGTGGACACATGTTGCTAGACTTCCATGCGCCCATTAAAGAATATTTAACCTGCAAGTGTCGGTCGCCAAAGGATTAAGACCGGTTGAAGACTCGAGAGAACCAACGACGGGCAAGAACTCCATCCTTGGTAACCGGGAGGAGGTTAGTAGGGGGCCTGGATTTGAGAAGATGGGAGTAGCTGCACTAAATATGATATTTAATGTCATATGGTATTTAACATCACTATGGTAACTTTTCGGATGACACTTCTTATGAATAAGTGAACAAATATTGTCATGGATGATGGATGAGTTCATCCATTGGCCAGAACCCTACCTTTGTCAACAACTTGCGATGAAATATTGTCATGCATGATTGAAATTTGGATGAAAAATCACTTGGGAAGTGACAATAATCGCAACACTGTAAATCTATAATCCCCCAAAAAAACAAGGATTGACAAATAATGTTGGGTTAACATTTAGTGTCAGTGATGCTACACTGCGGTTTACAGCTAATATTGAGCAAGACAATTAGAATTGGTGACACTAAATATGATATTTAGTGTAGTTGGCACATACGAACCCTACCCCATTAGGTTCCCTCTATATTTGGGTGGGTTTGTCCCTATTCACACTAGAATCTCCTAGGCAAGTAGTCTACATGGAAACTCACCCTAAGTAGCCTACGTGCGTACTCATCTTGGGCCCTCGAATGCCATTGCGCTACAGCATGCAATTCTTGAGTTTAGTATTATTCAAAAAAATATTGTGATTTGTGATTCCAAAAGTTGACTTTGGTGCCAATTGAGGGCATGTATACATGAAACCCATTAAGGTAGATATACAGAAAACGGTAAAAATAAGTTGATTCGGCCATAAAGAGTGTTTTAAAATTTGTGCAATATTTTTCACCAATGGAGTAGAGGAAATGATGAGAAATGCAAGTTGTTTCAAAATTTTGTTCCATATCAATAATTGGCTACATATTCCCAAAGAGGAAAGTAAGTCAAACCCCTGCTTGTATAGTAGAGTACCCTTAATTTTAGCATCAAAGTATCCTACTCTGCATTGGAATCCACACAAAACAGTGAACTCAATGGCACCCAAAAGTGATCGCAAGTGGTGTGAAACAACACCTATCCGGCCAATAATTGCATCTTTTTTAGGCCACCACTTTTACAATTAACCATTTTGGGTCCACACAATAATCATTCTACCCCTAGTCCAGTGCACCAGTAGTGGTCATTCACCGTTTTCAGTTTTTTCTACCTTAGGGCATGGCTCTTCATAATCCACAAGTTGTTGACAAGAGAAGGTAGGGTTTTGGCCAATGGATGAACCCATCCATCATCCATGACAATATTTGTTCACTTGTTCATAAGAAACGTCATTCCAAAAATTACCATAGTGGCATAAAATACCATATGACACTAAATATCATATTGAGTGTAGTTGGCACATACGAACCCTACCCCACCAAATCCCCTCTACATTTGGGTGGGGTTGTCCTTACTCACACTAGAATCTGGTGGGCGAGCGGCCTACATGGAAACTCACCCTAAATCAAAACAGCATCGCCCTTTTAAAGTCAAGAAACTATTCTAAATAAACCAGTTAAAATATTGGCCTTTGCTGGTAGTCATGACGTCATGACCTAGTAATCTAGTACGTAGGATTACCTATTTCTGAGTTTTACCTTGTGAAGTATATATAGTGTATATATATGGGGCAAGCGTGGACTTTCAAGTACATACTGTAAGTTACATTCAGTTCGGCCAGCACAGAAATTTGCACCTGCTTGACTCTGGACTCTAAGTTAGTATTGTATTCATGTGCGAGGTGACTAATCAATTGAGTGTCTGTACCAGTGAACAGGGAGAATTCTAGGCTGAGGGCCACTTCACACACGAGCCAAGAGCCGTGACCATGGAAATTGTGAGAGCCCAAAAGAAAGTGTCCAAAGGCCATTCCAACACACCTCCAACATCATGTAGTGTGGTCACGTATCCTCAAGTGTAGTGCGAAGCCATATGTGATCGGACCCTCAACCAAATGCTATTTCAATGAATTTCTATTCATGCAGGTCCTCACACATGATTAAATAGAATAAATCAATGGTCGTGAGCATTCAGAGTGCCATGGTCTCCTGGTTTTGTGTTAGGCCTACCTCTAAGAGGTGGGTTTTGAGAATAGTCAAAGTGACCATGAAGCATGATCCATTTGATGCCATGTAGGACTTTACATCTTGCATTCACATACTCCGTTGGTCCCTCAAGCGTAGTGTGAAGCGAACTTGGACCGGCTGCGCCTTTTCCACTAATGAGAGTGCTTGAAGTGTAATGGTCATGGGCTCTCAGTCTCGTGTGTGAAGTGGCCCTGAGCCAGCCAAGAGCCCCCTACTTCCTTGAAAATCCAAATCCAAACCGATTGACACCCAGAATCAATCAGTTGTTGCCTGTCACTTGTAATCTCACTCGGTTGATTTTCTACAGTTTGGCAAATCAATCAGTTCTATATCATCAAATCAAAATTTCAATTGGTGCACAGGAAACTATGGAGTTCCTTTGAATATGAGGTATAAACCTTGATTTTGCAATTTGGAGATTTGAAATATCAAGCATGAAATGATTTCAGCAAAACTAAATGGTTTTGTGCTTAAAATTTGAGTGAGTGTAGCTTACAAAGTGTGAGGTACAAAATTTACTTGAGTTAAGGAACAGTAAGATATATGTGGATTTTTTTTAAAAAAAATTAGTTAGGAAAGAAGGTTGAAAAGCCAACGTCAAAATGAATTTAAGAACCAAGGACAACTTCGAGGGGAGGTGGAGCCCCTGGACGTGCAACACTGCCACGTAAAGAGTAACAAGAACGACCCTCGCTTCACCAACCAAGGACTACCTCCAAGCCACCAAGTGATCAAAAAGGCCCTAACTACTTAAGTGCGTTGCCATTTCGGATCCTAAGTAATCCTCATGTTGCCTCTCCTACAAAGAATATTCCTAGCTCCCCGTGTTTGGTCGAAACCTTCGACACTATTTCATGAGCGGACCTAAAAGCCTATTTTTGTGGATTTATAGGCCTACCTTCATTTTTGGGGCAACCTAAAAGATTGCTCGACAAATTTTGCTAGATTGCTTGAGAAAAGAGATTTTTCAAGGGGGGGTGCCCGAGATTTCTTTAGGATTGCTCCAATAAACATTTTAAATCATTTAATACTCCACTATAGTTGTAATAAGAAGCTTTGTGTGATCTTGCTCAAGAATTAGTGTCAAACTTCTTAATTAAGGCAACCTCGAGGTTAGCAAATTTTTCCTACCAATAGGTAGGCAATACTCTTATGTTTGAAAAGTAGGCATTGCTATAGTAGAACATCAAAAAAATTGTGAACTTGGTGCATATGCATGTTTTAAATTGAGGTTATATATTTTTAGGTATTATATTAAATGTATAAATAAAATCCAATTGATTGATGAATATCCCAACCGTTAGAGAGTGCATGAAGGTGTAGACGCAAAAATGGTGAGAATTATTGACTTTACATTATTTGAATCGTTAATTACAGATTGCATAAATATAGCACACCTAAAGAAAATGCAAAGACTACACAGACCTCAAGAGCAATTGGAACATGATTACCCTAAATGGGGGCAAGCACGGTCGAGTATACGGGAAAAAGTGCTCCGGTATACTAAATCCATATTTTTTTGGTCAAATGCCTAAAAGTAATAACAAAGTGTTGTCTAAATTGGATTTTTTTTCATGGCACCCTCTATTGTTGTGTTAAGTGGTAAGTTGTGAGCGGTGAGCGATGAGCGATCACTTGTGAGCAGTGAGGTTGGCAAAATATTTGGAGATACACCCAATAGTATCTTATAACCATGGTATTTTGAGATAAATAGTAACATCTTTGTTTATAATAGTATGATTGGAAAGTCCACATAAAGCGCAATCAACCTGATGAATGTCCTACTTTACTCTTAAAATCAACAACTGCAAGCTTGGCATGAGAGTTTGGAGATGATTTTTAACATTGTCGTTAGATTCAACATTTAATTTTTAGAAGAAGAAAAATGCAACCACGTTCCAAGTATCGAGCATGCTCTAGACTATATTTCTACAATTCATGTAGGTTTGAGAAATGAATGATGGAGGCATTGCAGAAAATTAGGAACTAAAGTTGTTGGTCATAGATGGAAATACAAGAGGAAATTACTCACACATATCAAAGCCCACAAAGTAATCAACACCTTCAATGTAGTCAATGTGGAGCCATGCATAGAAGTTCCGTAACTACCCCTATTATCTTCCATTCCCTCCTCCTCTTTTTCACTAACATGTTCAATACACTCCTTCGCCTCAACATCCACGAATGACAAGATGCGACAATCATAACCCGACGACCTACTACAATGTGATGGTGTTGAGGTTGGATCCACAACCATTGTGACCGCCTTGGCATGTAATGGGATAATTATGCAAGTGGGAGGGGACATCAAGTTTTTCATTTAAAACAAAAAAACAAAAAAAACAAAAAACAAAACAAAACTCAAACTCAAACGGTTAGCATTCATTATTGGATAATAACATGTTGAATGATGTCAAAAATGAACAAACATGGAACAAATGGCGAACTTCCGTACTCCGTCGGTATTTTTAATATGTCCTCATCATCATTGGAGGAGATCATCTTTGCCATTGAGCCAACATTGTGAGGTGAGGATAGAGTATTGTATGATGGTGCCAAGATGACATCGAAGATGACAGAGTCTCTCTTGAATGCGATGAAGTAGCGCTACTCCACCAAAAAGCATGTGCAATCTACATAGACATACAAATTATATTCAGTGATTGAAATCCACGGTTACATTGTTAAAAAAATCACATGTAGATTCACAAGCATAAATAAATGATCCCAATTTAGTCAACACCTTTGCTAAGAATTGCAAAGACTCTTTTTTCTTTTCTTTTCTTTTCTTTTCTTTTCTTTTCTTTTCTTTTCTTTTGGGTCCACCTCTCCATGACACATTTACTTTCATAATTTGCATTTATGCAGTAGTGCTATTGAAAAGGGTCGGTAGCTCTAATGGAATTCTCTCTACTACCCATGTTAGCTACCCTTTCTAGTCTACATTACCCTACTACCCATACCTTAATACTACCATATTACTAGTGACGCTATTCTTAAAGGTTATACCGGTACTGCCCACCCCCTCATATTGGTCGAAACTCATAGATGTATTACCTTATAATTTGACCTACTTCCAACCATATCTATGTGCTAGTTACATGACATATCTTCTTATTTACTCCCTCTTATACCGGTAGCATAATAACCAAGGTTGGCATCATTTTTGTTAAATACCATTCATGTATCTATAACGAGGATGTCACATTTTTTTTAATAACAATAGGGTATGGGTATTTGACAATATTTTTGTTTTTGATACCATTCGGGTATATATACCATGCAAAGACCTTTATACCTAGGTAAAATCGTATTGATATAAATATGGTTTAGAATGATATTGACCCAAATATAAACTCAGTTATACAAAGATTCTCTCACCTTGATATGCCCACCATGTATAAATGTTTAACTGGTATTACAATTTTGATACGCACGGGTAGGTTCATTGGAGCCATTATTAATGTTGATTATTGACATCATGCATTCACCTATGTACCGGTCCAACATCAATTATAACCCTCCAACTTGTGATTATGTATTTTTGCCCTTATTGATCTACCATATTTACTTCTAGCTTCCTAACTTAATGGCCAAGAACACTGCACTATACTATAGAGGGTGGTAGGTCCCCAACCAATAGTGAGATGGAGGCGTTGACCAACTTAGTCCTCTTAATTCTAACACTAATGCAGTAGATAATTCTTGCTATTAGGGAAAATGAAGGTAAAACATACATAAGTTTGTCTTTCCAAGACTTTTAGAACTAATTGCTCACACAATGATAAGCCGTACTACAATCACAAACAACTTAAGGATCCCTTTCAACCCAAATACTAAAATTCCAAGCACCAACATTATTACATTTATTAGCAAGGTCGTACACCACAAAACTTTACCACTCCCTTGGACTAGTCACCCACGTTTACAATTTCTAAGTATGTACTGGGATTTGTGGCCTAAGAAATCCTCAATTCACTATCCCAACCACCACTTCTTATGCAGTCATCCTAAGGGTTTACAAACATCGCTCTTATATTTATCATTCATAAATCTTCTCCATCGCTAATAGTTGTGGTTAACCCCTCAAAACAACCTAAATCTACCATTGGTTAATTACTTAGTAAAGCACAACTCCTTGCCATAGGAGCCCATACAAAAGTTTTGACAACACCAATTACAAAGCATTTGAGAAATTAAAAGACATTTTGCACTATCTTCAAGGTCACCCAAATGTTGATATTTGTATCCTTGGCATCTCCCTAGCACCCAAACCCATCCTCTTGGCCTCCTCCTCTGCCGTCGCAAATCAGACATACCATCTCATGAAAATAACCATAGAGTAGAAATTTCCTTGAAAAACTAATATTTAATGTGCACATGTAGGAGTGCTCATCATTACAATCACATAGAAATTTTACACATAAAGTACATAAGCTTGCACATAAAGTTATTAGGTGTATGTATGCAAAGTTCTTAAAGTACTTAGGCGTTTCTAAGTAGAGTTCCTTGTGATATATGAAGCACTTGTGTTTGTAAGCAAAGTTCATGTATGCATTTGAATATTTTGTACTTTTCAAAATGGTCACAAATATCAAGTGGTTGCTTCCTTCTTTAGATTTGACAATGAAAAATAAAAGACAATGAACATAAGCATGTACCTCCGAACCTCTACCATGCAAATTTTCATTTGGTTTTTGATGCATATGATGGTTGTGTAATGTAACATTTTGTCTTTTGGCAACATGGTTGTGTTTCCTTTACGTAAATGGCTTGATAAGAGTTAATTTCAATCTAGCAAGTTATTGGCAATAGTCATGTTACTATGCAATTCACAATGTGTATATGAAGTCCAAAACCACTAATTGAGAAATACAATGAAAGACCTTCTATTCCTAAAATACCCATGTAAAGATGAGATATTATATTATATTGAACAAGATGTGATGTGTTGCCCTTGTTTTGCATGTTGGGTACAATGAAGTCAATTGGACATGTATCGCTTGATTGGTGTGTGATGTGGTAACCTCCCTTTGTAATTTGGGGTTTGTAAATGGCATGGCCTTCAAGGTTGATTCATGAAGCTAATGAGATGTTACCAAGTCTTTAGATCTGGGACGTTGAAAAACATGTCATATACATGTTGCCAATTGGAAGCCATTTAGCATGGTTTTTTTTGCCCTTGCAAAATAACTTCCTCGAAATTTCTCTACAAGGATGTAGACTAAAATTTAAAGAGCAATTTCATGTGAAGATAAGGCTAATGCATGAATAATTGTGCGTAAAAAACCTTCAACCATGTGAACTCTTGAAGGTATTGTGGAGATTGGTTGTAAGTGCACATTGCAATTACTCAAACTCAAATACTCAAGAACCTGACAATTATTAAACACTTAAGTATTTTTATGGGCCAAACCATTTCTAAACATGACTATTTTAAGTGGCTTGTGGCTTAAGCAAAAGAAAGTTCAAATTTTTTAAAATGATATTCTACCATGATTTGTTTATTTTGTTTCAAAATTAAGACTCCAATATGGCATGGCGTATATTCACGTTGCTATATATTGGTGAAAGAAGAGTGTACACATCATAACCTGGTCGTTCAATTTTCATCCATTTTGCATGTATTATATGTGAATACACTCATTCTATTTTCAAAAGAATCCCTCTATTTTTTTTGTCATACTAATTTCTTTCTACCTCAAACCTAAAGTGGAGGTTTTTATCCTTATGCTAAATTATATATAATCACATGTTTTGCAATTTAAGTAGGCTATGGTAGATCCAAAATTTCTATAAATTTTCTTGCCAATGAATAAAAAACACCCTATAGTTGTTCTCACATGGTTTCTACTTTTCGGCCGGTCACCCCCCTAGATTAAAATTCAAGCTAAAGGGTGTGCCAAGTGATTTAGAGGGGTCCCTTTTTTTCACCCATTTCCAATTGTATTTGGTGAGCCATACTAGTTTGTTCGTATATTTATCAAACCAATATGCACATGACTTTGAGAAGACACACTAGTTCATTTTTTATATTGTCTTCCCTACTAACCATGAATGACAAATCATCTGCATATTGAGAGATAGTTTGTTGTTTCTTGTCATTTGGGAGAATGATCCCCCTTCAATTTTCCCTTTGCCACAACTTTCTTAATGATATGTGTAAGGACCTCCCCAATGATAAGGACAAGATAAGGGGCAAGAGGATGTTGAGGTCGCCTTTCAGTTGTGTAGGTTTCCTCAACCTTAGACGGTGTAACTTGCTACTGACCAGTTTACACAATCTCATGACATAGGAGATTAGGTTAGCTCATAAGCCTTTGACTAGTTCTTATTTCCATAATTTTATATGGATCAGCCAATTACTCAGACCTTTACACTTTAGCCCAATAATATGTCTTTAGGATTTCATAACCTATATTTTTACGAGTAATAAACCCCTTAGAAATTGAGCCAATGGAAGCCTTAATTCCTAAGAGTGAGGAGAAGTATCCTCTTCTAGGTATATTTTGCACTGCTTGTTACCAAACACACCTCTATTTGAATATTATGGGGATTTACTTCTAGGATTATAATATGTTGAATATCTTTAGCTTTAGTAATTCACACGGAATAGATGCTCAAGTATCTCAAGGTTATGTTCCCCTAAACCCTAAGTTAAAAGGGCACGATTTGGGTTCCTTGAAAATGACACTAATTGTACTCAAGTTTTCATCTCCTAGTTATCGAAATAAATCAACCTATGTTATGAATATGGGTTGGGGAAGAATCTTGCCTTTGAAAATTTACAATAATTTCAAAACTTGAGAATAAATTGCGATTTTTTTTTGGTTAAACGTTGTGATAGCAATTTTTAGACTTGTGAAAAAATCACCCCAATATCACACATGTACTACACTTGTGCGAAATTGCTCAAGTTAACGGAAATAGGTTTGTCTACTCTAACCACCGGTTCTCCCCGTTTATAGGTCTATACTCTTAACTGACTCATAATTCCTATGGTATAACTTAGATGATCAAACCATGTCAGAAGTTCTGTAACATTATTCAACTACTATCATCCGTTCCATTCTAATAATACCAATGAGAGTGCTTCACCCGAGTTTATTAGGTTGCATTTGCTGGTAAGAGAGAATAAGCAAGGTGTAGTTCGAAATACTATTGTTCTTCCTCTTTAGTAAGACACGTTTGGGAAACACAAAAAAAGTTGTATTATCGAGGTGCCGTCTTCTCATTAATATGACAAATGCTGTAAAGTTGTCATATTATCGAGGGAATACAAAAACATAATTAATATGAGCTTAAAATATATATACAACGAGTTTAAGCAATATAGATGGTATGAAATAATAACTTATAACTCCAAACAAATACAAATATTCTCAAGAACTCTTGAAATAGGAGTCCAAAGATCTCTAGTGTTGCCTACCCAAGTTAGCAGCTGTCATCTTATCTAAATTCCCTACTAACTTTCGAAAACTAATAATTTCATTAACACCAAAATATAAAGAGCTCTCTAATAAGAAACTAGACAACAATGATGCATGACATTTAGCAACATACTAGGCAAGAGGCCACTCTAACCCTAACCATGTCCATTCTGCACTAGTAACCCTAATTCTCATTAAGTTCCCAATGATAAGTGAAGTTCCCAAGTAGTTCCCAAGTGAAAATGGATGCATTTTAGATGTACATAACATAGATGAAAGGAATTTTAGCATTAACTACCCCTTTAATTTGACAAAACGGAGATTCTAAATGTCGCATTGTCAAGTGGCGTAGTCGTATAAAAGAGGGAGTTTTGAACTAAAAAGTTTGGTCGTGCAAAAATGCGGCTGGGGATTCGTGGCACTCACTAAGGAACATCCATCCAAGATATCGTGGATGAAGTGGCTCCAATAAAAAAAGCCCCCCTATGGGCCGATTCATTCGAATGTGACATCACTAGACTAATTCGGAGCCTTTGACTCTATTTCCGGAATCAATTGCCTAAAAATAGTAATTTAGATGATTCCTGCATTTTTTTCATCCGCATGGATGATTTTAAGCGAGTGCCACGAATCCCCGGCCCAAAAATGCATCGTAATATCGAGGATGTCGTATAATCGAGTGTCGTATTAACGAGGTTAGACTGTATCTGACTTATTCCGGCCCCACCCAGCTTGGAGTGACCATTGAATATTGTTATGTCACAGACGTCAGAATTGCATTGGCCTCCTTATGTATTTGCAAATGGCTGAAATTTCAGCGTAAGCATGAGAATTGCTGAAAGTGTTCATTTCAGGCACATACACATACACATACCATTTTATATATATCTAGAGTGTGAACCTTATCACATCATTCTGTGACTAGATTCCCATCCTGCAGCGACAGAAGCTTGGTCATCCTGTCTGCATGTGTGTGACTCGGATCTTGATAGTTTTGTTGTGGATTTCGAGTCATGGTGAGTTGCAAGGAAACTCGATGGACGTCAGTCTAATAAAGCTTCAATCTTTGCACTCCATGTCAGAATTGCCATCCATAACTTCAGCTTCTGGAAATGGGCTGAAAACTGCGAAATTCTACCCACAACACATAGGGCACACATAATGCAATTGTAACTGTTCGATGTGCGTGGCTTATTTCAAAGTGGTTGCAGAATGCATGATATTAGTGCTACATAGTTTTGAAACTATTTCGTGACTACTGAATAATTGGAAGGCGAACTTACCTAGAAGACTGGATTATAAAATTCAAGAATTTTGTCTTGTAATTTAATGCCCTCTCCGAAGCTACCACTGTAGCTGGAAGAACATTCGGCGCAATGAAAGGGAATGAGGAGCGGCGTCTGTACACGCAAGGAATATATATGTAGATGCAAACCGGTCGACCTGGCGGATATTGGACAATGCTGATTCTTGCACACGAGAGGATGCGGCTGTCTGCGTCGTACGAGAGGGTGATTACTTGATTAGAGTTCGATGGCCTGCAACTGATCTGTAACATGAAGCCAGCACTAGATAGTATGCTGGAGGCATGAATTAAATGGTTTTTTGATGCGTTTTGCGGACCCGGCGAACAACTGATTCGGGGTGCTGTGAGTTCTTTTAACAGATTCTCCTTTGTGTTGTTAGCACCCCCGAGAGGAACTCTTAAGCTTTTGCACTGTCGAGAGACGAGCAATTGAAGTACATGCGAGGAGTCTTTGTGCAGAGTAATCGTCTTCAGGGTAAGAGCAACACTAGCTCGAATTTGTCGTGAACCCTAAAAGTCAAGGACTAGGAATTATCGCGAACGCCGACAAATTTCAGCACTCTGAGGGTCGAGCCCAACCTAGGTCTGAAGAACTCCTTAGAATCACTAGAGCTGGTTAATTAGAGTTATGCCAAAGTGATTAGAGAGCACTGTGCGATTCCACAATTTCTCTGCTTCATGTACAGTTTTTAGAAACGCCGAAAGTGGAATCACAAAAGTTTCTCCGTTTGGATATACTCCTTGCGTGTAAAACACTCCGGAGTGGACAACAAAAATTACAACGCTGCTATACTCTAGTCCATCAGATCTTACTGAAATTCGTGCCGGGGTAATTAAACCTTGGTTTGCACTTTGCAGTGCTCTTTTGATATTTGTAACTACCAAAATAATGCTTTCGACTTTCAACCTCTACTTCGTGTCCAATTCACATTGTCCATTAGTCTTACTTAGATCCACCACTTATCCGTAATTCAAATTTTGACAACCCTTCGTGGTTGAGGTCAATCTGCCTCTCGTCACCATCTTTCAGGAGCACGCTATGGAGAGCAATCCAGTAGAGTCTCGGTGGATTGCGATTGACGTCCGAAGACAATTGATCTTTGCTTGAAACTGAGGGGACACCAAGCGATCATTTCAACAAAGAATCGCCGCCTAAATTCCAGGACTGATCTACACAAAAATATGTTCCAGCGACCATCCCTCTGGCCATTACGAAGTTGAGGTAAAAAGCACCCATACAATTCTTTTTTGGATCGACAAAGCGGTTTTTGTAGTTTTGGATCTAGTACTACTCATCAACATGCCAGAGCCTCGCCACATTTGTAAATCGGAACCATGTCCAGTATGCGGGCGCCCCGACTTTTCTTCATCCCAAGGAGCATCGGATTTTTTATCTGCACTATCATCAGGCGGAGGTGGCAGAGACAGAGACAGACTCTTCAATCTTGGACAAAATATGTCAGAGTCTAAATTTTTTGGTAAACCTCCACCAGCACCCTACCATTCAACACTATCGAATCGTCCAACATTGGATTCTAAGGAGCCATGTCTTAAGAAGGTCAAAGCGGCCAGTAGCAGAGAAGTTGTAGACCTAACCTGGTCTCCACTGATCCCCTCTCATAACAAAATCTTCGAGGCAAGATTGAAGCACTGGAGGAAGTGTAGACTTCCTTTCTGCCCACTCAAGCCTCGTGAAGGGGAAAGCTCCCAACCCCCGGAAGCATGGAAAGGCTTCCACTTCAATGTCACCCAGGGTTTGTATGTTGCGGAAGTGGCACCACCACAATGGAATGAAGAGAAGATAGAGCTGGGCTCTTATAAATCGAGGGCAGATGCGGCGATGTCGTTTGATGTGGCTGCTCATTATGTTGGAGGTCATCCAGACGACTACAACTTTGGATCCCCACGGTCTGCGGTAAACCCCTTCCCCACCAATCTCTGTTGGGAGAGACCACAGGATAGAAGAGCTATCAAGAAGTTCATTCGAAAAGAAGCAAATGCTGTTCTTGAGAAATATAGCATCAAGCAGACATGTGAGGACCCTCTGGAATCGAACTGTTTGCTCTTGGAAACCCTAGGCGTTTGACTTTGTGCTGAGGACTCTCTGAAGAGGATTTGAGAGAAGCACCATCATGCCCGCTTCGAAAATTGCTGGGCCACAGAAACCAGAGCAAGGCCCAATTTCAAGAAGATCTGTCGCTTGCTCTCATGTGAGGCACATATTCGGTACGAACTTCTATGTTGGTGAGACATCCGTTTTTCTTCCACAATAGCCACTCGAAGGTCTCTAAGCTCTAAGTATCCGTATACCAGACTGTTTTCTTGCGACTTAGGTCAAATGCTGAAGTAAATTTACAATACACTGTCCAAAATAGGATCACGAAAACAGTTCTTTGTATACCTGTGCAGTGAATTGTCATTCCTGCCTTCTAAAAATGTATTATGTCCATGTGCAGAGAACTCGGACAGGGTCAAGAAAGAAGTGAAATCAGATGGCTTACAGACTCGGCCTCTCTGGTTAGACACCAGAAGGATTAATTAAGCTCGCTCAAAATAAGCCCCTACCGTCTTGTCTGAGCTCCATGGGAGTACTTTGTCTATCAAACTTGGGCCCAATTTCCAGGAGTTATTGCTGTCAATGTCCGCATGGTTATCGCTAGCTATATCCAAGGTTGCAATGTGGTTGGGTTAGTGAATCTTTATCTGGTTCCCGTAGACGTGATCTCCAGGTAGATCACCTTCTCCCTGAATTGCTGGTAGATGATGTGCGGACTTCGTACTCAGAAGGCACTTCATTGATTGTTGCAATAGGTTTCAAAATTTCTGAACTTCCATCCCAGTTGAGTAGTGATTGCTTGTGCAGATAATTGTGGAGTGAGTTACAGCTCATTAGCGATGTGGGGTGAATCATTTGACTTGCTTGTAAATTGGTGTTGAGAAGCATTTCCGTAATTTTGAAAGAAACGGTGTCAACTCTGTCTTGCAATAAAGACATAACCTCACAATCTTTCCTTGCTTACTAGTCTAGAAGCTGCAAAAGCATATGCTCTTCAGGTGTGACATTCCTCAACGAAGCTTCTTTTTACAATGATACAGTATTTTCCTATTTTGCAGAATCAAATGCTGTATGTACAAGTCCGGATTTGTTAATCGTGACAATTCTTAGAAATTCCATCAAGATTTTCGGTGCTGTAGGAGAGTATATGTCAAGGAGAGCAGGTGGAAACTATCATTGATTAAAGTGGGCACAGTTGTTCAAGACAGCAGTTTTCTTGGCTTCATAAAGTCCTGAAAATCACATAACTTAGTGTTTCCAACTGAGAAATTTATCTTGTACGTATTATGATGAAAATGAATTCAAAAGGCACGCACCATTTATATAAGCTTCAAATAGGTCAATAAGCTACCGGCCATCAGAGTCCCCAGCATGCGATTAATGAATGTGATGACATACAGAAATCCCTACATTTCAATGTGTAGAATGGGTATTTGGGGATTCCAGATTGAATGATCTGAAACATCTTGACTCAGAAGTGAACATGCCTTGATTTCAGCTCGTTGTATAGATTGTGATGACTAGAATCTCAAAATACATACAACATGCTGAAAAATGTATGAACTCAGAGTATCCACTTTATGCACACTTCAAAAAGGAAACCTCAGCTGATCGGGATTTTCCTGGATGTACAAATTGCAGAAACTTCTTCACATATACAAAGTTGTCATTAATATAACCCAAGATTACCAAAGAATCAACCGGTTATCTTTACTTTGGTCCATTTTCAAAACCTCAAATTGGATACAGATACTGACATACTTATGGGAACTCAATTTGGATCAACTCGAGCAGAAACTGTCCAATTTGAAAGAAGGTCCATGCACAACTTCACAAAAGCACCATACTTCATGTTGATAAAAAAAATTCCAGAATTTTACAAAATGTGAAACCCTCATGGACACAAAGTTTTCAATGTGGGTCGTCAAAGAATCCTCCAGTTCTGCTATTTCTTGACTGGACGAAACAACATAGGCCAGTTGAACATACAATATACCTATGTACAAAATACTAGATGATATGAAAAAGCCACCGTATCCGCAAGAAACGATTTCTAATAAAGTTGACAAACTGTGAAATGTTTATGTAGGAAAGGACACAGGCAGTGCCATTCTTTTCTAACACCCATGTCAAGCAGTGGTTAACCCTGCTGATGATGCCTTGGGCTTGAACTCTTCCAGCTTCTTGAAGTTCTCCCATGGCTTAACCCACACCTTGGCCTCATACTCCTTGGGCTTGCTGGCCTCCATTACCTCAATCACCAAGTGATACATGGTTCCCTGCACCACCTGTTTGTGGGCTGACACCACCTTGGAGAAGGTCATCTTCTCCAAACTATTCTGCAAAAACACCAAACATCGACATGCTCACTATTACTACACGATAATTCATAACAAAAAAGATTAAAAATTAAAAATTAAAAAAAATCTGCTAGAGATTACTTGAAAGTCATTTTCTCCAAACTATTTTGCAAAGAATGCCAAATAAAGACATCCTCACCATCATTACACGATGGTTCATAACCCAGAAGACCAAACATAGACAACCAAAACATTTTCAAGGTCATCTTCTCCAGATTAGTTTGCAAAGAACACCAAAACAGACAACCTCACTTTCACTATGTGATGATTCATAACCCCGGAAGACCACAAAAACAAAATTCTCTGAAAATTTTCTGTACGACAAACCCACAACACTACGAAACCCCAACATCAGGGTTACTCTCGCAGATCAGAAGTAGCGCATGAAGAACCCAATTACGACCCACATCTTTCAAATTAAAACGTTCAGAAACGCATTTTAAGAGAAAAACTAAGAGACGCAAAAATGTGTTGAAAAATGAGCACCGACCAGGAGAGAAGAACAAACCTGACGATTGTTGTGCTCGTTGACGGCATAGTTGGCCAACTCCTCGACCTCGAGATCGTTGGCAGCTGCGGACACTTCCTTCTTGCCTCCCAACATGGTGACAGACACCAAACCTGGCTTGAAATTGGCTTAAAACTGGCTTGGAAAAAACAAAAGTCGCAAATGCAAAAACAAGACTGGCGGAAATCTCAGAAGAGCTTGGGAATGGCCTTGTAATGCAAAGAAAGGGGAAGTGTTGTTGTTTCGATGAAAACAGAATGATTCCGTCGCTGGCTTCATGGTCTTCGATGTTGCTCTTCCTCTCTTATAGCTCCCCGACTACGGCGGATCCGCTAACGTGGCTCGTGACGTGGCGGAGATACTGCCACGTGTTACATTATCTGAGCTACAGCCATTGGATATAAGGTCAACGTACTACAATCACCTTGAAGCCTAAGAATTACAACAATCTCAAGAAGCATGAACAATCTTGCATTCTAGCACCGAAAGTGATGAAATAGGGTAGGTGAAGCCTACCTGTTAGAGTTTTTAGAGGAGCTGACTTCAAGTGGAACCACGCAGATTTCTGTGTTATGGAATTCGGAAATATGGGTCTCATCAGATTGGACAAAAAGAGCAAGGCTGCTATAAATGTCTCCTCATCCTTCTCTTGCGAGGTGGAAAACCAGTTGTTGCTGATAAACCATCCATTCCTCATCCATTCCTGGCAGCTAAACCCTTGATTTATGCCTGCAATTTGATGGTTCCAAACCCTCCTCCTAATTCCATCGTTTCCAATTCATGGTAACCGATGTTCTTTGAATCTTGGATCCATCGCCACTCACCCGTGAATGATGATTCGTTCAACTCGGATGAATTTCAACAAAACGTTTGTGGTTTAGCTCAATCAATCTGCCTGTATTCATTTATGGGGTGCAATCGCAGTCCCATATAAAATCTCGGCAGATTGCAACTGAAGTCGAAGAATATTGAGCTATGCTTGAATTTGGGGGACACCAATTTCCTCACGGACATTTCAACAGAGAATTATCACACCCCAGTATTAATACACAAAAATTGCTGGAGTGGTGTGGAGGAGCCAGGAGGAATATCAGGTCAGATGTTACAAAAAAAACATCCAAATAATCTTGCTTGAATCGAAGGGATTTTCATACTTCTGGATCTCCACGCGACGCTCTCGGATTGAATGTGCAATAACTCCTCCGTTTGTAACATTGGATCCACTTTCAGAATGCGGATACCATAGCCTCACGTATGCATAGTCCCGACTTAATTTCTTTGTCAGAGGCAGACTGTTCAACCTTCGGCAAAAATCGTGAGAGTTTCAAATTCTTGGTAAATCTCCACACGTACCTGACCATTCCGCACCATCGAGCCATCCAACCTCAAATTCTAAGGTGGCAGGGATCTCGGCGTATGAGGAGACATATATATCTTAAGAAAATCAAAGTGGTCAGTAGAATAGAAGTCGCTCAAATAAATGTTATTCTTGAGAATTTTAGCATCAACCAGAAACGTGAGGACCCTCTGGAATCAATATGTTTGCTTTCGGAAACCAGAGGCGTTTCACCTCGGTCTGAGGAATCCCTGAGGAGGATTTGAGAGATTTCAAGCATGCTCCCACGTGAGGAACATATTGTTAGGTACGAATTTTTATGTTGGTGAGCCATCCAATTTCTTCCACCATAGCCACTCGGAGGTCTCTAAGCTCCCAAGTATCCATATATCAGACTGTTTCCTTGTGACTCAGGTCAAATGCTGAAGAATCTACTACAACACACTGTCCAAAATGGGGTTACCAAAACAGTCCTTCGTGTAGGTCTGTGCAGCCGATTGTCATTCATGTCTTTCAAAAATGTGCTAGGTTAACCCGGTTAACCCCTAAAGGACCAGGTGTCCAATTTTGGACGTTTTCGGTATTTTTGTGTAGGCCAAAACTTAGAGATCTGCACCGATGTGAATGAAAATAATTGCAATGGATGCGCAATGGATAGAGAAATGCAGCCCAGAAAAAAATCAAAAAAACGATAATTTGGTGTTTGTAAATGTGATGTAAATGTTCAAAATGCACTATTTGGCACTGTACAACTGCCCGAAACTGTTCAAAGTATCCAATGAACTTGCGCCATGGTCGAATCTTGGGCAGCCTTTATGTGGCCCCATTTTTTATTATGTAAAGGGTGCTATGTATGGGGGGAGGGGGGGGGGGCATGTACATAGAGGGGGTATATAATGACACCATAGCCATGAAAGAGGGTGGTATGGGGCATGCAATATTGAGAATGAAATATATAAATGGTTGTGGGCCACGGTACGAAAGGGTGGGATAAGAATCTCCATTGTCCACACCCTTTTTCCTTGTGTGCCCGCCATCCACAACTTCCTAAGTAGTTTAAATTACATTTAAATTAAAGAATGACATCATAAATTTGCAAAAAAAATATGCATACCCTTATTGGTTTTTGTTGCATACATCCACCGTACGGATTTCAGTGCAGTTTTATACATGTATATTATTTAAACAATCGCAATATTTCCATTATTTTGTAGTTGTATATAAAGCAAGGCCCATATAGCCAGCAAATTAGATTGAAATGACGGTTTGTCAACACTAATAGTTGCCCAAGTCCGCGACTTTCAGTGTCGTTGCAAAATGTTGCCTAAAAAACGAATATAATAATGGCAAGACATGTTCAAAGTGGTCAAGCAATGTTCGGGCAACTCAAGAATACCATCGAACCATCGAAAGACATATCAATCTTAATGGACGAAATTTACATAAAGGGATGGATATTTTTCCCTATCGTACTTGATAAAGCTAACAACCATTCCATAAGGTTGGAAACCATCAAATGTTTGCCACGCTCTATGCACCATCCCATACATGACAGTGGCTCGAATTTCCTTCAGATCCATCCAAATCATGCTTGGTCCTTTAGGGGTTAAATGATTTCCATGTGTAGAGAACGCGGACAGGTTCTCGAGTGGCTTCTAATTAATTTGGAGAAGGAAGTGATATCAGATGGATTAGAGACTCATCCTCTCTGATGCCACACCAGAATGTTTAAAATAAGTAACCTCAAAATAAGCCCATACTTGTCTGAGCTCCATGTGAGTCATTGTATGAATCATGGATCCAATTTTCCGGGTTTTTGTGTAGAGATTGTCGATGTCAATGTCCGCATGCATGGTTCTCGAATAGCCACATTAACCAAGATGATGGCAATGCAATTTGGTTAGTGAATCTTCCTCTGGTTTACGAGACATGAGCTCCAAACAGATCGCCATAGCCATGTCCCTCAATTGCTGGTAGCGACAAGCTTGGACTAATTTGTTGCGCAGGTGCAGTACAATTTTAAGTGTGACTTGCCCTGTGAACTCCAATCCAGGAACTGGAGCTAAATCTGAGTGAAGAATGCCGGAGTCTGCATCTGAACTCAAATTAATGGCAACTGATGTGAAAGAAAGTGGTAATTGGTGACCTACATTCTGGTACCATCTTAGCAATTTGCATGAGGTCAAGATGGATTCGAACTTCAGTTGGAATTCTAAGGTTTGTGGGTGTTATTAGGTTTGTTTTCCATGTTCTCCACCTTCTACCAATTAGATTTACACAACGGAACTTGTTTTGCAATAGCAAATCTACAATGAAGCATCAATAGAAATTGGATTGGAAATCGGACTTCCCCTTATTTAGTTATGGTTATTGAAAATGCATGTTTGTTGATTCTTCACTAAACACTTAGGTCCTCCCAATTGTGTTCACTATTGAGTGTGGAGTACTTAATAAAATTTGAAGACATAGTCCAATCTCTGTTAGCCATGTGTCTTTATGGAGTTTGTTTTGTGATCCTCGCCAAACCACTCACCAATCAAATATAGGTGTCCTATTAAGAAAAGTAACTGAATAACACCCACATACCGTAAACTCTACAATAAAGTTGTCACAAGCGTAAGATTCGCAACATTTTCAAGAAATGAAATATGGAAGTAAATATTGACTCTAAATTTCAAGTTGACAATATCAATTGTGTAGAGTACAGGTTGAAGTGCAATCATGCGGAGTAATTTTTTGAGCACATTTGGCTACATGGATGCCGCATCCTTCAACGTTTAGTCCTCCAAACCATCATTGTCGTTCTATACAAAGATATGTGGGTGTTATTTGGTTACATTTCTTAGTTGGGCATTTTGTATTTGATTTGTTAGGTGGACATCAAGGGACAAACACCATTATTGAACTTGTTTAGAAGAGATTGCACTAAGTTTTCAAATTATAATAACTACTCCACACTCAATAATGAACACAATTGGAAGAATCAACAAACATACACTTCAGATAACCATAACTAAATCAAGGGAGGTTTGGTTTTCAATTTATTTCTTGTTGATGTTTCATCGTAGATTTCTTGTAGATTTGTTATTGCAAGACATGACAAGTTTCAGTGTGTAAATCTGATCGGTAGAAGTTGGAGAATATGAAATAATATAAATAATCAAATAACACCCACATACCTTAGTGAAAGTTTTATCACTACGGTTCTTTATATAGATTTTTGTTTATCCTTCAAACTTTTGCACTACATGAGCTGTGCTTTAGCTTCACTCAATGGATTTTTGGTCGTAGCATTGTACTTCATTAAATAAGAGCTCTTAACGATTCTGCAATAGCATTCTCACCACTACATAGTTTTTCAGAAACACCTATTCATCTCAAAATGCAAGTGACACATACCCTTTATGGTTTAATGTCTTTTCAGTGGTAAAACAACATTTAGCTATTGATCCATTCAACATCAATTCACCTCGTAAGTCAACCTTTTAAGGTCTTGCAATTGTAAATTGTAAATTCGACAGATTAAAATTGCAACGCTCTGTTTGGTACGCATTGATTCAATGCTGTAGTTTTATGTGATTGAATCAATGCGAGTCAGTTTTGATGTATGGATGTTGTGATGGAGGATCTGCTTCAAAGATGCAAGGGGAAAATCAGTCAATTGAAAGCATGCTTGTCATCCTGCAAGGCAACTCAAATAATTCCCAAGTCCCTGCGCGTAGATCTACATCCTTCAAAATTCGGCCAACTTGTGTTAGGATTCAAGTCAGATGAACATAAATGTTGGCCTCAATTGTGACAGTGAAGCAGATAAGTCCTTTGGAAGTTTCCTATTACGTGTAAGTAGTTCCAAAGATTATGCCTACAGGTTGCCGAATGTCCACTTCAGTGACTGAGACTTCCAACAAACTTATGGGAAGAGATTGTGTCTCCTTCACGCTGAAAGGTTCAACACTGAATCTCGAGGGTCGAAAATATTGGGGGGAAATCACCTTCCAAGAACTTGCACTTTGATCATTCTTTCACCAATGATTTCAAGTTTGACATGTTCAAGTTTCAAGAAGAATGACCTCAGTTTGCGCACGTGGCATCTTTACACCATAGTACTGTGACGGTTTTGGCATTGATTATGTTATTTTAAGATTTGTTGAATTATTTTTCTTAACTCTTGTCATCAAAATAACCTCATTTTTGTGAAGAAAAAGTGGGAATCTATCAAGACATTTTAATCGTCAAAATAAAAATCTGAAAAAAAAAACTTCTTGATTATGGTTTGTCTAAATTACCATGGGAGCAAAGTACATCATTTATGGTATTTAGTGTCATATGCATAATACTGTCACTTAGCCTATTTTGAAGCGTATGCTAGGTTACATTGACGATTAACAACTTCACCATAATTGTCACCTCATGACACTTGGCGTTCAAGTGCGTTTACTAATGTCTTGGCATGAGTATGTTCAATAGTGTTATGAGGTGTAAGCATGTGTTACACAATGGTCTTTCAAGTTGACTTAAGTGTACACAAATGACATTGGGTATTAGTATGCTCAAGAATATCTTCCTCGTGCATATTATAATGTAAACACGTGACACTTGGCATTAGTATGCCCAATATTGTCTTCCCCTTGCATACCAAAACACAAAACTATCATCTCAAGTATCCCAATGTGCTACGCTAAATGTCAGGTTGTAAACTACTTTTTCACTTTTAAAAGTTACTAATGTTGACGAAGTGTATCATTTTGGCAATTAGCAAACGTGACACTTTGAGACCTCTAAGCATCTAGTTTCGGCCCTTTGCAAATAACGTACGTGACACTAATTATCATAACCGGTGTAGTGGTCATGAAACATAGTATTCGTCAAAACGCCACATCCCATCACATCCACATGTGGCGTTTTGTTTTCAAGGCCAGCTCAATTGCTAGTCTTGTGGAATGCACTTGAACTTTGGAAAAACGTGTAGTTGGCATAAACTTGTGTAGTTAGCAAAAGTTGCCTCCAAAGACCAATTCAAGCCGGCCTTCCTTGCATTCAAGAAAACAACAAATATGACCTTTTAAAGTGCCATGTGACGTTTTCACAACTACCATGTTATGAAGAGATGGCCTTATAGGAGGTGTTGGTTTGGTATAGTCTTTTTTTAATACCATTTGGGTATCCATACTGAGGATTTCAAATTTTTTGATACCATGGTACATCAATTTGAATGGTATTGAAACAAATTACTGAGGATTTTGAGCATTTGATGGTTTTTCTATTCCAATACCATTCAAGTCGATAAACCATGCTAGAACCTTCATACCTAAGTAAAATCTCCTAGTGACAATATGCTTCAGAATGACATTGACTCAAATGACAACTTGGATATACAAATATTCTCTCACCTCAACATACCCACCAAATACCAAAAATTGACTAGTTTTACAATTGATACCTATAAGTAGGTGGTTTGATATCGTTAATGATGTTTTTATAAATCTTTGTATCAATCAAAACAACTACACTAAATATCGTATTTAGTGTCACCAATTCCGTTTGTTTTGCTCAATACGATTTGCAAAGCACCCATGGTAGTGTCACCAACACTTAATATAAACCTAACATTATTTGTTATTCCTTGTAAAAAAATTTGAGCATTATAGATTCACATTGTTGCAATTACTGTCACTTACTAAGTGATTTTTTCATCTAAATTTCAATCATCCACGACAATATTTCATTACAGAATTGTTAGGATGCAAAATATACCAAAGTTTGATTGAATACTTGGCATTTGGATGAACTAAAAAGTACGTTACAATGACAATCCTTGTAAACTTATTCATAAGAAGTTGTACTAGAGAAAGTTATCACAATGACATAAAATACCATATGACACTAAATACAATATTTAGTGTAGTATATGTCTACACTAATAATCTTATCGGGTAATCCATTAGGTTTTTGTTAACTCTCCCCATTGCAATAAAATTGTAGATGGAAAATTATCATGGTCTACGTTATTTTTCCACATCTCAAAACTTTAGTGTGGTATTTTGCACTTGATGTGGCCCGTAAATCCAATTAGTAGTGTAGCCGTGTTGGGCTCCTCAACTTGTCAATTTCCCTCGACATGGCCACTCATTTTGTGTGCCCAAATATTGGAAATTCTAACCACGCACACAATTCACATGGCTATCAAGCCAACCTCCAAGCACATAACTGCTTTGTAAGGCCCACCCGAGCGTTTGGGATTCTTAGGCTCCATTGGCATGATGATAAAGGTCAAAAGACCCTACTAGGTTGTCGGCACTAGCAGGAACGTGGTCCTAGAAGACACTTGCCATTTTACACATGCGGTCATTATAACATGACCTCATTTACATGTGTCGAGTCCAATCTACAACTATCATAGATTCAACTCGACACATGTAAACAAAGTCATGTCGCAATAACCGCCTGTGTCAAATGACAAGTGTGTTCTAGGCCACACAATCCTACTCCATCAATTATACCAATTAATGCGTGTTATTTGGAGTTAGGGCCACTTCACACACGACGACTAAGAGCATGTGACCATTACATTTCAAGCACTATTGGTGGAAAAGGCGGAGCCAGTCCAAGATCGCTTCACACTATGCTCGAGGGACCAACGGAGTATGTGAATGCAAGATGGATATAAAGTCTACATGGATTCCTACATGGCATCAAATGGATCATGTTTCATGGTCACGTGGACTATTTTCAAAAACCACCTCTTGGAGGTAAGCCTCACACAAAACCGGGAGACCATGGCACTCCGAACGCTCACAACTGTTGATTTATTCTATTTTATCATGTGTGAGGACCCGCATGAATAGAAATTCATTGAAATAGCATTTGGTTGAGGGCCGGGTCACATATGACTTCACACTACACTTGAGGATCCGTGACCACTTTACATGATTTCGGAGGTCTCTTGGGACGGCCTTTGGACACTTTCTTTTGGGCTCTCACAATTTCATGGTCACGGCTCTTGGCTCGTGTGTGAAGTGGCCCTTATTGCGGGTACATTGCTTAGGGGTAGCCAAGTGCATGGCAACTTCATGGCCCTCAATAGTGTCAACGCGATTTGGTTCAATTCGATGCGCCAAATTTGATTGGTCAACAATTGATGCAACACACGTAGTATGATATGGATGCTTGATTTTAGGCACACCGGTGAATGGTGCGAGAGCATGGACATCAAGAGAAACCTTTGTGACGTCACTCGTTTTCATATCATGTTTTTTAAAAGCAACCCTTTTTGAAGGATTCTGCGTCGTACCATGCACAAAAAGCTAGTTTTGTCGTACATTGTATATGCATATCTCAACGGGAAGATATTTTTGTTAATGTCATTTCCCGCTTTTGGTGAATGATAAATCCTTGACGACAAGTCCCTGTTGAAGCAGCGGGAGACTACCTCACTACTAGCATACGAGTCCTACGCAATCGTCCCACGTCGATGAAAGAACAATGCAAATCTACCACTGTGCTAGATTTGTGAATTTTCTAGTTACATAGGACAAGTTTCCAGTGACGTAGGTCAATTGCCTAGGACTCATATGCTTGTAGTGCCTGCACTGTTAATTGGTATTTAGAGGCACATACACTATTTGCAAGGGCCCAGACTAAGGTAGAGGGTGCTTAAACCAACACGTTAAGCTATTGCACATACATATGGCTACATGGTTGATATAGAAAATATGTATTCATATTAGCCTTTGTTCTAAACATAGGTATAAAGAAAGAAGAAATATATTTAGCCTCGATTAGATATTTGATGAATATTCAAAGTCAAAACCAATAGCTTCTTTAAACCAATATATAGGCCCCGTGTATGATGATCTTGGATATGATAAGGACCCCCACCTTCGTTGCCTAGAACCAACATAACATAGTTGGGTACTAGACCCAAGCTAGATCGAAGGCCAACTAGTAACGGTGCGCAAAGCCACATGGCCACCTTCATGATCCCACCTAGTTCGATTGCAAAACCATCACCTTGCATCTTGGGTACCAAACCCCTTTGTGCTTTGTGGGCCTACCTCCGTGACTTTGTGAATAGAATGGCTATAACAACCCCCCCTGCAGTGTATAGAACGGCTAGAACAGGCATTGACAAGCCACCCCAAACCCATCTTGAACCAACCCGAGACAGAGTGGAGCCCGTTACCTACCCTACATGGAGGTAGTGGAGGTTGCTATGAGGTGGCGCCACTAATGGCACCTAAAAGTGTCACTTCGTGGGCCCATACACTCCTACACCATGGGGAACGCTCCAAGGTAGCAGAGTGTTGGTGATTGGGAGGTGTTTATAGGTGTTGGTTTTGGGTGGGGTGTTGGTTTTAGCACCCTTTACCTCAGATGCCTAGAGGTCTCAAAGTTTCAAGTCCACTAATTGCCAATATGATTCTATTCGTCAAAATAAGTAACTTCTCTAAGTGAGAAAGTTTATATACATTATGACATTTATAGTCCACCCACACTTATTGGTGTGGGCCTTTAGTGAATGGTTGCTACCAACATTGGTTACATCCAGTGGCTCTCGCTGGCTAAACCAACTCTAAAAGTGGCCCCTGTTGGTAGGAACCGTTCACTTGTGGCCCGCACTAGTAAGTGTGGGTGGGCTATTAGCTTAGCACATTGGGATACTTGAGATGACAATTTTGCGTTTTAGTACGCAAGAAGAAGATATTGTTGAGCATACTAATGCCAAGTGTTATATGTAGTGTTGCATTTTTTATTCTAGAGGTCGGAGGCGGCATTATAAAATATTTTTTATGTTTTTAATTGAAAATCATCGAAGACATCAATCCGTGAGGTCCTTTATGGCAAATCATTGTCGAAACATTCCCCTCTTCTAGGATTAGTTCTTCGAGCTCTTCTCCACCCAAGTATTGATCCAAGAATGAAGACATTGTGAATGCAAACCACCATTCACGACTTGTCCGATGTGCCATGTGGTGCGTTATATATTCCAATATTTGTCAATTTGTGTGGCAATGCTCAAGGCTCAAACACTGCCATTGAGTTTGAATGTACTAATGCTATATGGTAATATGGAACAATTGTCGAAGTTGAGCATGTCTATATTTGCCCTACCGGCATGGACTAGCTGTAGTCGTGAACTTATAATAAAAAAACATAAAAAATGCCTCAAAATTTGCCGAGTATTTTAAAATGTGTATTTAAAAATAAATTAAAAAGAGATGCACCCCTAGTTATGTGTTTACATTTTAGTATGCAAGAGGAAGATGTTCTTGAGCATAGTAATGTCATGTATCATTTGTGTGCACTTTAGTCAACTTGTAGACCATTGTGTAACATAGGTAGACACCTCATATTATTTATTGGGCATACTCATGCCAAGGTATTATAGTAAGTGCACCTGAATGCCAAGTGCCATGAGGTGACGCTAATGGTGAAGTTGTGGATCGTTAGTGTAACCTAGCATACGCCTCAAAATTGGGTAAGTGGCACTATTATGCAGGTGACATTAAATACCAGAAACGGTGTAATCCTTCTGGATGGATGAGAGAGAAAATTATTGCATATGAGTGTATCTATCATTCATCCAACATAAAAGTCTTGAAATAGTATGCAGCCTAGAGTTTATTTTTTTTCAATTCGTTTGACATCAAAATTAGCTTTAAATATCTCAAATTAGTCTACATCGTTTATGGCATTTAATGTCATTTGCATAATAGTGTCACTTAGCTTATTTTGAGGCGTATGCTAGGTAACACTAATGATCCACAACTTCACCATTAGTGTCACCTCATGACACTTGGCATTCAAGTGCGCTTACTATAATATCTCGGCATGAGTATGTTCAATAATGTGATGAGGTGCATGCCTATGTTACATAATGGTCTACATGTTGACTAAAGTGTACACAAATGACACTTGCTATTCATCTAGCATGTTCAAAAATATCTTCCTCTTGCATACTAAAATGTAAGCATATGACACTTGCCATTTAGTACACTCAAAAATATCTTCCCCTTGCATACTAGAATGCAAGATTGTCATGTAAAGTATCCCAATTTGCTTCTCTAAATGTCATGATGTAGATATTTTTTCACTTAAAGAAGTTGCTTATGTTGACGAATGGAATCATATTGGAGACCTCTAGGCATCTAAATTTAGGCCCTTCGCAAATAGTGTACATGACACTAAATATCATAAATGGTGTAGTACAAGTCCTTTGAGATGAATCAACCACGAACCTATAGGGAGTCTTGAAGTTTGTATGTTGGTTGGATGATTGTTGATGCACACTATTTTCTTGTCTACACCAAACCACATAATCGATGTAACAAATAGAGGACCAATTTCACGACCATAAACCCTAATTACTATAGTTTCCTAACATCTTGGGCAATAAATATTTAAATATGGAAGTGCCTAAATTTCTAGGAAATTATTGACATGGTTTGCCAAAAAAAGATTAAAAAAATATTAGAAGAATGCCCAAATCACAAAAGCTCAACTTAGCTTGCAAAGTCTTTTGTCTCATCATTCTAACACTTCTAATCCACAATCTTTCAGACCTTGGACAACTAACCAACTAATTCAACTCTTAGTTAACTAGTTGCCTTTCGTAACTATAGTTGTTTGCAATTTGACTTGCCAAAATTTGTAGTTAACTATAGTTGTTCTAAATTCGGTCTGCCCAAAATCTAGTTAACTATAATTATATCTAGTTAACTAAAGTTGAGTGCAGCATGTTCACGGAATTTTGTTGTAGTGTTGTAGTGTCACTAGTGTGTTATTTGTGTTCGTGGTGTACGTGGAGGTTGTTCTAGTGCCCAACATTGTGAGTGATCGTATAGAGGCGTTTCTTGATGACCCTCAGTGGTCCGAGCATATTAAAGGCCCTCAACTGAAGCAAATCAAGAGGCAAACTTCTTCAAATACATAATAATACTTGGAGTTCTTCTAGTTAACTATAGTTGTTCTTGAATCTGGTTTTAATTTTTTCTAGTTAGTTGTAATTGTTCTGTAAAATGTATTGAAAAAAATCTAGTTAACTATAGTTATTTTGGCAACTGTCCAAGGTCTGCAATCTTTCATAAATGCAACATATCTCTCACACATAACAAACCATGTCACCAAAAACTACATGGTAACTAATGGGAGCTTCAAATGTGAAGGTAAGGGTTTAGGGTTCATCGGCCGCCTTAGACGAAATTAACAATAGCCGTTTAAAAACCGTCAAAAAAACTTAGATGGATGGTTTACTTATTTTAATTATATTTCAAAATTTACCAATTTTGATATATTATTTTTCCGGGTTGCCTAATTGTTTTGGGCACTTTAATTAACTAATAGGCAAACACCCGCCCAAGTTGTTAGGAAACTAAGGTACATCACTTTCCAAATTAAACTCTATAAATGTGGCGAATATAAGCTAACCTCGTTCATTTAATTGTTGGTTAAACTTTGGTAATTGTAGGCAAGTAGTCAAGTTCAATGAACTGGGAGAACTGGATGCTACACTAAATAATCTTAATATTGTGGGACACATTAATTGTCTAGAGGCCATGCTCGTTTTCATAATGAAAATTAGTGTGGGCCACATTAAATGTTTTTTTAGAAAAATATTGTGGGTGAATTTTTTATTTTTGTGCTACTTTTGTCTTATAACTAATATTTAATGTGTTGATTGGAAGTCTTCATGAAGACTTAGGGGAAGACCCGAGGGACTGGACCCACGTTAATTCCACCATGTCTAGAAAATTAGTGTGGCCCATGCTAATATTACACCCATGCTAAAAGGACTATTTAGTGGTGTTGCAGACAAACCGATTAAGTTTGAGAAATAACCAGTTGCAATTCAAGACTTCAAGAAAATTACTAATCATTTTAGAGGAATTTATAGAATATACACCCGTGTTACCAAGGAAAACCAAAAGATGTCAACTTGTAATTGGTTGGACTTGGAAACATTAAGGTATGTGGGTGTTATTTGGTTCATTTTTCATGTTCTCCAACTTCTACAAATTAGATTTACACAACAAATTTGTGTTACATCATCAAATCTACGATGAGACATATGCAAAAATAGGATTGAAAAATCATATTTAGTCATGGTTATCGGAAGTGCATGTTTGTTGACTTCTTAAATGGATACATAGGCCCTCTCAAATTGTGTTCACTATTGCTCACCCTCCACGGAAAAACTAAACTGGTTAAAAATAGCCATGTGTCCAAAAGGGCGTCAAGAATGCAATAAAACAATAAAACTCGATTTCTAGCAAAGGAAATAGTAAACTAGCTAAACATAGTCACGCGTCCAAAAGGGTGTCAAGAATGTAGCAAACAATAAAAATCGATTTTTAGCAAAGGCAACCCAGCTTCTATTTTTAACCAGTTTAGTTTTTCCGTGGAGGGTGAGATTGAGTGTAGAGTAGTCATTAACATTTGAAGATGTAATCCAATCTTTTTGAAACATGTATCTTTATGATGTTGGCTCTTTGATCCTCACCGAACCACACTACCAATCAAATATAGGGGTCCGATTACGAAAACAAGCCACTTAAGGGCCACTTCACACACGAGCCAAGAGCCGTGACCATGAAATTGTGAGAGCCCAAAAGAAAATATCCAAAGGCCGTCCCAAGACACCTCCAAAATCATGTAGTGTGGTCACGGGCCCTCAAGTGTAGTGCGAAGTCATATGTGACCGGGGCCTCAACCAAATGCTATTCAATGAATTTCTATTCATGCAGGTCCTCACACATGATAAAATAGAATAAGTGAAACGTTCGGAGTGCCATGGTCTCCCGGTTTTGTGATTGGCCTACCTCCAAGAGGTGGTTGTTGAAAATAGTCCAAGTGACCATGAAACATGATCCATTCGATGCCATGTAGGAGTCCATGTAGACTTTACATCCATATTGCATCCACATACTCCGTTGCTAGCGTAGTGTGAAGCGAACTTGGACCGGCTCCGCCTTTTCCACCAATGAGAGTGCTTGAAGTGTAATGGTCACGGGCTCTCAGTCTCATGTGTGAAGTGGCCCTTACTTAGCCAATGACAATTTGCCTAATTGGGTTAAAAATATGTCCCTAAACATCGGGGCCCACCTATTAAGAAGGACGATTACTATTAAGGAAATGTGTTGAAAATCCCCCCACCCCACCCAATGTTCAAGATTGAAGTCTTCAATGCCCTTCAAACGTGATTCGACCCTTCAAAATGCAACCCCAAATTGAAAATGAAGACGTCACTTGAAGTCCTCAATATAATCTGCCCACCACAAGAACCAACAAGCGTAGGGCATTGTCACTACAAGAAGTGGAGTTAGATGGTTGATTCTTAATTCTTCACATTGTACTAGAAACATGTACCATATAATTCATGCACAAGTTTAATATGAGTTTTATATTTTATTTCTGTATTCTTAGATTGGCATCTTGAATTTGAACGAGCTCTTCAACTGAAGGGCTGAAATTTGAGAGCCCTTCAAAATGAAACTCATATGAGGGCTTCAATCTTGAACACTGACCCCACCCCACCCCACCCCACCCCATACTAAGCTAAAAAAGTGGGCGAAAAATCTTCTCAGGCCTCAAGCAGATATTTTGCCACGAATCCAATATCACATGCACCGCTTCAAGTTTTCCCCAATGCCACATGCCATCAAAAGATCTTCACCAACCCCCAATTATCATCGCACCTTATAAGCTAAGTTCTGTGAGCCTATCATGTGGCCCATCTTCTTCATGACCAATGAACAAACTGCTAATGTACACTGTAAACTCTGTAATATCAACCTCCTTAATCTCACTCCTTCTCTTGCTTCCCCAAACCCTTGGGAACGGATGTTCCCAGTTTCAATCTCACTCCTTGTTATCACGTTTCCCTCCCATGCATCGTGGGTTTTTGACTTAAAAATAAACCACCGAAGAAATCAACCACACGCATCATGTCGTGATCGTTGTAATTATTGTCATTATTGCAGTGTTGAGTTGTGTTATTCCATAATGTCACATGCTACACTCACGAAATTCTCTCTTATCATGCATCCATATTCACACTATGGGACTCCTTAACATCATGTGCACTTTGGTTGTCACGAGTGTGACATTGTGGAGTTTAGAGTGTGGTTACGGATGAACCGGTTGAGTTTGAGAAGTAACGGGGGTTTGAATGTCAAACCTTCAGGAAATTTACCGTTATTGAAGATTTACGTCTGAATACGCAGCATGGGTGCCCTTGGATGCAAATCGTATGTTGTATTTGATCATCAATGTCTAGTATGAGCATGTTTTTATTTTCTCCTTGACACAAGACAATGTACAAGAATATCAATATATAAAACATGATTAATGAACTTGGTGAAGCCCGTATAGATTGTGTAGCTAACAAAGACAGTATGGAGCTCAAGTATGCTAATTTTTTTGCTTGGAGCCGCCCAGTTGGACCTCTTATAGAGGTGCCACACCTCTAGGACGGCTGGGCCAGCCAACCGTCCCGCCCAGTACGGGAAATCCCGGGAACCTCGGTGGGGGGGTCTTACAGCTAGAAGACACCGGGGCCAGCCAGTCGGATGGCTGGCTGCAGGGCAGGCCCCCTGCAGCCGTCCAACAGGGTGCCCTGCCCGGCTGTGCCATCCGGGCAGCAGCAGGCCCCGTGCTCTTGGCGATTTAAAAAAAATCTCTTGCAGGTGCTTTTTCAGGCCGGGCAGGGGCTGCCGACTGGATGACGGTCACCGGTGGATGGCGGGATGCCACACCGGGCCATCCGGGTCCCTTTTCCAACGGCCACCCCGGGCAGTTGGATGGCCCCGCCTTCCACTGGTGTGGCCACCCTATTAGACGCATAGGGGTTACAAAAAGATTGGATTACATGTTCTAACCATTCTAGAGTCAACCATCAATATGATCGGGGGACATATATGACATCAATGAGCACAAGAACCTGCTCTTTGAACGCTCAACAAAACATTCATATGAGCTCTAAAAAATGATGAGGCAAATGGATGCGGGCATGATCTGGATTTGTTAATCACCTTGCATTATTTGCATATCCTATGAGAATATCCATGTTCTCCCCCCCCCCTCACCCACCCCCTAGCCAATACACAGGGAGACACACTACTTATTGGGTGCATAGAAAATATGCACCTAAGGCATGTCTACCTCAATGTGAAAATGATAAAACTCAAAGCTTAGACATGTCGAAGGGCAGGCAGAGCCCCACAAGCATGTCACATGCCATGCAAAAGAATCAAACACAATCCACAAACCAACCACAAATTACCAAGGAGTCACTACACTAAGTATGATATTTAGTGTTTGATCATATTTAATGTTGTTACCACCCTACCTTGCTCAACACTAGTTTTCGATTCCTTGGCAATTAGTGTTAGAAATAAATGTGCCGCTACCTTCCCTACTGCCACCTCCCTTCCTATGAAGCATGGATCTCACTGGACTTGAGATTTTAAGGATGGCACTCCACCTTCCTACTCGCTAATCTCTCATCTGCCAAAGTTGACGATATTTTTTTTCCATATCCCTACTAACACTAAATTCAAACATGTAACTTCCACATATCACAATAGTTGATATTTAGTGTTTGAGTTTACATTTAATGTTACTTACTTTCATAGGGTTATTGACATTTAGTGTATGCGTTCGTATTTAGTGTATCAAACACTAAATATGCTTTTTAGTGTACCTACCGACGGTCAATATTTTCAACTCTAGTGGACCATCATGCCATGTCTACGGCATAATATACCAAGGAGTCACTATCTACCAACGGTCAATATTTTCAACTATAGTGGACCATCATGCCATGTCTATGGCATAGTATCTCTCTAGCACCCCAACTAAGATCAAACTTGTTGAAGTGGGTGTGCATTCTTGACCTTAACTCATTTGGCACTACACAATTTTGTCTAATTAGTGTGGGTTACCACTTGGAGTTACATGTTGCTATAACTTTCACTAAGAGTATTATTTTTAGCCCAAATAGCATGAGTAGTTAGTACACGCACCGAAGAATATGATATAAATTAGTTGGTAAAAACCGTTCATGCCAGTAAAAGAATTATAGCAACGCATAACTCCAAATGGTAACCCACACTAATTAGACAAAAGAGTGTGGCCTTTGGCCTCTTATCAAATACTATTAAGTTCTTACATAAAAATTGAGACATTGATACAATATCGTGAATGCCTTCATGACCACTTTAAAATGATGTGACCATGGTCACTTAGAGGTGACCCAAGACACTAATTTATATGTACGGGTAAAGCGGGCAGGTCCAAACTAGTACACGAAATAGTCCTTTTAGTGTGGGTGGAAAATTAGCGTGAAAATAATTAGAGGAGGCCACACTAATTTTCTAGTTGAGGTGAAATTAACATGGGTCCAAGGCCATAAGTCTTCCCCTAAGTCTTCATGAAGACTTTCAACCAACACATTGAATATTAGCTATACGAAAAAAGTAGCACAACATAAAATAATTGCCCACATTAATTTTCTAGAAAAAAACAAATAATGTGGCCCATGCTAATTTTCTACTAGACATTTGGCATGGGTTGAAAATGAATCTGGCCCAAAATAATCCTCATTATGAGAATTCGTATGAGCTCAAGAAAATTATTGTGGCCCACCATAACAAAACTATTTAGTGTAGTTGGCTTACAACTCACAAAGTACACTAAACATGATATTTAGTGTCATTGATTCTAATTGTAAACCGTGGTATACTGTCACCAACACTAAATGTTAACCAAACATTATTTGTCATTCATTGTAAATTGTTGGGGGGATTATAGATTTACAGTGTTGCAATTACTATCACTTACCAAGTGATTTTTCATCCAAATTTCAATCATCCATGACAATATTTCCATCACAAGTGGCTGACAAGAGAAGGTAGGGTTTTGGCCAAAGGATGAACTCATCCATCATCCGTGACAATATTTGCAAACTTATTCATAAGAAGTGTCATCTGAAAACTTACCATAGTGACATAAAATACCATATGACACTAAATATCATATTTAGTATAATTCATGCATGTTAATGTGTTCAAAATCTATATTTAGATTCCCAACTAAGTAATTGAATCTATCCCATTGAGTCTAAGGGTCACTTCACACACAAGACTGAGAGCATGTGACCATTACACTTCAAGCACTCTCATTGGTGGAAAAGGCGGAGCCGGTCCAAGTTTGCTTCACACTACGCTTGAGGGACCAACAAAGTATGTGAATGCAAGATGGATGTAAAGTCTACATGGTTTCCTACACGGCATCGCATGGATCATGTTTCATGGTCACTCGGACTATTTTCAAAAACCATCTCTTGGAGGTAGGCCTCACACAAAACTGGGAGACCGTGGCACTCCGCACGCTCACAACCGTTGATTTATTCTATTTTATCATGTGTGAGGACCCGCATGAATAGAAATTCATTGAATTAGCATTTGGTTGAGGGCCCGGTCACATACGACTTCACACTACACTTGAGGGTCCGTGACCACACTACATGATTTTGGAGGTGTGTTGGGACGGCCTTTGGGCACTTTCTTTTGGGCTCTCACAATTTCATGGTCACGGCTCTTGGCTTGTGTGTGAAGTGGCCCTAACACCGCCCGGAGTTTTGTGGGAGAATATACTTAGGTTTTATTATGACTAACTTCTTACAAACGTTGAAGCCCTGAATGACACGGCAAGTGAAAGAGGTACCATTATCATGAAAGGGGCTCCGTGTACTATAAGGTGACGTTTTCAGCGTCAGAATTGGAAGCTCGTGCGCTCCATGTCCACCAACTTCATAGTTATATGACATCCAATTCAAGCCCCAATAATAAGGGCCACTTCACACACAAGGCTGAAGGCCCATGACCATGGCAATGTAAGAGCTCTCATTGGTCGAAAAGGCGGAGACCGTCTAAGTTCACTTCACACTAGGAGGTGAAGGCCTAAAGGTCCAAAGAAAAGTTCGTGGATGAAAAGTCTACATGGAGTCCTACATGGCAAGTTGTGGATAAGGATGCATGGTCTACCAGAATTTGCATCAGGCCCATCTCCAAGAGGTGGGCCTGACGCAAATTCCAGGAGACCATGAATTTTTTGATATATTTTTCCAGCATGATAGATTTCAAGACAGATTGCAGAACATATTCTATGATAGATTCTAGGACAGACAAACACCACCAAGTAATTCTCTTAAATGGATAGAGTTTGAGGCATATTATATTAAACGAAATCCTCCCATCTTTTTCCGCCAACAAATATGCAATGGTCCCACAACATGGTCCATTCTCACTTCACACTATGCTTGAGGGCCCATGACTACATAAAACAACTTTCCCAACACCCATGATACGGCCTTTGGATGAGAGCCAAAGGTCCTCACCATTACAAGGCCGCAACTCTTGGCTCATGTGTGAAGTGGCCCTAAGACTAGGTTATATGACTACACTCACTGTATTGTATTTAATGTCATATGGTCTTTTAAAATGTCACTCTGGTGACTTATCTAATGACACTTTCTATGAATAAATTCACAAATGTTGTCCTCCCAACTTACTTGTAGTGCATCGAAATGCCGATTATTGAAACCAAGTTTGGTATTTTGCACCCTAACATTTTTGTAATGTAATGTTGTCATGAATGATCAAAATTTGGATGAAAAATCACATAGTAAGTGACAAGAATTGCAACACTGTAAATTTGTAATGCCCCCCCCCCTTTCCACAAGGAATGACAAATGATGTTAGGTTTACATTTAGTGTCGGTGACACTACACGGGCAGTTTACAATTAGTATTGAGCAAGACAACTAGAATTGGTGTAGTGAGCTTCGTGGTGTCTAGGTAAACTCATCCATTGGGAAAGGGATAAGTGAAGGGTTCTATAGGATGCGATTCTCTATTTTTATTTTTATTTTTTTTTGTCTAGTTTGATTACATAAATGATATTTGGAACTCTAAATTAGTGTGTCATGGTTCAATTTGGTTCTCAAAATGGCATAAGAAATCCCAGGTTAGTGTATCATGGTCTAGTTTGAATGGATCGGCCCTCAACTTGAAGAGTGTTTGCTTTTACTAGAGCCCCTTCATCCAAAATGGATGAGTTTACCTAAGCACTCTAACGCCCAAGCCGTAGATTTGTGTGGTTATGCATAAGCTCATCCATTGTGATGAAGGGACCAAACAAACTCCATATAGGCTGAGTGCCGATTCATCATTGTCAACTGAGAATTGAGTGTCTCGGACGCCATTTACGGAATCAAATTCCCTAAAAACATAAGATTTCACATTAGAAAAATTGCATTGTTTATGGTATTAAGTGTCACTGGCGTGATAATGTCACTTGCCTTATTATGATGCCTAGGCCTAGAGCTTACACTAATGACCAACAATTTTATCATTAGTGTATCCACATGATATTTGATTGCATTAGCGTTAGCACATGACACTTGGTTGCACAAGTTGATTATCAATGCAATTACATGACACTTGTTGGAAGGTTATCATCTCAAGCACTTCAATTTTCTATGCTAAATATCTTACTAAATATTATTCACTTTGAAACATTACTCATATTCACATTAGTAGATGTGATGTTTATAGAACTTTGAACAATTTACTATAACCGTGTGCAAATAATATACATGACACCAATAACTGCCATAAAAATATACAATGTTTATGGTATTTAGTGTCACATGTGTTATAGTGTCACTTACCTTTTTATGAGGCATATACTAGTTTATAATAATGACCAACAACTTGACCATTAGTATAACCTCATGACACTATTATCGGGTGATAGTATTCCTAGTAATGATATGAGGTCTATGCCTAGGTTACACAATGGTCAATAAATTTACTAGAGAGTGTAACACATGACACTTGACATTAGTATGATCAATAACATCTTGCTCTTGCATATAAAAACGTAAAACTATCATCTAAAGCACTCCAATGTGCTATGCTAAATATCATATTGTCAAATGGTTATAGAGTGACTCTGTTTCATGAGCAAGCTCATGTGAGTGGACCCTCCAAGCCTATTTTCATGGATCAACGTGCCTATATATAGACATGCTTCCATATGTTCAGGCAACCCATAAATTACTTGATTTTTTGCACGAGAAAATATTTCCTTTTGAAGATTGCCTGAAAGATTATTCTATTTTGGGGTTGCCCAACAAATATGTCACTACCCTAGGGAAAAATGAAAAATGTCCAATATTGCACAATTAGCTTCATTTTGGTAAATTTTTTGGGTGCCACTACATGTCTCTTATGGCCAACGAAAGGGGATACATACTTAGTATATTCATAACGATACCAATATCCAAACAATCACATTCAACTATATTGTTCCAAAAGACAATATCATATCCTAACACATACACGTGGGTATTGTATGCATACATTTGCCTAGGGTGCAACCGCTTGTTATATGCTCGGCAAGCTAGGATAAGACTAGATCAAATTTTGCACAATATTTTTAAGTTTTATTTTCACATACAAAGAAACGTATGCCTCAAAACATAATTATATTACTTAATACAATGTTAGGTTTTGCAAAATGTAGTAGATGTCACATAGCAATACTAACATCTCGGACTCGTTATGCATTGAAGTTCTAGTCATTGCAACCTAAACCATAAGATCACGACTAAGGAGTTTATGCATAGAAGCAAGGCTCCTTCGGTTGTTGTGGATGAACATATCCTCTTCCTCATCCACACACAATAACAATAAAAATAAATTGTATATGTGTTTACGTGGAATATTATATGGTTGTTTTCCACCAATGTTGGAGTTGTGCATCTTCAGGAAAGATGCGCCCAAACATTAGGGTATTTGCTGACTATCATGTGATAATGCTTGCCATGGGTAGCACTCTTTTGGTTTTAAACAACATAAATCATGCTACCCGAGGGAGGAGTCAAGTCCACCTCCTCCACAATCACCATTTTGACAATTAAGAAAGTGTCATTCATTGATGATGGGGCTCGGAAAGTTGACTATAATAGAGAACCTTCCCATTTCGAGTTGTTGGGTGCTTTAAATTGAGATTGCCTTGTTGGACCACATAGTACTCTCCAAGTCAAGCGACTTTAAACCCATCATCTTCCAATATAGAGGACTCCAACGCAATCAAGTTTGTGGCCGTTTTTATTGGCCAAACATCATGTACATGAGGTAGGCCATCACATTGTATTCAATTTGGCCACCCACACACTGCTTCTTGTCACCAAGACAAAGTAAGAAGGTTTTGCAAACGGACCTCTTCATATTCTTTGATTGGAAGAGGCGACCATAACATGACACATGATTGAAGACGCCAACTTTTGCCTTGTAGGAGGACATGCCTCGTGCCTGGATTGGAATGCATATGACTTTCAAAGTGGCTAAAGTACACGCAATGTGCCACAAATGTTGGTGTGTATCTGTCTTCGGAATCAATTTTTGAGAATGGGAGCATTGGGGGACGTTGAAATTCACTCAATCTAGTCTATGAGATTCACAATGACTAATGTTCAATTACCAATGACTGCTCCCAATGGAAATCACATGCCTTTTCCATGCCTTACATGGGTTGCTTTGCATTTCTGCTTCCAAAGATCATGGGCACCGCATTCCAATTGGCTTGGGTAGAATCCGTTGTAAACCCATTAGGTCATCCATATTGAGACTAAAAATACATCCCTTAACAATTAACCCTTAGCTCAATCATATTGACTATAAATCCAATATATTAAACTAAGCGGGCACAATTACCAAAAAAAATTATGGAGCATATGTAAACTAATTTACATGTGCATCTGCATGGGGGAAAATCCATATATGAAAAAATTATGAGGAGGGCTAGAAAAATTTCAGGCATGGTCATAGGATACCCTATGGCCACATCCATTTTGACCCATGTTTCATAAGCATGCTCACATGAACTTGCTCATGAAATATTTTTTTCTCAATAGTTATGCACCTCAAAAAGTCATATATGTTGAAAAATATGTCATGTTGACAATCAACTTACGTGTCACTACTATTGTATTTAGTGTCACTTACTGCCGTTTATGGTATTTAGTGTCACATGCATACTATTGTCATCTAGCCTATTTTGAGGCGTATACTAGGTTACACCAATGATCAACAATTTCACCATTACTGCCACCTCATGTCACTTGGCGTTCGAATGCGCTAACTAATATCTTGGCATGAGTATTTACAATAGTGTTATGAGGTGTATGGCTATGTTACACAATGGTCTACAAGTTGAGTAAAGTGTACACAAATGACACTTGCCATTCGTATGCTCAAGAATATCTTCCTCTTGCATACTAAAATGTACACATATGATACTTGCCATTAGTATCCTCAATAATATCTTCCCCTTGGATACTAAAACACAAAACTATCATCTCAAGCATCTCCATGTCCCATGCCAAATGTCACAATGTAAATAAATTTTCACTTCAAAATGGTACATATTTTGACGACCACTATCATGTTGATAACTAGCGGATGTGGCACTTTGAGACCTCCATGCATCTATTTTACTAGTGTGCATGACACTAAATGCCATAAATGATGTAGACCTCTAGACATCTAATTTAGACCGCTCGCCAATAACGTGACACTCAATACCATAAATGGTGGAGTGTAGTTCATTGAGTTCTCACCTTCACGATGGCCGGGGTTACGTAGACATAACGTAGCTCAAGCTTGGGGTAAGATACAAGGTAGGAAAACGGAAAAAACGGTGACTATAAGTTGAGTTGGCCAAAAAGAGTGGCTTGAAGTTTGCACAATAGTTTTCAAAGATGGAGTAGAGGACACGACGAGGAAGGTGTAATTTTATTACATGTAAATAAAAAACTACATCTTCCCAAAGAGGCAGGTAAGTCAAACCCCATGCAGAATCTCCCTCATTTGAGCATCAAAATATCCTGCATGCGGATGCACGCAAAAACGGTTAACTCAATGGCACCCAAAACTGATCCCGAGTGGTGTGAAACAAGACGTGTCCGGCCAATGACTGCATCCGTATCATTGCACCCTTTTTGGGCCACCACTTTTCTAATCAACCATTTGGAGTCCACACGAGAGCCATTCTCCTAGCCTAGTGGCGCACCGGTAAGTTAGTGATCATTCACCGTTCTCCGTTTTCCTACCTTAATTATTGGACTTTGTCACTTTTTGTACACTACTATCCTACATGGGTAGTAAAAGTTCCTTCCTTATTATGTAGACTCCACATGTGTGTGTGTGTGGTCCACAACAGGATATTGAGGCAACTGTCAACCATTCCACGACCCAATCGGAATGTCGGGCTGCACCCCATTGGCCGGCCGGGCGGATTCACCGAGGCCCGTGATTGGTCCGGCCCCCTCGACCAATCCGGCGGGGTGGAGTCGGGGGCCGGCGAGCCATTGGGGCCTAAGTTTTTGGGCCGTGGCAACCAATGTTGGTCAAGTATATAGGTAACGTATGTGAGTGTTGTTGAGCTCGTTTTCCGTGTTCTCCAGCTTCGACTGATTTGATTTTACACAACAAAACTCGTGTTGCGTTAGCAAACATACAATGAAACATGTGTAAGAATCGGATTGAAAATTGGATTCCCCCCATTTTAGTCGCGGTTATCGGAAGCGCATGTTTGTTGATTTCGTAACCGAAAACATGGGTCCTCCGAATCGTGTTCGTTGTTGAGTGTAGAGTACTTCTAAGCATTTGAAGATGTAGTCCAATCTCCCTTTTAAACGTATGTCTTTATGGTGTTTGCTCTTCGATCCTTGCCAAACTGCATACCAATCAAGTGTAGGGGAGGGTCCAATTAAGGAGAGGAGCCAATAACACCTGCATACCAATATATGAACCAATATATGATCGGTGTCACTGTTGTGACACCCACGGGTACTAGGTTCTTTGATACGGTTGGTAGGCATGTTAAGGCGAGCAAATCTTTGTATACCTAGGTTATTATTCGGGTCAATGATATCATTCTAAACCATATTGATAGTAGGATGATTTTACCTAGGTATGAAAGTTCTTGGATGGTATTGGAAAAAAAACACCGTACCCTAATGGTATAAAATGTGAAATACTCAATATAGATACCCGAATGGTACCAAAAAAGATGAAACCAATCCCAACATTTGTGAAAACTGAACCCAACAAAGGTTCGTGTAATGTGGGGTCCACAACTTCCCATAATGTATTTGGAGTAGTGCACTTGTATATAAGAATGCATATATATATATATATATATATATATATATATATATATATATATATATATAATGGAAATGTACTCCATGGGTGTGACAAACATTTATTATGTGCAATCTAAACAATTTAGAGAGATTGCAATTTCTATGTTCTGAAAAAAAACCATAGCAATGTGTGTGGTTCAAATGAGATTACAATTCCCACATGTTGCGGGCGAGCATATTTATTATAAATGCTCGAATGGTATGAAAAGAAGAAGATACCTATCCCAATACATGTGAAACCAAGCCCAACAAAGTTTGTGTAATGTGGGGCCCTTAGCTTCCACAATGTATTTGGAGTAGCGCACTTATATATGCATGCATGTATCTTTCTTAATGAATTTGATTCTATGGGGTAACCAACATTTATTATGTACAATTTGAACTATTTTGAGTAAATGTGATTTCTATGTTGAAAAATAAGACTATAATAGCAATGCGTGTGTTCAAATGATAAACTGATTCCCGGATGTTCCAAGCGAGCATATTTGTTCACGGAGCTCACTTCAAGAGGCAATTTGGGGTCTTAGCAAACTCAAATAAGTCCCTTCATTTTCATAGTCTTCTTTGAATTTGCAAAGACGCAAGTGATCATGCAATGTCACACCTTCTCCACATGATGAGGTTTGTTCATGATTTGTGCGTTGAGTGAAGTGTTCGGAATCGTTTCAAATCGTAGGGGGACCAAGACTATCTCTATGTCGAGGGTGCTTTTTGACAATACATAAGTAAATGCTAACCAAATTAGACCTCCACTCATGAACCGTGATGATTTCCTCTTGAAAAACAACACCAAGATCGATCCTTAAATTTATTTATTTGTCTATTTGAGAATTGTAAACAAATATAGAGCTTCAATTTGACATGTTCCAAACCTCTTGCAAACTTCCAAAACAAACACCTAAACTTTGTAGTCATTTTTTAGGGAATCCATAGGGTTGAAAGCAATTGTAATGAATAAACCACAAAGAAATGAAAATCAATGCATATTGTTCTATAGAATGCAAGAGTGCTTGCCCCAAATAATATCACCCAAAAAAACCCAGGTAATTATTATGCACGAATCTTTACGAGGTGCATGTTTCCATTTAAGAATAAAAATCACGCAAGGTTTGGTTAGATTGCTGACAACAAGTTATAATTTACTTGAAAAAAAGAGGGGATTGTTAAATCAATCACCTAGTTTGTTGAAATGACCATGGAGATGCGTTGCATGGTCACATAACTTGTCAAAATTTAATTTTCATTGCACGTATGAAGAAGAGTAAGGTATCACCTCTGTGTTCGTATTGATAAAATTAGCCAACTAAATAAATTAAACAACTTGGCCAATGCTTTTGTATGTGTCTCTGTGGTTGTTTTAACTAGTGTATGGTCAATTCAACGATCCCCAAAAGAAGAACACAAAGACATTTCCTCACAAATTTGATGTAACGCATGAATGAGAGTCCATTTGCCTTATGTTAAATGTCCGACAATTGAATCTTCGAGGAGAATAAAGAATAGAATAAAATAAGAGCATTGTAATTTTGATGGCCGCGAATTGTGTGTAGGGCCACAAGTTGGCGAAGCTCAAGACCGACTCCGATGTCCGGATGCTGGGAACCGCGTAACCGCAGGGATGCGACATAACCGCAACCGCGCGGCCAACTGCGCCGCCCCTCACCAGACCCAAACGCGGCAGGGGAGCCCAAAGAGTGGACGTTCCCACTCCTCGCAGCGTCAGGCGGCGGGTATCGACGTCAACGTCAGCGGTGACCAGCGAGCGCCTCTCGTTTCTCGTCGCCCTGGTGGCCTCCCATCGTCCGCAAAAATCCCTCCATCCCTTCTTCAGCTGTTCATCGCCATAGCCATCATAGCCATGATAATCGCCCCACCGTCGCATCCATATCTCGCTCTCCGCGCTCCATCGAGCGTAACCTCACAGTAACTCGTCCCGTATCGACTTACATCTCGCTGTCCAAAGCTCTCAAGCTTGTCTTCGAGGTTTGCAATCTTTGAGGCCGTTGCGGTTGCCCTTTTGTGGCAATGGCGGCCTCGATGATGTGCCGGAAGGCCCTCACGGCCGCACAGATTGCACCTGTGGCTGCTCAGAATGTTTCAGCAGCTGAGAATCGCAGCCAAAGGGTTTCGTTCTCCGGTGGCTTGAGGGCGATGAAGGGAGCGAAATTCGAAGGTCTGGAAGTTTTGAAGGTCCGGGGTTTAGGATTGGGGTTGCCAGGAGCGCGTAGGGGGTTAGGGCATCGCATGGTGGTGAACATCGCGGCGCCTTTGACCTTTGTGCCTGAGCCAGAACAGGAAGTGGCTGAGGTGGAGCAGGAACAAGAGGACGGGGAATTCGACCCCTCCAAGAAGCCCCCGTTCACATTGAGCGACATCCGGGCCGCCATCCCAAAGCATTGCTGGGAGAAGAACACTTGGAAATCGCTGAGCTATGTGGCGAGAGATGTGGCTATTGTGTTTGGCCTCGCAGCTGGCGCTGCGGCTGTCAACAACTGGTTCGTCTGGCCCTTATACTGGTTGGCTCAGGGTACCATGTTCTGGGCTCTTTTCGTTCTCGGACATGACTGGTATGGATCACACTTCCCTTTTCCTTCCTTTTCTTCATTCGCATACCCCTCCTTTCCCATCCCTTAAGCCCTGTTGTAGTGATTTACAAAAGCTTCTGTTGAGGAGGACGACGAAAAAGCAGAGAGAGGGAGAGGGGGTCAAGATAAGTTTGGGGGTTTGGCGTGTTAATCTCTAGGTGGCTGCATTTTCCCCTGTCTTCCTCCAACGTGGAATTATTCCTTTGGTGGTTCTGCCGAGGGATGGAATGTAGGTGAAGTATGTACATGTGTAGAGTGTATCCTAAGGACGAAGCAATAAACTTCACTGGTGATGAGAGCTGTTGAGAGAATTTACTGCGAGCTTCATCCCATTTATACATCTTCTGAAAATTTTCTTTTCTTTTATTCACCCTGATTAGAGTATACTCTCTTTTTGAGGTGACTGGCCTTCCGAGGTTAGTGTTTTACGAGGTTTCTCGTGTATGGGGTGGTGGGAATTTCCCTCCTGGATAAGGCATGAGTGAGATACGCTTGCCTCGAATTCTGCAAATCAGTGCTTTGGCAGTCGAGAGTCTGAGTTTTGCAGCCAGGGCTAAACAAGTGGTGGTCTTGTTGGCGATTATGTCTGTAAATCAGTTTTTGCCTGCATTATATTGGAGGAAAGTCATTAGATTTACTCTGATAGAGTATGCTTGTTCTTGTCTTTGTCAGCTTACCAGACTCTGACCTGAGTTCTTATGTACAGTGGCCATGGAAGTTTTTCCAACAACAAACGTCTCAACGACATTATTGGACACTTAACTCATTCTTCAATCTTGGTGCCTTACCACGGCTGGTGAGGATATTCTCCACTTTTCTACCCCATTGCAGCCGAACTAGTGTTTATTAGTCTCCATTATCCTTGCAAGTTCTCGAATCTCTCTACTTGTACCAATTTTTGCTTTCTTTTCAAAACTTTACAGGCGTATCAGCCACCGAACTCATCATCAGAACCACGGTCATGTGGAGAATGACGAGTCATGGCATCCGGTAAGGCTCTTTTTCTATTTATCATTCCTCGGACAAAGCATACTTGAATCTACAACGACTTAGTGAGCAATTCTTTTCAGAAAATATTAAGATGTGGTAGTCAACTGATGACTGATGTTGAATTGGTGTTGGAATGTGCTGTATTGTTGTATAATCTGACATTGACGCCTGTGTTTGTTCAATCTTTGCAGATATCTGAGAAAATATACAAGAAATTAGACTTCTGGGCGAAGGTTGGACGCCTGAAGTTTCCATGGGCAATGTTTGCCTACCCATTCTATTTGGTATGTCTCCCTTGCTGCAGTTTTCCCTCTGTCTTTGCAATTGATAGAACCTGCTTATGTCTAGTGGCCTTTAAGCAAAACACACCATGTAGATAAAAATTCAGGTATCTGCACAATGTGTGTGTATGTCCTTTTTGCAACTGTGGTAACCTACGGCTAGCAGATTTGGATTTGGGCTTGAGAATGCTCAAGAAATTAGAGTGCTACAGTAGCTTAGTAATTGATTTTAATTATGACGTCCTGCCCTTTGGTTTGCTGCTAAAGATATGTGTATTATTGCAGTGGTCGAGGAGTCCTGGCAAGTCAGGATCTCATTACGATCCTAAGAGTGACTTGTTTGTACCCAATGAGGCAAAGCTAGTTACCACATCAACAACATGCTGGGTAGCTATGTTGGCGACTCTGACTGCCCTTACATTTGCTGTTGGCCCATTGTGGATGTTTAAGCTCTATGTTGTTCCTTACTGGGTGAGTTTCATGGCATTCTTTTTCCATTTGTTTCCTCTCCTTCCTATATATTCAAGACTTCACATTTCTTTGATTGATTTGGTTTGCATTTGATACTGCTGAAAATAGATGTGAGTGGGGGCTAGTTTTTGGCCTGTTTTTCACGTGCTCTGCATATAGGTTCACTGCGATATAGATTTGAATTGCAGGGTGAAATTAACCGGTTGTACTTTTGCAGGTTAATGTTGTCTGGCTTGACACGGTCACTTACTTGCATCACCATGGTTATGATAAGAAGGTCCCATGGTACAGAGGCACGGTAATAATACTCATCCTTTTGTTTGTTGTACCACTCAGTACGTTGGGAATTTTTCTTCTGTTAATGCTACACAAATGTAGATCTGCAATGTAGGTATGGTAGTGTCTCACAAATGTTGGTATTGTTACGTTGAAACAGGAATGGAATTACATGCAAGGAGGTTTGTCCACAATTGACAGAGATTTTGGTTGGATCAACAACATCCATCATGACATTGGTACCCATGTGGTCCATCACTTGTTTCCCCAGATTCCTCACTACCACTTGATCGAAGCGGTAAGATTGTGTCTCTGAAGGAACATTGGCACATTTTAGTTGAGTGATGGAGGTTTTGGAAAGAATCTGGTGTTTTGTAAACTTTTGGTATGTAGATGCATTTGTTGTGCACATCTACACACATGTTTGTGATACTCGTGTTTCTTATGTGATGCTCCTACTTGAACTTGCTAATCTAAAGGATATGTTTCTTGTATGTGTGTGCAGACTGAGGCTATCAAGCCTATATTGGGAGAATATTACAGGGATCCCAAGAAGTCTGGACCTATTCCGATTCATCTTGTTGAGCCGTTGCTCAAGAGTCTGAAGGAAGATCATTTTGTCTCAGACACAGGCAATGTTGTCTACTACCAAACTGACCCGAATTTCTAAATTGAAGCTTGAATTACAACCCAATTCGAACTTCTAAATCAAAGCGGGAATTATTGCTACAGCTCAGAGTAGGTTAGGTTCTACATTCAACATACAGATAACAAGCTTACCAGGAGAGTGTCAAGGGCACAGGGATGTGCTCCTTGGATGCTGTTAATATGACCATGCTCATTCTGGCAGAAGGCAAAATGTTATTCTTGCACACGGAAGGTTATGATTTGAAGCTCAAGCTATCAAAATCTGTAGGGGAAACACCAACTAGGAGTTTTCTGTGCACACCTGGTAGGTTTAGTGACAGTCAGGTAGTACACAGCGGGATTCTTTTTTGTCACAGGATTCTTTGGAACCATTGACATTGGCAAATTGCCGTTCCCATTCTTGCTCTGGTAGGAGTAGGGGTAACCTCCTCAATATGTACCATTATCCAATTATCCATTTCATTGGAGGTATTTGAAAGCTATTTTCTTGCGTCCAATCTGTTGAGTGAAATCTTCACATTGTCAGAAGTGATGTAGAAATTGGGCCTTGTCTCTGCAAAGGTAGTTATCAAGTTTATCTGTGAAAAAAATGCAAAGTGATCACATGACGTTAAATACCCCCCCCCCCACGAACTTTTCCGGGTGTCAGATCCGGGCTGGGGCAGCCGCCCGTCACCCGACCGAAAACTGCTGCCCGCCCGCCCGATTTCGAAAAAACCATTGCCCTTGTATTCTTGAAGGTCACTTACTCACAAATCCCATATTGAGTGCACTTCACTTTCAAGGGCCAAAATCCAATATATATGTTCACTTCCATTGAGTACATAAGCAATTGACTGGGGTTTCAATATCAAAGTGAAACCGTCAACAAAACATGTAATTAACTTGGAAGTCAAAAATATTACAAAACCCCCACTAGCACTGAGGTTATAATTTTTGTGACTCACAATTTGAAATTGTCTTTGTCATTCTAAAATGACACTTAAATTTAGTGTGCTGGTTTAGTATGTGTATTTTATAATATTTTAGGTAATGCCGTCTACTTTCACAAGTATTCATACGCATTCAAACCTAGGAATTAAATTTTTTTTGAAGATTTTAAAAGTGGGTAAAGATATAGAGGAAACATATGAATTTTTTTGATAAAGCTCCTTAAGAGTTATAAGGATGTGTTCTCATGGACATATGAAGGTATGAAGGAGATATCCCCGTACATTTGCAAACATAAAATAGAAACGGGTTGAATGTCTACCGGTACATCGGGTATTGTAGTTGTCGGCGTAGCGGGACGCACATGCGTAGTGGAGAGAAACTCCCGACCGGCTATGTTGGCCCACATGTGAAGATCACCATCGTCCTCGGCGTCAAGTCCATCGTATGCAAACGGATCATTGTGGTTGTCAAGGCCCAAATTCCCTCCACCATGTCCCCCATCGCTCTCGTTGTCCGAAGGCCCCGAGGAATCCCCGCCGGGTCCCGCGGGGGGGTCACCATTTATATCCTCGTCGGCCGAATAGTCGGAGTCTTCGGACATCATGTTCACTAGATACCATGCGGCCGAGTCCCGATCAACCCTCTCCCGTGCCAACCGTGAATTGGTATAAATGTACACCAAATTTTCTGCCCTCGCCGAACTCAACCGGTTCCTAGTCTTGTTGTGCACAAACGAATAACTACTCCAATTCCTTTCGCAAGACGAAGAGGAGCACACTTGGGCCAATATTCGCTTTGCCAAAGGCGCCAAGTGGGTGCCATCTTCGCCCACGAGGTCCCATCACTCGTGGGGTGGGATGTTGGCTTCCATAGCTAGGGGCATATTGGCGAACGCGCCCCTACGCTCTTTGAATGCTTGAAATTCGGCCACAACCCGACCGTAATGACCGTCCTTGCCCGTGGTCAACCTCCTCATGGCGTCCAAGAATCCGGATTTAACGGCCGCGTCTTCGTGGACGACGTTGTCGTCCAATAAATAAGGATTCAAGATTGCACCGGCATGGTGTAGGTCCGTGGTCATCATACGCCACCGGCTGTAGAAATCTTCTTCGGCCAAGGTAGCGAGGTTGTGTGCTAGGTTGAAAGGAGGATTCCTTAGGCTAAGCACATGTTTCTCCAAGTTCTTCATGGTCAACCAAGCCTTGCCCATTGCCGGTTCAACGCCATCAAACACTCTCAATGCTTTCAACACCTCCTCCGACATGTGGCGGTAATTATCGCAACTTGTCCAAAAATTGTCGTCATTAACCGTTGTCTTCATTTGACGTGCCTCCATTGTACTTCTCCTTCGATCATCGCCTCCTCTATTTAATTTGTTCACGTAGGCGGTCCAATCGAGATGAATAACCGTTTGTTTAAAAGCATGTCTCACCTGTAGAAGCCGGTCAATCATGAGGAAGTTGGTGGCGAATCGTGTGGACCCGGGCATCTTCAAGCCCAAATTGGGCGAGTAGGTGAGGAAGACCGCCGTCGGACATTGGTGGGCCCGGATGTATTTGACAATGTCCTTCGCCTTGTCTACGACGTCCTTCGCCCATCGTTGTTTACCCCAATCCTTCAACAACAAGTTCAAACAATGCGCCGCACATCCTTGCCAATATATGTGTGGCCATTCCCGGCTAATATTGCTCGCCGCGGTTTTCATGGCCGCCGCATTATCGAAGCAAACTTGAACAACCTTTGTGGGGTCCACTCCAACGATGTAGCGTTTGACCTCGGTGGCCACGTAGGCGGCATCCTTTGTGCTACCGGTGGTGTCGATGGAACCAAGGAACACGTCGCCCGCCGGACAAATTTGCATGACGTTCATCAAAGGGCGGTGGACAACATTCTCCCATCCGTCCGAACAAATAGTGCACCCATATTTGTGGATGGATGATGTTGTCTTCAACTCCACGATTTTTTGTGTATTGAACCGTGCATCGTCAAGTAAACTCTTGCGCATTGCATGGTATGTTGGGGGTTTGTACATAATTCTAGCCTCGGCGGTTGCCTTAACGGCCTGGATGAACGCGAGATGGCGGACAATACTAATGGGGATATTAGCCTCATAAAAGGCTTGCGACTATTTTGTATCCAAGTCTCGTTTTGTCGAATTTTGCAACCCTTCTTTTAGTCCCATTTGCCGTTGGGAACGTCGGTGGGGTTCGGGAGTCGTCCCGGACACCAACTCCCTTGCCACTGACGGTGCGGGCGATGGTGGAGCGGTTTGGCTTCCGTTCGCGTTCGACAATGCACCGCATGACGCTTGTTATTGGGACCCGACCACAGCTTCTCCCCCGTCCTCAACGCACTCGTCCACAAAGTCATCCGGAATTGGCGGCCACGATCCGCCGCACCTCGAAAATAAAGACTTTAGAATCGGACCTTGACGTTGACACAATGCCACCCCCCGCATCTTGCCGTCATTTTTTTGGTATCCCAAATGGGCAACCATGCGGTCCTTCCTATAAACTAATTCCAACGCGCAAAATTTGCACTCGACCTTCTTGGACGTTGGAGTCCACTCCTTGGGCACAAACCAAGGCTTCCATTTGTTTCGCGTGCCCATCCCAATATAACCTACTACCTCTCTCCACTTGCAACGAATGCCAAAAGGCAATCAAGGCCAACTAGAGCGAGGGGGAATGATGAATGCTAATGAGCGGTGAACCCTTAATAGTCCCGACGCTTGAACGTGCACTAAATATAAAAGATGCTATGATATTAAAAGTGTTTAGAATAATCTGCTATAGGATCCATTGCAAAAGCAATTTGTTTATGTTTGGAGGGGGGAGGTCCAATGTCTGCCATTCGCAGCGGACTTCGGGGGTCGACTGCTGCTTGGCAGTCGACGTGGCAGTCGAATTCCAGGGTCGACTGCAAACTAGCAGTCGACCGCCACGTCAACTGCCACTCGCAGTCGACATCGGGGGTCGACTGCTGCTTGGCAGTCGACGTGGCAGTCGACATCCAGGGTCGACTGCAAACTAGCAGTCGACATGGCAGTCGACCCCCGCAGTCGACCGCTAGTTTGCAGTCGATGTGGCGGTCGACTGCCACGTCGACTGCCATTCGCAGTCGACATCAGGGGTCAACTGCTGCTTGGCAGTCGACGTGGCAGTCGACTTCCAGGGTCGACTGCAAACTAGCAGTCGACATGGCAGTCGACCCCCGCAGTCGACTGCTAAATGCAGTCGGCCCACACGTCGACGCCGCGGTCGACTGCCTTATCCAGAGTCGACTGCTATCTGGCAGTCGACTGGATGGTCGACTGCCGTATAACAGTCGACCAATCGTCGCATCCATCCTGGCCGTTGGATGATGCACGGTCCAACGGTCAGGATCCAGGGACGCGGCGTCCGGTCGTACCGTCGGTGTGAGGCCCACCCAACCTATATATATAAGTGGGGAGGCCTCATTGACATCATTTTTCAACCACCCCTCCTCAAGCGGGACATTGGGACTAAGCATGCCTAGCATCCTTTGCCTAATGTTTTGAGAGGGCCTAGGGGGCGGTTGGAAGATTGGTTTAGGGTGCAAACTCTTGCCAATTTTGGATCCGATTTTTTGCGGTGGAGCGGTGTGAATACGGCCGTGTTTGTGAACACATTTGAGTTGTGTTTGTGAACACAATAATAGCGTGTTTTTGAACACGATGGAGGATCGAAGTTGGAGGATGCCGGAGGACGAGCCGGATGCACCCGGCAGGGTGCACAAACGGCCCCCTAAGCGGCAACAACATTCCGATGTGGGATCAGGAAGTGCTTCGGGAACGGGAGCCAATATTACCCCCCGTTCAGATACTACCGTTCCCGTCCGCCCAAATGCCGGTGCCCCTACGAGCAGCCAAGGAGGGGCTTCCGCGGCCTCAGGGTCGTCGAGTAGGAGCGGGAAACCAAGGGTAAAATTCTCGGATGCGATAACGGCAAAGGTCCACCAAGCCATAGTTGACTAGTATTTGAGGAATGGGGAGGCCGGCATCAAATTCCGTTTTTTGGAGCAGCCGAAACACAAAAGGGTTGAGATAATTAAAAGGGACATGGAGGTTGCTATTCGACAGGAAGTGGATGGCCCCGAGTTTAGCGGTGATAGGAATCTTACGGGGTTCGATTCATGGGTGAAGAATAAGGCCCAAAATGGTATTTTCAACCTCAAGCAATTGGTTGAGAACATGTTCCCGGAGGGCGAAACAGGCGAGGTGTTGAGCCCTCGAGCTGTAAGAATCCGGGAAATATTTTTGTGGTGGGATCCCGTGGCCAAAGGATTGTCCAAGACGGCCTCCAAAATAATTCCTTGGAAGGCGGAGAAATTGGAGAAGTGGCTAAGGGTGTTGGGCCCATGCCAACTATTGTGGATTCCCGATACGGCAAATGTCGTGAGTTTGAAGAGCATTAAGAAGGTGGGGGGTTACGGGGAGGTGAGGAAGGTGAGGATCGAGGGCGACGATCGTCTCCCACCGGAGATTATGTGGGCTGAAAAGACCCCAAAGAAGTCGGATAGGCAAAAAGCTCGTATCCAAGTAAGTGCGGAGGCATGCGTTTTAAAGAGCACGCATCCAGGTTTCATCAAGTTTTGGTTAATCAACAGTGTGTCCAATGCGGGCTATACACTATGGTGGAACGGGGGCACTCTACGAGAGATGTTCATCCGGGATAGAGCCCACCGCCCAAATGCCAACATTTTGACAATGGACGCAACCGAATGGCAACTCTATGACCAAGTCCAAAAGTTCCGGGCGAAGAGGGTAAAGTTGGCTTGGGCATTGTTATGGATCATGGAGGCTTTGCACGCTGCAAATGTGCAACACAACGATCTATCCATTGACAACATTATGTTGCATTGGGAATCGGACGGGAGCCTCAAGATTGGGGTGTGCGATTGGGGATGTGCAACGCATTCGGGTGAGGATGTCCTATCGCTATGGCATGCGGAAACCGTAGAAGCGAAGGAAAAATTGAGGAAGGAGAAGTTTTGGGTGGCGCCGGAACTGTTTTACATCCAAAACAGGAGACACCAGGATCCCGATGTATATTACACCGCGGAGGCTGAGTGTTATGCGGTCGGCATGATTGCTTGACAACTTTGCAACGATGGTGATGACCGAATTCTCTTTGCCAATGAAGGAAGGAAAATTTGGGATGTTACTTTGAGTGCATTGACATGCGAGAACGTGTCCAACCGCATTTCATTGACCATCGCCAAACTACGGATGCAGATGCCGTTTGTGGGGTGGGATGAGCCCATAGACTGCTGGAGAACTGAGGTTAAGGATAGTGTTTAGTCTGTTTAGTTCTTTAGGCAACATCGTAGGGGTTAAGGTAGTATGCGTGTATCATTGATATGGACAACCTTGTATATTTTTTATGTCTTTACGATATACTTGTTTTAATACAACGCGGTTTGTTTTTCTTCTACATATCATTGTTGGCTTTAATCACATTTTTCCTAAACTACTTCCATCCATCCATATTCCACTATACCCAAACCATTAAAATTTAACCCAACAAACATATGATGTTGACTGCATTTGTCTGTTAATAGTATCAGTCGACGGCAATGGTCGACTGCTACAGTGCAGTCGACTATCTTCGTCGACGGCCAACATAGCAGTCGACTATCAACCATGGTCGACTGCCAATGTAGCAGTCGACTACCACGGTCGACTGTTATGTTGGCCGTCGACGAAGATTTGCTACATTGGCAGTCGACTACCATGGTCGACTGCTATACAGGCAGTCGACGGTGGTAGTCGACTGCTACATTGGCAGTCGACTACCATGGTCGACTGCTACATTTGCAGTCGACCATTGTAGTCGACTGCTACATTTGCAGTCGACCATTGTAGTCGACTGCTAAGTTAGCAGTCGATTAAGTGGTCGACTGCCTATATAGCAGTCGACTATGGTAGACGACTGCCTGTATTGATGTCGAAATAATTATTTATCTGAAAAAAAATCCCATTAGTAATTTTTTTTACTACAGTAACGTCCGTTTGGCGTCACACCCTGGATGTGACGCGACGTGACGCGTTTAGGCCGCGTCACGTCCATTTGTACATCCCTGGATCTACATGAGCGAGCCGAATTCTTCAAATGAACCATGCCTATGGCCATGGAGAATTTGTCTATTGCCCAACATCGTGATACGTTGCAATATGCTCGTATTCGTAGCGGTGCTTATCGACGTCACTTGCGACATTTCTCCAAGGGAGATTATGTCTACCTACAACGTGAGGCACCCACGACTTTGGATGTCAAAGCAGGACATACAATCCTTTGTGTGAAGGATATCTTTCCAAGTGGCATTTTACTACTTGAGGGGAAGAATGTCGAGAACATTCTAAGAATTGTGCTTCTTGTCACCTTCCCATTGAAGGGACCTTGTATCCCGAATTGGCGGTGGTGCCTGAAGGTCTTCCATGTTTTATTTGTGGTGAGAAGAAAGGTGCGGCAACCATATTGTTGTGTGGCACGTACCAACGAGGTTGGCATATGGCATGTTTAAATCCGCCATTGACTTCACTACCTTCAGGTGATCGGATTGCCCTCGATGTCGGAAATCCTCGGGACATGTTATGTCTTCGGAGAAGCGCTGATTATTTCTAGGAGGGATATTCACTATTGTCATGACGACAACATTGTCATTTTTAATAACTAGATGCCAGATATATGGCAAGGCATAATTTGATGGATGGATTGCGAGAAGATTCGACAATAAAAACCGTCGAATGCGACTAAAGATGGAACATCACATTTGTATCCGGCCTACAAATTTTGTTGCGATATTTTTATCAAGTTATTCCTATACTCGGCGGCCGACTCTTGACGTCAACCAAGGATGTGGAGAAATATTGAGCTTCATCTTCGCCGTGGCAATTGAACCAACTACATTAATTTGTGTAGGCCTAGCCGATAGACATAGGCGTCTTCCTCAGCTAAGGGGGGCAATTAAGAGTGTGTTAATACCACATTTGTTGTTGCTTTATTACATATTTTCTAGTTATATTTTTCGCACGATAAGTTATATGTAACGATGTGTATTTATACAACACATTGGTCATTTTATCTTCTTTGTATGCATCAAATATTGTCTTGAATTTCTTATGGCATGTCATAGCCGTTCGATTGAATTTTGATAGCATAACAACCATCTTAGCATGAAATCTCACTTATGTGTCAATTCCTACAAACAAAGGAGCAAAAATACATGAGAAATTACTTAATATAGATGGAAGAGAAACGAAGAATATTCACCAAAAGGAAGTAGGTGCTTTGATGATAAAGGCTTTGCACTATAATGGGGGAGACTAGGGATCAATCCCCAATGACGGAGATTTACAAGTCTAATGGGGGGGAAAGGGGGCATGGGGGCCAGACACGGGCGAATGGCAAGGCAAAGGCCTTTTGGCCCCAATCCTCAATCCAATAGTCTTTTGAATTCATAGTTCTCACCCTCCACGGAAAAACCAAACTGGTTAAAAATAGCATGTGTTCAAAAGGGCGTCAAGAATGTAGTAAAAAAATAAATTTTGATTTCTAACAAAGGAAAAAGTAAACTGGCTAAACATAGCCACGCGTCCAAAAGGGCGTCAAGAATGCAACAACCAATAAAACACGATTTTTAGCAAAATCAACCCAGCTTCTATTTTTAACTAGTTTGGTTTTTCCGTGGAGGGTGAGAGTTAGGATATACAAATTTTACCTTGTTTCTTGCTGTTTCTTTGAAATTCAAGCTCCATCTCCTCCTTAAGTGCAATGAATTGAAGTACCTCTGAATTCTCCCACATTTGATTTGCCTCCTCTCCTTCTCTTTCAACTTTCACTATCACCTTTGGTGCTTTTTTTTAGCAGCCTTTTGCTTAGAAGCGGCTCTCTTTTTGGAAGACCCTACAATCTTACAATCCCCTTATTCATGAACAACCTTCTCTTCTAGCCTTTGAACATCCCTCTCTTCTACCCTTTGAACATTCCTCTCTTCTAGTTTTTTTTTTTGAAATTTGAGTTGAATAGGGTTGAAATGCTCCATAAGAATTTGGAGCCCAAAATTTTTCCGTCTCCACTACATTCACCTGGCTACAATAGTAAGGGTTTTGAGAAAACTTGTCCATCTTTTCTACTTGTGAAACAAATGAAAGAGCAAAAATTTGCAAAAAAAATGAGAGGGCCAAGATCTGCAAAAAAGACTACAACGGCTCCACACGAGAGAGAGAGAGAGAGAGAGAGAGAGAGAGAGAGAGAGAGAGAGAGAGAGAGAGAGAGAGAGAGAGCATCCCACTTTATTCCATGCCCAAAACAACCCCTCCAATCTAACGGCCAAGATCTTGTCAGTTTTTAAATATTTTATTTTAAAAAATCGGCAACCTCTCGACCATAGTTTGGGTTTCCATTCTCGTCCGACCCAAGTTTCCTTCGAGAGTCCGTCACCTTGGTCAAAAAGTGCTGAAAAGTAAGCATTTAATGCGACGGCCTTTGGACTTTGGCCTCTAATGCGAAGGGTCGAGAGGCCAAACTTTTGGTTTCGAGCAATCTGATTGGTGGAAATCAACGGCCTCTCGACCTTCGGCCATAGTGTGAAGCGCCCCTTCAATACTGGAGTTCTTCTATTCTTCTTCTTCTTCAGGAATGCAGTGCACCAGTTACAGTACAGCTGTCGTGAATTCTGCGTCCGGAACACATTGTACACGCCAACTTAACTGTAGCTAAGTTACCGACAATTTTGGCAATAAAACATTTAAGTTTGGAAAGACTTTCTTGCACTCTTCCTTCAAGAGCACCCACCGTCCGTCCTTGCATCTCTGACTTATGATGTCCCATGCGCTGCTGTGCTTAACTTATATCTCTACTGGTTCATAAATTTGTAGGAGATGCCTGTGAGTCGCGAATTGGGAGTTTGCTCGTGGATTTGGTTTAAATGTACCGGGTGGTTCATACGAGTCGCAAAAGAGTGTGAGGAGTTGTTGGAGAGTGTGTATTCCTTGTGTATCTTTCCATGAGTCACTGTTCTCACGTGACCTCAAAATCCTATGTCGCTGTGCTAGACTCATGTGGGGTGATTTGTTCTTGTTCGGGCCCAGTAGATGAGTTTCTTTGTGACTTGAATCTGTGCAAGTTTAGCATGTACGTCTTGTTTCTGGCCCACTTGGATTTGGTCTGTTACATCGACGAACTACGTACGTACCCTGCCTCTGGTTTTGGTGATCTTCAAAGTGAGCTGTATATCTCTGTAATTGTGGTAGGCATGGGCTGAGGTGGATTGGAGTCATTATGTGAAGATTAAAAACTAAATTGTCTCTTCACGCGAGTGTTCGAGGATATAGTGACCTTCTAGAGACAAGATCATTATGACGGTATGTCTCCGAATGCCCTCAAACAAATTGTGGCACGTAACATGGGTCTCTTTGATATTTGACATTTCTTCTGATAATTTGAATAGCAGCTCATGTTGATTATTACGCTGGCTTTCGAGCTACGGCCTGTTGAAATTGTTCGTGCACTTTTCTTTCTTCTATCTAGTTCCCTGTCTGCACAATCTCCTCTCGTGCAGTGTTGTAGTGTACCCAACATGTGAATGTCCAGGTCGACTCCGGCTCCAACTTTTACCTGCTGGATTTAAAAGTTTGCTATTGAAACCGATGTCAACGATATCAATCTTTCCTCCTTGCTGCTGGCAGATTGTGGAAGCAGTTACATCATTCAGGTATTTAGACTTTTCACTTATTCCTCTTATAAGATGTATTTGTTTATTAGAAATTGTAAGTGGATATGGTTTCTGGAAATCTCTTGATTTTGGTTGCGTTACATTCCTATCCATTAAATGGACCTCCAGCTGAATGACATGGTATCTCTGCTCAAACATGTGAAACCTTTAGGAGCAGCGAGCTGTTAAATCTCGAAGTTCATGCCAGATCCTCATCCAATGAAGCGCAAGGTTACTGGGCACATTGCATGGACTCTGTTCAAGATATTGGAAACCTTGTGGGTCGTGGCCTCTTGTTAAATCAAAGGCAGTGCCAGGATCTCTGTTCAAAGGTTACCCAAACCGCCAAGAATGTTCAAAAACTAGTCCTGCACTTCAGAGCAGATTCATATATTGAACAATTTCGACCAGCTTTAGAGAACTTGTATGGAGTCTTGGAGAGGTCGAGATTGCTCATCAATGACTGCTCCAGAGCAGATTGGTGTCAAGCGTCTGTGTTTCAGATGCAAAATGGCGAAGCCTTTTCCGAGATCTTGATGGATTTAGGGTTATGCTACAATGTCATCTACGAGCAAGCGAGAGGTATAGTTGGACCGGACGGGCATGTCCAAGTAGAAGATCTTCGCAAGTTCCCAACATTTCTGCCTGCATCCAAAAGTGAGGTTCTTCAGGATCAGAAGACACTCCGCCTAAGACTTGAGGAGCAACTAGCCAGGAGTTCCGGTCTATCACCTGATCAGACTCGTCAAAAATTATGGATACAAAGGAGTTCCTTCTCGTCATATGATGAATGCCTTGCAAGATACTTGTTGGGGAAATTAGAACATATGTCTGAAGAGCGGATGAAAGAGGGCTTAGGCATGTCTAATACGTTACCGTGGCCGAATGAAATGGAATCACAAGTCAAAATAATTGATTACCTTGGGCAAGGAACATTTGCAGCTGTTTTACGCATCGAATGGCTTGGCATGCCCTCTGCAATGAAGATCTTTAAACTGGACAATATATGTGACATCCCGTCAGCGTGTGACATATTTCAGAGAGAAGCAGAAATTCTGGCACGTCTCAACCACCCCCATATCGTTAAATTTTTCTGTTGCGGCCATGATACCATAAACAGGCAGTACTATATTGGAATAGAGCTCATGGAGATGAACCTGTATCATTTCATTCAGAAACTTCGAGAGGAAAAGAAACCATTCGCATATTATCTCGCACTTCACATTATGATTCAAGTAGCACGTGGGATGTGCTATTTGCATGACCAAGGGATTGCGCATCGTGACATTAAACCGCACAATGTAGTAATCAGCTACGTTCCCAGCGATCTTGATTTTGTTGATTTTTTGGTCAAGTTGGTTGATTTTGGTATGGCAAAAACAAGGGTGCACTTTTCCAAGTCCAATACTCCTTCTCAAAATAATATTGGCACCACAAACTATAGAGCCCCAGAGGTATTTTGCAAGGCACGCGACGATTTTCGACCAGAATATAACACCAGGGTGAATTGGTTCAAGGCGGATGTTTACAGTTTTGCGCTGACTTGCACAGAGCTACTTACCCTAGAGGCGCCATTCCACGATCTTCCTCCACATATGCGGCGTGACGTGTCATCGAGACTTCGTTGGAAGCCAATGTTTCCCTCAGAATGCCCCCAAGAGTTGGTTGCACTCTTGGAGAAATGTTTGGATACCAAGCCTAAGTTAAGACCAAATTTTAGGGAGATTTGCATAACATTGGAAAGGTACAAATATGACCCCCTGACACCAGTTACTACTGGTGAGGGAGGTTACACATACATTGACACATTGCTGACACATCATTCTCACCTACGAATGCAACGGACTGCCGAAATCCCACGTGCTGCAGGGGTGAAGTCCAAGGCGCCAATGCTAAAATCCATGCAATGTATTGAGGATATTGCAAACCTTGTAGGTCGTGAAAACCTGTTAAATGGGAGTCAGTGTCGAGATCTGTCTTCGAAACTTTACAAAAATGTCAAGAATATTGAGGAACTAATCTCATACCCTGGAGCTGCGTCCATCAATGATCCACACTTTCTACCAGCCTTGGAGAACTTCTATAGAATCTCGGAGAAGTCGAGGTTGCTTGTCAGTGACTGCTCCAGGAAAGATTGGTGTAGAGCAGCCTTAATCCAGATTCAGAATGAGGAGGCCTTTCGAGAGATCTTGGTGGAGATGGGGTTGTGCTACAATGTCATCTACGAGAAAGCGAGAGAAATCTTTGAACAGGAAGAAGGGCATCTACAAACAGAAGACCTCCGCCAATTATCAACTTTTGAGCCCGCAGGCGGAAATCAGGTTGTTGAAGATCGAAAATCACTCCAGCAGAGACTTGAGAAGCATGCTATTGACAATAATATTATTACTATTCGACGCGTTACAGGATGTTTTCCTGGGGGTGCCGAACTATCAAATGATCAGTGCGCCTTTGTAGGGTACTTGTTACACAAGCTCAAGCTCACATCATCCGAAGATCTCAAGTTCGGCATATATGATGCACTCTTGTCGGCGAATGAAACAGAAACACAAGTCGAAATTATTGGATTCCTTGGAAAAGGAGCTTCCGGGACAGTTTAAGAACTAGGTGGCTTGGCCTTCCCTGCGCAACGAAGTATTCCCGAGGCGACGTATTTTCGGGCCCTAATCCCGAATTTCTGAAAGAAGCAGCGATTTTGGCAAGTCTCAACCACCCCAACGTTGTGAAGTTCTTCTATTGTGGCCATGACCCTCAGAAAAATGAGCTCTCTATTGGGATGGAGGCTATGGAGATGGACCTGCACCATTTGATACTAGAGCGTGGAGAGAAGGAGGAGCCATTTCCGCCTCTTGTAGCCCTTGACATTATGCTCCAAATTGCAACTGGGATGTGCTATCTGCATGACATGCGAATTGCACATCTCGACCTAAAACCAGCGAATGTGGTGGTCAGCAATGTCCCCGGCACTCCATATCTTGAGGATTGCTTTTGTGTGAAGTTGATCGATTTTGGGGCGTCCAAACAACTGTGGGATAATGAAGAGGGCACGTCAGAGTCAGCTCGTGTTGGGACCAGAACATACAGAGCTCCAGAGCTAATGTCTCCCCAACCACAAAGGTTTAAGCCGGTGCAATGGTTCAAGGCGGATGTTTTTAGTTTTGCCGTGACTTGCTCAGAGATACTCACTCTGCAGAAGGCCTTCGTTGAACTACTTGAGAGACCGCTGCACCACATGGTGCTGAGTGGTTATAGGCCAGATCTTCCCGTAGGCTGCCGTCCACAGTTGGCTGCACTCATCCATGAGTGTTGGGATATAAACCCTCGTTCAAGACCAAGTTTTGTACAGATATGCACAAGGCTTGAAATGTGCAAATATGACCTCTTGAGCAGACGTTTTACTGCTGATGCAGATGTGCAACAAAGGAGGGTGGAATATCCAAATGGCCACAAGTATATTGAGACGACACTACGGGGTCGTTCCCAGCGACGACGACGTCAACACGTTGCGACACAAGTTGCAATCGAACACACTGTTGAGGTAATCATCACATTCCTCGTCGTTTGGATCGCTGGGTCGGCAACCCTCCTCTTTAAATCACTTCTTTCTTATAAACCACTTCTGATTCTCCTAATGAATTGATGATTTATCGTCGCAAAACAAATCTGGGAGGGCATGCTTGGGCATGCTTGGAAAGAGGACATTGGGAGGATTATATGGACTACTTTCCCTTTGATATTTAGTTGCTTGTAAATCACTTCTAGTAATACTTCTAATGGATCCATGATTTTTTTTTTCAAAAAGAGGAGAAATATGCTCGGAAAGAGGGCATTGAGAGGAATCCGTTCACACGTGTAGTGTTTGAGTTAGAAAAAGTTTGCATTATCAATGTTGGGTTTAGAACTAAATAGAAGTATTTCTTTTTCTAAAATGGGGGTCACCATCTAGATCCCCTGGGTGTTGAATTTCACTTCTAAGAAAAATTATAAAATTTCTTATAATCTATCAAAGTATTATAAAACATGCTTATAATGCCCCCGCCCCCAAAAAAAAACAAAAAAAAACCTCCAAAACAATGCTTCTCAAAAAAGTCTTAGCAACTTTGAATCAAGTTCTAAAGATGCTAACCCCCGGAGGTGCTATATATAGATAGTTGCCATCATTTGGATATTTACTAGATCACAAAAAATTATGTTGTAATGTTGTGTTGGTGAAAAGTGGAGATTATTTTGTAAGTATCTAGTGTTGTTGGTTAATAATATGTTTCAAGAGGTGATCGGTTCTGATACACAAGGCCATGCAATGGGCATGCAATGGGCATGCAATACACATTACAACCTCCCCGAATCTAAATTACGACGGAAAGATTATAGTATGTATGTAAATATGACATCCTAAATTTGAGTGAATATTACAGTTGTAATTGCAAAATTCTCCATTATTGTGGGCCACATTATACTCCTAGCACAAAGCAAAGTGTTACATAATATCAATACATATACTGCATGATAATTGCATCATGCCGCATAAATCACCCTTTGGAAGTTGTGATGAATATATTTGAATTTGCAGAGATCCAGATAGGTGTATGTTTTTGGTGCTAACCATCTTCGATTCACTCTTCAGGCACCCCTTCTCTCAGCACACGCAATGAGGCAAAGGCAAGAACAGCCAAGACCAACAGCTGACTCTTCCACGAGCTCAGACAAGCCCGAATCCTCAACATCGCATGTAAACCAATCAATAACGCTGCAATTAAGCATGTCCTTTCATGTCAGCGTGGAGTCTGTGGCTGGAAACATAGATATTCGTTCGGATGTGCAGGAGGCATGCGAAGCCTTTTTGCAATGGCTAAACCGCGGTGAATTAGACCAGAGTGAGGATTTCAGGGAACAGGCAGCCCAAAGTATTGTGGCCTACCTCCGAGAAGCACACCCCAAGCACAATGTTCTGGTACTCGCTTCTCCTCAACTGTGTTTGCAGAACTTTGAGGATTGTGCCTCCAGCCACATTGTGTTGCAACTGCCTGTGTTCTTTGGGGAGGTCCCCAAGATCTCGTTTGATGTGTTCGTCTTCAGCCGTGGAAGCATCACTCTCATGGGTGACAACAGTGACACAATCCAGGCCTTTGATGGGCCGGGCTTCCATAGAGATGGTCAGCAGATTGAGTTCTTTAGTCCTCGAGAGACATGTGATGTTCCTGATTTGAGCAGGTGAGGTGAGGGGTTGATTTGGTGGATTGTCAAATGAGGTGAACGTTAGGTGTGTAGCATCCCCGGGGTGGCAACTCTTCTTTCAAAAACAGCTCCTTATTATTCCCTTCTAATGCATCTAAGAGTTTGCAATTTGTTAATTATGTAAAAACAAACAACATGCATAGAAAGAGGACATTGAGAGGAATCCAATCACACCATACATGCTAAAATTAGAAAAGTTTTAGACCTCCAAATTTTATTTTTAGAGCTTATTATAAGTAGCTTTTCTTATGTGGGGATCATCATCTAGACCCCCCAGCTTTATATTTATTTTCTTAGAATTTATAATTTTTTATTAAGTTTTTTGAATTTTTTGAAAATTTCTAAGAAGGCAGTTGCTTGAGCAATAGATTATGTCCCCAATGAGTATGGATTATGTAGTAATAGATGAGTCCCTAATTGAAGCATAAACAACAACAACGACAAAGCACCTTTTGCCTGAATCGGCTCATGAAGAAAACATAAGATCTTTGAAGTTCTCATGATTCATTGCTTCCAAACATGATGAAGTTGTTCCCAAGTTGTTTCTCTTGTAAAACTTTAGAGTTGACTTCACAAGTGTATCTTCTTATGTACCTTCACAACTTCACAACATCATCTTCATCAGTAGTTTTCTCTTCATTTAGGTTTAAACGCCTTTATAGATCCTAATTAAGCCAACCTTCACATATAAACATTATATGATATTATAGATGATTATGGTATCTTTGGCTCATCTTTGCTTTTCATATTGGTACAGAGGAGGTCGAAGATGATGATCTCATCTTAGCAATCTGCAATTGCATGTCTAGTACATTCCATATACTACATAAAAAATTATATTGTAACTTTGGATTTGCAAATGAATATCGATTTGCATGTGCACTCCTGGCCGACGTCATAATAATCCATCATATTCCAGTGTTTGATAATGTCCAAGTTCGAACTTTATGTGTGCTCTACCTAGCTGAATGATTGTAGGTGTATATCCATCTCCCAAAGAATTTGGATAACAACTTCAAATGGATTTAGCATTTCTAAATTTCAAGTCATTCTTATGGTAAGCAAATTCTCATTTATAACTTATTAGAAATACCAGGTGCAATTCTTTTCTTCAAATCTCTTATTATAGCTTATAATAAGCTTACTATAAAAAAATTATTTTAAATTTCAACTTCAATTCCTCTTCTTAAACCAATGATCCTTGCTTCTTATACATGTGTTGCCGCCTCGAGGTAGCATCATCTTTCTTGAAGGTCATGAGCACCACCTTGAGCTCTACTACTTACATGCACCCACTTTCATAAAGGAAGAACGGATGTAAACACTTAGCAGTACATTACTATCCTAAGTATGCCTGCATTTCTCTTTCCATTGTGCATTGAAACATCTCTCAAGGTGGAGTCCCCTTCTTAATGTAATTCACCAGGCCCTTACCTTCCCCCCTAAGTACCTTCCCTTTCCCACTTACTATTTTGTTTTTCCCTTCACAATTGATTCTCCCATAACATTATTCAGCTGCATGGTTGTGTTCCATTCTATATTTAGCATCTAACATGGGCCTCAACTATCTTACCTTTATGAGAAGAAACTTAGATAATATGAAGAAATTGACACATGTATGAATAGTGAATAGTGTCAAAATGAATAGTATGAATATTGTGATAGTGTTGGTATTTTCAGTAAAAACGTTCTACTATGAATAGCGTCAGGATGAACAATGCTTCTTGTGAATAGTGCCGGGATTATAATTCCACCCAAATCTCCAAGTGTCAGCCTAAATGTATGAATAGTGAATGAATGTTATTGCTTTGTTCAGGGGGCCCACAAAATTAATTTGACATATTCCAGGGTCAATGGAATTGACCCAAATGGTTGAATAACGTTGTGTTGTGTTGTTGACTAAATCAATTTGTGTGCCAAGTGGCAGGCCCCTCGGGTCCCCGAGCAAAGAACATGATACCTATCAATTGAGACTTACATGCCGGCATGGCATGATTTAAGCGAATGCACAACCAAGGTTATAAACAAGTTGTACACATATTATTCATGCACTATGCACAATCTTTTAGGGACGTTTACACCATGGACCGTGAAGTCGTCCCAAGGCCCTGTAAAATATGTGATTGGCTATTGAACTCGTCCCGAGACCACTTCGGCTTACACCAAGGAAAAAGTGTTAGAGTGACTATGGAGTTCGAGGTCCCCAGAAGACATATTTTAAGGCCTACGTTATCAACTGACATGGTCCAACGGGTTTTGCGGTGGGAGAGGCAAAAAAGGTGCTATGGTAGAAAAAGGCAGAGGCCCATGGCAAAAAAATGTTGTTAAAATAAATTTTTAATGATTTTTTTTAGGAAGAGAAGATGAAGACAAGAGAAGACAAGAAAATACTCAAACTTGAATTTTTTTCAAAACTGCCCTTTTTGGACATATATTGAAAAAATCAGCACATTGACTTTTTGGTGCATGGTCATTCCTCGGGGAGATCACTCCCTTGTAAAGTTGAACAACCACGTGCGAACACTTTACATCTAAAAAATCCTACTTTTTACATAAAACATCACCAAAATAGGTCAAAATTTTATCAATTTTTTTTCATGAGTAGATATACATGGTATCTATTATATAGTACAAAATGGTAACTAAATTTGATGATTTGTTTTTTTAATAAAACATACCGTTTCTAACTAGAATGACGCATAATTGAGCTAAAACAATTACTACAAAAATGAAGATGACTAAGAATTTCAAAAAAATATACAAAAGATACTATCAATGGTTATGTATATGCAGAAAAAATATCATAAATTTTAAAATTATCTATGGCATTAATATAGGGGTAGCAAAATTTGTTCGCACGTGGTGTTCAACTTGACAATGGAGTGATCTCCCCGAGGGTCATTCCTCTTGGTCCACATTCAATTCACACCTAGTGAGGGGCCCAAAAGCTTTGTAAATTGATTTTTTTAGAAATCGGACCATGGAAAAAGGCCATCTCCCATGGTCCGACTTCATGGTCCATGGTGTAAACCGGCTATTAGATGCAACAAATCGATGTGCTTGGACATCCATACCATTAATTACCAAGTTACTTTTGAAAGGATGGTTTTTTAAAGTAAGGTGGACCATATCAATTCCGAGGGTGAGGACACTACAGAAATAGTGTTGTACTGTACATGGAGCACCAAATACAAGTTGTGGTGATGTCTAAAGAACAAACACCATGAATTCCCACCATCTATCATCTAAAATTTGTAAAGAAAAAAGAGTATACATAGTAATTTGGTACACCAGTTAATAGACTCATGTATGTATACTAAGGTTCTCAATATAATGTGATAAATTCCTATCACATACACAAAATGGAAACCATGAAAACGTAATTTGTTTATTATATATACAATCCACTTTGCTTTCCAATGAAAACGCTATTAAAATTTATTTTTTAATTTATATGATGTAACTTGTGATAAGTTAACCATGCAACATACGTCATTAGAGCTAAGGCAATGATAGCATCTTGATTTACCATCATACGATCAATTAAGTCATAAGATAAGCACATTTATTGACACTTAAATATGTGATTGAAATTATGTGATGGCAACAAAAGGATGAGCATGATGTAGCCTGGTTTCATCTACATGAGGGCAAGATCAACGGGCGTATAGTGTGTATTGGGGTGTCTTTGACTCGGTAGACACTCCCCCCCCCCTCCTATGAGCTCATTCGGGGTGTCAAAGGATATGAGACCATGGGTCATGTTGTGTCAGGCAGGCCAACCCTCCTCTGACTACCCTACCCAACTAAAATTTCATCTCCTTTATATTTTAGAGGGGCCATTAATCCATACTAAGTGCACTCACATTTAAAGGCTTAACTTTCAAAAAAATTACTTCACTTTCACTTGTAGATTAAGTGATTGACCCATATCTTAGTGGGAAAGTGAAACTATAAATAATGCTCCCCAACTTTAAGTATGGTTTTAGTATAAAATGGCCTTAGTATTTACGAGTAACTAAATATGATAGTAATCATAAGTTTACATTATTGCTATTTAGCTCACTACACCGTTCATGGCATTTAGTATCACTTACTATTGGGGATTACATGGTGCTATAACTATTTATTGAGGATGTAAATTTTTACTAACCAAAGTCATTTATGTTTTATAATGTCCAAACGACCTATTCAATGTTCGTGAGTAAAAATTGAAGTCATTAGTGAGAAGTTTTGCATTTAAATTTGGGTGGTATGTGGTTCGGCATGGCTCGAAGAATGGATACCAAAAAGACATGTGTTTAAGAGAGATTGGTCTACGTGCTCAAAAATGATCACTATCTAAGGCTCAATAGTCAACATAATTGGGGAGGACCTACATGACCATTTAATGAGCACAAGAATCTTCACTTTGAAAATGGATACGATAGTCATATGAACTCCGAAGTCATGAGGAAAGTGACTATAGCCTTAATTTGGATTTGCTAACCATATTGAGTGTTTCATATCCTAGGAGAAGTGGGCTAGTTAGAAAAAATTGACCATTTAAGACCCATCTACCTTATGACAACAGGGACGAGGTGATACTCAAGACATGGAAGATCAAGAACATGATGTGTCCAGAGTACAACAATTGTTAAGTTATTGAGCAGTTACAAATCTATTGACTTTTCCTCCTAGACATGTTGACAGCAATGTCAGCCCCAGCATATATCTCTTAAATACTTTCCAATCCGTAGGCTAGATACACTTGTAATTTAAGCTTGTACATTCTTCCATGAGTTGTATTCAACCCAGTCAGAGGCAATGGGACCAAGGAAGGACTGTGGGAGGCCAAAAGAGTCCACCAAATTCAATGCTTGTGGCCGAAGCTCTCCGCAAAGGGTGGCAACCTCGGTGCGGATCAGCTGCGACTGCCTTGGCGTCAAGTAGCCATATCTGCATGATTCATAAAAAAATCCACAACAAGCTCAAAATCCATGTCTTGCAGTCAAACCTAAGGTAAGCGGGCCCAGGGTAGATGGGTCTTGAATGGTTACTTTTTCCAACTAGCCAACTTCTCCTAGGATACAACCCACGCGATTAGTACGAGATGGTCAGCAAATCCAAATCGAGGCTGTAGTTACTTTCCTCATAATTTTCAGAGCTCATATGAATATAATATTCATTACCAAAGTGATTCTCATGCTCATTAAATGGTCATATAGGACCTCTCCAATTATGTTGACTATTGAGCCTAGAATGGTTACAATATTTTGAGCACGTAGTCCAATCTCTTTTAAACACATGATTCCTTTTTGGTATATGTTCTTTGAGCCATAGCACATACCACTCAAATATAGGTGTCCATATAAGAAAAGTACTGAATAAGAGTTGTCTACCTTAATTCAATTACTCATCTTCAACAGACACCTACATTTGAGTGGTGTGTGGTTAGGTGTGGCTCAAAGAACGGATACCAAAATGGCATCATGTGTTAAAAGAGATTGGACCACGTGCTCAAAATATGATAACCATTCTAGGCTCAATAGTCAACATAATTGGGGGCACTTATATGATCATTTAATGAGAAAGAGAATCTTTACTTTGATAATAAATAAGACATTCATATGAGCTCCAAAAATTATTAAAAAAAAATGGCTATGGGCACGATTTGAATTTGCTATTCATCTTGCACTAATTTTGTGATTCATATCCTACGAGAAGTGGGTGCAGAAGGAAAAGCGTCCATTTAAGACCCGCTTACCTTATGTACAGCTTGCCTAGAGAGGGAGAATATGAGAATGAGATTTAGTGTAGCGTACATTATAACTGCTAATTGAAGTGGGATGTCTGTGAGCTTGTTCTCTTAAAGTTCAGGAATTTAGGTCCATTGAGTGAATGAATCAAGCACACTTAGGCGGATCATGTAGTTAAATTTCTCAATGTCCAAAATACCCCCTGTGTATTGCAATATTTGCACCAATTTCCACTCTTGAAATTAGTGTAACCATTGGAAGTAAGTTTACTCTAGAATAAACATTATTAATGGTGTAGCTATCCAGAAGTAAATAACTAACGACATAAAATAGTGCATTTGCATAGGTTGACACTAACCGCAAGAAAACGGGCTCCTCATCAGCAGCCGATAGCACGTAGAGCGACCTTAACAAGCTAAGAATCTCCTGAAAATACAAGAGTGGTTGTTAGAAACTTGTAGTGTAAGAACAGAAAGAAAAAATATTTGTACAATGTATAATATCCTGGAGATTGTGCTATCACAAATTAGAGTTTTGTGAACCTTCTACCTTTGTCGAGCCTGTTGCATTTTGCTCTGCTCTCAAGCAGCTTTCCAAGATTGAGCGCTCAGAGAATGCTTGTCCCAGGTCCTCTGCTAATTGATAGCACTGCATGACAAAGAAAAGAATTAAAGCCCAACTCAACCTCCCATTCTCAATCCACATATTCACTTCCAAAAATATAATTTAAATTACAAAATGTCAAACCACATAAAATTGTCACACAACGAACAGAAACCTTTCACACTGTTTCAGCATCGGAAAATCATTCACAAATATCATAGAAATGAAAAAGAAAAAAATCCAACAGACAATTGGATGGGTATTGAACTTTGAATGGAAAGATACCGAGATGGTGGCATCTGTCATGGAGATCCCTTGTTTCACGAGATTCGTGACCTGTGCTGTCAAGAGTTCCAATAATCCTCGTTCTCGTAGCTGGAAGAGTGACAACTGGTACATGCATACTCACCAGTTAAGGCACAAAGCACGACAGCTTAAAAAATATTAAAATTACAATAAACAACCAAAAAACCCCATACCCAGCCTGTGTAAAAATACAGGTCTAAGAATTTCAAGTAAAGCATTTCCTTGACAAAGTTTCTTAATGTTATAAATTGTACCTGAATTGAAGGATCACGAAGTAAGTTGCTCTTAAGTTCCTCGGGAATGACCGGGCGAGAGCTATTCATGTGTTCCAAGCCCAAACCCTTCATGGGTTTTCCCTTCCTTTGCGCAGCAATGTAGTCGGCAAGAAGTGCTTTGCTCACCTGCAATGACACAGGAAAAGGTTAAGTCCAATTATATTTTAAACTCTAAAATTTCCAGCTCCTGCCATCATAACATGTGTCCAGAAAACTAGACAAATCAAATGAAGAAACACAAGCAAGAACCATAGAAAATCAAGTGATGATCTTTGAATGTTGGAATAGAGAAAATTATTGTGCACAGACAATGAAGTTGAGAACTAGAACCTGTTGCATGAGTACGTTATTGTCGCCTTCAAATGTCAACTGCACATCATATTCTGCTTTCAGCTGACCAACTCGGTTATCGGTCTTCAGGCCCTGGCCTCCACATGCCTCTCGACATTCCTACAACACCATGGAGGTTTTGCAACAGTTGTTAGGAGCTCTCATCAGGAAACAACTTCGTGTACAGAAATGGAATAAATGTCACGAACTTTGACTCCATAATAAATCAAAAATCAAAGAAAAATATCATATTCATATTGACCAACCATCAAAAAAATCTCTCCAAAAATGTCATCACAGAAATGTCCAGAAAAACAACGATTGTTAGGAGCTCTCATGGGAACACAGCTTTGTGTACAAAAATGAAATAGATGTCACAAACCTTCACTCCATAGGCAATCAAAGAAAGATATCATAGTGATATTGACCAACCGTCAAAAAATTCTCCAAAAACACCCTTGTTTGCACAGCAAAGAAGGTCTGGGGTTGAACTGAATGGCCACCTCCCAGAAGACCAATGTCATCACAAAAGTGCACAGAGAAGCAAGGAAATATATACTGAGAAGTAGACTGAGACCAACCTGGAGGGTGTGCATGTTATGCCATGAGAAGATGGCTTTCAAACCACTTGACAACACATGGATAACCTTTGAATCTTCCGGCCTTCGTTTCACATACAATTTTTTAAGATCCACAGCAGCAAAGCTCATCGCATATCTGCAGCACACACACTCATCAACTTGCTTGAATTTAAGGTGATGAACACAAAAAATGTATGACAAGATTAAACAGTAAGAACTCTAAGAGTACCAATGATCGGTAGCTGTAATATGGTCATTCAAGCTGCTACCTAATGTTTGTGAAAGACGAGAATGGAGAACTCACGTCTTGGCTAAGAGAGGGAGTAATCGGTGCTGGTGACTAGGATAATCCAAAAGTAGTAGCTCAGGCTGGTCTGGGGTAAGTGAGAAAGCACGCCGCGTCAACGCATATCGAATTGCGGTGGCCAAACCCACTTTGGCTTGATAAATAGCACTTACGGCAATGGTAACCCGACCTGATGTAAGAGGGGCCATGAAGGCACCAAATCTCTGCATACATGTACAAAATAACTATCAAATGAGGCCCAGACAAATGTAAGATAACAATGGGACATAAGTAGGAAGTTATTGCACATTACTCCATACCCTGCGTGCCTGTCATTTTTGTACATAATTGATCCTACCCATGAATGCCTGAACCTCTAAGTTTCACCTGTCATGCTGTCATTGGTTAAGAACATTTATATGTCCTATGTGGCACCTTGAGAATTTATTATTTCATCACATGGGTGTCCAAAACTGACCATAATGTACAGTGTTGTTGCAGCAATTGATAAAAAAAAAAGGCCTAATATAGGTATTGTTGTTGCTCAAACAATCAAACTTGACAACACACACCTGATCTGGGTCCTTGATGGCACTTTCATAGCGCCCATCTGGAGTAACATCAGCGACTGCATTAAGCAAATTCTCACGAGGAATTCTCACTTTGTCAAACCTGCAATCCAAGGCAGAATTAGGTTCCAACATGTCAATATTGCATCACTTCAAGCTAAAAAGAAATGTTTTCATCACCCTTCAAATTTAGAAGCACCATGACTTGTACACTTTGTTCTCAAAAAATATTGCATTTGTAATTAGCACGGGAAGTTCAAACAATGCATCCTTTCAGGGTCATTCCTGATTAGCCTAAATTACATCAGCACTGCCCAAAGCTAAGCAAGGCAATGCGACAACTGTGAGCATGGATGGTTATTGAAACATCCAACTTTCACTAACATTAGAGAACGTACCAGATACGACCATTGTCAACGCCATTCAATCCAATCTTGTGACCACAATCAGCGACCCGAACACCAGGACACTCGCATCCATTTTCATCCCGTATTTGACAAACAAAAGCATGAACACCCTCATTTCTCCCATTTATCAAAAGCTGGGAGAAGACAATTGTATGCGTAGCATGCTGCATGTAAAATAGTAAATTATACACGTCAATATGTGATACTGGATCTTGGATGACACATGTAAAAATAATAGTAAATTTATATGTGTCATAGCAGCAAATTGATACATTGCACTGCATCATCCAAGATTGAGAAATGATAGGCATCTGATGCTTTAAACAAAAAGTGAATACTTATCAGAAATTCAAAAGAAAAAAGCCTTCAAAGAGAATTACCAATGCTGCACCTCCAATCCAATACTTCTGAGCAGACTCACAGGGAGTGTTAATTATGAATTCTTGTGTTGACGAGTCATATGTTGTCACTGTTTCAATTCCCCGCACCTGAAAAAACCAATCTACATGATCAGATGTTTGCATTCAATAATTCTTGGTAAATGCTCAAGATTGGAAGCCGAAAATCAACATAAAGAAATCTGCTCTGGATGCACAGCCGGTGATATAACATAGATGCAGTTCAGGGCACTAAAAACATACATTACTGCCATGGCCAAGTTCACTCATTGCAAAACATCCTCTGACTACATAGTCTTCAGTCAGCTGCAACCATTTGTCATGGTGTCTTTTTGTCCCCAAAAACTGAATGGAGCCTCCCCTGTAGCACAGCCATCCCCAAACCCTAGTATTACTCTCAAAAAACTCCAACTCTTGGACTCGCATTTTGTTTTCAACAGATGTCAAGAGGATAGTGCATATAGTGCAATCAATAAAACTTGAAATACATTTTCAGAAATCTGCATTAAGAAAAACTTTGTTTTAAGAGATGAATGCTCACCACAAGGTGACATGGACTCCAAGCTTGATAGCAAGAGAATGATCAAAAGTGCCCAACGCCTCAAAAATTGCAGCTCGCCGCAGCGAATCCTCAGGCGATTGATTTGTCAGCCAGCCCTTGAAGATCCCTTTGTTGAGTAAAAAAAGAATTCGCTGCATAGTTTTCTCTCTCTGTTTCTCCATGGGTTGGTTGAAATCAGGAGACACAAAAACTTGGTCACCCACTCTTTTGAACACAAAAAGATCACTGCCAGCCATCAATGCAAACATGGCATCTCTGACTTCTAGGTTATGTCCATCCAACATAAATCGCATCACGGACTTATCAAAAGCAGGGGCATCTGCACAGAATTGAAAAAAAAGTTGTCAACAACCCAATGATTCTTCAACCCAGCTCACTTCATTCTCTGGAAAAAGAGTGAAAAAAAAATTCAGTCTAGAGATCTTACAGGGGTTGCAAAAGACTTCTAGTTTGACTTTCATCACAACTTTCATCGCAACTGTTTGAAGATAAATTTTGATACCCAGTTCATGGCAGATTCCATCACATCTTGCAACTTCATCCCAAAAACCCCAAACAGTTTCGGAACATCCACCACATCAACAGGCTCTTCAACCCAAACCACTCAATTTTAGTACTCTCTTTGCTCAAAATAAAGCAGTATGCTGCAATTGCAACCCTTCTTGGAGATACAAACAGTTTCTGAATGACCCAACTTCAGCAATCTGGCGTAGAGCCCCCTTCTCTCTAGTTTCAAAAACACATACAGCTTCTCAAAAATCACGGTTGCTCAGAATGAAGATGTCAACGAAGGGGGGAGGAAAAAAATTTAAGAAGAAAAAAAAAAAAAAAAATTAAGTTCAAAATCAAGAATGTCTAGCCTAGCCTGTACGAAATCCAGTTTCACAGAAACACTTAGAGAATGCCTTCTGCGATCGACGTCTGCAAAGGCTGCCCAACCGACAAAGATGCAGACAATCCAAGTGTTTGAAAGTCTAGCCTGACTTAAGCTCGGGGTTTTGCATAAAAAAACCTCTAAACAATTAAGGGAGGGGTAAATTTTACCTGAATTAACCTCAGGGGGAGCATAAGCCAAGCATGCCTGGGGTTGCAAGAAATCGCCATAGCACAACTCTTGAGTGAGATGCTTGGCTAGCACTGAAGTCCGCCATGCCGCGGCAGATGATGTCCATGACGATCCTTCTCTCTTCTCCTCCATGTCTTCTGCAACAACCCTCAAAAAATCCCTCCCACCGAACTCCTGCCTCCAACTTGCCAAGCAATCCCAAGAAATTGGCTCTGTCTGTCTGTCTGTCTAGACTCCGAAGCTTACACGGTGCAAATGAGTAATCTGAATTGAATTAGGGGGACTTGCTATGTATATATGCAACTTTGTGATGTAAGCTATCCAGAAACATCATCCACAACCCCAAGTGTTTGTATATAACTCTTTGAGCATGTGGGCACCTCTTTTGGCGATCATTCCGGTCTCAGAACGGTGAATGCCTCATCCTGTTGCTTCTCTTCTGATCTGTTCACAACTTCCTTCAGACGCAATTGTTGCGGAGCTGATGATCATTCCGCTTCTACCTACTTTTTTCTTCCAGGATTTTGACTTCCCAACCACCTCGACGACCACGTGGGAAATCGACCCACAAAATGTCCCCACAAAAAGTTTCGGAGCCGCATCGACATGGTTCTTTTAAGTTGGCCCACGCCCCATGGTGGGCCCCACACGTCAAACTTTTTGGGAGAGAACATGGGAACGTCGTTGGGATCGTGTCAATGAACTTTGAGTATAATTAGGTAGGTAACTTTTTGGGGAAGATTCTTAAGCACCTCCACCCAAAGCTTCTTAGGGTAAATTGTAAAATTGAGCACATAGTACACCTTGCTTATAACATGTCATATGATCTAATTATAAATTTCTTCGATGATTTGCATAATTTCAATATTTATCTTATCTATCTACAATGAACAACATGGTGGTGGTGGCATCACGCTGCCGTTCCCCATTATTCCAGATTGGTGACAAAAGCAATGTGTCATATGTACAGGTGCAAGGGGCTGGAATGACATGGACCCAACTAGTCTAATATACAACGGACAATTGGTGATGATGGTGGTTAGTCATTGTCGCCTTACCATTCTCCACCTTGGTCCACCATTCTAGAAAGGTGGGGGGACCACAAAGGGCAATGGATTGGGATGGCACATGTTAGGGCCACTGCACACATGAGACTGAAGGCCTGTGACTATTGCATTCGAGGATCTCTTGTTAAGTTAGATGAAAAGGCAAAAACCGTCCAAGTTCACTTCATACTAGAAGGTGAAGCCCTGAGGGTCCAAATATATTATAATGGTTGAAATGTCTACATGGATTCCTACATGGCATACCATAAGGCCGTAGACATCTGGTACAGCCTTTGGATGAGAGTCAAGGGCCCTCACATTTACATGGTCGCAACCCTTGGCTCATATGTGAAGTGGCCCTCAAACCACGTAGTGGAATGTTGAGATTATGCCCTTCACCCCAACTTTCTTAGGGTGAACCACACAATCAAGCACATCCACCTTGTTTGTAAAATGTTATGTGATCCAACAAATTGTCTACAAAATTTTCATTGATGTGCATAGTGTCCTTGTGATGAAAATAATGATTGATTATGGCCATTGGGTGGTTTTGGCTTACAGTCACTTGCTGCTCAACCAAGTCCAACCCGGTGCCAATATTTTATATGTGATTTCTATCAAGTAGGGGTTGTGCCCTCCACTTGAAGTTTTTGGGGGCGAATCACAAATTCATGTAGATCTGATGCATTGAGAAAATGTCATGTGGTCCAAAGGATTGTTTTACAAAGTTTCAAATGATGTGCATAATCTCAACCAAATGGAGATTATGTGGATAATGGCCATTTGGACCTAGCTCATGATCACATGCCACTTGATCGAGTCCCTACAATAGCCATTATCTAGTACATAACAAACTGCCAAATGTGCATAGTAAGTGCAAAGCCAATCGTCGTGGATTTGCATACTAACAAAATTAGTAGGATTTAGTAACTTATCGAGCATATTTCAACATTATCAAATTCAAATAAATATTTGTACGCAAGCAAGGTGGCATGCTCTCGTACCCACAAATCTTTCATATTCGTAGGTGATTCAGCTTATCACCTCAATTTTGACATTCCAACTCCCATCGATTTGCGGTATGTAATATGCTTTTAGTTGAAGAGACTTGCACTGCATGGCAACTAGCATAGACACTTCATATTGCAAATGCATAACGAGTGGCCTTGCCATAGTTGCACCTATAAACATCCAAATAATGGATTTGAGTATGATTGTTAACATTTAATACTTGTTGTTGATTATCAAAGGTTTTCAACACACTTTATCATGTGATTTGTTGGACATCAAATGAATAACCTATGAATGCTCAAAGCGGTGATTATAAATGGTGTCCAAAACAAACCCTAAATTATCATGTTTGACTAAGAGAAACTAATGCATGAGCATGAGCACAAGCAAAGCCCCGTTACTATGCGTTTAGAGGTGCAACACATTCCCAAACATTCACGTGTTACTCAATTGTCTTAACCAAGTTTGTGATGGAGGGCCAAAAACATCTTTCATCTGCCCCAAATCAATTTGCACACAATTAATAAGCCAAAAGCAAATGATTGGAGATGATTGAAATGAATAACTATTGTTTAATGAAGGAAATAACGCCACCAGGACTTCAATGCTCTTTATTCAAAATCACACACACGCACACAGACGGAATCCTTCATGGGTTTACCAACACAAAAAACCCTACATTGAAGTTATACAATGCGAATACTCTAATATTAGGATTGCATACAAATAATCTCAAGGAGATTTGCAGACCGCTTCAACATCTATGTAGGCCAACTTATGCATGATAGGTAGTGTGTGCCTTTGCATATGACGGAATGTCAAAATCTTGGGTTGAATATCTTATGTGGGTCTTGGGAAAAATTAATAAATTGGAAGAAAACATCAAAGGAAGCCAAACAATGTTCGTGTCTATGCCCATGCAAACCTATAAATATGATTTATTTAAAGCAAGAAGTTAAATGTGCTCACACGTGGTAAATAAGGTAGGAGGGCCTTACATGGACACTTTTAGATTTGCACACATTTTTCTGTAGGATGTGAAATACACAGTTAGTTCGAGATGGTTACCAAATGCAAGTCGTGTCCGTAGCCATTCTTAAATGTGTTTTTTTACCATAATTGTAAGAGCTCATAGGATTATCTTGTCCATTGTCAAAGTGACGTTTCTCTTTCTTGTAACGATTTCATAAAGGTTCCCCAATTATATTGACTATTTGAGTCTAGAATGGTTGATAGATTTTGAGACATTCTAATCTATTTTCAAAACACTTATTTTTGGTGTCCATTCTTAACCTAAAACACACCACTCAAAGATAGGTGGCCATTTGAGATGAGTAATTGTATTAGGCCTGCTCCCTTACCTCATGTATCTAGTGCGTCATCATAGTCATTGCTTGAATAAGATGATATGTCACTTGTATCCAAGATCTTGGGTATAGTTGCTTTTTATCCTCCCATATCGAATTTAGAAAAAATCACTTCAAAATTTGTCATAAACATAAATATCATTTTAATTTATTGGGTGAGGACCGATAAGATTTGGTAGAATAGTGATGCCACATTAATGCCGCTTTTTTTTCTTCGTTTTTTTCATACCTTGGACCTCGACCTAGTGTAAACTCCTTGGGTCCAAAATTTTGCTCCCAACCAATAGGATCACTCGTTACTACTGACCGCATCTCAAATCACAAACTTGCCATTGAAACTAGACAATGGTCAACTATCCCAATCTTTAGAGATGATAGATTATGCCATTTATGCTCTTATAATGTAGTTGAAAACAAGGCACACTATGCATGTGGAGAGTCCCCTATATAATTCCATCAGAGTTAAGTTTTAATCATTATTTGAGAATGTAGTATTAGGGAGTCTCAAGTCTTTCTTTTAAATGGACCATCAAGTCGATATTATCCTCTATCTTACAGAGGCAACTGCACTTTGCCACTCTAAGGAATTAGCCAATTTGACACCATCTTCATGTACATTTAGTCCCATAAGCCTTTCGACTTCCCAAACTTTAAAATGAATTTCATTTCATTTTTAGAGTTTCTTCAGTCCTCGACCCTAGCGTAAACCTGCCCTTAAGTAAAGTAGATGGGTCTTGAGTGGCTTGTTTCTTAAACGGACCCCTATATTTAACTGGTACGTGTTTCAGTGAGGATCAAAGAGTTAGCATCATAAAGACACGTGTTTAAGGGAGATTGGAATACATCTTCAAAGATTAACTATTCTACACTCAATGGTGAACATAATTGGAAGAACCTACATATCCAGGAATCGACAAACATGCACCTCCAATAACCATTAGTGATTCAAGGAGGATTTGATCTTCAATCCGGTTTTTGCATACGTTTCGTCGTAGATCTTCTAATGCAACACGAGTTTTGTTGTGTACATCTAATCAGTAGAAGTTGGAGCACGTGAAAAACGAACCAAATAACACCCACATACCTTAAAAGTAAATGTGGAGGCCGGAATCCAGGTGATGGGTGGGGAAGACTTGAGCTTGTAACACTCACTCTAACTTTATTCACAGTGCCAAGGGATTTTAGGGTTTGAAGCTCTCCATCGCGCATCGGAGCACATAGGGTTTCCCATGTCCATCACTCTAGCACCTCCGGAGCCTCCTCACCCAGGGTTTCAAATGAAGCGCGACCGGGAAGTCGACGACGACGAGGCGCCCGCAGGCAGGCAAGTGCCACTGGAGCCCGAGGATCGTACCAACGGCGACCTGAATGGCATCCGAAAGAAGTTCAAAATCCCCGATTCTCCCAAGGAGGGCGTCCTGTCCAACCTCGTGTCCTACGGGGAAGAGGAGGAGGAGGAGGAAGAGAAGTTGAAGGAGAAGGAGAAGGTGTACGAGTACGAGAGCGATGAGGAGCTGGAGCGGTCGCGGGCGGCTTTTCGTCGCGACACTGAGGTCCGCAAGGATTGTCCCTATCTGGATACTGTGAACAGACAGGTACGTGAAGCTTTCCTTGTATTCTGATCGATTTTATCCAATGTTTATACAATTCTGTGGTTAAATCTGGATACTATGGTGCTCGAGCTCGAGAGAGGCCCTGGTTGTTAGGAGCTGGACAGGGCACGGCATTGCAGTTGTTTTGTCTTAGAAGGCGCTAGAGATAAATTTATTCGATTGGTTCGCGCTTGCTCGAACCTTGGACACCCTGTTGTTTAAACCCGAAGGAAAGTGGTCCTTATGTGGGCAGTTTTAGCTCTGTACCCAGTTCTCGCAGGATATGAAACACGCACTAATTAGTGCGAGATCATTGACAAATCCATATTGTGGCTGAAGCCATTTTACTCATAATATTGGAGCTCATAGGAATGTCTTATTCATTATCAAAGTGTAGATTTGTGAGCTCATTAATTGGTCATATAGTTCCCCCCCAATTCTGTTAACTAATGTGTCTAGAATGGTATACAAATTTTGAGCATGTTGTCCAATCTCGTATAAACACATGCCCTTTTGGTGTCCGGTTTTAGATCTGCACCTAACCATACAGCACTCAATCATAGGTGTCTGATCAAGAAAAGTAACCAAGGCAGGTCTGCATACCTTAGAGATAAAAGTATTGGATTGATTTGAGCTTGCTCGAACATCGGACACACTATTGTCTGAACCCTAAGGCTTAAACGGTCACTTTTAGCTCTGCACCCAGTTCTCATAGATAATGAAACATGGCATTTAGAGCGAGATGATTAGCAAATCCAAATCGCACCCATTTTCCTCATAATTTATGGAGCTCATATGAACACCTTAGTTAGCATCAAAGTGAAGATTCTTGAGCTCATTAATTGGTCATATAGGCCTCCCCAAATTATGTTGACTGTTGTTGACTGTTGAGCCTAGAAAGGCTAACAAAATTTGAGCATGTAGTCCTCTCTCTTTCAAAGATATGTCTTTTGGGCGTCCATTATTACATCCACACCTTAACACACACCACTCAAATGTAGGTGTCCACATTTTGGGCGTGTTGGATTAACAACAGTCTACCTTATGGAGCTTGAGCTCGAGAAAATTTTGGTTATTAGGAACTGGACAGGGCAAGGTATTGCAGTTATTTTGTCTCAGAAGGTGCTAGAGATACAGTATTGGATTGGTGCAAGCTTGCTTGAACCTTGGACACACTATTCTCTAAACCCTAATTACTGGGTTGAGCTTTGGTTTTGTCGTGACACTGGGGTCTCAACCGGTTGAGGTCCTCGATTCTGTTGGATTGCAATGTTAAAGTCCATGGTTTGTTCCCATGTGGACAGTACACACAGTTATCTGCTGCCCTGAAGTCTACCTGTCAAATATGTAAATGTGTTGCTGTCTCCTACAAGTTACCTCATGGTAATGATAGTTCAATTTCACATCTAAAAGACCTCTCTGAAGTTATGGTCAGGATGGAAACAACCGATTTTATTGTTGGCCGAAATTCTTCTTCTCTGAGGAATAAAGAACCGGCACTTTACTCTTGAAGCGATAGAAATCTCTAGACTCGATACTCTTCTTATTTGCTAGTAACTGTCCAGGATATATACGGTAGGTTCTAGTGATATTTAGGGGAAGTGATTCCAGCCTTTCTGGACCATGGAGATTTTCTCAAGGAATGGCAATGTAGATGGTTTTTAAAATGTAACTAATCATGAAATGTTTTGATAACACAGAAGATGTCCTTTTGGTGGGTAGTATTCATACACTTATGGCAATTTCTAGAAAGAGGCAGCAGACAGGAAGTAAGCAGACATTTAACATCTTCTTGAGTACTTAACTTTTGGCTGTGTTTTCCAGGTGCTGGACTTTGACTTCGAGAAATTTTGCTCAGTGTCACTTTCCAATCTGAATGTGTATGCATGCCTTGTGTGTGGAAAATACTTTCAAGGACGTGGACGGAAGTCACATGCCTACACACACAGTCTTGAGGCTGGTCACCATGTCTTCATTAATCTGCACACAGAGAAGGTTTACTGCCTTCCAGATGGCTATGAAGTGAACGACCCTTCACTAGATGACATCCGATATGTTTTGAACCCTAGGTATGTATTTCCCTTGCTCTAGGCAAACTTTGTGCTTCACCAAAATTCTTTCCATCTTCTTTTGATTCTAGAGCTCTTGACTGAGGCTTTATGGGAGCTGGTTTTTGCTATAGTGAATCTATAGTGCCTTAGGCCGAGCGTTGTCCCCTTGAGAACTGAGGCAACGTGGTATTCCGCGAGAGAGGTTTCAACGCGGCACACCTTGCGTGTGATAGGCACATATTAAGTGAGTTCTCTGGAGGTTGCACTGTTGGAGCTATGCAGGTTGCACCTAGGAGTGGCCCTACATTATAGGTATTGTCTTAAGTATTATGACAGAGAGAAGGCCTAAATTCCCATGTGCTTGCTTTATCATGCATCACCCTGATTGGCTGTGAAGGATTGTAGTGCATGTAGAGCTCTAGTTTTCTTTGGTTTTGGCATGGGATGTTTTTTAGATTTGGAGAAATGTGTACTGCCTTAGGCCGAGCGGTGTCCCCTTAAGGAATGGGGCAACGTGGTATTCCGCGGGAGAGGTTTCAACGCGGCACACTGTGTGTGTGATAGGCACAGAACAATTGAGGGTACTCTGTAGGTTGCACTGTTGGAGATTTGCAGATTGCACCAAGGAGTGGCCCTATATTTGTTGATTGTCAAATTCTAGAAGTAATTATAGGAGAGTGGTCAAAGTATTATCTCTGATTGTACTTTTGGAATATCTTTGGCTGCACCCCTCAAGTTTGTTCTCCATGTAGAGTGTCTACTTTTTAATTCCAATGTCAGTTGATTAGACCCCTGCCTTAGGCCGAGCGTTGACCCCTTGAGGATTGGGGCAATGTGGTATTCCGCGAGAGAGGTTTCAACGCGGCACACCTTGTGTGTGATAGGCACAGAAAAAAACGAGTTCCTCTATGTTGCACTGCCAAGCCTTGCAGTCTGCATCTCAAGAGTGCCCAATATTTTTATGATTAGTTTCCATATTACAGTCCCTTAACATTGATTTTTGTGGTGGGTTGTGCTATTCTTTTGTGGATCCCTGTAGATCTCTTATCTAATCTGGAACAATATCCTTCAAGTTTTTTTTTATCAGGCTATGTATTATCATATGAGATTGCTCTTTGATTTCTTTTAGCCTGTAGTATCATGGTTGGGGTGTGCATGTATTGTGGCCTGGTCTTAATATATATCAATGATGTTTTAGAAGTTCACAGTACCTATTTTTGATAGATCAAGATTTGTGGATTTGTTGCTGACTGTCTGATGAGCAAGGGATTGTTTGGTATATTATTAGGTTCACAAGAGCACAAGTGGAGCAATTGGATAAGATCAAACAGTGGTCACGGGCCTTAGATGGCTCAGATTATCTACCTGGAATGGTTAGTGGATCTTTTGAGTTGAAAGTGTATTTTTCTGCATTCCAGTGGTAAACAACTGTTGTCATGAATATGAAAATGTAGCTACTTTAGAATATCAACAAATTGATGATTTTTCTTTCACCAGTTGTGTGCACTTGTTGGATATTTAAGGAACTCTTGTTAACCTTGCACCTTTTGTGCCTGATTTCAAGTGCTGACACTGTTGCAGGTTGGAATCAATAATATCAAAGAGAATGATTTTGTAAATGTTACAATACAGTCACTTATGCGAGTTACTCCATTGAGGGACTTTTTCTTGATTCCTGAGAATTACAAGACATGTAAGTCTCCTTTGGTTCAACGCTTTGGGGAACTCACAAGGAAGATTTGGCATCTGAAGAACTTCAAAGGCCAGGTAAGCTGATAATTATCATGTGCAATGGTTACATAGATTTTGATAAGAGTTTTTAACAAGTCTCTGTAAATGTTAATTTTGAATATTATAGTTGACTCTTTCACATTGTCACCACCAGCTTCTTAAAATAATTTCAAAGAGAATGTCCTTTCCAATCTTTCTTTGCACTTGTTAAGCCTGTTTGCTTGTTGTGTGTTATTGATTAGTTACTTATAAATATAATTCTGAGCATATGATGGCATTGGCAGGTCAGTCCCCATGAGTTTCTACAGGCAGTGATGGTAGCAAGTAAAAAGAGATTTCGAATTGGGGTACAGTCTGATCCTGTGGAGTTCATATCATGGCTCCTCAACACCCTTCACGCAGATCTTGGGGGCACAAAGAAATCAAACAGCAGCATTATTTACAAATGCTTCCAGGTATTCAATGCGAACAGGGTACTTGTCATTGTTTATGCTCTGCAAATGATTTTTCTATTCCTTCCAATAGTTTTTGGAGGACATGCTTTGCAGGCAAGTCTATGTAAATCTCGTCAGGAAGAGACAATACAGTTGTTACATAGTTGCTTGTCAGGTAGAAACTGTCTGCAATTGCTCTTGTTCCTGTGCCTGCATCTCCTGGACATTAATACAGGGTACTTGTTCAGGGAGAGCTAAAGGTTACAAAGGAAACTCAGAAGAGGAGGCTGGCTGGGAAACGTGATGAGGGAGATGTACTGGCAGATGAAGAGAAGGTGGATATCAGAACTTTAGAGAGAGAAGTGAGTCAAATGCCTTTTCTCATGCTGGGACTTGATTTGCCCCCACCTCCACTTTTCAAGGATGTTATGGAGAAAAACATTATTCCTCAGGTGACTTCCCTAATTCCCGAGTCTTGTTGGTAGCTCTTGTTTTGTGAAGTATGTGGTGAGGTTGTGTGAGTAGTACCAAGCTTCAGTCAGTGAAAAGTCTTCATATCAATCCTTGATGCTCATGTGTTGTAGTTTGAGTTGCATAATATAGTCTTCACAACTGTCAGGCTGGAGATCCGTATTTAACATTTCCCTCAATTCAAGGTCATATGGGTATCCTGCAATACACTTCAGGCCCTTCTTACTTACAGTTTGAGTGCATCTCATATGATTGATGTCTGGAGAAAGAACAGGACAAGGTTCTTGTTTGTTCTCTACATCAAACCTGTCTTTAACGAGATGCTTGGTTGTCTTTCTATTGAGCAGATTCCTCTTTTCAATATATTGAAAAAGTTTGATGGAGAAATGGTAACTGAAGTTGTGAGGCCCCAGCTTGCTCGAATGCGTTATGAAATCACTCGGTTGCCCCATTACATAATTTTGCACATGCGACGCTTTACGAAAAATAACTTCTTTGTGGAAAAGAATCCTACACTGGGTGAGCATTCATGCTGTGGCCTTCAATCTGCTGATATGCTTATTGTAGATTTTCTTATTTCTCTGGTGTTCTGTTTGTTCTGTAGTGTATATACTGCACCCCATCTTTGAGAACTTTGCCAGGAGGGTTGCATTTTTACCATTTCAGACTTGGCATTTTTATGTAAGCGAGCCACTGCAACAATTGTTTAATTGATTACTGTGCACTTTTGTAGTTGTGGTTGTAAAATCAATGACCAGTGCCTGCTATATTTTGAAAACAGTGAACTTTCCTGTCAAGAATCTAGAGCTGAAAGACTACATCCCGCTGCCAGCATCAAAAGATGGAGAGAAACAAAAGACGAAATATGACCTGATTGCAAACCTTGTTCATGATGGGAAACCTGGAGAGGGCTCATATAGGGTTTTTGTACAACGCAGATCTGATGAGATGTGGTAAGTGCATTATTTCACGTCCTTCCAGGTATAGGAGTGTTCTTCACACTATTCTTTGTAAATGCTCTTATAGACTTTCATTGCAGTTCATAGATGTGGTTGGCTTGAGCACTAGAGAGCAAGTGTAGGGCCATGGCTGTGGAGGAAGAAGTTGTGTCGACACAGTGAGATCTTTGTACATTAGTGGCTGCTGTTTCTAACTATTGCATGTGCTGTTTTCAGGTATGAGATGCAAGATCTTCACGTGGATGAGACATTGCCTCAGATGGTGGCTCTTTCAGAAACATACATGCAGATATATGAACAGCAACAATAGCCTTTTTGTATGAAATTGAACAGCAATCTATGAATTGTTCACTTACAGCTGCTTAGCAGGCATATGAGTGCCATTTTAGAATGGCAATGATGCGCATTTGTACAGATTTGAGATCAATGACACTGCTTAAACTTCAGAGCTATGTCTATCTCTGGGGGCTTTGTAGTCCTTGCGGCTTGGTAGAACCATTTCAAAGCCTGTAGTACAGTCAGCGGTGTATTTTACTGGTGATTGGATTCTACCATATTCATTTCATTTGAGTTGTCGCTGGTGTTACTTGGCAAATTCGTACACTGGTGCAACAACAGTACGATTTTCATGAGGTTTGTGAATATTCAAAGACCAGGGAATGTGATGTCAGAGCTCCATTGGATGATCATTTCCATCATCGAAGTTTGAACCACCTTGAAGACAATACGCCATCCAATGCAAAATCCTGGTAAAACTTCTAGAACCAAGACTAGAAGACTTGGTAGAACAAAGCCTATGTTTGCTGGCATCGTCCACAATTTTTGCTGTCTGAAACTTTGATTGTACTCAAAGCTCTGTAAGAATTTCACCAATAAACGAAACAAGAATGCACCAGAATCCCTGTTTGCCACAATGATGTACAATCATGTCATCTTTCTTGGCACAGTTGATTGATTTGTGTGTCCATTTAATTGGGTTTTGGTGCAGGCTCTCCCGCACAGAGCAATGGCCTATGTTTTGGCTCAAAGCTTTGTACATGAGCCTTCTGTATAGAGTCAACAAATTCGTAACTTAAATCACTTAGAATCACCCACCCATTACATTGCAAACATGCACATTTTTGCAAGGTGATATGTTTTTGTTTTTTTAATTTGGTATGTTTAAGGTGCACACATTTTGTAGCACCACTTCTATTGCTACCAATGTAGTCAATTTATTTCATTTGCAGGCAACAATCCCTTTAAATAGACCTTCAGCTTTTTGAGCTTTGACTTGCAATGCTGCTTTTAGCCTTGACAAGCAAGTTTGTCATGGGAGGAGTGTCCGATTGAACGTGGATGCATACAAAACACCTGAAGAAGTGTTGCGCAAGAGTGGTATCCACTTTCATCTCTACACAAAAATTATTCCTCTCTGCCCTCCATTTTAATGTGCAAGTTTAGAAGAGCTCCTGGTCTTTGCATGAAAAGGAGGTTGCATGTAAGGTAGAGGATGCTTAAATCAACACTTTAACCCGTAAACGCTCAAGCCTTGACATGCCATTTTTGGGCACCTCCAGCACCAGTGCTGAAAATTTCTGTCATGTGGCAAAATAGGCTCTGTTTCCTTGAAATCCAACCATACAGATGTGACGGGGGACATTAACCACCCCCCCCCCCCCGGAACTTTTCGAGGGACATAGATTTGGGGAGGGGCAGCCGCCCAGAGAGAAATCCAGATTTTCTGGACCCGACCGAAAACTTTTGCCCGCCCTTGCATTCTTGCAGGCCACTTATCCACAAATCCCATATTGAGTGCACTTCACCTTCAAGGTCCAAAATCCAATATATATGTTCACTTCCATTGGGTAAATAAGCAATTGATTGGGATTTCGTTATGAAAGTGAAACCGTCAATAAGTCAGTAATTAATTTGGAAGTAAAAGATAATACAATATGAATATGAATACAATAATTAGTTTAAACGCATATGAATATTTTGTGAAAGTAGAAGGTATTAAGTAGACTATAATATTTAACATACTAAAAATAAAGAAATAAAATTTAGTTCCATTCTAAGAATGACAAAGACCCTTTCAATGGTAAGTCACAACATTTATAACCTCAGTGCTAGTGAGGGTTCTGTAATATTTTTGACTTCCAAGTTAATTACATGCTTTATTGACGGTTCCACTTTGATAATGAAATCCCAATCAATTGCTTATTTGCTCAATAAAAGTGAACATATATATTGAATTTTGGACCTTGATGGTGAAGTGCACTCAATATGGGATTTGTGGATAAGTGGCCTTCAAAGTTGGGCGGGCGGGCAGAAGTTTTCGGTTGGGTCCAAAAAAATAGGATTTCTCTCTGGGCGGTTGCCCCTGCCCGAATCTACCTCCCCCGAAAAGTTCTTTGGGGGGGGGGGGGTTAATGTCCCCCGGACGTGACCTAGAATACCGTATATTCTTTATGTGAAAATTTGAGGTCAATCGGACCACATTTGCTAGGTCAGATTGACATATGAACATGGCCTTCATCCGGGGGGCATCTAAAGAAAACTTTGAAATTTTTTGTTTCAGGATCATTGCGGTCATTCCTCTAATTTTAGAAAGTTGGCAACTTTGCCCTGATATGTTATGTGGATGACAAATGAGCTACTCCCAAAATTTTGGGTTTTTTTTGAGTAAATTTAGATGAAGTCCATCACCCTCAAAGTTGGAGGGGCCCATGAGGTCATTTTGGGAAATTTCCCCTTTTTCATGAAGCAAGCAACATGTGAACTAAGTTTTTTTTTCCCAAATCCATTTGGTCTGTTGTACACAACCGTCACCTTGTCCTAAGGTAAAAAACCCCCACCCAAATTGGGCATCATATGTGAAGGATATTTGGCTCCTAAATTTGGCTCCTACATTTGAGCAACACATGGAACTGTCCTCAAAACAAGCAATGCCAACCTAACAAAAAATACTACATACTTGAAGTATGAGGTTTTTATATGTTATTTTGGCCCACATGATAGTGGGCACCACCCTACACCAGTAGATACCTTTTCATCCACGTAGATTGCCACCTAATGGGTCGCAAACCCCATTAGAATATTAGGTGGCGACCCATTTCAGGTTGCTTGAGCGTTTAAGGGTTAACCTACTGCACATACAAATGACTATGTGGTTGATATAAAAATATATATTCATATTAGCCTTTGGGCTATATATAGGTATACAAAAAATTATCCTCAATCGGATATTTGATGAATATTCAAAGTCAAAACCAGTAGCTTCCTTAAACCAATCCCTAGGTCTTGTGTATGCCGACCTTGCATATGATGAGGACCCCCACATTCATTGCATGGAACCAACACAACACAATTGGGTACTAGACCCAAGCTAGATCAAAGCCCAACTAGTAACGGTGTGCAAAGCCACATGGCCACCTCCATGATCCCACCCGGTTCGGTTGTAAACCGTCACCTTGCATCCTCGTTACCGACCCCTTTGTGCTTTGTGGGCCTATCTCCTTGGATTTGTGAATAGAATGGCTAGAACCGTCCCCCCCCCCATGAATAGAATGGCTAGAATAGGCATTGACAAGCCACCCTAAACCCACCTTGAATCGATTTGAGATAGAGTGGAGCATGTTACCTACCCTACATGGAGGTAATGGAGGCCAGTATGAGGTGGCACCACTAATGGCACCTAAAACTGTCACTCCATGGGCTTGGGCACTCCTACACCATGGGGAATGGTTCAAGGTAGTAGAGTGTTGAAGATTGGGAGGCGTTTATAGGTGTTGGTTTTAGGATGAGTTCCCATGTAAGCCGCTCACCCACCAAATTCTCGTGAAAATGTAGATCTCACCTGGTGAGATCTACATTTCCACGATAATATGGTGGGTGAGTGGCCTACATGGAAACTAACCCTTAGCACCCTCTACCTTAGATGTTTCCACTCCTAGCCCTATGTATATTAGAGTAGAGGCACCCATAGCCAATCAATGAAGAGACTATGCACCAGATCTACAAAAATATAAGGCGGTACAAATTTTCCTTGTGTAGGAAGATAGAAATAAGGAGGACTGCAAATTTTTCGGTAATTTTAGTCCTTAAATTGAAATTACTATGATTATTCAAAGTCAAAAGTTGGCCCGAACATACTACCAATGTCTAGACTATGCCATAACCGCTCATTTTAACCGCTCATTCCCCCTCACTTACTCAAAACCATGACATGTGTCAGGGCACTATTGGTTACGGCTTGATCGGAATTCAGTCTAGCATGATCAGAATTCAATCCCATCTTGATTGAAATTCCGTTACCCTATAGATTCCCGATAGGGTCCTGATTGAGAATAGGTGCCTGTACTATATGTAACACATAGAGAGTTACATTATACGATACACTAAGGTGCATCACCAGGACATTGTATGCAAAACAACCAACTCCAGCCAAAGATCTGTTGATTGAAAGGATGGCTGCTATGTGAGCCTATTCTCAAATCCATAACATCTAATAAGGAGCAAATCAATAATGCAGGTCATGGTTATATGTCTCCATAACATTATTCAGATCCATAATAGTGTTATGTGGGACTGACTGTATTTTGTGGAATATTCTAGCATTCAGGCTAAATGTGAGGAATATTCTGCAAAATATTGTCAGTCCCACATAACACTGTTATGGATCTGAATAATGTTATGTCATGTTAATCCTACGTCCTTACAGCCACGTTTTTCAAAGGAGGCCATATGCTGGCTTGTAGGGTGTATGATGTTGTAAGGCCAACACAGACTCAAGTAGACAACCTCCACGCCTCAAATTGACAATTGACAACTGCAAGCGAGGTGTGTGAGAAGTTGTGAGTTGGTGTAACTAAGGGGACCCACCACTTTCTAATGCAATGTATCCAACTTTCCCTTTGTGATGAAGTGTCGTAGCAGTGGAAACCAACATAATAAGGTAGAGATACCATAAACCGTGAAAATAAGGTGATTCGCATTGAAGATGTGGTCTTACAATCATGAGATAATTTTCCAAGATAGAAGAGAAGGATTCATGAAGAATTCAAGTTGTTTCATATTTTTATTCCCTGTAAAAAAAATTCTACTTTTTGAGAGACTTTAAGGATAAATCTATTGTGACAAGCTTTGGGAACGCCTCCAGAGATTAGGGGTACCACCTCATTTGCAATAGGTTGTAAAAGCCATGTACACTGCAGTCTACGCAAAAGTTAAGGTGATACACATGGTGAACTAATGTCCAACATTCGTGTTAAACAAGGATGTCCCCTCTCCCCCACATTATTCAGCTTGTACAATAATGAACTTGAAACATATTTGGACGAGATTGGCGGGGATTCTCCGTGCTTATTAAACATAGGGGTTGCCATTCTTCTTTATGCTAACAATATTGTTCTACTCTCTAGATTAGGTGCAAGCATACCAAGCTTTTTGAACAAGCTGTATGAGTTTTGCACTTCTTCTAGCCTTGAAATCAATCAGCTCAAATTAAAATCATGATATTTGGCTACAACAAAAGGATAATAAACCAAGAGGCATTTAACCTAGACAAGGACCAAATTGAGATCACCCATGAATACAAATACCTTGGGATTGACGTTTATTCACATGGTTGCTTTGAGCCATTTGGTAAAAGGCGAGGAATCGCAAGTACGAAAGCGTTGATGGGAACTTTAAGGAAAGAAGTGGTAGTTAGTGTCACATGTTGGGAACTCAAATCTCACCTATTCAAGACTAGTGCTTCCTACTTTCACGTATGACACCAAAATTTGGAGTGGTGACTTGAAAAACTCTCATCGGAAAGTCTTTGAGAAGGGCATGAAGATGCATATGATGTCTCATGTCAAAGTGCGTTCTTTGACTACCTATCATATCTTACATGCCTAATTTGGAGAACTTCCCATAGTATTATATGCTCTCAAGCTTACTATGGGCTTTCAACAATGGCTCACCACCTATCCCCCTCTTGGCTATTCAGTAAAGTAGCTTCACTATCCTAGCACTTGGCCGGACAAGGATTTAACACTTGGTACAAATCAACAACCATGTGGAAGACATCATGGGGTTATCTCATTGGGAAAACCATGACAACCCAACCACATCAAAAACAACATAGGTTGATATCAAGGAGGCTTTTCTTGCTAGAGTGGAACTCTTTCCATCTCTCTGGGGAAGAAACTAGATTACCTCCACCTCAAGGATTTTCTTAAATAAAAATGTGAAATTGTACTTGAAGCAACCATTGACTCCACCACAACGCAAGATCATTGTTGTCTACCGCACCTTAAACCATAGACTTGCCATTGAAACTGGACGATGAATGAGTAGTCCTATCTCTAGAGATACTAGAGTTTGTCACTTTTGCTCCTATAATGTAGTTGAAAATAAGGTGCATTTCATGTTGAAATGTCCCCTATACAATCCCATTAGAGATAAGTTTTCATCACTATTTAAGAACGTAGTTCCAAGGATCCTCAAGTCTTCTGAGTCTTCCAGCAATCTGAGCCGCCAGTACTAGAGATTCACATCCAGCGGCATCCGCCGCGTGATGAGAGAAAAGCATCCGAAATTACTTTAAAAAGACACAAATCAACCCAGTACTGCATAAATATCCGCGTTCTGGAATCCCAACTTGCCTTTCTGTTGTGAGAAAAAGTTGAATGCATCAGCGACGTCGGTGGGAGTACTTGTACTGAATGAACTTACTTTAGATCTAAGTTGCGGCTCGGTGGTCAGGTCGGAGGAAACAATAAGATAGATTAGACGAATTAAGTTTTGAACGAGGTTGTTGGAATCTTGCTCATCAATTGTGGGACGTCGGACATGTCGGACGGCGCTGTAGGTTCACCTGATTTTGTCTTGTGTTCTTGTGCTAAGTTACACCGATATCGACTCACACGGGTGAAGGAATGGAGTAGTGTTTGTGGTGTATGGGATGGGAGATTGGTGGTGTCAAGTAGGTTTTGCTCATTTTTCTTGCTCCTCCTGCCTGCTCATTTCGGCCTAGCATCTTTGCATCGATATATGTCGACTAGTGCAGTTTTCTTTCAGACTGTTCCCTGCAAGGATATCGCGGTGGCCATGTAGTGTAATTTGTAGATGAGAATGAGAATGATGCAGTTTGCTTATGGTGAGGAAGCAGCTACGTAAGCTTGGATGATTTAAGTACCTGCTCTTCTTCGAGAATCGAACCAACAAAAGCAAGCCCCCTCAGTCGAGATTTATCTGCAGGTGGAGATTAAATGTTGCGGGGTTGCTGCTGCTGAGCATGGCGAATTGGGTGCTGTTGTTGGAGCTTTTTCGGCTGGCGGCAACGTCGATGGAGATGGTGACTCGCACTTTGGAACGCACCTTGGCCATTGCCCACATGTCGCCTACCCTTCGCATGCAGCACTTATGATCACCATCATCATTTTCCATCAACTTCCACTTTACTAAGCTCTCTCAATCCCTAGGAAGCTTGCCAGTTTTCGTTGCAGTGCAGCCAATATAAGCATATTGATTGCAGGAGTAGAGGTCCTAGCTAAGTGCTTGAGAGCCTTGGCCATTCCCCACATGTCGCCTACCCTTGGCATGCACCACTTCTGATCATCCTCTTCCTCATCATCATCACCATCATCATCATTTTCCATGATTCCTCCTTTTCAGTAATCTCACTTAACTCTAGGAAGCTTGCCATTCCTCGTTGCAGTCAATGCACGCATATTGATTGCACAAGACGAGGTCATAGGGTTTGAAAAGAGCCACGACATCGGTAGTAGGGTTAGGAGTGTGTGGGGATGGCGAACTGGAGACTCATTCTGCAGCTCTGGGTGTTGGCGGCCGATTCGATCCACGCACTTGCACTTGCCGTGGAAATTGCTGCAGATCACCATTCCTACGACCTCCGTAGCATTCCCTTCTGACCAACATTCTTCATCTTCTAATTCTTCTTCTTCTGCTGCTTTGTTCATCATTTTCTACAGTGCTCTACGAACCGAGGCGCATTTGGTGTTTGTTTGTTGTTTCCAACGTCTGGCTATGGTGGGCGAGGATTGGCAATATTCTTAATTCGTATGGAAGTGGTGGATCAGCCGCCGAGCAAGTTAGCCTGTCAACACGCTCCAGAATTGAAGGACGATTGATTCATCGAAGCCCCAAGTGGAGTAACTCCATCTCCTCCAATCGGCCGATATGTTAGACTCTTCCAAGTTCACATTTCGGAGTGGAAACTGTGAGCTTGCGCCTGCTCCAACCTCTTACAGTCCCCAAACAAAAACTTTTGGTCGAGTTGACATTTTGCACTTCTCTGCAGTTTACGGCACTTGTAAATCGCACAAAGTGTTTGCTCAGATAGCAGCTGCACAGTTTATGAGAGACGAATCAGAAGAAACATTCACTCGTGTATTTGTGTACGCTTCGTTTTGGTACACTTTCAGTAGTACAACACAGAAAGCCGATGAATTGTCAACCAGGAAGTGCACTTGTGAATGCTTCCTTTTCTCTTGGCAATTTTGCAATTGATTTTGTTACATCGAATAAGTACATACGCCATGATCAAGATTAGAATTACAATCTGGGTGATGGATAGAGACACACAAACATACTGGTAGAGTGCATCCAAGATGCTGACCGAGTTGGAGAGGGTGTTGACACGATTCCTGATTTTCTGCCGCAGAATCAAAAAAAATAAAATTGGAACTTGCAAGATGTGATTGACAAAGAACTCGTGCCTCTCGTGCCCTTTTATCATGAAGGCAGATCTTCAGTGAGAGGTAGACTTGCCTTTTTTGGTATCCGTTCTAGGATCCCCACCAATCAACGGGGGAGAACTGACCGCTACACTGTTTTGTCTAATTAGTGTGGGTGGCAAATTCATGTGGGTTGGAATTTAGTGTGACCTGCATTAATTTTATAGTACTTGGCTTGCCTTGAATTTTCGTCCAAATATGCAGAGGGAAAAATCCACACTAATATTCTCACACTAGAAATTATAGTGGGCCACTTCAAATTACATTGTAAACTCCGTAGTATGACACCTGTGGCAACCAAAGTGCACGTGATATTACGGAGTTTTGTAGTGTTAACATGGATGCGTGATACTATAGAATTAGTGTAGCATGTGACACTATGGAATAACACAAAGTGCAACATTTTAATGGTGTGGTGTCACTAGTAGAAAACTATGCAAAAAAAAACTGCAATCGTTTCCCCATTGCGGTTCTTTTGACCACCCTGATCTACAGTCGTTAAACGACTACAGATTATTTTTTTGTTTTGCAATTGCAATTTCAAAAATTTCTGTGCGTGTAATATACCATTGGAAAGGTATTTTCAAGACCTTTCCAAAGGTATATTACAAGCCCCCAAATTCCTAAATTTTCAGTTGGTAAACCAGAAAAACAAATCTGCAGTTGTTTAGTGACTGCAGAGCAGGGTGGTCAAAAGAACTGCAATGGGAAAAGGACTGTGGTTCTTTTTCGCATAGTTTTCTACTAGTGTGTGGTGTGGTCCACTCCACTTGGTCTTCCCGGGCGATGTGGCATATGCATGCACCAACATTCAACAAGTGGCATAAGAAGAAGAAGAATAAGAATAAGAAGGTGACACTCCACATATTGACACATGGCGCAATGTGAGGGTGTGGGTTGACTTCTTTGGTGGTTTGCATTAATGACAAAATTCGTGATGTAAGGGAGAGAAATGTGACAATAAGGAGTAAGATTTGAACTACGAACATCCGTTCCCTAGGGTTTCGGGATATTAGAGAGTGAGTGACATTATGGAGGTTGATATTACGGAGTTTAGGGTGTATAATCAAAAAATATTGTGGGTAATTGGGAATTAGTGTGGGCCACACTAATTAGATGAAACAATGTAGTTTACAGATGAAGTTTGAGGTAAGTTTGAGAAATATCTTGTTTGAGCTCAAGACTTCAAGAAAATTACCAATTCAATTAGAGGAATTTATAGAATATTCTTCAATTTCTTGAAGGAAAAACCGAAACATGTCAACATGTAATTGGAAAGACTAGGATCTTAGCCGATTATAGTAGAGGTGCCTATTCCCAATCAGAACCCCATTGGTAATCTATAGGGTACCATAATTTTGATCAGGCTACCAATAGTGCCATAACACATGTCCTGGTTTTGAGTGCTAAAGTGAGGAGGAATAAGTGATTAAAATGAGCGGTTATGGCATAATTTAGACATTGGTAACATGCTCGGACCAACTTTTGGCTTCAAAAATTCATAGTAATTTCAATACAAGGAATAAAATTACCAAAAAAAAATTGCAATCCTCCTGATTTCTATCTTCTTACTCATGAAAAAGTTGCACCACCTTATACTTCTCCAAATTTGGTGCAAAATCTCTTAAGTAATCGGTTATGGGTGCCTCTACTCTATGTCTAAAAATATGTATGGGCATGACCCATACCGTTGTAGGCTCAATAGTTAACATAATTGAGGGGACCTATGTAGGCCCATTTAATGAGCACGAGAATCTTCACTTTGAATACTAAATAAGATGATCTTATGGACACCCAAAAGTTTTGGAGGAAAGCAGCTACAGCCTTGATTTGGACTTGCTATTCACCTCGTACTAATTGTGTGTTTGGAGAGGTCGGCTAGTCAGAAAGAGGTAAGCATTTTAGACGCAGCTACACTTTTTGTCCAATTAGTGTGGGTTACCATTTGGAGTTACGTGTTGCTATGGCTTTTAACAACATTATTGTTTTTCACCAAATAAGTTATATCATATTCTTTGGTGTGCATACTAACTACACTAAATAGTACTATTAGTGTGGGTGGAAAAATTAGCATGGGCCACACTAATTTTTTAGTCAAAGGTGGAATTAACATAAGTCCAAGACCCAGGTCTTCCCCTCAATCTTCATAAAGACTACCGACTCAAACATTGAATACTACTTGTAGGACAAATGTAGCACAAAACATAATAAGCACCCACATTAATTTTCTAGGAAAACAATTACTATGGCCCGTGCTTTTCGTGTGGGTTGCAAATTAATGTGGCCCACACTGATTCTCATTATGAGAATAAGCACGGGCTCATTATGAAAATTACCATGACCCACAATAATAGGACTATTTAGTGCACTTATGTTATTTGGGTAAAAAATGATACTCTCGATAAAAATTTATAGTAATGCGTAACTCAAATGGTAACCCACACTAATCAAACAAAAAGTTGTACCTTACAAGAACTTACTCTGGTTACTCTTGTATTACAGTCATTTTAAGTTAGGATATACACCTTCTGATCAACACTATACAATATTTTGTAAAGGTTGAAATGTAATTGGGCCTTAAATGGACTCTTTTAGCTCTGCACCCACTTTTTGGAGAATATGGAGCATGCAATTACACCCTAAATTCCGCAATATCAACCTCCATAATGTCACTCACTCTCTAATATCCCGAAACCCTAGGGAATGGATGTTTGTAGTTCAAATCTCACTCCTTAGTGTCACCTTTCTCTCCCTTATATCACGAATTTTGTCATTAATGCAAACCACCAAAGAATTCAACCCACACCCTCGCATTGCACCATGTGTCAATATGTGGAGTGTCTTCTTCTTCTTCTTCGTCTTCTTCTTCTTCTTCTTCTGCCACTTGTTGAATGTTGGTGCATGCATATGCCACATCGCCCAGGAAGGCCAAGTGAAGTGGTCCACACCACACCACACCAGTAAAATGTTACACTTTGTGTTATTCCATAGTGTCACATCCTACACTAATTCTATAGTATCACGCATCCATGTTAACACTACAAAACTCCGTAATATCACATGCACTTTGGTTGCCACAAGTGTGATACTACGGAGTTTAGAGTGTACTATGAAATGATTAGCAAATGAAATCATGCATGTAGCCATTTCCCTCATATGAATATGACTATCTTATTCATCATTAAAGTGAAGACCCTTTGATCATATAAGCCCCCCCTCCCAAATTATGTCGACTATTGAAACTACAATTGGTTGACAAATTCACAGGACGTGGTCCAATCCCTCTCAAACACATATCACTTTGGTGTTTGTTCTTAGATCCACACCTAACCCAACACTGCTCAAATATAGGTGTTCAATTAAGAGAAGTAACCGAATTAGGCATGCGTACCTTAAGGCAGATTGACCTAGAGAGATAGCCACATATAAATTGGTCCTCTCATATGGACTTCAACAAAGAAGTGAATCTACTATAAAGTGAGTTGAGGTGGACATGTCTCTTCCAATACCTATTTTTTGGTGTAAAATGGTTCAATATTCTCCTTCAACAAAGACTTCGGATATTATGCTAAGGATCAATAAGACGGCTTGTTGGTTAGGAACTAAGGATAGTCAAAAAGTCAATGCTCAACAAGTCTTATTCAGCACTAACCACTATGGAACACTTGATCTCACCCTTGGTAGTCGTTTCATCGTGCGGTTTCATGGTCATTCACAACATTAGATTTTCAACCCAAATTCATTGATTTCGTAATTATCACTATATTCGTTAATTTGAGACTTTCTCTTGTCTCAAATTAATATATGGACCACAACAACATGGTCTAATGTTTGGGTCGTCCTACCTAAACCATCTTGATATGAGTTCTTAATTGGGTTCTTGATATGAACACCCGCTTCAAAGTATTTGCATCTTACAACATTCTCCAATATCTATGTGATTTTATCCATGTTCTTATATTTGTAACTATCTCAAAATGCCGAAAAAGTCCCAAATTAACGAATATAGTGATAATTATATAAGGCAGATGAGGCTAATGTAGATATCTCCAGCTTTGTGGAACCATACAGCCAATGGATTCAAGAATTAGAAGCTTGAGCAGGTTAGCAATTGCAAATCAAGACCAAAGAATTTGAAATCGAGGAAATCGGAGATGAGGAAGGTGTTGATCTAGGCTTTGAAATCAAACATTCTCTACTTCCCAATGTGGTGTTATAGGGGGAAATCTTTTATCGTTCAATGGTGTGTAAGTGGACAACATCATTAGCAGATTCTACATGGGTCATTTGCCAATGAAAACCAAGTTTAATGCCAATATTGGTTGTGTCATGTCTCTAAGTGGTCACATGTAAGATAAAATGTTGCCAAAAAAAAGTTTGATTACAAACTACTCACAATACAAGTCGGTTGGCACCTCACAGCCACATGCCGCCGCCTAATTTGCCCAAGTTGCCACCTCCTAATTAGCTCACCTCAAGCACAAAAATCAAGCGTGTCATAGCTCGGTGGATAGCACTCCTCATTATGGAGGATGGTGGGTGTAGTTTGACTTTTTGCACAGGTGATTAACCCAAATATCATCAAGGTGGCAGCTAAATCACCATGTATTACTCAACCCACCAAATTAAAGCGATTGTACCGCCAATTAGGAGCCAAAAGTAAGTGTCCGATTAATGAAGCTAACGGAATTAGCCTCATCTACCTTTAGCACAAGAAAAGTTGTTGTGTGTTTTCCCCCCAAATCTATTGCACATTAGAATAAGCCAGATCTCTTGGACATAATTGTAACACACTTGTCTACCTTATATAGAGCTCTAAAGCATCATTGATGAAAGAGATTCTTCCAAGAAACAAAGACATTGTCTTTGTTGCCACTAAGATAGACGTGCTTATTTCAATTACTTTTCTTAAATGGACACACATATATGTGAGTGGTTTGTGGTTAGGTGTGGCTCCAAAAACGGATACCAAAAAGAAATATGTTTAGAAGAGATTGAACTAAATATGATTACCATTCTAGGTTCAATAGTCAACGTAGTTGGAGGGGACGTACATGACCCTTTAATGAGCACAAGAATCTTCGCTCTGGTAATGAATAAGATATTCATATGAGCTCCAAAAATCATGAGGAAAGTGGTGACAGCCTTGATTTGGATATGCCAACCATCTCGTACCACACGCTTGAGGGACCAACGGAGTACGTGTATGCAAGATGGATGTAAAGTCTACATGGATTCCTACATGGCATTGAATGGATCATGTTTCATGGTCACTTGGACTATCTTCAAAAACCACCTCTTGGAGGTAGGCCTAACACAAAATTGGGAGACCATGGCACTCCGAACGCTCACAACTGTTAATTTATTCTATTTTATCATGCGTGAGGACCCGCATGAATAGAAATTCATTGAAATAGCATTTAGTTGAGGGCCCGGTCAATTTGACTTCACACTACACTTAAGGATCCGTGACCACACTAGGTGATTTTGGAGGTGTCTTGGGACGGCCTTTCGACACTTTCTTTTGGGCTCTCACAATTTCATGGTCATGGCTCTTGGCTCGTGTGTGAAGTGGCCCTAAGACCCATCGACCTTACTCGCAATCCAGGCTTATCTCGTCAAAAACAAGAATCATAATTTTAGTCTGGAGCCACTTGTTCGGAGATGATGAATGCATATTTACTATTTGCTTCTGTTTTGTTGTAATAGAGGTAACACGAGAGAATAGCAGCATCTTTGAGTATGCAATTCGTTGAGGTGAGCTTGGAGTCTCCTCGTAAGTCGGAGAAAGCTGGATCGGTGCCACCCCAACTCTCGCTTTTGAAGCCTGCACATGCTTTTTGCATGACAGTATGACTTGATTAGATTCCTTTGAAAGTAGAGAATACTCTATCCTGGCTTTACACATCCTTTCCCCGCAACAAATCACTCCTCACTCGAATGATTCCTGCATCTACTGTATGATGTTACTGTGCGACTTTTAGGGTCAATTTCCACGGAGCATAACCGGCCACCAAGAGACAAATTTTAGTTTTGTCTCTGTAGGTGTGGATATTCTCATGAAAGTATGAAGTATTGAAAAGATAAATACCCACCCAGTGTCCAGGGAGATTTTTAGGCATAATCGGTCAAAATCCTAGAGTTTCCAAGCTCAACTCATTACATGTTGTGATTCTTTCCGTTTTATCATTACTAATTTGAGGTATATTCCATAGTTTCCTCTAAAATGATCGATAATTTTGCTGAAGTCTTGAACTTCAACCGGGTATTTCGCAAAGCCAACCGGTTCATCTGTAACTAGCGGTCAGTTCTCCCCGTTCATTGTACCCACCCTCCTTGGAACAAACGTCACAAAATGGGAGGTCCCTTGACCATGTTGGCAGCATGGTCAACTCGCAACTTTGGATTGGAACTTAATAGTCTTGATTGGAGGCATAGATTAGAGATGGAATAAATAAATAAATAAATAACCAACGAACGTGAATAAATAACCGGACATGAATTTGAGCATGTTGGCTGCACTACCCTGCTCAAGAATCTTCTTGGTGCAGGGTGGGATTTACTGCCTACCTTGCAATGGGTGGACTCTTGGCTTCCTACCTACCTACCTAGTTTTTTCAGTCAAGTAGAGAGAAGATTTCACAGCGGGAATCAAACCGCCAACGACTCCATTCGGAAACGGTTACCTCTCCACTATCACCCGGTAGTTTAGGGTCATCTCAAACCTTTAGAGATGGAATTAATAGGTGATGAGCCATACTTTCTGAACGTGCAAAATGTGCACGTTGCACAAATGCCCAGCCCCTTCCATGGAAGTGTCCTAGGAGCATGTAACCATGGGAGTCCATGGCTAGAGGAGATCATTTGTGGGCAAAAAATGCTTGCCCCCTCCTTACATGAAGTCAACACTACATGTAGTCATTTGCAAATCCCCCCAGTCATGAGGGTTGCTAGTGCACCCATCACCTTCCAACATAGTTTCCGTTATTAATCTTGAATGCACGAGTTAATTATGGCCGTGTCAGAAATGGCAAAGCATATCACCTCAGAGACCGCATGGGTAGTTGTTCACATTCTACCCAGTATTTACACACACCCAATGTTTAGAAGTTTCAATGTTTTAGAGTTGAGCATAAACTCAAGGGATTTAATTGTCTTTTAGAATTCAAGACGCCTTAAAATAGAACATGTGTGCGAAAATGATATTTTAATGTTATGGAAGTACAAGTGCAAGTGGTGGGATTCAATCTTGCACCTTTTTTCCTCCCAAAGTCCAATCCAACTATGCCATCCACATATTCTTAAAGGAGATGATGGGAATTGAAATAAAGAGCATCATGGGAGTGGATTTTGATGTTCCCCTCCAATGAACATTGTGGGGAACATCAAAATCCATTCTCACCTTGTTCTTTATTATTGAGACCCTCTAGGGAACAAAATGGGAGCATTGATCTACCATGTACACCTATCCTAATTGTGAAACATTTGTGCAGTGTAATATTGTAACACTAAAACATTACTACTATGTAACATTAAAACATTGGAAGTTACAATGGATAGATTACCCGTGCGCAGTCCCCAAGGTGGCGACTTTTGCATATCATGACATGGCCATAATTGAGCTCGTGGATTCAAGACTAGTGATAGAAACTATGTTAGGGACCATCACCACAAAATGTGATCCCAATCCTTGCCATTGCAATGGAAATTTTCATGACATGAGAATAAACATTAGTGCAAACTGCACAAATTAGCATCCTTTCGACTTCGATCAATTCTACACTAGATCGGGCTAATCCCTAAATGTTTAAAAAGCCAAAAAATGGTTGTAAGCATTTTTCAAATAATTGTCTCTCAAGGTAAAATCATTTATTGTTTCGTCTTGCACTTGAAACTAGTAAATTTATACATTACTTCAAGCAAATCAAACGATGTTACATATTTTTACAGTAAATTGGTGGAGTTGGAAGTGGTTGAAATCTTTTGAAGCAAAATCCCTATCACAAAACCACCTACTTGAGGAAAGTAGCTAAGTTAATGATTTGAAAATCGTATTGATCACATCGCCATTCTGATGAAAATACATATTTTCACCGAATTAAAAAAGAAACCTTATGGATTTTTATTTTCATTTAGACAATTGTTTTTCCAAAATGCGTTTGAGGATGTCAATGACGATGATCCTTGTTCATTTGAGTAGATGTAGTCTAAAATTCACCCCTTGCACCTTTCTCTTGTACATCAACTCCTTATAAAGTTTCCAACTCACATTTCAAAATCGAGCTTCAATATTAAGTTTTTTGCAGAAATAATGGAGAGGAACCACTCAAATAATGAAATGTGAAAGTCGGCTCAACTTCATTGTAAGATACTTCTATAGAGAACCTAGGACATGCCAAGATGTAGAGCAGTCGGAAAAGCACAAGAGATAAGATATACATGGTTGTCACAAAGTTCTCAAGTTCCTATGAAGGAGAGGCCACACATGTTTAAAAACAACGGATTTAGAACAAAGATTGGTGGGCCAAGGTAAAAGAATGTTCACCTTGATGTGTGCCTAATCTTGAGGAGCTTGGTTTGAAGGTTGGTTTCCATTTTTTGGTTTAAACTATCTATTTTCCATTCTGATCAAAAACAGAGGTTTTACACCTTACAAAACCGTTGTCTTGGATCGGAGTTGAAAATGACAATTCTACCCAATAAAATAAGGACCAACCTTGAAACCAAGCGTCCCAAAAAAAAGGCACATGTCAAGGCCAAAATCCTTTTACCTTGGCTTACCAAACTCCATTTCGAAACCAGCATTTTCAAACATGTGTGGCCTCCCTCCACACGAGAACTCAAAGTGACCAATATTACTGCTAAACCAAGGAACATCATTCATGTTCCACTTATTTACATGCCTGGGTTGGAGAATTCAAGGATTGAAATTCACATTGAAGTTCAAGTGGTCTAGGAAAATTTCAGGGCTTGGAAAATCCACAAAAGATTTGGGCCAATCTTGAGACTTAATTTTAGCTTCTGATAGGTGCCCACACTGACAGGCCAGGTTGTCATCGCTCGGCTCAGGAATTTTAAATGAAGCCTCCTTCATAAGTAAAATGCAAAGAGGAGCAACTTCAATGAACTCTTGGTGCAGGAGTACATCCTCTACACAGTCTATTTTAAATTCTGGTTTAAACAATCACTTCTAGCATGTTTATTCACATTGATGATGAACATGCATCTCAATAGTTAGATCACCCACATCAAAGAATCTGACACTTAAAAAACCGTCTTCCTGTCAAGCTTCGGGATGTGGAGAAAGGATACCATACTTTTCCTGCTTTATTATGAGCCTGTCAGAGCGCAACCCCTTTACCAAATTTAGCATTTCAAACCTCGATCCCAGGCAAAGTGTTTAACATGCGTAATATTCCTTGTGAGAGCAACCCCAGCAGACATTACAGTTTTACTCACGAAGTCTACCTTCGTTATACATGGTTTGCGATAGGGTCCTTCATACTATTAATGGCTCCGTATTTCAATGCTTGCCTCACCACAATCAGCATTGGTCATAAACTCAACACCTTTGAACCATACTTGTGCACCAACCATGATTGACGTTCCTCTAAGAGTAAAGAGGGAACAGAATTAAAAACATAGCATCACCAACGCTCAGCTCAGCTCAGCTCAGCTAAAAAATGTCTGGTTTTTATACTTCTTAATGATGCACTCTAGTCTTACCCCATGACAAACCATCTCAAACTCCATTCAGGAAAGGTACAGGTGACAACACACATCCCTACTTTCAGTCTTTACAGAACAAAAATTCACTTTGAATATCCAAAACTGCACACCATGCATAATTTCTAAGAGACACATTTACAATCCTCCAAGCTCCGGTTTGGCTTTTCCTTCCTCAAAAGTTATTGCAGTGACGACTTAAAACACCACAGCAGCTGATGGTGGGAAATTGTCAGACATGAACAAAATCTGCTCTATTATTTATCATGTAACCTACATTGACTCAAAGGAGGTCATTTTACACAGCACAATACCCACGCCATCTGATAGTGGGGACTACAATTTTTCACCTATCTGGAGCTTGTTCTTTTTACGCCGGTTCATCGACCTACCCTGGGAAGGGATCTCACAAGTCAGCGAGAGAAATCAGGCTGCATAAACCACGTTCATTGATGAATAGTCAAAAAAGACTCTAATTTCACTTGTTGCTACAAGCTTGAGGTCAAGAAACTTGTCCAATTAATAACAAGTGATACATTACACACAATTTTGAGCCACAATGTGCACTAAAGAGAGGATCCACCTCAATAAAATACCTGAAGCAAAGCCATTGACGACCCCGGGATTAAGAATAACTGGAAACACAGCTGATGCCAAATCAGGTAAGTTTTCCTCAGTTTGTTGACGAGTTGAATAGAGGACCAACAAATCGTGTGCTGCTTGTGTGAGGAGCACCTCTACAGATGCTTTCACCATCCATTATGCACTTGCTCATGCATGACAAATCATTTTCCTCTGAAGAACGCAGCATGTGCTTCTTCATTTCGTCAACCTGTCCACAGAACTTATTCTACATGTGCATGTCATCTGTCCGCCATTGCTCCATAAAGTGGAAGACCTGGAGAATACTGTGAGAAACTCCAGAACCACACTCCACGTATTCCTGTCCCTACATTCCAACCTTATAAACCTGCCCACCCTCTCATTTAATTCTCTGGCTCTGCAAAGGAAAGTTATGATCATCGATTTGTAGCAGGCGTTGACTCGCCATTCACACGATTGTTGCCTCCTTCAGAAGACATGGCTAGGATATCAGGGGTGATCTCCCAGCTACCACTCTTTCGGCCCCAACTGGACCGCCGTGGGTGGGCAACAGGAGGGCGTGCTTGCTCCACCGGATTAGGGTCAAACCCATCCTTCATCTCCATCCCCACCTCGCTCCCAGTGCTAACACGACCCCCTGTCATCTCCAACTCTCCTCCTTCCCCCACCATTTCATCTGCATTTGGCCATGTGGCTTTATAACCTAGCTCCAAGTCAGGGGCCTTCGCAGCATGAGTAGTCATTACCTCCCCAGTTTCCCTGGACTGAGGGACAGCCCCCATGTGTCCTGGTACTGCTTCTGGTACTTTACTCCTGAATTTGTTCTTGGAGGGTGGAATTGATGTGCAAAATATCTCTCTGAAATTACTCATACACCCCTGATTGTAGGGGTTCACCTTGTTGTCATATCGATACCGGAAATTCTCATAGGTTGTCTGCAGTCCATAGAGACATGGTGAGAAACATAAGAAACCTCCATATTCCCTATACTAAATTCCAAAATAAATCCTCCAAAATTTCTCCCACTCCATTTTCTTGTCATAGAATCAGGAAGATACACTTCATGCCATAGTGATCATTGCGAATGTAATTAGAGCTCCAAGAAACTGCATATCACCTTCCTGGTTTAATTCAGCCACCATAACTGTAATGCCTACCCTAGATGTAGAAATTGGTGGAGAAATGCACTTAGACATGCATTATGAGGTGGTGTGTCACAAGGAGCGGTCAAGATTATTAGGGTTCCAAGATAACAGCCAAACCAATCACATTGGCATATATTGCATGATGGGCCACATCACTGAAAATTGCTGTGCCTGCAGGAGTAGACTAAGTACACACCTGGTTTGTACCAATAAGGTACAGATGAAATACGGTCAGTCCGCCAACAAACCACACACATATAAAGGTGTAAACCATGAGGACAATCGAAGCAGGTGAATGGCCAAGGGCCTTCCAGACATTCCGCCCCTCAGTATCCATAATAATTTTGATGTACAATGCACACATTGCGAAGACGTAAACACACAACAATGAAGTTGACGAGACAAACATGAAGAAAAAGCGGTAATTCCTCTGCACCCACAGCCACACGCAACCCCTCATTAGAATCACCTTGCCACCATCATCCAAATTAATAGAAATCAGAGCTCTATGGGATACCAAAATGTGAGAGTGACAGTCAAGTACTAGCTCAAAACACAAAGCAAGTTTGGTATGACCTATCAGATATGGATCAGTGTAGGAGCAGCTTAGCACATCCAAAAATGCAGACCAGGACACGAAGGAGTCAAATCATGCACCTGGCCAATGCATTGTCCAACCCAGGGGCAATGGTGGTCGAACCGGAGTACACAGTTGTTGCAAATGGAGCAATGAGAACACCGGGGTGGGCGGTAGAGCATGCACGTGTCACAGTACTTTGTCTTCACAGAGACGCCATTAACAATCACATCTTTTGTGCGCGGCAACCGCAAACGTGGGGTTTGTCCTCCCCAGTCACCTGGAGAAGTGGTGGGATCAAAGTCTTCTTCAGGTTCAGGAGGATGAGTATTGCGAGGGATAATTCCTGGATCTCTTCCAGACGTCAATAGTAGCAGTACAAGAACCTGTTTCAGAACAATACACAAAAACCTAGCAGCATCAGTTGCACCCCACCAAGGAAGTTGCGAGACAGGATGAATTTTACAAGGAGACTGATGACAGAAGGTTTGCACATGTCAAACTAAACAATATGAAGTTCAAATGTGAACTAACAACTACTTTATTACAGTGAATATTAACACAACCCATGAGACAACCTATTATAGATCCTGGATAATCCTAGAGCCTCCACATCTGGGTAACTGGAGACATGTAATTACTCACATAGACAGTGTAGACAACTGTAACAGCAACGATAGCAATTCCAGCATGGTTGGCGAAGTGGTTGAGGAGGTGCCGGCCAACAAAGACACAAAAACAAACCGCCGGGGCCACAATCAGGAATACGGTGACCGCTAATGATCTCACATCTGGCCCAAAGATTAATCTTCCACATAAAAAGAACCTCTGCAAACATAAACCACCAACAATGCCCTCGTCAGACATCTGTTTGCTCTTTAGTCAGGGAATGCAACAAGTCTCCATTGAACCAGATGATTCCGCTGAAGAAACACAAAGGATTCATGGCCATGCAGGGGAGTCATGAAACTTGCAACATCATCCAGTAAACTTCCCCCAGGAAGAAGAGAAAGCTGGACGCTCTCCAGCTTTCCAAGCTTCATTTAGTAGGCTCTCATTTGCTGCAAACTCGAACCTTATTCCACTAACAGGAAGTATAAAATATTCAACTCCTTACCCAACCCTATAGCCCTATAGTCATGCAGTAGGCTGTTAGCTAATGTTGTCAGCATAACGAATGCTGAGCGCCTATGAAAAATCTCATCTTAAGAGAAACACAGATTAGGTCCTCACCAAAGATACGCCGGCGGGTACTTTTCCCATGGCTCGAGTGGTAGCACACATTACTAATATCATCACAAGGGAACCAACTATAATAAGCGTCCATGCTTCCCTTTTTCATTGCAATAAGGCTCAGTCCGTTAATGTAGATCGAATTTCAAGGAAAGGTGCGTCCAAATCGCGAGACATGATCCCCTTCCGCAATATAACGTTGCCATAATCCGATTTCTCCTCCGCTTACATTTGCAACACATTCTCTTATTGCCGGTCAATGCATCCCCCGACACTAAGTTCACTGCTGCTAATGCCAAAGACCTCGCTCGTGTACTAAGAGGAAAAGTTGCTTGCTGGAGCTAGTACGGCCATCACCATAGCATAGAAACTCCGAGACTCCAATACATGCACAACCTGAACTACTTTTTTCCCAAAGACATAAATAAAAAAAAGACTGCCTGAGCCTTAGATCCTGAATGATGATGCCACCCTCATACTCCACTCCACTTCACTCCACACAAACCGTAGGATCCAACGAATCTCTCTCCGTCCCTCTGCAGACCAAATGGTGCACAGGGACAGCATCGCAGCTCGGTCCCAAGGTTCGGGCACAAAGCAAACCAGCAAAAGCAGCACAACATAAAAGGTGTAGCCAAAAGCAGTCCACTTACATTACTGCCCTTCCAAACTTGATATACGCGCTTGGCCATTATTCTCTGCTGCTGACTAGGGTTTTCGCCCAAGGCTCCAGCCATATAACCCGTTCTACCTCATCGCGCCAGGCACCAAACCCTGCCAAACCGCGCTTGCTCCCTCGCTCCACTCCGCTCTCTCACTCCCTCCCTCCCTCCCCTCCTCCCCTCGCTCGCTCACTCACTCACTCACTCACTCCTTTGTGAAAGGAAATCCCTCTTCCTCTCTCGCCATTTGCCACCGTAACCCCTTTCTCCGAAGTCGGTCACCCCTTGCAAACCCTGCTGCTGTGCGAGAGATCGAGGGCTCTTCGCCCCGCCATCCTCCCAGGCCTCGAGAGTCGAAGCCTGACCATCCTTGCCTTGTGAACCAGCCGAGAAAGAGAAAATGGGAAATGGAGAACGCCCCTCGCGTCGCGTCGCAGAGGTTGCGATGGAAATGCGAGAGCTCAGCGTGCCTGAGCAAACCCCACTCCCCCGAACGCCTCGCTCCCCCTCGCAGCCCCACCGCGCGATTGCGGGGCCAGCCAGTCTGGTAGCCAACGATGCACCCAAAGCGGACGAATGTCGTCCGACGACATTCATTCGTCCTCCTGTTCAAACTGGAAGTCATTCGTCCATATCTGCCAGCTTCTCATCCGACCTGGGATGTCCTATCGGGTCGATTCTGTGCATTTAGTTTCGCCCATGGTACATCCATCAGATGACTCTCTTGAATGTCATCTTTTATACGTACCAGTTTCATCCGCTATCTAAAACGTGGAGGGAAATCTACCTGGAAGACATTCATCTGTTTATAAACATCATCCATCCATTCCCATGTTCACCACGCATCTCTAGGAGGATGTTCATCCATATCTGCCAGGTTTTCATCCGACATGGGATGTCCTATAGGGTCCATTCCCTGCATTTAATTTCGCCTATAGTACATCCTATCATATGGGGGTGAATGTCATCTTTTTCCCATTACCCATTTCATCCGCTACATAGCTTTCCAAAGGAGTAGAGGGGAAATCTAGGCTGGGGATTGATTACTCCTCTGGGATACATCCATCCATATGCTATCGTGGATGATTTTCGTTCATGGTAATGCTATCCCTCCCATGGCATGGACACTTACTACACTCACTGGTGCATGTGCAATTAGGTTGCTTTTGCAAATAGGTTACCCCCTTGCGAATTATCTTGTGATCAAAACTCAGGTTCATGAAAACTTTTAACTTTGCTTATTCATCCGTATAGCAACTATAACACAAACATTGTTAATGTGTTTTGGTTAATGTGGTAGTACATATTTGAAATAGTGTGGGGCAACCTAAATGCACGTATCAATGTAAGTAGTGGATTCATGATTATACTACATCCATGCGCTTGCAGGTTTCCCTTGTGATCATGATCAAAGACATCCAGTATTGAGCCGATACTTACAGGGAATTGTTAAACTACACGGGCAAAGTTGATGAATGTCATGTGACATTCATTAACAAGTTTATTCTCGCGTGTTGTATGGATGATGATCATTTATATCCAACCTATCATCCAGAGGTCATCTATCCATAAGGCACAATTTCCATCCCCTCCCTGTCTCGACACTCTATTCATCCCATGTCAGTTAAGGATGATTTTCAACGATATTGTCCATGCTCGTTACATCCCCGGGAAAAGGGAAAGGAGGGGGGGTCGATTGAAGAGGAAATCTAGGGTGGGGATCATCTATGGCATAGTAGCTAGGCCGTAGTTAATTTCTAGCCATGTAGGGTATGGTTGCAAATTCATTTACTATGCTACAATAGGGCAACACGACATGGACAAGGAGTTACATGCAATAGAGGCCATCACTACTAACATAATCAAATTTTAAATTTTGATATTGGGACCAGGAGAGGGTGTTGTAAGTTCAGTTAGTACATGCACATGCACATGCACATTGTCAACCAACAAATGCTCCAAAATGAAGATCAACCAACATATGGAACAATAATGAGTCAACCAACTTCAAATTCTCCATAACAATATATATAATACATATAGAGCAATAATATATGAGTTTACATATACCTGACTAAAACCTAACCATTGAGGAGCCTCGGAAAAAAATGGTAGGAGACCAACCACCGTTTGTCACTCCGGCGATGACATCAACTAACATACACATAGTTTCGCTATTCTTATTTAATGTATTTGCATTTGGCCTCACTTAGGGCCACCTCACACACGAGCCAAGAGCCGTGACCATGAAATTAGTGAGAGCCCAAAAGAAAGTGTCCAAAGGCCATCCCAAGACACCTCCAAAATCATGTAGTGTGGTCACGGACCCTCAAGTGTAGTGTGAAGTCATATGTGACCGAGCCCTCAACCAAATGCTATTTCAATAAATTTCTATTCACGCAGATCCTCACACATGATACAAATAGAATAAATCAACGGTTGAGAATGTTCGGAAGTGCCATGGTCTCCTGGTTTTATGTTCGGAAGTGCCATGGTCTCCTGGTTTTATGTTCGGCCTACCTCCAAGAGATGGTTTTTGGAAATAGTCCAAGTGACCATGAAACATGATCCATTCAATGCCAGGTAGGAATCGATTACATCCATCTTGCATTCACATGCTCCGTTGGTCCCTCAAGCATAGTGTGAAGTGAACATGGACCAGCTCCGCCTTTTCCACCAATGAGAGTGCTTGAAGTGTAATGGTCACGGGCTCTCAGTCTCGTGTGTGAAGTGGCACTTAAACTCTTGTTAGGGGGTTATTGGTCCGGCAGCCTATGGACCTACTAAACTCCACCACATTATTGAAATTATAAATAACTTAATAACATCATAGGTGGGCGGCCTATGTGGACACCGTTGTGGGGATTCGGGAAAGGCTTGTGTTGTCTTAACTTCCGCAGTCTTCTACTGGCAAACTGAAGTTTAGATACTTCAATAAAACGAGAGGGGGGAGGATATGCTTGCCAGATCAAACTATAAGTCGCGATGAGGAAACCTCACTTCACGGGCAGTCAAATTTAGGCAAAGTGCCCGGTGGAAGGTAGATAACCAATTCTGTTATTTTTCCTTATTAGGACACTTGTATATTTGAGTGGTACACCCTAAACTCCGTAATATCAACCCCCATAATGTCACTCACTCTCTAATATCCCGAAACCCTAGGGAACGGATGTGCGTAGTTCAAATCTCGCTCTTTATTGTCACCTTTCTCTCCCTTATATCACGAATTTTGTCATTAATGTAAACCACCAAAGAAGTCAACCCACACCCTTGCATTGCGCCATGTGTCAATATGTGGAGTGTCACCTTCTTGTTCTTCTTCTTATGCCACTTGTTGAATGTTGGTGCATGCATCCGCCACATAGCCCGGGAAGGCCAAGTGGAGTGGACCACACCACACCATTTAATATGTTGCACTTTGTGTTATTCCATAGTGTCACATGCTACACTAATTCCTTAGTATCACGCATCTATGTTAACACTACAAAAACTCCGTAATATCACATGCACTTTGGTTGCCACAAGGTGTGATACTACGGAGTTTACAGTGTATGTGGTTTGGTGTGGCCCCAAGAATGGATACCAAAGAGAAAAGGTGTTTAGAAAAGACTAGATTGCATGTTCAAAATATGATAACCGTTCTAAGCTCGATCGTCAGCTTAATTGAGGTGGGGTCTCTACGACCATTCAATGAGCACAAGAATCTTCACTTTGACAATGAATGAGATGTTTACACGAGCTTCAAAAATCACGAGGAAAAGTGGCCACCACCTCAATCTAGATTTCCTAACCATCACGTACTTAATTGCATGTCTCAACACCCTCGGAGAAGTGGGTTGGTTTAGAAAAATGGTAACCATTTAAGACCCATCTACCTCATACCTAGGTATATGCATCCACCTTGATAGGGGTCTCTCCTTTGTATTAGGGCCAAATGACAAAACACCCTTCCTATATAGGGTTAAGTTTCATTGGATTTCGGTGACCCAAATCCATGCTAGGGTGCTTTCCTCGATTTCTTCTTGACTTGTAGAAAATATAACATACCTTTATGTTCAGACATGTATGTATAACTGTAGTTATAAGTTACCTTTAGTCTTACATTTGACCTATTTCTACAGTTACGTTTTCTGAAAGATAAGAAAGCTGTCTACTGCACTATATATATTTATAGTACTATGTCATATCATTGTTAAACCGACCACACACTGGTTAAAACGACCACAATGAACATGTACAGTGTCAACGAGGTTTTGACTTGTCATCCAGGTTGGTCAAGTTTATTAGTTTGTATTACAAAGTTGATGCCTTGTTCTTTTTCATGTGTGCAATAAAAAAATTCTAAATTTGATAGGCCATTTGACCGTGCAACACATATGTGACCGTTCTAACAAATTATGTGATCGATTTAATAGTGCCATGATTGGATTACGTAATTCTAATACACTGATTATCCCAATCAGTGCGTGTTACTATCTCGAGTTACACAATGCAATAATGTCCGAACAAGCTATTGAACTTTCGTTAGTGGAAATCAAACTCCTATGTAAGACATTATTGCATTATCTAACTCTGAAAAGTAAAATGCACTAATTGGGATAATCAGTGTTCTAACGTTCTACTCAAAATGGCCCCGGGCTAGATCACATCTTCATTCGGCTGGGCCCCACCCCTCCCACACTTCCTTCGCTGCCCGATCTTCCTGTCCATACTTGCATGGAAACTCTTCCTCATTGGGAACCATTAAGCCATTAAGCTCCTTTGGCATGTGAAGGAACTCCATCAATTAACTTGGGAATAATGAGAGTGATGCCAACTTGAATATTTGTAAATTTGACCAAATATCATCACATTGGTTCCCGACGAGGAGGAGTTCCCACGCAAGTGCGGGCAGGAAGACCGGGTAGTGAAGGAAGCGTGGGAGGGGCAGGGCCCAGCTGAATGAAGATGTGATCTAGCCCGGGGCCTCAAAATGTCGTTTATCACTAAACGCAATTAGACTATGTTGCACAAATGTTCCAAATTTTGCTTATCTGTATTTTTTTATTTATTTTTTAACACCGGGGTAACTCCAAATAGGAAGTGATGCTACCATTCGTCTGTAGCAGATAAAGGTGTGAATCTGCAAGCTTGTTACTAAAGTAGTTGTGAGCTTACTCAATGCGAGCTTCAGTGCGAAGTTTGATATTTTGTTGAATCTCCATGTAACTTTGAGTGACGTGATGGAAACAACAATGTATCTGAGAGACTTTACAGTCTGTAAGCTAAGGTAGGTTTTAAGGTATGCAGGTGTTCTTTGGTTACTTTTCTTAATCCGACACCTGTATTTGACTGGTGTGCGGTTGGGTGAGGAGCAAAGAACAAACACCATCAAGCCATGTGTCTAAACGAGATTGGACTACATCTTTCAAATTTCATTAACTACTCCTTGCTCAATAGTGAACATAGTTGAGATGACTTATGTATTTAGTTAAGGAATCAACAAACGTGCATTTTAAGAAACCATGACAAAATTAGGAGATGTCCGATTTTCAATATGATTTTTGTTGATGCTTCATCATACATTCATTGATGCAACACAACTTTGAAGACGTAAATCTAATCAATAGAAGATAGAGAACGACGACAAGGAGATCTTGAATCGAATAACACCCACGAAGCTTAAACATGAGTTTCCAAATTTTTGCTAGTTTCAAGACTGAAGGTGAACGGGGCTGTGTGCGAGGTCACCAAACCCAACTTATACAACTTCCATAACTTCCGGTTTGCCTTGGGAATCTGGTTTGTCAACGATGTTGTTATTGCACATAAAATGCAACGAGATGGGCCACACAGAGTCCACACAACAGGGGGAAAAAGCACTATCCACATGCTTTCCCTTGACCTTCAGGATAGCAAAAAAGAAGGGTATTAAAAGCTCCAGAACTCCGACCGTTTTCCCCTGAAAAATTCCTTGATGAGGAGGGGTGCACGTTCATGATTTTGTGATTGCAGATGCCTGCATTGATGCTAAAGTAGTCGGCTTTTTCAAAGCGTTTCGACAATCACATACGAAATTGTGCGTTATGAGTTTCTGGTTTCCCCCCTTCCTCGGATCCGGGCTTGAAGGCGAGGATTTACGAACCCAGAAGAGCCTTGAGGAAATCTGTAGCTCCATGATTTCAAGATTAGATCTGTACATGAAAAAAAAGTTCATTGACATTTCCGAAGGCTCTTGATTCAACTTCATAGCAGTGGACTCTCAGCGACTCGATTTTCACTCAAATTCTTTCCGGTGTGCAAGTGCTTGACAATGGAATGATTCCTATAGCAGCCGCCACGTGAATACATTAAAATCCGAAACAGCATATGCTTGTCCACGACTTAGGGTCTAAGTCTTTAAAAAGTCAAGAGGCGTGGTTTTCACAAAAAGTCTTGGTCACCGTCCTCCTCTTCTTCTTTCCCTAGTTCTCTCACCCAAAGGGGAAGAAATAAATAAATAATAGAATATAAAATCATCAAGTCGAATGCGGTAAGCATGCATTTTGATATCAAACATAAAAACGTGGACTCCTCCGGCTTTGGAGTTCGGTCAACATCACTCGTACGGGTTGAAAATTCTACGCATGGAAATTTTGGGGAAGCAAACCCCACCCCATGGGGCAGTTTGGTTTATTGTAGAAGAGTCAATGCCAAGTTGTTCTCAAACATCACGGAAATGTGAACACATGGCAGTATCTAAGGATTCTCGACTACATGACGAAAACATAACGTTGCTCGACACTAGGGTGTTGCTACCCTAGTGCAGGGAGTTTGGGAAGAGTCATCTCCCCACTTACTTTGGGTCACCTTTGCAAAATGAACAGTGTATAGCCTTGATATTGTTTACTCTATCCAGAGGGAAACAACCATGTGGATTTGAATACCAAAAATGGCATGAAAGCATACAATAAAAAACTCATCAATAGACTTGCATGTTGCATGCTTGACACCTCGCCGAATAATTGAGGCCATATTCTCCCTTCAAGGGCCCGGGCACGTACTATGTAGCCCCTCCCCTTTTTGAAAGGGACCAACCGGGCTAGGAAGTACTATGTTATGAATAAAATAAATAAATAAATAAAATAAACATCAGAGTTTCACTGTTACTCTGACGTGAATAGGAGCCCGTTTCTCACTACCGTGTTCATGTTTAACCAAGCTACACCGTAGGAGTATTTCCTCCCTCTCAGGAGGTGGGCTCCGGTAGTTTCCGAATAGTGTAGTATCTACCGTCTAACAGGGTATGTGAGGGTATAAGAGTATGACTGAGGTCTAGGGGGGGGGTCTAAGGGGGGTCTACTGTGGGTTGTTTTTTTGTCTAGCTTGCGTTTGTTGAGTATTAAGTATGTAAGATATTTGATGGCAATTTGGTGTAGGTGTTTCATAAGTGTTTTGATCTCGGTTTTAGGTATTTTTAGTTTTTTCTAGTTCTTTAATTGGTTGTTCATGAATAGCCCCTCTGACACTTGCCGTGATGGTGACGAGGGGGTTAACTTGCCAGCCGGCTCTTCTAATTGTTTGTATTAGTGTGTTGTATTTAGTGGTTTTCTCGTTGCGTGCATTACTTGGGAATCTATCGTGGCAGTAGGTAAATTCAATGAATTGTATGGTATGTGATGGGGTGGGCCTTATAGGAGGTTGGCTGTCTGTGGGGGCACCAATTATACATAGTATGTCTGGCCTCAGTTTAGCTGGACATGTGCATGGTGTGGTGGTACATGTGCATTGGAGTAACCATTGTGGGACTGTGTTGTCTTGTGGTCTGGAGTCTTGGTGTCATGCATTTATGAGTGTATAACACCTTGTATGTTTATTTGATTGGAGCGTATGTACAATTTGGTGGACTGCTTTGTTGTGACGTGCTATACGTAGTCCTTTTATGTGTGGGTTTGAACATGTGGATAGTAGATGTGGCCATGTATCCATGGTGTTGTTGGGGCATAGCGTGCAATTTGGGTTTGGGTAAAGGTTGGGCCAGAATATATGTTTTCGGTGGTTGCCCATGTATTGGGCATAACGAAATTTTAAGGTTTGTGTGATTTGGGCGTCCGTGATCCCGGGGTTTTTCCAGAATTGATTGGAGAGTTTATGGTTTATTTGGTCATTGGATGTCCATTTGTCTATGTATGTAAATTTGGATTGTGCTAATCTCAGTTCTTGGTCTCTATGTTCTTTGTTGATGCATGTTTGTAGGTTTCGTATGGCACCCGAGTGTGTGCCTGTTGGCACCCGAGTGTGTGCCTTTTGGCACTCCATTGAGCCAGTATGGCGTGGTATGGGCCGTATGTATTCTGGGTATATAGGTTGGTTTGTGTAGGAGGGCTCCCTCATTTGCTAGTCGATCTGCTATTTCGTTGCCTATTATGCCTGTATGTGCTCTGACTTTTTGAATTGTGATTTTATGCGTGGACCAAGTTATGTGGTTGACTATGGCGGCTATGAGTAGTTTGTCCGGGTGGTTGTGTTGAGATGATGGATGTCTTATGTGGTTGTTTATCAGGTATATACTATTGAGGTTGTCTGTAAAAATGTAGAAATCTCGCGCGTGGTGTTGTGTATTTTGGATTGCTATTAGGATGGCGTTTAGTTCGGCTCTGAGGATGTTTTGAAGGCCTGGGAGTCTTTCCGCAATCCTGACATTGTTGGCGGGGGAGTAAACGCCGGATCCGGCTGTGTTGCCTATGCCATGTTCGTCGGGGGGTATAAATGAGCCATCAGTGTAGATGCATTGTTGGGGCTTGAATTTAAGGGGGTGGATATTGTATAGTTCTGTTTGTAGTGGATGTATTAGGTGGTTGACTGCTGAATGATTGTATTGTGGGGCTAGGTGCCATGCGCTGGAATATTTGATGTTGTTTTTTATATGGGGGATAGTTGGGGTTGGTTTATTGTTAGTTTTTATATTATAGAGCCCCCACATGTTAGATGTGATTGCATCGGGTGGTTGAGGGTTACATGATGGGGTGCCTTGTTTATGGATTCTTATGATGGTGGTGTATTGGTTTTCTAATTGATGTAGGTATTTTGGCCATTCCGGTGTGGGGTTGTATTGTATGGTGTTAGGTGGAATGGTGGCTATTATGTGTATTTCTGCATGGGTGATAGGGAGGGTGTTTTCTTTATGGTTGATTATGATAATGGTTGAAGTGTTATGGTTTGCATGAGTTGCCATGCGGGCCCAGTGGATTGATGTCATCGCAGATTTAAGGTCTAGGGGGTGGGCTAGGCCATTGCCTCCCCATTTCGATGAGTGGGCGAGGCCGGCTGACCCAAAGATTATATCCCTGTTGTGTGGGGAGTTATATTGTGTGAGTGTTATTGGACAGGTGAGGGGTGAGGAGTAGTATGAGTGTGTGATGTTGTAGGTTGTTATTAGGGTTTGTAGGGTGGAGGGGTGTAGGGTATGGTGGTTGTTGTTCGGGTTATATTTTTTTGGTTTTCTTTTTGGGAGAATTGTAACATATCTTTGAGTTAGCCATAATACTTCAGTGGCAAAGTCTTGGGGCGGGGGTTTGAGGAAGTGTATCATGGGGTGCGTTTGGTTTTGATTATATCGTTCCCACAACCATTGTAACCTTGTGATTGGCATGGTTAAGTTGTACGTCCCATGTTGGTCATATATGTTGGCTTCTATTCCTTGTATTTGTATGGTGGGTTTGGTGGCAATAATATCTTTGTTTGGGTTGCATTCCTTTATATTTAGTGTGAGGTTTGGGGCGATGATGGGTGGGCGAATAAATCTTTGGTCTTTAGATTGTGAGAAGTTTATGCATGAGCTATAGGTGGCTAGGGTGTTGGTTTTGTGTTGCGTTTGGAGGAATTTGTGGAGTATGTATATGTTGTGGTCAATTGTGATATTATCATGATGAAGGAGTAGTGATGCTTCTACCCATTTTGTTGTACTTTTTGGGTGGGTATCCCATTGGCATAGGTAATGTTGTTTTATGGCTTTTGCTCCCCATTCATCTTTATATGTTGTGGTTTTCGTGTTTATTATGGCTTGTATTGGTTTTCCATTCGTGGGATCTGCTTGGTTGTTGGTGTTTATGGGTGGGGTTTGTGTTGTGGTTGTTATTTGTTGTGGGGGGAGGTTGTGGGTTGTGGGTGAGTCATGTGGGAAAAGTAATTTGGCTTGCTCTAGGGCTGCCTATGTTATGAATATGAGGTAAGTGAATTTATTTTAGTTGTGGCTCACTTAGTCTAAGATAAGTGGCCCCAATTTTATTACTTACTTGATCACGCAACTATATTTGAGTGTTGGGTGGTTAGGTGTAGATCTAAGAATGGACACCATAAATATGCTTAGAAGAGGTTGGACTACATGCTTAGAATTTGTTAACCATCTTAGGTTTAATAATCCACATACTTGGGAGGACATGTGCGACCTTTTTATGGTTCACCATTAGCGGACTTTGATAACTCATAACAATGTGTGATTAGCTCCAAAACTTTATGAGATTTATCCTAGCTTCTTCATATGCATTTGAGGACGCACACAAATTTGAACCTCAAAAATCCAAGTAGCATAAAGTAGCAAACAACAATAAATAGGCCTATAGGTTGAGTGTCAATTTATTTCAAACGGGCCTCATTAGATGTGGTCATGGTTTTTGATGCCATTTTTGGAGTCAATTGATCGAGAAAGCATGATTCTATAATGCAAAATGGTTACTAATGGTTTTAAATTCCTAGTGGATGGATTTACTACCCGATTGTGACATGTCATAGACACCTATTCTTAACATGTATTATGTTCAGTTCATTGTCATACACACATGTTTAGATCACAAAAAATAAATTCATATGCCTAGGATAGAGTGCACCCCCAAAAAAGGGTGGGCGAAGAGGCTTTTCATTCATGGTTGCTCCAGTGAGAACCAATGTTCATATCCATCTATCCAATTGTAAGGATCAAAAGCAAGATCCATTTGGTCCACATGGAACAATTAAGTACTTGGTACCTTATCTCATATTTAGTTCACACAAATATCAAACCTCACAAACTCAAACACGTCTATCTTCTAGTGGATTCTTCCATCACATAAAAAATTTAGACGTTGCCCAAGAAAACTATATGCATCTCTAAAAGGTGTTTGTTACAACTTCACCCATTGACCGAATTCGAAGAACCAAATGGACCAGAGTCTCTCACATCACAACTTGTAGTATGAAGGTCGACCCTTCCTTCCCAACCATACAACCGTCCTTGGATTTTTTTTTTGGTGTACATGGAAGCCCCAAAGCATTACGGTTCACGATTTCCACCCAATAAAAGCTTATGGACCTTTAGAAGTGTTTGTTACAACTTCATATATTGTAGCGAATTTCAAACCCCGATGGACCAACCTCACAACTTGCAATAAGTATTTCAAGCCTTCCCTTCCCAACCGATCAATCATTTCAAGAAATTTTGTTGTGTAAGTTAAGGTAGATGGGTCTTACGTGGCTCGTTTTCTTAATCAAACCCCTAGATTTGATTGATACGTGGTTTGGTGAAGATCAAAGAGCAAACATCATAAAGATGAAATGTCTAAAAGAGATTGGACTATGTTTTCAAATACTGATAATACTCCACACTCAACATTGAACACAATTGGGAGTGCCTATGTATCTAGTTAAGAAACCAACAAACATTCATTAAATCAAAGGAGGTTTGATTTTCAATCCGGTTTTTGCAGATGTTTCATCATAGATATGCTAATGCAACACGAGTTTCGTTGTGTAAATTTAGAAGTCGGAGAACATGAAAAACAAACCAAACAACACTCACATACCGTAAGTTTCACGAAAGCCCCACTCATAGCTTTCGACGCAACAAAACAATGAATAAAGCATAGGGTACCCTTAGTGTGTTGTTATGAGGAGGCTGGCTGCATATACAAAATTGAATACATAACATATAATAATAATAGAGAAGAAAAAGGAACGTTTCAACACAAGCTATTAGGGTTTTGCGTGCTTTCTTCTCACCGTCTCACGTCGCTGGTTGCGAGCTCGCAGGGTTCCGCGGCCTCCTCGTCGCGGCGGTGCCACCACGGATCCGTGTTTCCAGGTCCTCTTTTGTTGCGCCTGCTTCCAGTTCCGGCGGACCTGCGCAGGCCGTTTCTTGCCCTTCATCCCTCCGATGTTGAACTTTCGCTTGTCTACATGAAACTGGCATCTCCGGAAGTTGGAAGACAGGTTACTGCGGTTAGGTCGCAGGTCGACCGCTCTGTAGAGCGCATTCGACTGAAGGTACTCCACCAGGGCTTCACTGTCGACGGTAGTGGACACGGCAGGCGCAGCAGATATGGCCTTGATATTTCCATAAGGTTGCATTGGGAACATTGCATTTGGCGTCGGAGTTCATGAGATTTGACGTGCATTCGACTAAGTGTACTCCACTAGGGTTTCATTGTCGATTGTGGACACGGCAGACGTAGCTATGGCCTCGAAATCTCCATAAGGTTGCGTCGGGAGTATTGCATTTGGCGTCGGAGTTCATGAAATTCGATGTGTTTCTGTGGTGGAAATTTACTTTCGTGCGGTTAGGTTTACGTACGACTGTGTGGAGTGTGTTATTAGACAGTAGGAGACTCAACTAGTGTATGCAGCAGATCTGGAAATGCATTGGGCGTCGTGTTTTAGGAACTTCGATGGTGTTCTCTCCATGTGTGGAAGCTGGGCTGGCCTCTCAATCTTTTTGTCTTCATGCCTGTGATGGTGCAAGTTTGGTTCTCCACATGCAACTTGCATCTCCAAAGATTCGCAGACAGGTTGCAGTTAGGTCTAGGTTCGACTCTGTACAGTGCCCTCGACAACGGGAAAGTGTATGGAATTTTGATATCAACGGCTGACACAGCAAACGCAGCAATGGCCTTCCCATAGGGTTGCATTGGATTTCATGAAAGTCGGCGGTGTTAGCATTCCTACGACTCCCATTCCAAAGACACTGTAATTAGCAGAATATTCGATGTGTTTGGCGTTTTTGAATGCCAACGATTGCAAATCGCAGGCATCGTGTCATGAATAAGATCCAGCACACCGATGACGCAGAGTGTTTCAGTTACGATGACTCTATTACTTCGAGCACAGTGTATGTGGCGCACTATGATCAGCCATTGAGATCTTATGGATTTACTCCAGAGTTACATTGCACTTGTTTAGACTCGAACAGCCTTTCTATCTCGTTCCTTCAACTCGCGACAATTTTCCTCAATTCCTCATGTCTTCCAAGAAATCCTCAAGGCTTGCGCCACACTATGGTAAGTGATCCTCGTTGCTGTATGCAATAACTTTTCAGTCCACAACATCAGGGACGCACATCCTGTTACATTGATGGAGTCTCGTCAATCTTCAACGATCTGCTTCGTCACATTGCGTGGCGCTTCCACATGCGATCACGATGAGGTGACCCTCAAGGAACCATCTTGTACATTCACGAAATTTAGATTTCAAAAACGGCGAATAAGTTACGTATCTTGTGGATCTGCAGCTGCGTTCGAAGACGCGAAACTCTAAACTAAGAAAAAACTGATCTTCCCCGGAGACAGAGGAGCGGTAGAAACCACGGAGAAGCTGGTAAAATTGTAACCATGGAGCTTTGGCTTTTAACTGCGGTGAAATTAACCTTGGGGTTAATTTGGAGTGCTATGAAATGGGTAAAGAGTCTTGGCGCCTACTATGGGGAGGGTGAAAAAGCAGAGAAATATTCTAGAGGCATCTACTGTAGAGGGCTTTTATTTATATATAAAAACTAATTGTTCTCCCCTCAAAGTTTGCCATATATCAATCTTTGCATTGGTCGTGACCTTATTGAATCCCACATGGAAACTACATTCCGACACTACTATAGTAAAGATAAATGAGATCCCTCTACGGCAGCGTCCGAAAAGTTTTTGAAGTTATTAAGGTTAATTGCCTACCTCTTTAAAAGGGCATAGGCTATTTCCCTCATGGCATAGGTTGCATCCTACAATATCAAATTTTTGTAAGTTGAAAACCTTTTGAGTTTTTAAGTTACCCGCCAATTGCCTTCAAAACTAATTTTTAGTAGGTTAAAATCCTTCATATCTTTTAATGTTGTAGGCTTTAAATTCAAAATTTGAGTACTAAGTGGTATCCTTGGCAAGAATTGAACTTGGCTAAGCCCTTCACCACGTTTGAAGGCCAAGGATTAACCAACTCTTTTTTAAAGAGTTGATTATAAGTTATGAAAGGTTGCTAAAATTCAAATGAGTTTAAGGGTGAAAGTCCTCACCATCTTCTGATTCAACCTCTACTCTTCCTGCAAGATATTTCTCAGGATTAGTAAACAAGAATCGAAACTTTCTGAAATCCTTCCACAAAGATATAGCTTCCTGCAAAAGAAACTCAAATTTTTTGGTGCAGTGATGGGGCTTGGGCTGTGGTATTTGTAAAGATTGGCGGGGAGGGAATCAGGGCTATTATTGATATCCGCCTATGTGCCACCCAAGAGCCCCGAGTATTAGCCTAAAGATATGTACTTAGGCCAACTAATTTCCCAATTTGAAGAAGGATGAATGGCTAAAATCCTCTCTTTTAAAAAATTTGTAGGCAAAATTTCCTACATGTTTTTTATCACATAGGTTGATATCCTATGTTTTTAAATTGTCCATAGGCTCTTTGTCCTACACTTTCAAAATTTTATAGGCTAAGTCACAAATTTTGTAGGCTGCATTTGTATTAGCCTTAGGCTCTTGCCGGACGTTGCTCTACGGTAGTCCGGTGTTTCTATTTTAAAAGTCAACTTGGCTTCTATTTCAATCTCGACTTAGTTTAATGGAACTGAGTTGGAATGAATTAACAACAAATTTGGGAGGGGCAAGTTCTATTGCACCTCTACAATACACTAAATAGTCCCATCATTGTGGGCCATAGTAATTTATAGAGCCCATGCTAATTCTCATAATTAGAATCAATGTGGGTGACATTAATTTCAAGCCATCCTAAATGTATAGTAAAAAATTAATGTGGGTCACATTGATTGTTTTCTGGAACTAATATGGATGATTATTTCATTTTGTGCTACTTTTGTCCTATAACTAATATTCAATGTGTTAGTTTGAAATCTTCATGAAGACTTAGGGCCGCTTCACACTATTGCAGTCCAAGTCGAGAGGCCGTGGGATTGAATGGCCAAGCTTTGTTGAGTGTCCAAAGAAATGGGCTGAAAATAGCCAATTAAATATAGGAATTGGAGCCTTCGGCTGGGCATAGTGTGAAGCCTCCAAAGGCTAGGCCAGGCCCAAAGTTCAAACCTTTGGCCATGAACTCCCGCGGCCTCTCGACTTGGACCGCCATAGTGTGAAGCCTCCAAAGGCCAAGCCCAAAACCCAAAGGAAGAAGGAACATCCCACTTTATTCCTTGCCCAAAACAACCCCTCCAATCTAACGGCCAAGATCTTGTCGCCCAAACTTCCTTCAAGAGTCTGGCGCCTTGGTCAAAAAGTATTGCCATGTAGGCATTTTGGAGAGCAACGACCTTTGAATTTTGACCTCTAACGTGAAGAGTTGAGAGACCATATTCTTGGTTTCTTGCAATATGATTGGTGGAAATCAACGGCCTCTTGACCTTCGGCCATAGTGTGAAGCAGTCCTTAAGGGGAAGACCCGGGATCTTGGACCCATGTTGGTTAGAATATATGAAGTATCAACAGGTGTTGTGCTCTAAAACGAGCCCGTACTACAACGTAGGCCCAAAAGCCTAAATTGAAGCATGCAAACAATGAGTTGTCTTGCTCTCAAAGTGACATAACATTATTAAGTGCGTCAGTGTGTTCTCACGGCCCCCGGGAATATAAGCCGGGATGCCGTCAGTTAGCTCACATTTAGACGGGATGCCGTGAGTTAGCTCACATTCAATCTAAATGTGAGCTAACTGACGGCATCCCGGCTTATATTCCCGGGGGCCGTGAGAACACACTGACGCACTTAATAATGTTATGGAGCACCAAAGTTATAAGTTGCACCCTTTCAAGTTTGAAGACGCGTGTGGCCAGGCCCCCACATTAGAATGTAAAGCCCAGTGCATGCAAGGGTGTGAGCTGTCTACTAAGGTAGGTGGGTCTTAAATGGTTACTTTTTCCCAACCAGCCAACTGCTCCGAGTACTTATATGAAACACACACAATTAGTTCAAGATGGTTACCAAATCCCAATTGAGGTTGTAGCCACTTTCCTCATAATTTTTGGAGCCCATATGAACATCTTCATTCTTGAAGTGAAGATTTTTGTGCTTAGCAAATGGTCACATACCCCCATTGCTCTTTTTATGTTGATTATTGAGTCTAGAATGGTTATCATGTTTTGAGAACGCAGTCTAATCTTTTTCAAACGCATGTATGTTTGGTATTTGTTCTCAGAGCTACACCAAACAACATAGCACTCAAATATAGATGTATGATTCAAATAAGTATTTGGATTAAGCACGTCTACCTTACAATTGTGTTGCTTCTCTTGAACAAGCTAACTACTCGATACATACATTAGGCCTTAAAACTCGGATCCCCCATGACACTAAGTAAGGTTGTTGAGCTTATTATAGTTACTTCCAGAAGGCTTGGCGTTTTCTTATGTGCTGACTATCCATGATAAAAATGAAGTTGATTAGCAAATTTTGTGCGGATCCGAATATGTGAGCCTTGTTCATGCGCATTAGTTGGGGGTGTCAACATATATTGCTTTGCTTGGCGGGGGGGGGGAGGCTTTTAGTTTTCATGCCCAGCTAGGCACTTTAGCAGAAGGGAAGTGGTACTTTGTCACCCATGTTTGGATACTACCATAGTGTTGGCAACAAAGTGAGGAATAAGATGAAGGTGACTAAACCTCAATTGCTGATAATATTTTGAACTACATACATGCGATATTCTTCAACTATAATATAAGTGTGCCTAACAATGGTTAGTGTTAAGCAGGTGTTCTGCATTGACATTTTGACTATCTCAACAAATGGAACGTCATATCATTTCTTAGAATTATACTACAAATGCTCATTTCATGAGGATATTGAGCAATTGTGCACCCAGAAGTAGGTGCATGCATAACACATATCTCCCTTACTCATTATAAAACTTTCAAATCTAGAGAAACAATTTGTGCAAAAAAAGTGATAAGCACATGAAGCTCCTCGTGTTCTATGCACTTGTATGGCCATCTATGATATAGGAAATCTCAGTTTAACAAGCAAACTTGGGCAACATGAGGTGCACTAAGAGATAATATGAGATAAAGTCAAAATGATCCCATGGAGTTCATTTGCTTTCTATAATTCAGAAGCAAAAGTACGCTAGATAAGCTGATGTTCATAATAAGAGCCTCAAATTACCGAATCTAGGCACTCTATCATTCCCATTGACAGCTCCTCAAGACGATCAATTTGCATCTAGGTGAATGCATTGAGATATGTGGGTCTAATTTGGTTGCTTCTATTTATCAGAGGTGTCTATATAATCAGATTGGATGTGGGAAATATCCAGGAATATTATGTGGAATAATGTCAGTCTCACATAACGTTGTTATGGATCTGAATAATGTAATGATGCACTTTTGATAATTGTAATTATTTTTTAAGAAAGGTTCCATTGTTGTCAATGCTTCATCGTATGTTTCTAACTGTCCTTCGTATACTTATTGTTACATAAACACGATCGATACAAGATCAAGAACATGAAAAATTAACCGAATAACACCCGCAAATCTTATAAGAACTAACAAGCATATTTGATGGTTTGAAATCAAGATAACGTGCATGCAATTGAAGAACACGAGAGTTGAGTTGGCTATTTTTGGGGTTAAGGTACACATTAATTCAATTATTAAATTGTTGCTCGTAGATGTCCTTAGATGGGTTGCTTCCAAGTATGCGCATTTTGAACTTTAACACACATTTGTTTGCTGGAAACCATTTAGAATTCGAGGTCAATGTTTGTTGAAGGACTATCTATCTTTATCTCACTCATTATAGATCAAACATCACATAGCTTGATAACATTGGTCACTAGGCTGGTTGATTTAGTGGTGGTTTGGGTGTTGCCATTCCATTGCAGTCATGTATGCAAAGAGAACTACTAATGACAAGAATTCAGCAACCAATACAATGTTTGTCATAGTTGTCAATGTAGGAAGAGAAAACAATATATGTCTTCTCCAACAACATGACAATGTTTGTCCTTTAAGGGGTTGATTTCATGTCCCGATGATCAAGTTGTGGTATTGTACTAGACATAACATTATTCAGACCCATGCAGTGTTCTGTGGGACTGACAATATTCCGGGGAATATTCCCGGAATATTGTCAGTCCCACAGAACACTGCATGGGTCTGAATAATGTTATGGACACCCCCTTGATTCATGCTAGGTTATTCTATGGTTATTTTAGTTAAATTCAGGTTGGTGAAGAGTGATGGCGAGGATCACCATGCGCCTCTACCTACAACCTCACTTATAAAGATAAACTCACCAAAAATAATTGTGTGTGCGTGTGTGTGTATCAATTATGTACTTGGTGCATTGCCAGTGGTAGACCTTTGCAAATGAAGGTACATGCAATTATACTTGAAATAAAACATGTGATTGTAACTTACATCTCCAAGCATATCTTTCAAACTTTCAATCACGTTGTCGGGAAATGGAGTCCCTCTTTATTCATAGAGCCCTCCACTACAAGGTGGCAACAACTTACGAGCAAAGAGGCTCTTCGTTTTTGTTCGCTTCCTCAACAAGCCATGTGAATGTATAGATGGCATGAATTTGAGTAGAAATCGCTTCAACGAGATTTCAAGAAGGAGCTCAATGCAACCTCATTTGAAAATGTATTCTCAAAAAAATATGCACCACAATGTTGAGCCTTCATGGGTTTGTTCTCATTTCCTTGAATTGGGGCGTGTATATATTAGTATTTCTCACAAATTATGCTGAATTATGGTAGATGCGCCTCATTTGGTGCCTCATCTTAAACGAACATGGCATGGGCATCTATATTTTAGTGATGAATGGTTGGGTGTGGATCCAAGAATGGACACCAAAAAGACACGTGTTGAAAAGAGATTGGACTACATTTCAAAAGATACTAACCATTCTAGACACAATAGTCAATTTACAGATGGGGGGGGACTGTGTGGTCATTTAATAACTCGGAGAATCTACACTTGGACAATGAATATCATATTCATATGAGCCCCAAAAATTATGAGGAAAGTGAATGCATGCACAATTTGGATTGCTAATCATCCCACATTAATCGTGTGTTTCACAACCTACGATAAGTAAAGTGCAAAGAGAGAAAAAATTGCATGTTTAAGAATCGCTTTCTTCATTTTCTTGTTCATCTAGTTTTCACTCAAAGTTGAAAAATCTTCCCATTGCTTACCATTCCTATGTGATTGAAAACCATGAATCGACATTGTGGGAATTGTGATGCCTTACCATTGGTTCTCTTCCCATCTAAACATGTTTGAATCTATGAATATGAATTGAAAATCTATTATCTTAGTAAAACATAAAACATTGTCGTGGCAAAGAGCCAACGATAACGAACCGCAATTCCCGTAGTGCACTCATTGGTTAGCTTGCACAAGACTAAATTGTTCCATGAATTTTAAATGCACATCCATGCACACCGAGTGCAATGACGTCACCTTTGTAGCAGTTTAATATATGTATATATGCTCAAATTATATGTTTGTCTCGCATGCCAAAAGTTGCCATTCAACATTCCATTTTGTCCGCACCATATTTTGTGCATATTTTGTGAGCATCCAGTCAACGCGGCACCGAGTGCTTGGAGATCATCAGTTGTTAGGTTTACAAGTGGCATCCTGGAGACGAAGTGGACAACATCAATGGAAACCGCATGGTGCGGGCATAATATGACTAATTTGAGTGTTTTATTTACTCTAATTGAAGCCTTAACCAAGAAGTGGACTAAGTAAGCTTAAGTACCAGGTGTTTGGAAACCATGCATGCTTCACAAGTGGTGTGATTTTTCTAACTCGTTTATCAACATATCGGTCGTTTGCTTATTATGGCTCTCTAACCACTGCCAATACCGTAGGAATGAGGCTAGTTTGTCATTTGAGTGATGAAATGTTGATTTATTTCAATGAAAGCACTTCATAAGGTTTGTATTTGAAAAAAAAATTCAATAATTACATTGTTGGTTTAGGAAAGATATTGAAAATATTTGAATGTGTCATGCGAAGATGATGGAGGTAGCATGATTTTGCATATAGTTTGTTGCTTCCAAGTCAATATTTAGTCTCCATAAATTCATCATTGTGACTTTAGGATTTTGCTTATTTGCAAATTTTTGTTCTTTTTCACATAATTATTGAAAAACTAAGGTCATTACTAGGATATTAGGTTGTTTTGGGTTACACTTTTGTGGGAGTCTGGGACCTTGGATGTTATTGGAGCTCTCTATACAAAGACTATATTAGTGTTGGATTGGTAAACCGTAGAGGGCTCTCTATTTCATCTTTATATGCATCGGAATTGTGACATACCTAGATTAAAAGATTTAAAGTTTGATATGCAAGAAAGAAAGACTAACCATACTTTGTTGTACTTAGCATGTGAGTAGATAGTGTTCGAAGCCAAACGACTCCAAAGAAAGAACTCGGTTGGACAATCCAAGAAATAATTGTGCACATGAGTTAGACAACTCCCGGTCGAAGATCTCTGTGTTGGAGTTAGATAACACCAACTAGAATATATGAATCGGAGTTAGAGAACTCCCAGTGGATGGATGTTATTCATTGGAGCTAGACAACTCTCAATGAATAAATGAACCTAGTTGAAATTAAATAATTCCAACTAGAAGAATGGATTAATGAATCTAGTTGGATTAGACAATTCCAACTAAAAGAATGGATGATTGGATCAAGTTAGAATTAAATAGTTCCAACTAGAAGAATAGATGAATGCATCAAGTTGGATTTAGACAGTTCCAACTAGAAGAATAGATGAATGCATCAAGTTGGAATTAGACGGTTCCAACTAGTGAATCATGATTGAGCCAAAAGATAGAAGAATCCTAGTAGAACCAAAGATAGAGCTATGAATGGAAGACTTTTACTATATGAGAAACATAAAGTACAAGTAGTGTTTTGGCATAATAGGTAGCTTGGGGAAGGAGAGAAAATTCTTTGTCTTTCTCCTATGGTCAGGTAGTTTGAGCTCATGGGCAATCACAATCTTGTGGTTAAGTTGTAAAGTTGTTGTAATGTACAAAGTTGGAAGTTCGCAATCTAGTGTTTATGTGCATTCTTGAACATATTATTTTTGGTGAAAAAAAGAGGAACAGGACATGAATGGAGTTTCCACGTGGATACAAGTGAGTCTTAGCAAATCTGAACATGAAATGTGGCAAAATTTGAGGGGAAAATAATTGTTTTGTGTCGGAATAGAGAGCCCTCTATAGTAATCGGAATCAATATACACTACCTATCGTTGCAGCTTGTTTGATGCAAAATGTGTCATTCATCACCAACTAAGGCTTAAATTACCTAGAATTTGAGGTTTTGTTGCACTTAGTTAGGGTTAGCACTATTTGAGCATAACCTTATTGACCTTGTCTTTAGCTCCCTAGCCATCAATGAAGGATTTAAACTTAACTACACTACAAAGTTTATGGTATTTAGCATCACATGCACAATAGTGTCACTTATCCCATTTTGAGGCATATGATAGGTTACATTGTTGATCAACAACTTCATTATTAGTGTCACCTCATGGTCCTTGGCAGTGTATGCTTATGTTACACAAGGGTCTACAAGTTGATTAAATTATACACAATTCACACTTGGCATTAGTATGCTCAAGAATGTCTTCCTCTTGCATACTAAAATCTAGACACAAAACACTTACCATTAGTATGCTCAATGATATTTTCCCCTTGCACACTAAAATGCAAAACTATCATCTCAAGTATCCAACGTGGTACACTAAATGTGATAATGTAAATATGTTTTCACTTAATTTTTTCACAGATGTTGACGAGTACACCAAATTGTCCCATTAGTGTGGGTTACCATTTGGAGTTACTCATTGCTTTAACATTTTATCGAGAGCATCATTTTTTACCCAAATAACATAAGTAGTTAGTATGCACACCGAAGAATATGATATGATTTAGTTGATGAAAAATGATAATGTTGTGAAAACATTATAGCAACTTGTAACTCCGAATGGCAACCCACACTAATAGGACGACTTAGTGTTGTATCATATTGGCAATGAGTGGACATGATACCTTTAGACCTCTAAAGCAGTTAGTTTAGGCCCTTTGTGGATACTTTATGTGACACTAAACACCATAAATGGTGTAGTTGGGTTGATTGTCAGATTGGCCATGAAGTCAAATTTACTAGAGTTAAGTTAATGTAACTCTTGACTTGAAGTTAATGGGTGTGGGCGAGACCAGTTTGAGAGCCAGTGAAATACAAAGGGTCATGCACATTTGAGGTGGGTTTATATCAAAGCTCGGGGCCCAAGAAGCATGGGTTCCAAAACACCCCTTCATTGATGATATTTACGGAGCTTGCCCTTGGGGGAGATAAGTTAGGTGCCGGCTGGCTTGTCCACGCCCATTCAAGGTGTTCACCTTCAAAAGGAGGTAGTAGTCGTCAGAGGCTTCTAATGCTCGTAATGCCCGTTTCAAAATTACATGTAGGTTTTAAACAAAGTGGAAAAATGAAGAAGTAATTCCATAAGGTAGATGGTTCTTAAGTGGCTCGTTCTCTTAATCGGACCCCTACATTTGATTGGTATGTGGTTCAGTGAGGATCAATGAGCAAACATCATAAAGACACATGTTTAAAAGAGATTGGACTACGTCTTCAATTATTAATAACTACTCTACACTCAATAGCGAAGGTAGATACATAAGGTAGATGGGTCTTAAGTGGCTCATTTTCTAAATCGGACTCCTATATTTGATTGGTATGTGGTTCGGTGAGGATCAAAGACATCAAACATCATAAAGACACATGTTTAAAAGAGATTGGACTACATCTTCACCTATCAATAACTACTCTACACACGGTAGTGAACACAATTGGGAGGACCTATGTGTTCAGTTTAAGAAATCAACAAACATGCACTTATGATAACCATAACTAAATCAGGGGAAGTCTGATATTTGCATAGGTTTCTTCATAGATTTGCTAATGCAACACGAGTTTTGTGGTGCAAACCTAAACACTACACAAAATATGACTTTGAGTGTGACTTACTATTTGGAATCACGCAATGCTATAATTGTCTACTGTGCATCTCATTTTTTTTTGCCAACCATGGTCGAAATGGTTGTTTGGACACTATAGACATTAACACCTTTAATTGGTAAAAAAATACATTAATAGTGAAAATATATAGGAACATGTAACTCTGAACAGTAAGTCACACTAAGTATCATATTTTGTGTAGTTATTGGAGAGCATGAAAAACGAACCAAATAACACCCACATACCTTAATTCACGTTGATGGCAACATCGGAGATTTGGGCGAACCAACCCATACGCTCGTTCCTTGTTGGATGCCTAAACCCTTGCCTCCAAGGAACCAATGTATGGGTTGTTTCGCCCCAGCCCAACATCGGACGAGTCGCGTTTTCTTTCTTCGATTATGGTGACCTAGCCTATGACCGAGAGCTACACATTGGTGAATTTTCACAATGACCTCTTCTATGGCAATGAACGATTTACAATTTTTCATGCAAGGTAAAATGAAATATTTGTCTATTTCAAAAATTTGGAAATTTTTAAAATTAATTTTGAATTAAATATGATTTTTTAAAGATGTTCCCTAGGGTATCTTATGATAGACCTAAAGAAGTTTGACGTCGATGCTAATACAACTTATGAGCATTCTATAATTATCCACAAGCAAGTAAGAGGTTGTAAGAAATCCAACATTACTAAGCCGTAGACTGACTTTGACCTTACTATGTGAAGAGACATCCTAAACGAATAACTAATCTCATCCAACACGTTGTGGCAAGGTCTCATGTGCCTTGAACCGAGACCTATGGGCCTTGAACCGAGACCTATGTGCCTTGAACCGAGACCTATGGGCCTCCTCCTCCTTCTTCGCCTCCTTCTTCCTCCTTCCCCCTCTCTCTCTCCCTCCACATCATTAAATGCATTAATGTGTGGTTAGTTGAGCTAGGGACATGTCATCCACCTAGGGAACATTATTTCTAATTTGTTCCCTAGAGCTCGGTTTAAGGTCACATATCGGTAATAGGCCAAGTTACCATACTTTGCCTCCACTAGCCAATGCCCAACCTCACCCAAGTCTTGCACACGTGTCAATTCCACACCACACCGCACCGCCACGTCACCCTAAGCCCAACCCCAAGCCCACAACCCCTCATCATCCTCATCATCCTCATCATCGGCTCATCGGCATCATCAATGCGGAGGCGCCTACGCCTTAATAGTCCTCGAAACCGGGCATTAATACGCAATAACAACATGTGATCACCTCGCCTCCGCCCCATTGGCCCGCACTTGTGTACATTACGGGGCTGCCACAAGATGTGGATTGTTGGGCATGGGCGGGAATGATGATGATATATTGTGGGGCCTAGCTTTACTTCCTCATTAATTCATTATAGCTTTGGCCCAATACACGGGGAGGTGGGATCCGCTCTTCACTCTTTGTGTGGCTGCTTAGGGCTACGGTTGGGCTTATACATTAAGGTAGAGATGGTGCTAAGATCGTCACGAGTGTATCTACCATTATTATTAGATTGGTGTGTATTTATATTTTGTTTAGAGATTTGTGTGTTTTGATTTTGGTTAGGAATAGAAGTGGGTCTTCAGTGCACCAAAGTATGTCTTATTTGAGTTTTGTTTATAAATAAGGGTTCCAAGTTTTATTTGTAGGTGATCCAAAACCAACACGGGAGATTGGTGTCGAGGTGGTGGATGTTCTTCAAAATTGACATGTACTTGTAGTGCAAGATTTCAGGGCGTTGGTTGTAGCGTGCTCTACCTTGTTAGAGTCTGGGTCCAAGAAACTTGGGGTCCAAAACACCCCTTTCATGGATGGACCTTAGCTTTGGACTCGAGGTTTGATTCAAGCTTGAAGACTGGTTTCTCAAACTGGGAGGGTTATTTTCTTGAGTGAAGACGGACGAGATTTGGCAGGAAAGTGGTGCCGTGTTAATTCAACTTCAACTTTTCATACCTTGGAACCGAAGTCTAGTGTAAACTCCTTGGGTCTGAAACATAAATCACTTGACCGATAGAATCGTTGGATTTGGGAGTTTCTTCTATCCCGGACCTTGTGTAAATCCGTTGTTAGCTTAGGGTGGGTTTACACTATGGTTCAAGACCAAAAGAAACTCCAAAATCAAGCCACGCTACTAGTCAAGAGCAAAAGTCTAGACCCGAGATATTTACACTAGGATTTGGGATCAAGGTATGAGAAAATGTAGGAAGTGGTGTTGATGTGGCATCACTTCCTTGCCAAATCTCGATAGTCCTCACCCAATATAACAATCTTGGACAAGTTTGGGAAACCAATCTTGAGTCCGAAAATAAGGTCCATGAATATAGGAGTGTTTTGGACGCGGACCTTAATAATGTAAACCCACCCTCAACTTCAATTGAAGGTTCACATGATGAGAGTATGTGGTCATGAGCCACGCTACTAGTCAAGAGCACAAATTTGGACCCAAGGAATTTACACTAGGATCGTGAGAAAATGAATGAAGCGGTGTTGATGTGGCATCACTTCCCTACCAAATCTTGGTAGTCCTCATTCAAGAAAACACTCCTCCAAGTTTGAGAAACCAATCTTCAAACTTCCATGGTCCAATCTTAAGCCCGAAAAAAGGTTCATGCAAATAGAGAGACGTGTTTTGGACCCAGAGCTTAATAATGTAAACCCAACCCAACCTTACTGTGATTGAAGGTTCACATGATAAGCTCTCTAGCGGTCCCGAGTCCAGGAGATAGGGAATTATCGTATATGAGCATACCTGTCATTCATCCAACATGAAAACCTTGAAATAGCACGAACCCCGCAAGTTGCTTTCTTCAGGTGATTTGACACCAAAATTAGCATAAGAAACCCCGAATTAGTGTACCCGAGCATCGTTTGAGATGAATCGGCAACAAACCTATATGGAGTCAAGTTTCTACGTTAGATGCATGAGAGGTACACTTGTATAGAATAACTCCTTGTCCATGAGTCCAGACTCGCATGGGCTTGGTGAATGGAAGAAGAAGAAGAACTCCGGTCTCCGAAGCCCGTGAATGGAAGTTTTTTTTTTTTTTTTTTTTTTTTTGAGACAGAAGGCCGATAGGCCAACGCCAAAGCACAGGAGGCAGTTGACCACCTGGCAAGTTTTCCGTCAAGTAGAGAGGAGATTTCACATCCGGGATTCGAACCGCCAACCTCTTCCTTGAGATTTGGGTATCCCTCCACCATCATCCGGTAGTTTAAGGTCGTCTCGGACCTCCCGTGAATGGAAGTAAGTATGTGAGCACAAACAGAAGAGGGTGTGAGGAGAGTGGGAATGCTTTTGAAGGTTTAGGCACTTAATACTTGCACATGTTGCCAATCATCTCCCCATCACAGGCTCTGTTGATATTGTTGCCGAGGAAGGCAAGGTGGAAGACATTAACCCGTAAAGGACGTGGACTCTCAATATACGGCCATATACACATTCTATACGGGCTTCACCAAGTTCGTAAATCATATTTGGAACCTTATCATATACATTGTCTTATATCAAGGATAGGATATATATATATATATATATATATATATATATATATATATATATATATATATATATATATATATATATATATATTTGACATTTGTGATCAAAATACAATGGATGTGTTTGCACCCAAGGGCATGCAATCTACGTATTTTAACTCAAAACCTTCAATGTCATCAACATATTCGACCGATTTGAGAAGTGTGTTGTGAAGAACATGTTAATTTTATATAAGGTCAATTCTGACGCAATAAGATAAAATTGAAAGTTTGTAGCTCAAATACGCTACTCCCTCCATCCCAAAACGATTGTCCTACCCCCTGGAGTTTTCTATCCCAAAATGTTTGTCTTTTGGAATGGAGGGAGTACTTTGTGCATGGAGAGGCCTAGTCTGGCCTCTCAGATGCCCAAGGGTTAAGGTGTGTGGTCAAGCTTCGTAATTGGACACCTATATTTGAGTGGTAAGGCATGTGGGTGTTATTCAAATTTTATCCCTTGTTCTCCATCTTCTGTTGATGAGATCTACATCTTCAACTTTTGTGTTGCACTAGCAAATCTATGATGAATCAACAACACAAATCATTTTGAAAATTGGGTCTCCCATGGTTTTATTATGGTTTACTGAAGCGCATGTTTGTTGATCCTTAATCGAATACATGGGTCCTCTCAATTGTGTTCATTATTGAGTGTGGAACTTGGGGGGTGGACTCTCAATTGGAAACCTAAATAAACGTGCGTGGGTCACTATGAAATTAAACCTGTGTATACAAGAAGTATATAGAGAAAAACAAATGTATACATACAAATGGCACGCCAAAAAATGGACTCATGTATTTATACTAAGTTTTTCAATAGAATGTGATAAATCCTCCACTACATATACAAAATAAAGAAATTATGGACTAAAATAGTCTTTTACTACTAATAAATTCCACCTTCACTTTCCAATGAGAAAGTCATTGAACATTTTTTCATCCATAGCATGTAACTCAACAATTACATCAAACTAACAAAGACAAGAGCATAATAACTTAGCCACAATCCAGAGAGAAAATCTCAACATAGCCCATGAGCGCTCCAAGAGCCTCTAGTTTGTAAAACCTAGAACCCAATTGAAAATCCCAACAAAATGTACAAGTAGTCATTGAGGACTATCAACATATGACAATGATGGACAAAAACGTGAATTGGATGAAACCAACACATATAATGTCAAATTTTCCTCTAAACCTTAGGGCCCCTCTATACATTTACCTTTACTTCAAAATTCTTAATAACCTCTCTAAATGTACACACTAGAGATTAATAATACCTCTCTTTTATGTGTACTATGTACGTTAATGCCTCAAATAATACCCCTTGTTACACTCACGTTAAGTGTGCAAAGGCACATTTGAGAGTAAAAAAGCTTGGCTCGAATGGATTGAATGTTCAAAGGTTCATTTGAGAGCAAAAACACATGGCTTGAGTGGATTGAATGTTCAAAGGCTCACTTGAGTTCAAGAGAATCCAACTTAAGTAGTTTGAGAGCAAGAAGATTTGACTTGAGTGAATTGAGGTGCAAGGGTACTTTTAGCTTAAGAAGGGTTGATTGAGGTTTGTCAAGTCATTGAGTACATATAATAGCTTAGAAAGGATTGATTTGAACAAATAGAGATTACATGCCTGATCTTGGAGCGTAAGATGGTATCACTTGAGGATGAGGGTGCTAGAGTCACTGACAAGTTCAATGAAGAGAACTTCAATTTTTTGGAAGCTCATATTGGAGATGGGGTTGGCTTCCGTGCACCTTTGGGGCATTGTGAAGGAAGCTCCACCTTCCAACTTTGATATGAAAGTGAAGAAAAAAATACCAAAGTTGCATCAAGAAGGTAATGTCCATCATTGCGCTCAACTTCCCAAGTCATTTTTAGTCATATCACCTTGCCTTGTGCAATTTAATTTAGTTGTTCCAATAGTATAATTGTACAAGGCATTATAGTACAATGTCAAGGAGTTCTAAGCTGCGCGTTCTAAGAAACATGACACGACCATGAATTTATGATTACAACATATTCACTTACTGGATGCAAGATATAAACTATAGAAGATGCATGTGATTTTAACAAGAACAGAGGTCTTAAGAAATTACAGTGAGATTCAGGTAGAGAACATGTCGTAAAAGTCCACTTTTACAACACCTTCTTTCCAACAGTTATAAACACACCGCCTCTAAGAATGGGCCGAATTTCATGATTTAAACCAGATTCTTGAGAAGAAATATGTTTTTGAATACTATTAGGCTGGGCAGTGAGATTGTCTATGGATAAAAAAAATGACGCTTCTAAATATGGGTTATAAACACTTATATCATGCCCGCACTAGGATCAATGACTAGTTCACAACACTATGAGAATTTTTATCTTGTATGCAACGAAGTGAACGGGCGGAATTGCAATTTTGCATGAGGTTACTATGAGTAGGATGAAAAATCCTTAGTGGTAGCAATAAATTTCGGTAAGAGATGAACTTTCCCTTATCAAGAGGGACTTTTCTTGATGGCAAGGAGCTATTAGTTGTTCACATACAACAAGTTTTGTACGATGGCTTCAATGGATTGAGTTTCCCAAATTCAATGTATGCTCATCCATAGTGTTTCACAAGTGAGACACTTTCTCCCTTGAAACACATGATTGCTAAGGATAACTCTATTGTTGATTAATTTCATGGTTATGGGTTGTTGCATGACAACATGACAAAGTTCTACTGCAAATTAGGATACAAATTACATTACATGTCGTTGCTTATCCTTGAGCCACCTTGCCAATGTACAAGGCTTGGGGTTCGTGGTATCTATGTAAACTCATACATCGTGGATGAAGAGGCTGTAGTAAATACAAGTCCCTTAGAATGTTCAGGGCCGATTCGTTTGAATGTAACCCCATCACACCCTTTATGGTATTTAGCGTCACATGTGTAATAGTGTCATTTACCCTAGTTTGAGGCGTATGCTAGGTTACACTAATGATCTACAACTTCACCATGAGTGTCACCCCATGACACTTGGCATTTCAATGTGCTTACTAATATTTTGGCATGAGTATGTTCAATAATGTTATGAGGTGTATGCCTATGTTACACAATGGTCTACGAGTTGACTAAAGTGTACAAAAATGACACTTGGCATCAGTATGGTCAAGAATATCTTCCCCTTGCATACCACAACGTGTAACTATCATCTCAAGTATCCCAACATGCTACGCTAAATGTTATGATGTAAAAACAATTTTTTTTACTTCAAAATTTTACTTATGTTGACAAACAACATGATATTGGTAGTTAACGGACGTGACACTTTGAGACTCCTAGGCATCTAGTCTAGGCCCTTTGCAAATAATGTATGTGACACTAAATACATGGTCCGAGATAACCCAAAACTACCAGAGGATAGTGGAAAGGTACGCAAACCGAACGGAGTGGTTGGCGGTTCAATTCCCAGCCGTGAAATCGTCTCTCTACTTGACGGAAAACTAGCTAGGTGGTCAAAAAGCACTTCTTGTGTCCCAAAACAAAGAAAAAAAACACTAAATACCATAAACGGTGTGATACTAATGCGGGGTCTCCGGTGTCATTTCCGGAGCCAAATTGTCTTGAAATGACCTATTTCCCAAGTTAACTGCGTTTTCACGTTTGCTGAGAATTTGGTTCTTGGGTTACGTAGACACCATGAACCTTAGCCAGTGGTACAACCATCTTCTGGTTGGTTTCTGACACTGGCTGGCTGGCAAGGACACACTTCTTATTACCCCTGAGAGTCCCTCCCAAATTTCCCAAAAGTCACTGCCAAAGCCTATGTGGTTAGTCGTCACTCGTGGTAAGGTCGGGTGTTACCGTGTGAAACGGGCCTCGTCGGGCACGGTTCATTGCACTTGGAACGCGGCAACAAGGGTCCTCGCTCCACATTCAAAAGCATCCAAATAGTCACCGCCAATCTCCCTGGCTGCTTGCAAAGCTTTCAAAAGTCTCCGTATCTTTGAGGGCCGGTTTACACCATGGACCATGAAGTCGGACCATGGAAGATGGCTTTTTTCCATGGTCCGATATCTTAAAAAAAAAAGAATCTACAAAGCCTTTGGGCCTCTTACTAGGTGTAAACTGAATGTGGACCAAGAGGAATGACCATGTGTCAAAAAAACGATTGTGTTGATTTTTTTGATATATGTTTAAAAAGGGTAGTTTTGAAAAGGGAAAAAAAATCAAGTTTGACCATTCTTTTGTCTTCTCTTATCTTCATCTTCTCTTCCCCCAAAAAAGTTTCATTAAAATTTTATTATAGCAATATTTCTTTGCCATGGGCCCTTGCCTTTTTCTACCATAGCACCTCTTGTGCCTCTCCCACCGCAAAACCCGTCAGACCATGGCAGTGGATAATGTAGGCCTTTAAAAACGTCCTTTGGAGACCTCGAACTCCATGGTCACTCTCACATTTTTTTCTTTGGTGTAAACCAAAGTGGTCCCGGGACGAGTTCAACATCTAATCACAGATTTTATTGGGCCTTGGGACGACTTCATGGGTCCATGGTGTAAAAAACCCCTAAATATGGTAAATGAGCATAGAATTTGTTGTAATCATGGATTTAATTAGTGTCATTTAGTAACAACTTTAGCCCTTGATAACTTTGAGATCTTGCTAGATTATGCGTGTGACTTGAATTAGTACCACCCTCACTAATTGGCATATTTTAGCGGGCTCGTCATTTTCTATCTTATGTAGTTGCAAGGTTTCCAAAGACATGATTCTCTTGCTCATTAAATAGCTATGTTGTACTTCTGATAACCATAACCAAATAAGGGGAGGTCACATTTTCAACATGATTTTTGTTATGCTTCATCGTAGATGTTGCTGATGCAACACATGATTTCGTTGCGTACACCTAATCAGAAGAACTTGAAAAACAAAGAGAGTAACCCCCACATATCTCAGCAAGGGGCAAGCCAACTTACAATACAAGTGTCCTGCTTAGGGCCAGTTTAGACTATTGTGAAGAAGTGCACTGATCAAGAATGTTAGGGGAATGGAGCAATACAATTGGCTATGAAATGGGTTACAATACAACCAAGATTTATCCGGTAGAGAACTTCAAGCATGGATGAAAAAATGAAATGGTTGCCAACATGGCAACATTTTTTGCTAGGGGAGTTCTTTGCAGGACATGTTTCTTGGGCAACCTCAAACCCTTAGACAAGAAACTTGACCTTCAAAGTACTCCAACTTGAGATTTTAAATTTTTATTTTAAAACTTTTTTTTAATGATTTTCCCATCTTGTATGCCATACCAACCGGTGCACTCCTTCACCGTAGTCTAAACCCAATTTTTGCTTGCTTTTACATGCACATACGGAGGTTGTAATTAGGCTCCACTTGCGTGGCCCTCATGTTGCTTGAACCGCTGCTTTTGCTTGGGATTGAGGATTTGAACAGCTCGAAAAGCATCAATATGGCCGGCCACCACTTTTGGCCCTAGTAGCTCGCAACCCTACTTAACCTCATCCTTTGAAATCGAACTCCAACTTGAAGTGTTCGGAGGGGGGGGGTGTGGGGGGGAGATTATCACATACGAGCATACCTCTCACCCATTCAACATAAAAACATGACCCTTATATAGGTTTGTGGTTGATTTGTCTCAAATGACTTGGATTACACTAAGATCATACCCACACCAAGGACCAATGATTGACCCGCACCAGTTGGAGAGTTTCCATCTTGATAAGAGTTCTTGTCATCCGAGATGACCCTAAACTACCGGATGATAGTGGAGTGGTACCCAAAACCAAATGGAATGGTTGGCAATTCAATTCCCAACCATGAAATCTTCTCTCTACTTGACGGAAAACTAGCCAGGTGGCCACACGCCTCCTGCATTCCAAAAAAAGACGAAAGATAGGAACTCTTGTCTTGTATGCACTGGCGAAACTGCAATTTGTCACACCTAGTGAGGTTACTATGAGTTGGACCTATATCTACTTAGTTGGGCTTTTCTTGAGAGGGGGAGACAATTTGAAGGCACTTCATCTGCAAATGGAAGAAAATCCTTTCTACACCAATATGTGCACTTAGGTTGCCTCGTTGCTAAATTACTGACATTCCACAATATTTTAAATATATTGCCATCACCGTAACAAAGAAAAACGGCAATTTGGTTTTTGATGCAGTTGCAATACGAGGTTATTGATTTTTGTACTCTGGTTTTGACCCAAGGGTAAATTTGTGTTGGTAATTTACTATCCGCCTAGGGAGGCGTAAGAAAAAGTTGTCTGGGAGCTGGATGCAGGCTTGCATGTTCTAAGAAACTCCCAGTTTCTTTTAGGCCAGAAAGACTCATCTGAACTTAAGTTAAAGCTTCTGAAAAGTAACTTCTGATGCTTGGGCAGGCCAGTTGGGAGAAAGGGAGGGAATTAACAATTAACGTACATGAGTGTACCTCTCATCCATCCATCCAACATAATAGCCTTGTAAAGAAAGAAAGAAAGAAAGAAAGAAAGAAAGAAAGACGACTCCGATGTTGTCACTGGCGTGAAATATGGTGTTGCTTCATTTTCGAGTTGGTCTGGATTTATATATATTTCCAAAATGGGCATTACGAGAATTATGCCCCCTCCCCACCTGACTTTACCAAATAACCAGGTAAAGCTCCCTCGGTTATAGCGGAGGCGTCCGGCTATCCCAACGCACCTGCAAGAACTTGCTCCGGAGATTGTCGAGTAGGTTTTAGTTAAGTAGCTTTCACACATGTTCATTGTTTTATCTACCAAGCAATGACATGTTGGATAATTTGTGTCCCATCCCCAAATGCCTTACTACTCATCTATCTTACCATCGGTTTTTGTTAATGAAGCTCTTCGTGCCCTCATAGCTAAGACTAAAAGCAACCAATCACAAGGGCAGGAGGCGACACTTTTAAAGGTCCTACATTCTTGCCTCATGTCTAGGTACTGATGGGAGGGTCGGTGCTTGAGGCTTAAAACCTCCACTTTTAAACCATGCCACATCATTTGCCAACTAGGCTCGGCACTAGATAATGTCGATGGTGTGAAGGCCGTGTTTTTAGAACCAACTTTTAGGCTTAGCTAAAGTCAGGTGGGGAGGGGCCATTAGAGGGGTTGCAACGACTATTGCCTCTTCTCGATGGTGAACACCTTGAATGGGTGTAGATAGGTTGGGCATCACCTATCTCCCCCAAGGACAAGCCCCTAAGTTCCCACATGGTCAGTTGAAAATGTCCAGTTCACCCGGATAATCCCACTATGATTGGGTGGATCATGGGTGGATAGGTGCACCAGAAATCAAGTGCTAGGAAGGTCACGTATTTGAGTACTATTATGGCCTTAGGGCCACTTCACACACGAGACTGAGGGCCCGTGACCATTGCACTTCAACCACTCTCATTGGTGGAAAAGGAGCCAATCCAAGTTCGCTTCACACTATGCTTGAGGGACCAACGGAGTAAGTGAGTGCAAGATGGATGTTAAGTCTACATGGATTCATGCATGGCATCAAATGGATCATGTTTCGTGGTCACTTGGGTTATTTTCAAAAACCACCTCTTGGAAGTAGGCCTAACACTAAACCGGGAGACCATGGCACTCCAAAACCTCACAACCATTGATATATTATATTTTTTATCATATGTGAGGACCCCACGTGAATGGAAATTCATTGAAATAGCATTTGGTTGAGGGCACGTTCAAATATGACTCCATACTACACTTGAGGGCCCGTGACCACACTACATTATTTAGGGAGTGTCTTGGGACAACCTTTGGGACACTTCATTTGGGCTATCACAATTTCATGGTCACGGCTCTTGGCTCGTGTGTGAAGTGGCCCTTAGGCGGCTTAACCTTGGAGATCCCATGGGATTTGGGTAAAGGCCTGGGGTTTAAGCCACCCCTTAGCCTAAAATAGCAAGCAACCCAAAGTAGTTTGTAGTTGATTTGACACCGGAATTAGTTTACTCAAGGTCATTTGAGATGAGTTTGGAAGTATCTCCATTTATCAACAAACATAAAAATTTGATCCAGTGTCCGGGGACATTTTTGGGCATAATTGGTTAGGATCCTAGTGTTTCCAAGGCCACATGGTTACACATTGACATCTTTCACGTTTTCTTTACTTGATTGTGGAATATTTTGTAAATTCATCTAAATGGATCGGTAATTTTCCTGAAGTCTTCATTTTGAACTAGTTATTTCTCAAACTCAACTGGGTCATCTGCAACTAGTGGTCGCTTCTCCCCGTTCACTGCCCTTATAGATTTCAAAAACTTGATCCACTACCAAATTCGTCTAAAAATGCCCTTGAGTAGACTAATTTGGGGTCTCTAATACTAATTCCGGTGTCAAATTGACTTTCAAAAAACCTCTGGGTTGCATACTATTTCAAGGCTTTTATGTTGGATGGTAGTGAGGTACTCTTGTATACAATAACTCCCCTCTCTTAGGGAAGTTCACAATCATGTACAAATTTACCGCATCCCCGTAAATAGAAGTTCATTTGTTTTGTTTTTTTGGAACACATGAGGTGCTTGACCACCTAGCAAGTTTCCGTCAAGTAGAGACGATTTCACAGCCGGGAATCGAATCGCCAACCACTCCGTTCGGTTTGGGTACCTTTCCACTATCATTTAGTAGTTTAGGGTCGCCTCGGACCAATAGAAGTTTATTCGGGAATATACACCGATAATATTCTTAAGTACAAGCTTCCCTTCTGTCTTAAGCCGGTGATTGGCAAGAGTGGTAAGGTAGAAATACCCAAACTGGTTAACCACCCTCTACCCGTGCAGTAGACCACCATTAGAATAGTGAAGTGCCATTTCTTAAACCGATCATGGTGAGGCTTGCAACTTCAATGCGTGTACACTTAGTTTAGCCAAATTTAGTCATGTTTAATGTACTCATGAGTTAACCACTTTAGGTGATGTTTTGTATGGAAATGCGGATTACAATGTTCGGTGTAGGGAGAATCTAGTGAACGAGTAGGGGGTTTGACAAGTTTCCACTTTGAAAAATTATTGTACATGGCAGAAAAATACGATACAACTTGCATTCTTCATGAATCCTTCTCGTCTATCTTGGAAAATTATCTCATGATTGTAAGACCATATCTTCAATGCAAATCACCTTATTTTCACGGGTTATGGTATTTCTACCTTAAGTCATGTGAGATGTCTCCCTTTCTCTCAACTTTGGTCGAAGAGTTTGACATTCTAGAATAAAATCAAAATTATTTGAAAATGATTATGAGTTGCCTCCACATAGCGTGAGTTAAGCTCTATAAGTTGGCCAAAATGTGCTTTATGGATGCACCGCAGTAAGAACGCAATGGAACATTTAGAGTTGAAATAGTACTTATGTTTAGACGACACATATTTTATCACTCCCTCCCCTACTTCTACATGGAATTTTGACAAAGCATAATTCATCCGAACTACGGTATGTTACACATGGGATTTAACAAAGTTCAAACTATAGGCTAGTTATAGATACTACAATAGTTTCCACAATATAAAATATTCCTTCTTCATTTGTTCCTCTCTCCCTAGGCACAACTTAAGGTAGATGGGTCTTAAGTGGCCCATTTTCTTAATCGGACCCCTATATTTGATTGGTATGTGGTTTTGTGAGGATCAAAGAGCCATTATCATGAAGACACATGTTTAAAAGAGATTGGACTACATCTTCAAATATTAACAACTACTCTACACTCAATAGTGAACACGATTGAAAGGACCTATGTATCTAGTTAAGAAATCAACAAACATGCACTTTCGATAACCATAACGAAATCAAGGGATGTCTGATTTTCAATCCGGTTCTTGCAAATGTTTCATCGTAGATTTGCTAATGCAACACAACTTTTGTCGTGTAAAATCTAATCGGTAGAAGTTGGACATGGAAAATGAACCAAATAATACCCTGACTCTTGAGGGGTGTCTTTGTTGTTCTTTTTGGTTATCTTGGCAATGAAATTTTCATGTGCATAACAGTGAATAATAATGATGATAGTTTTTAACGTCATTTAATTTTATGTGTTATTTTAACAAATCCTTTTTAGGCTTGGGATCAATTCATCCTTATTGGATTCATCCAGATTAATGGTGATGTCCGTAATTTTCACATTAGTTACTAGACTGTCACATGTCTTGTGAAGACATGCACTTGATTCCAATGATCTAATTGTTAAAGGAAGCGATTGAATACCTAATATAAGAAGTATGTGAATTTTTTCCTTTTGTCATTGAATGACATTCCTACCGGTGGTGATTCCAGTGTGTCAAACATCCCCATTCATCTGATGTCATATATGAATGAAGAAACCTTTCTAGGTTAGACCATAGGGAAGCCAAAAAATGGTTGATCATACATTTAGGGCTTCATGGTTATCCTGCAATTGTGTCTACAGTTGGTGCCTACTGAAGATTTCCCTACCCATTATCGAAGATTCACCTCCATATTTATAACAGGGTGGTATGTTCTTTCTCTAAGAATCAGGCGCTCATAGAATATAAAAACAATACAATCTTGGTCATGTGCTCCCCATAATCTGAGCTGTGTGGTGACAAGTCTTTACCCGTCACAACTCCCTGTAAGTAGTTACCAACACTGAGGTGAGAGTGTAGTTCTACCAATCCCTAAGCAAATATACTGCTTGAATAAAGATGTTGCATGATCCTAATAATATTGGCAAATGAAGATAATTATCTGCTAGGAAGAATCAATCTAGCCACATGGAAAAATAGAAGCGAAGAAACCACTCTTTCCAGTATCATCTATCATTTATAATACAAGTTGTGCCTGCTCAAGGGTACATATACACATTTTGGACCAAATTAGAAACCTGTTACTAATCTACCCTACTCTCCTGCACATTGGGATTCTCCAGCTTGAATGGCAAGCTTCTGGAGAAAAGCAAGAGTTCTTGTATACGCAGGGTCAGACCGACTAAGAGGCTTGCATGAATTAATGTGATCTGTGCCATCCAACAGCTGTCACACATGACACAACACATCATCAACACTCAATAAGCAAAGTCCATAACAAGTATAAGAGTTACCTTAAAGCCTCTCAAAACCCCATGTTTTGGTAGAAATTTTCGCCCTACTTTTGACATTTTTGATGATGTTTGAGTGTTCCAAGTGTGGTGTCAGAGCCCCCAACTTTGGTGAAGTGGAAGGGGAGGCATTTGACTTTGGCCAAGAGACAACTACACTCAATATGATATATAGTGTCACCAATCATAATTGTCTTGCTCAATACTAATTGTAAACAGGGTTGTGTCACCAACAGTGAATGTTAACCCAACATTATTTGTCCTTCCTTGGAAGTTTTTTTGGGGGAATATAGATTTACAGTGTTGCAATTACTGTCACTTACCAAGTGATTTTTCATCTAAATTTCAATCATCCAGGACCATATTTCATCACAAGTTGCTGACAAGAGAAGGTAGGGTTTTGGCCAATGGATGAACTCGTCCATCATCCATGACAATATTTGCAAACTTATTCATAAGAGGTGTCATCCGAAAAGTTACCATAGTGACACTAAATATCATATTTTGTGTACATGATAATGAATTTCATGGCAAACTTTTGAAGGCACCTAAAATGGTGCTCTCAAAAGTTTGACAAGGAGTTTATTTTTATATAACCGTCTCTTGGCCAAAGTCAAACACCACCACCACTTCAATTCACCAAAATTAGGGGTTCCAACACCATGTGAACTCTCCTTAAACATTACAAAAAGTCAAAAGTGAGGCGAAACTCCCTACCAAAACATGAGTTTTTTGAAGACTTCAAGGATAACTCTAATGTGTGGGACAGAACACCACAAGTTGATAAAACTAAATTGATTTAAATTACAGTAAATGCCTTGGAGAGAGCCTTACCACTAGCTCACCAAACCCTGGGTAAGCAGATTCAATGGGTACAACTTCCATACGCAGCCCATAACCTCCATAGCCCTCCACCAAGGGTGTGACCTTTGTCTGCCAATATCCAAAGTGATACCCAAAGTACGTGAGGTTCTTAATTGACCAACATAGGCTCCAGGCTATACATCTTAGAGTCCACAATACCCTTCTTGGAGACTACAAAAATACACCAAAGATTACTGATTCCTACTATATCACCCTTCTCATAACTCATTTATGTCATAGAATGATACTATATGACGCTGCAAACCGCACCTTTACCTTTGTAGAGGTCAAAAAGTTAAATGACTTGCACCAACTCAGCAAGTTATTGGGTTGCATACCTCACTGAAACTGAGGACCTCCAACCCACGCTTAATGTGGAGCTGCCGGATGTAGCGATTGAGTTCTTCCAGCTTTGGAGAACCACTCCTCAAATCCCCTATCTGTAGAAGAATTAACAGAACCGCCCCACCCTTAGAAAAGATGACCAGTTTTGGGCACTTTACTTTTTGAAAAATTTCTTGGCAAACCAGGCCTTGCAAGTGTTTGAGTATCTGGAGCTGAACACAGCTACTGTAGCGACCTTGTTTTAGTGATTTTATCATTTAGATTCCTAGTCCGATGTGGGAAATATTTACCGAAGGTGCTGGTCGCAAAACATAGCCAAAACGCCAGGGCATGTCAGCAAGCTTGCTTCCAAAATGTGGACAGCTATAAAATACCTGCACAACCAGATATAAGATCAGGAAGAGGAGGGACATGTACATGGTGAAGCACTCGTTTCATTGGATGTAAATTCGAATTGGAAAGCAAGCACACAACCTCATAGTAACAATCTTGAGTGGTCAGAACTTAGCATGCTCTCAGAATAGATATATCCCTAGGTGCTATCCATAAACCTGAACTGTGATCATGAACTCTTGTGCTCCAGAATACACCTAAAAGAAAGTCTTTGGGCACTGGCTAGAATGTGGATTTGACCTCTCTAGCCGACAACTGTACAGACGAATAACTTAAAAATCTCAAATAAAAATAAGAGAACAAAAGGGTGTAAACTAACAATGCCAGATGTTTGTTTCACAATACGGGCTCGATTCTCATCTTGGCTTGCTTGCAGCAACAGTTGCTTCACCACCAAACCTCCCATGCTGCATTCCATCCATGATAGTGTTCAAAATTGAGGTCTCTATACAAAAGACTCTTACAAATAAAGTTTGTCCAGGATCTTTGTTCCCAATTTCACATCACAAAATTGGTACTAAGCAGACTGACCTCACCTGTGAGTAACAAAAACTACAGGACGCTCTCCAACGCCTGCTGCAAGCAGTTTATCAAGCAACATTGAGCTTACTTCCTGCAATCCAGCCAATATACACCATGCCCATCACTTTTAGAAATTTCTCTGTTGCATGTGACACTTATCTGTGAGATAGCACATGAAAGTGGAATACCTACTATCATGAGTTCTTCCTTACCAGCTATGATTTCCAGAACCACTGCTAAACAGTCATAGAAGTTAACAAGCTCTAAGTATAGCTCAAGACCCTACGTCGCATGTGTGAAGACCTCTACTAATAAATTCAAAATGCTGCAATTTTTTTCACAATTTAATTAAATACCATATCCTGCAGTATCCAAGACCCGAGTATCCAAGTACCCAAGTGATGAACTTGCCAGAGTAAAACATGAAATCTAAAACTACCTGGAGAGGAAGAGTTGCTCCAGACCACTGAGATAAATTAGTCTGCATGTAAACAACATCAACATATCAAGTTGTGAAAATATAGAATAACCCAAAAAATCATGACTCTGTAACATTATTAACTGCATAAATCAGTATTCAGCTCAATAAGATCCCACCTACTCTTATATTAAATGTTCACAATGAAGTGTGGTGCACTGAATCAGCTCTAAAGTGTAAGCTTCCCAAGCCATTCAAATTGGATGATCTTGCACATCAACATGCAAGATAATATTGGATGAAAACCATTACCTTATACTTGACAGTTAGTAAACGACTACCAGGAACATCACCGGCAAGCCATTCTTCAGGCCAACATGTGCCTTCCTTCCCAGCATCCTCATCAATTTTCTCTATTATACCACTAGTTGTTGAAGTCTTGTCATCAGCAATGCGCCAAGTCCTATAGGGCCCCCCCATTAAACCATGCACAAAGACAACATCTATAACAGGTCCAACATTCTCCTCCTGCAAAAATGCACATCAATTCCTAGGGTTCAGGTGCATAGAACATACATAACCACCAGGACTCTCCAAAAACGTGATCACAAAATTCCCAACAGGTCATCCCTCCCCATGTCTGTTTGTAACAAACAGATGATATCTTGCAGCTCATACAAATGAAAGTAAAGGGATTCAAATTGGTAAAGAGATATACATCTGGCTTCATTTTAAAAAACATTAGCCATAATTCCCTAAAGATACATCAAACCAAATCAAAGTAGATGGTGATCTACAAGACAGAAACCAATGTCATTTTTCAAATAAGAGTACTACCTTCTGTGAGTAGCTTCTATCATGCTGAAATCCAACAAAGGAATGATCACCTAAGAAGCTACTGTTTGTGGCCCCAACACCTCCTCTTGCTGATTGTGCATTCCAATAAACAGGGTCAGAGTTCATCAGGAAGACAGTGTCTTCATATCGTGGCCAAATTTCGCCTAGTTTGTCCTTGGAGGCCACTTGGACTGCACTTCCTGATAACGGTTTCTCTTCGTCTACCATTCCCTTCACTTGAGACACGTGATACAATACTGCTCGAGCATAGCTGCTCACCTTATTTCCATCAGCATGACCTTGAGCACAGGATTCTAACCATGCACACCATTCCAGGTCCTTTGCTATAGTTCTACAAGCTGAAGGGTGCAAAGAAAGATTGGATAGTAGCCGGGCAGCATGCTTCTGAATGTGGGTTGTAAGGGGGGCAATGGACTCCCCCTTGGCTTTAACTGGAGGCGTTTTATCTTGGTGGCCTCCATTAGAAGGCTCAGGTGAAACATCCTCTCTCTGACTTTCATCCTGTTCAGCAGCTGCCCATTGGTCGAAGTCATCACAAAGTAGCAGACGCCTCAGCAGACATAAACCACCTGCCTCTATGATCCGCTGTCTGCTGACCTGTTAAATTGATCCAGATTAGCAACCTTGACGGAACTCTCATTCATGGTGAGGAGAGAAAGCAGAAACTAAAACAAATATGACGAGCATGGGCTTTGAAGCGCAACAAACCTGGTCCTCTGCTATTAACTCCGTCAAGGCCTTCACAGCTCTGAGTGTAGAATATGCTGCCTCACGGGCTGTTACCTTCGGTACACTCTCCTTATTACCAGAAGAATGATCTTGAGCTGGGGACATATCAAAGCCTAGTAAGTCCACCATAGGAAGCTCACGAGCACTTGCTGCAACAGCTTGATCTGTCACTTTCGTTTCTGCACTTGAAGTTTCAGCCTCACGTGCAACCACTTTTGCAATCTCTGATGCAGCAGCTGTTGCCACTCGCACTCTCTCACTCTACAATCAGCCACAGTACATCTACACTTGATCAATAAACTCTCCTAATCCCAGCATTTTCCATACTTCCATATCTCTTGATCAGGAGTAAACTTTGGGTGAAAACAAGTGTACATCTGCAACATGTTTTTTCAAACAAACACACAGTAATGCATCAATAAAAGGCACGGATATACCTGGACAAGATCTCTCTCTCTGGCCTCGCTGCCAGTATTTGAAGTTCCTTTACCTCTTCCAAGTTTTGGCTTGCTTTCAGTTACTATGTCCATCAGAAGCATAGCTAGCCAAGCTTGTGAAATTGGAATGCCTCCTTGTCCTAGGTTATTCACCACACGATTCAAAACACGGCACCCACAAGATCTTGCCAAACTATCTGGCTTGTGGATGCATACCCATCTCAGAAGAATGGGCGACCATTTTTTGCCCTCGTCTAAGGAGAGCCCCGACCCATCAGCTGTAAGCACATCAAGACTCTGTGCAAGTGCCCCCTGCACACTATCAGCTGATTCTGTCTGCTTGGCAAGGTCTCGAAGCAATGGAAGACCTTTCTCAAGCACTAACATGTGAGCACCTGCCACAAAGACAGTCCCAAGACATATTGTATTCAAGGTCACTGAAGATTAGGAAGCCTATGATCTTTGAGGACAGCATTGTCAGCAAAATTATCAGCAATTATAACTTGAGCTCTGATATAAGAATGCTCTGACATAAGAATAAGCTAAAAAAAATGTCCAAAGAATGTAAATCAACCTGCAGTGTACTATTTAGTTTAGGACATCAAGGTCTGGAACATTGCTTCAGGGAAGCCAATCTGAGCTATGACTCAACTTCAATCCTGGTGAAACATCTTATAGGGACGATGTTAGCATGAATCTAGTCATCATGCGAGGGATTCCCAATAATTATGCAGCTGAAAGTTAGTGACACATACTCTTGCTGTGGGCAATGCAGGATGTGAGGGAAGTTATAGCTGAGTACGCCAATTGCGAATCTTCACATACGCTAGCTTGAGTTGCCATTGCCAGAAGCGCAGTGCTCCACCGGGCAGCTACTTCATCAAATCCCTTATCCACATTCTGCAAGAGGTATTTCATGGCCATGGCACCATGCCACCTCACTGATCTCTCTGGTGCAACTACAGCGGCCAGCAAAGCATCACCTTCTTTATCTATTTGGGTAATAATTGACCTGTTTTCACTAGAGGCCTGTGCCCATGTAGCAAGTGCCCAAGCTGCCAAAGGGACTGCTACAAATCTACCAGGGAGATCATCCCAAAGACCGTAACTGCTCCCCAAGCTCTCACTAGACCTCTTCCTACTAAATCTGGACACATGCCCTTCAGGTGCAAGCATGTGAAAATCTTCAAATTCACCAGAAGCCCCACCCATTTGATTGCGCAAAGGTTGGGTCTGTGGCCACAAATTGGCTGTGGCTGATCTCACATCATCATTGAAGGAAGCAAATTTAGCAAATCCAAGGAACTTAGCTGCAAGTCTTTGCACACCAACAATTTCTGTCCCTCCAAGCACCCGAATTCCAATCCCATGCATGCCACCTCTGTCATTACCATTTTTCTCTCCAGAGCCCCCATCATCATCCACAAGCCACCCACCTTCTACCACCTGCAAAGCAGCTGCTACGTCTGCTGGATCTGCTTTACCTGAACAAGTCAAAGCAGAAAAGAAATCCCTTGTCACCACTGTCCATTTTCAAGCAGGAGAGAGGATTGTTGTTTGCACTAAAATAACTAGGAGAGTGGAACCCCACTGAGGAGAGTAGGGATCGAGCTTCTCTACATCAATTGATGTAACACTAGAAATGTGGAAAAGAATTTAACAGTTCCCAGACATTGACAACCTGGTTTATATTTATATGTTCACCTGGAAGCATAGGCCGAAAGCAAGTAGCTTGGTCCCCAGTATCGCAATTCGAGGTAACAAGATCCATGATTGCTGCCACAAGTAGACTCTTGCCCATAGGCACACTGGCTGCTTCTGCTGCACCTTGGTCTTTCCTTCCTGAACTTAGGCTCTGCAGTACTCATTTCAGAATCTACTTCATCAGAAAATCAGGCCACTGCACAATAGGTGAAGATATTATAGAAATAAGGAATTGCACTTCAAAAGGGCTTTCATTGCTGCAAGATGGAAGTACAAATACAAATACTTCCAAGGTTGAGCACAAACCTCAACAGCATCATTCACATGGAGCGAAGCTGCAAAATGAAGAAGGTACGGCAGAGCATGTGGCCTGCCTAATACACTTTCAGATGTATTAGGATCTGACAGAAGGGAGGCAAGTGCTCTCGATGCCTCTGCCTGAGTGAATGCACAGGCTGGCCTGCCATACAACGTGAACATGAAGTTTCTCAGTGTTTCCATTAGCAACATGTTTGCAGCTAGGCATAACAGTCTTCTGTCAAGAGCTGACCATATCTTGAAATCAAGTGGGTGTTCAAAGTAGCCAACCAACCTCATAAATTTCAACAGCTACAAATCCTCCTTCACCGACCTCAGCTGCATTCTTTACTGGCTACTGAGCAATGTCAGATCTAGAAGTACAAAACATCAAGTGTGCTATGTGAACAATGACCTGCAATTGGAGATGATTATAAAGATACTAATTTAAACATCACCTGTTTCCGCCAACGGCTTTGAGTAGCCAGTCCACCACAAAGCCATCTCCTGATTCCACAATAGCCTTTCTCCGAGACTCATGTGCTGCCAAATCTGATGCACCAAGGAGATGCTTCGATCAGAAATAATGGACAGAAAAATCCAGGAAATAATAGGTGCCTAGCTCCTTCTATTGCTTTCATGAAGCATTTGCACAAGACCCATTAAACCAAGTAACAACTGATGTGAAAGTCCAGAGATGAAAATGGATGGAGCTTAAAATTGTTCCTGACCATCTCAATATCGATTGAGAGTGCCTCTCAATATCTGCCATGCAACTTTGTTCACTTCAAAAAATTCACTGGGTACGTATTTGCAACAGTGCGGCATTTACTCTATTGTAAACCTCCTTCCCAAAAAGACCACCATACATTTGACCAAGTTTGGATGTTGCCAAAAATGAATGAATGAGATTCTCAGTACGAGGATAGACGCTCGATAAGGATAACAAAAAGACGGAAGATATACCAGCCAATAGAGATGCAACCCGAGGACGCCACCAAGAACCCATCTCAAAGTTGGCATTCTCAACAGCTGAATCTAGAACGGAAGATAAGCATCGAGCCAATACCCAAATTGATGCAGCTGCTTCCACAAAGTCCACAATTGTCTGAACAGATGCATCCTTGATGCCCCCGGCCATCTTTACCAACTCCCGGCCTATCCCAGCACCCGAATTTAGAATCGCAGACACTCCAGCTTCCACATGAAGCTTCACATCCGATGTATTGAAGATATCAGTCGATGCTACAACTAGTGTCAGCAATGCGACCGTGCCCGCTCCCACTACATACATTACTCCATTTCCACCTTTTACACCAAAAGCTTCTTCCTCTTTGGGCGACTCGGGTACTCCACCCAGCTCTGCCTCCACCTTCGGCTCGAAATCCTTGCGGACGCGATTCGCTGGTGACTGATGATCGGGCGGCAGCGATGACGAAGCGGATGAAGAGAATCCATACTGTGCACTCCTAAACCCTAAAAATGCATCCCCTGGAAATTTCGTCAACGGTGTAGAGGGCCCAAGAACAATTCTCGTAGGAAACGCCAATAATCCACTATCAGGTGCAATCCGCACTCTATACCTCTTTAATTGCCCCCACAATTGCCGATGTGCTCGCATGCGGGTGAGCATTTGAATCCTCTTCTATCCCTCCCCAAACCCCACCCTTCCAACCCTATCCAATCCAATACAAAATAATTCACTTCGATCCAATTCACTTCAATCCAACCGCAACAATCTTCGTCTCCTCCTCCACATTGCTGCCGGAACGAAGCAAGCCCCAGATCAAATCCCGAACATACAATCCCAAAGTGAAGCGCGGCAGAAACCTTGATGAACGAAAACGAACTATTAATCCTCCTCCTTCTCTTCGTCTTCGAGAAAATCAATCACAAACACGAAACCCCTGTCTTCTCCTCTTTATCTTTTCCGCAACCAACCAAACCCCTGTCTTGATTCCAACCACCATACAATCACATACGAGGAGCATCCGAAATCTTGAACGCAAATTGACTCATTCTTAATTTACCCTCCTCTTCCTCTCCTTCAATCCAACTCACAAACACGACACCTCTTGTGTGCTTCTCTATACTGTTGCCTCAACCAAGCGACCCTAAACCCCAATCCCACCCACCAGAATTTCGAACACCGGTAGCTCCACAAATCTTGAACGCAGAATGACTTTTTGTCTCTGTCGTTCCTCCTTTTCGATAGAGATTAATCCAATCAACCACATCGGGACACGCCTGTTCTGCTACTTTGTGTCGTTGCCACAACCAAGCAATCTCAAACCTAATTTCCAACTACCGGAGCTTCAAACATCGACAGGCGCCACAAAACCTGTCTGCAAACAGACACTGTGGATCAATAGTTGCTGACGCTTGTTCTTCTTCTTCCTCTTTTTCTTCTTCTTCGTCCGCATATAGTTGAGGTTGAATATTGAGTCGAATCACAAGGCAGGTTACGAGCAAGAATTTCTGTGAGCTCGAAGCTCGCTTCGATGCCAAGCGTGCCAAGCTGACATCGGTGAAGATGCTGAAAGAAATTGCCACGCTGGAAAGAATACTCTTCCACGTGTCGCGCGGATAGCAGCTGCTGACATAATAGGAACTAAATGACACCTGGCTGCATATTCAACTCGGAGGGACGGAGCTGCTAGTTTGGGCCCATGCCGTCCTAGTGCTAGCCCATGCACATGAGTGAATATGAATTAATGTCCAAAGTCATCTCCACCATCCATTCATGATCATGTTGATGTTCACATATGGTTGTTTTGGAGTTTGGAACAACAATTATATTATCACCCATGCATTCTTGTCGTTTCAAAAAATTTAAATGTTTAGTAGATAAGGCCTTGTCCATGTCTTCTTGGCCTAGTTGAATTAAAGCATGAACTGGAACACTAGTGTATTTGCAGTCACAATGCAACATCTTTTCCCAACTGCATCAGTAATCACCTACCTGCCTCGGTGGTTTTTCTCATCCATTATATTGAAAAACTGAAACAAATGGCATGTATATTAGATGTGAACACATGTTTTTTAGTGGTAATGTGGTTGATCGTCAGATTGGTAGGCACTTCCAAATTGCAGTGCTCCATATTTGTTTTATTTGTAAATTAAATAGGCGCTTCTTAATTTTGTGATGTTCTTTGGTTCGAATTGAAAAGAAATGAAAATACATCAAAATTTATTTTTATCTAAATATACAACATTTTAGTTCATTAATTTGTTTACATGAAATATGATATCCAGCTAAAGTATATGGCATGGCTTGTAATTTAGAAGGACATCAAATAGACACGTGTTACGTTGAGATTGGGTTGTGTGCTAAAAATCAAGACATTATTCTTGGTCTCAACTATCATTAGTTGTTGCTATTTGGTTTCTAAATACTTATTGAGTTCCAAAAATGAATACCCTAAACCCTAGTACTCCACATTAACATTAAGTTCTTAATTCTTAAAATTTTAAAAAATCAAGTAAGTATGTGGTCCTATTACATGCACCTCCAATGCCACATACAATTTTTGAACCATGAATGTTAAGGAGAATGAGTGGTACAAAACCAAGGATAAGATTCCCTTCTAAAGTTTTTACTTAGAGAAGGACATTTTTTCTAGAGGAGAAACTCTTTTGAGACAATCAAGTTGAGACCTATTTCTTGGTGAGAAAAAATATTGCAGACAAGTGCCAAATTTACAACATATTGCATTACGTGTGTTATCACAAGATTGTAGTTCTTTTGTGAGTGAGCGGAATTTGGACGACCTTCGGCTTGGTACAAACCAAAGAACGCAATTGGTTATCCTTCTCTCAAATGAAAAAGTTGGTTTTCATTCAGACAAACTTAAGGATGTCCAAGAGCATGGGAACTGATGATGTCATCCAAAAATTAAATCCCAATGAAATTGCCATTACCAAGGTTCCTTCTTTGCCTTCTTGGATGAAGAAAGAGCTCAACCATCTTAACATGTGCCACGGAAACATAAATCTAAGAGTTTGAATGAAGTTTTGACCATGCCAGCTTTTGTAGAAGAATTTCAATTGCAACATACCTCTACTTCAAGCCAAAGCCTTTTTGAAACAAGCAATTTGGAAAACAACATTGATGATGATGATGATGATTTCAGAAGTGGCAGACATGATGACCATTTGAGTAGTTTAGATGATTTAATTGCTTATGGGTCGCAATAATTTGGCAATTTTGAAGTCCCTCATGCTTATTCTCACAAAAACCTCGTTTTAGCCTTGTTAGAACTTTATACAAGTGATGCATTGTAATCCTGAAGCTTACAGTGTACTCTAGTTTTTTACATGAAATTTGTGTGTTTCGAAACGTTTTGAAACATTTCGAATCATTTGTTAAACATGTTTCATTCATTTCAAAATGTAAGTTGCAACTACAGGTGTACATAAGCTTGAGGCCCACACGATGAGCCAAGTCATGTCCACATAGGATGAATGACATGGCATAGATGGAGAGGTGGACCGATTCAAAAGCAAGGCGCATCTTATAACGAGAAAACACATAACAAAAAGCGCAAGGGCCCTTATCATGAAATTATGTTAGTAGGCATATCGTAGACATCCACATTGCCGATCATGTTGGTGTTTGTCATGTGACATGTATGTGTCATGAGACTAGGAGAACACACGTCACTTTGACATGTCATCGCCTCCTTAGGGGCTAGGTGGGGCAAGTTGATGGCCTTTTGAGACCACCAAAAAAAGGCTTGTCATGGTCTTACCCTAAAACCTTGTTTGTAACAACATGACCGCCACAATATATGTTCTACGTAGCAAAGTAATTGTTCGTGAGGACACTTTCAAGTTGGGGAATGGTGTTAAAAACCAAAGTGCATATAAGTAGGGATAAAGCTTGTGAAAACTCTACGAGATCAAAGCAACCACTTGCTTGATTTGCATTAGCATTGACTTCAAAATGTCGATACAAAGATCCAATGAATCTTGGGTGGTTTCTTGGCGTTTTGAGCAAAGGGGCTCACTCTATGTAGTTTTTGACCCAAAGCATTTACACTAAGGTCCAATACCGGCATTGATAACAATATTTCAACGACTTCTCAAGTCCACAAGTTGAGTCCCCAATAAGGGGCGTTTTTCGGACCCCAAACTTCTTGCAACTCAATTTCTAATGTAGACTCACTAGCTGTTTTTTTTAATTCCTTTGTACTAATAGTGTTGTTGCCATCTTAGCAACAAGAAAAGAAAAGACAATTTAACATCCGTGTTTCCACCAATGTGAATTTGAGCCCGTTGGCCCAACTGTGTTCAAGAGTCCCCTTGTTACAAGCTGGGGCGAACCAACCCGTACATTGGTTCCTTGGAGGCAAGGGTTTAGGCATCCGACAAAGAACGAGTGTATGGGTTGGTTTGCCCAAATCCTTGTTACAGTGGTAGAGTTTACTGCCTATCCTTACGGTAGGTGGGCTTCTCGGCATCAAGTATTTACACTAAGGGTTCAATACCAATATTGGTAACAATATTTCAACAACTTCTCAAGTCCCGGGGTTGGGTCCATGACGAAGGACTGGTCTCCGGACCCCACTTTTCTTGAAACTCGAGCCTTAATGTACTAGACCGACCCTTTTTGGTTGCACAACCATTGTTGTTGCCACCTCAACATCAAGTGGGATCACCACCTCCACGTTTGATAAGTCTATCGGAGGCACCATAGCAATCCATTGCAGTGCTCATTCTTGTGATGAGCTAGAGGTCCGGTGCCCTAACTACTTAGGGTAAGTTTCCGTGTACCGTTCGCCCGCTAGATTATAGTGGGTCGGAGGTGTTCGCACGTCGTTAAGTATTAGCCACCATCTAACCACATGCTCACAGTCCGTTACAATGTGGTGGGCCATGGACACATGTTGCTAGACTTTCATGCGCCCACTAAAGGATCTTTAATCTACAAATGCTAGTCACCAAAGGATTAAGACAGAAGAGAACCAATGATGGTCTAGAACTTCCATCCTTGGTAACCAAGAGGAGGAGGTTAGTAGGTGGGCCTGGATTTGAGAAGATGGGGGTAACTACACTAAATATGATATTTAGTGTCACCAATTCTAATTGTCTTGCTCAATACTAATTGTAGATTGTGGTATAGTGTCACCAACACCAAATGTTAACCCAATATTATTTGTCATTCCTTGTAAAAAATCAGGGGGATTATAGATCTACATTGTTGCAATTACTGCACTTACCAAATGACCTTTCATCCAAATTTCAATCATCCATGACAATATTTCATCGCAAATTGCTGACAAGAGAAGGTAAGGTTTTGGCCAAAGGACGAACTCATCCATCATCCATGATAGTATTTGTTCACTTATTCATAAGAAGTATCATCCGAAAAGTTATCATAGTGACATAAAATGCCCTAAAATACACTAAATATCATATTTAGTGTAGTTGGCACATATGAACCCTACCCCACCAAATTCCCTCTACATTTGAGCGGCTTTATCCTTATTCACACTAGAATCCGGTGGGCGAAGTGGCCTACATGGGAACTAACCCTTGGTCATCATTATAAGTTGGCTTTAGGGCTCCACGCAAGTTGACCCACAACCGCCTTCTCGCCACCGTCCAAAATGGGGATGCACTTTTATCTTCCAAGAATCGTCACAACTAACAAGGATTTGATTCGGATCCGTCGCCCGCCCCTTATGCGGCATCTCCTCACGGAATTATGCAGCTCAAACACAAGGAACCAACTCCTCGGCTATGAAAGTTAAGTAGTGTGGACCCCTTGTAACCCTAGCCCGAGGCACTATTTGATCCAGCTTGATCTGATGTGGCAACCCCTGATTGGCCACCACAACAATCTCCTACAATGGGACTTATTGGCTTGAGTGACCGGCGCCACACGTGACGCAAGCCTAAGCTAAGTTATATGAGATTGGCTAAGAATTTGGCTCCTTCTTCCATCATAGCTCATTGTACATATAAGTTATAAGGAAGTTAGTGATAAGTTGCGGGGCTCCTCAAATAAGATTCAGATTGAGCTTGTACATGCACAAAGTTGTGTGAAGTGATGCCATGGGCAAATTCACATGTGATGGATACTACACTAAATATTTGGAGTTACCCAATGCTAGATCTTCTTTTACTATTAATGTAATTGTTTACCAAGTGAATATATTGATGTTTTATAATGCCCAAACAACCAATTTGACTTTTTTTGACCAAGATACATAGGTCATAGTTATAGCATTGCATAATTCCAAACAGTAAGTGACGTTAAATAAAATATTTAGTGTAGTTTGTCCTTGCACTCTCACTTTCATGGACTACATGGGTGATGGTCGAACCAGTTAAGCCTTATTTGAAAGAAGCAGAATAAAAGAGTATATATATTGTTTTTTTCTAGCGCAACCTGGTGTTACATCGTAACTTTCAGCTTGAGCTCAGTTTTATCGTCATCATTACCAAAGCGCTGCGCACTAGATCTACTAGGATTCAATCCAAAAAAACCCAATTTTTTTTGCTTTGCTATATATATATATATTATTTTTATTTTTATTTTTTATTTTTTTGAAAAGCGTTGGAATAGGCTGAGATGGCATCTCATGTATAAAAGAGAAAAAGCATCTTAGTTGTTAAGGGCGCAATGGCCATCCGTAAGATTCTTGGGAGAGTCTCTATTTCATAAGTGGAAGATCCAGTCCCTACTCTTGCTAGGCTCATCAACTTATTACCCAATGCTCTAAAATATATATTTTTTGCCGTATGAAAGCATAAGAGGTTATTAAAGAGTAGCCCACTCCAGTATATGCTTTGATTCACGCATCTACTATGGTAACAACATGCATTTTTATGATATCAAGGTGCTCTCCTTTATTCGAATATTCACCCATAGCTTTGATTGTTATTACTTTTATAGGAGCTATGACATCATTCTTCGCAACAACCACTGGAATATTACAAAACGATTTAAAGAGATGTTTCTTTATGTCCACAAAAATTTAATTGGTTATGATGAATAGATTAAGGTAAGATGGTGCTTCAAATATCATGTTAATTGCTAAGCATATATTTTATTATATATATTTATAGTTGTGTGTATATGTATACAACAATGATTTTGTAAGGAATTTACAAGGATTTCAACACACCAAAGTATGTTGTATTTGAATTCCACATGCAAAAGTTACAAGGATTCAAAGTTTCATTTGCATATGGCACAAAATTAAAATTTAAAACTCGGTGTTGAGGTGGTGGATGTTCCTCTAAGCTATGTGTACTTATATTGTGCAAGATTTTAAAGGTTTTGGTTTAGGGTTGAATGTCGGTTATGGCACCATCCACTTTAGGTATTTGTCGTGGTGAGGACAAGCTACCGTGAGTAGCATGAAACACAAACATGAGTGAAGTGAGGCGCGGGAGCACCAAGACTGTACATGTAACATGCTTCGTTCAATAGTCGATTGGATTGCCATAAATATTGGACATAGCCAATGTTAAGTTGCTCAAGCTCCACAAAACCATCCATCCAAAGTTCATCCACAAATTTCACGTCGAATATGATTTGTGTACACATATGGTAGAAAACTTTATTTGGTTTTACTTATTCAATTTCTAGACTCTTGCATGTGCCTTCAAGGCTTCGTCCTTTTGTTCTCACCGTTGTGGGGATTTTGTTACAATTACTCAAATTGTTTCCAATAAAATGTTGATTCACACTAGAAGAAATCTATGCCCAAAAAAACCGCAGCCGAAATTGGTTGTAGTTCTTTTGACCAGCCTGATCTGCAGTCACTAAATGACTATAGATTCTTCTTTTCCATTTTGCGACTACAATTTTACAACATTTGGGACGTGTAATATACCGTTGGAAAGGCATTTTCAAAACCTTTCCAACGGTCTATTAGACACCCCCAAAAAAACAAATCTACAATCATTTAGCGATTGCAGATTAGACTGGTCGAAAGAACCGCAACCAATTTCGGTTGCGGTTATTTCTGGCATAGTTTTCTACTAGTGCCATCACTCCATGTCGTGTGTTTGGATGGATTGCATTCTAGACCTATCCCCACAACTTCCTTGACATCAAATTCTACTAAAAATCTGACATTGTGAGGAAACAAGCATAAATGAATAACCATTTTGCTCACAAACTAGTGCTACTTTTCAATGTGGGAGTTTCCTTGGAATTTTATAGTGTTGACCATATCAATTCTTCACCACCCCTTCATGACATGTTGTGTCCTCATTGGACAAAAGCATGCCAATTGTAGTCATGATGATTGCCTATGACTCACATGTTGGTAGTGACATAACTTGCTTATGTGTTCTTTGTTAACATAAAATGAAAGTTAATTAGTCGTACGACTAATTCAATTTTGAAGGATTCCCTAAGCCCTTGTTACCCTGTCGGTTAAGGGCAAGTTATGTTAAAGGTAACCTCCGTAATATCGCCCTCCTTAATGTCACTCCTTCTCTTTTTATCCCAAAACCCTAGGGAACTGATGCTCTCAATTCAAATCTCCCTTTTTGTTGTCACATTTCCTTCCCATATATCACGGGTTTTGACATTGAAGTAATCCACCAAAGAATTCAAACCACACACTCGCACGCATCACATTGTCGTCATTATAATTATTATCATTATTGCAATGCTGACTTTGTGTTATTCCACAGTGTCACACACTACACTGATTCTCTATTATCACGCATCCATGTTAACGCTACGTGCCTCTTTAATATTAAGTGCAGTTTGGTTGCCTCATGCCTGATATTAAGGAGGTTAGAGTGTAATTTGAGATTGTACATGCTTTAATTTGGGGCTCACAAACAAATGCTTGTCGTGAATGAATCCTTTACGTGCATTGATGTCAAGGCTTCTTCACACTTGCTCAACTATTGAGCTTGAAGATTGGTGAAGCTCTCAATAGTTCGAGTGTTGGATAAAATTGTCAATTGTAAGTATCAAACTCTCAAAAAATTGCAATTTTGATCTCTCAACTCGAGCTATAGTGTAAAGGGACCATGAGTTGATTGTCAAATAGAAGTTGTGGATGTGGCAGGATGACCACACTAATATGCGCAATTAGGTTGTGTTCATGAATAGGTTGCCTCTTTACCTATGCAAATTACCTTGGGTCAAAACCACATCACATACATTGATAACAATGTCTATCCATCCATATAGAAAACATAATACATCAATAATTATTGTATTATGATATTGTGGTAACAAATATTCAAAATAATGTGAAATGTTGATAAATTTGGTGGCCAACCTAATTGCACGTATTAGGGTTTGTTTACACTACACCGTTTATGGTATTTACTATCACTTACTATTTGGGGCACGCAATGCTATATTTTGTTGTTGCTAAGAATGTGTGTTTTACCAACTATAGTATTTTTTTATCATATAACGACCATACAACTCACTTTGTCTTTGTTGGTAAAAAAAATCAGAGTTTATACTAAAAATCATTGCATTGTGTAATTCCAATAGTAAGTGACACTAAATACCATAAATAATGGAGTGACCACATCCCATGACCGTTGCTTTCTAGATTCTCACATCAATTGAGGAATGTGTGGTGGTCCCATTTTTTTTACACAAGGTCACCAAAAATAAGAGCGAACATGTCAAAAAATGAATGAGAAAGATACATGAAGTCTTACATGTCCATAAATGGATAATGTTTGGTGGCCACCCATATTTTACAGCGAGAGAACCCCAATTAAGTTGCCTCAACATTAATGTCTCGACATTTTCCTAGCCATTCCTATGTTGGATTTTCATTAAAATCAATACGTCTTTGATCTAAATCCTCTTTACACAGTGTCTTGTGACCCCAAACTTTGAGAAGTGATATAAGTTTTTTAGTGGTCATGGTATCGGACCGCCAACCGTGACCATGAGAAATCCTAAATCGCTTTTCCTCATGACTCTTGGTTGCACGTGTAAAACAACCCTTGGTTAAAGTATAATGTCCCCAATCTTGATTCAGGTGTGGTCAGTGGGGTCCCAAAACTGGAGGATGTGGATTGAGGTCCCGAGTCAACCCCATATTGCCTTGGACCGGGTTGTGGACATTCCCATATGTACAAATGTTCAATCATGTGGGGGTGGCAATGGTGGCTTATCCCTTTGAACGTCTAGGAGGACCAAATCGTTCCTCAAGACAACACGTTTTTGTAAAGTGTAAGTTTTAAATTTTCAAGGTTCACCTACTACTACATATCGAGGTTTTTCTTTCATATATATATATATATATATATGGAAACGTAGATAAGAAGCATATAACGGTACCATGAGATCCCACAATTGGTGGTACCAACCAACGTATCAAAAATCAACCTTTTGACTATCATTATGACTTATCATGCAAGATGTGCACACAAAGGTAACGAATCGGGCATCCAAACGGCACCGACATTTGAGTGATAGGCTAGTATGCAAGGAGGTAAAGGCAAAGGTGGAACCGGAGGAGATGTACAACATTATACAAGCTTCACATTGGGAAAAGGAACTTGGTGAGATGATGGGCCACCGGCCAAGAGAAACTAACTTAGACCTCATCAACACCTAAAGCTTAATTTCACAAAACACGATCTCGAAAGACCTCCATTGCATGTCAAAGGTCTCCATGTGAGTATAGGGCACTCATCCATGTGTCAACCAAGTCATCAAAAATCACTAGATGACAAAAATTCGATCCTTCACTGAATAAGCAGTGTGTTCAACTGATGATCAAGTCGTGTAGACCATTTATGTGTGTTTTGTTTTCTTGCCAGAGAAAGGGAATCGATGATGGCATACTTGTAGGGAGACGTTGAAGTTTGCAGAGAGGAGTTTACCACCTCTCTATACTGGACTTGGATTTTATATCAATTTTAGCATGACCAAAAAAATTGACTGGGACATCATGTTGGTGTGATCCATTATTGTTGTACTTTACACTAGTTTGTTTAGTAATGGCATGTTATTGTCATTCAATCCTTCTCTACATTTCATTTTATTTTTTAAATTACTTTCATATCTTAAAGTTTCATGATGCAATGGTCGAGAAATCCACGCATACGACATTCAAAATGGAATAAGGGATGACATTCACATTCTAACCTACATCTTTAACAACATGAAAATCACTCTCTCGTATCTTGACCCCCCCCCATTCCACGTGGAAGTGCTCAGCTAATATAATGCTAAAAGTTGCCCTCCAAAGCTTCAATGACATCAACAAAATCTAGTTTCCTTTTGCCAAAATAGCCGACACGTTAAAATATGTCAAAGTATACCTTGAGGATTGATTCACAATATCAAATTCCCAATATTGTTTGGGAAGATAATTATTTATTCACAATACTCCATTCAATACATGAATAGTATGTCATTTTCCATTTTTCCTTTGAGAGAAATGAAATATTGTGATGACAATAATTCCCATAATTTCCGAGAAATCCCCAACAATGAGAAACCCCGAAACTACCATGACAATGTGGCAATTGGGTTTGAGTAGATAGATAGAGACAACGCCACTTTATGGTGTTTGTGTGAATGCGAGCCAATACTTTTCACATATAATGTCCAATTTGGGTGGAGTTTTTTTTCTTCTCTTAGGGCAAGGTGACAGTTGTGTACAACTTGACTGGATGGATTCGGAAAAAAAATGAGTGCACATGTTGCTTGCTCCATGAAAAAGGGGAAAATCTCCCAAGCTGACCTCAATGTGGCCCCTCCAACTTTGAGGGTGACGGACTTTATCTAAATTTTCTTAAAAAACCACAAATTATTGGGAGTACATTAGCTCATTTTTCAACCACATGACATATTATGAAAAAGTTGCCAACTTTCTAAAGTTTGTGGCATGACCAAAATGGTCATGGGACGAAAAATTTCAGAATTTTTTTGTAGAGGCCCATGATGAAAGGCCTCGTTCATATGTCAAGGTGACCTAGCAAATGTGGTCCAATTGACTTTAATATTTCTCCAAAAGAATACATGGTAATCTAAGTTCACATCTATACAATTGGATTTCAAGAAAACAAAGTCTATTTGGCTACATAATAGAAAATCTCAACACTAGTGCTGGAAATGCCTAAACATGGAACGTGAAGGCTTGAGCGTTTACATGATAACTAAGTGTAATTTGTGGTCCATGGTGTTATATATCCCACGACTTGAACCCCGAGTATTAACAAGTTGGGGATGAGAGAGAGAGAGAGAGAGAGCATACTAGCACACCTCTCATTCATCCAACATAAAAAGCCATTAAATGTTGTTTTTAGTTGATTTGATATTGAACTTAGTTTTGAGAATTTGTATTTTTCTACTCCACTATTAGTTTGGTATCGTCTTTAAAAAAAACTAAGTGTCATTCGGGTATCTATAATGAGGATTTCGCATTTTCAATACCAATAGGGCATGGTTATCTAACGGTTTTCTAGTTCTAATACCATCCCAGTTTGTATACCATGTAAGAGCCTCGCACCTAGGCAAAATCGCCCCCAGTATCGATATGGATTAGAATCGTATTGAACAAGATAATAACTCGGGTATGCAAAGATTCCCTCAACTGGACGTACCCACCATATATTAATATTTGACTAGTATTATAAATTTGTTATCAACGAGTAGGTTCTTTGATACCATTATTGATGTTGTTTATTGATATTGTGCATTCACTTATACACCATAGCAACACTCATCTAGTCCAAGTCATATGAGACGAACCAACCACAAACCTACAAGGGGTCAATATTTATGTTGGATGGATGAAAGGTACGCTTGTATGTGATAAGTACCTTTGTCCATATGATTGGCATGTGGTGATTACACTAGACAATTGGACCAATTATAAGCTCAATTTGATCACCACCACAACATTAGACATGCTTTAGATTATGGTCAATTTCCAAATTGAGTTGGCCCCTTGATTGAAGCAAGCATATTCTTAGTGATATGGTGATGACCCATAGTTGGGTTGTAAACCAATTAAACAACACCAATTAATTCCACTTTCAAATATTAGATATTTCAAACATCATAGTTGCGACTGCAATTTTGACATAGAACTTTGTCGATATGATGTTTTTATATTAGTGGTTAGTTGCCGGTGATTATCAACATGCAATGAATAGTACTCAAGCTAAGTATACCCCAAATGTGGGGAAAACCCTCAATAGAAGTGGCATAGTGCTCAAGGATTCCTGCCCCCTCGTAACATTGATACACATTTGAGTAATGTTATGATACATCGTAAAGTTACGCCAATAACAAGTATTGTTTCCCAATTGGATTTGGTGTAGACGAATGCACTCTTGAGGATGTTGAACCATGCCTCAACTCTCGAACTATTGTAGTTTCCTTTGATAAAAGAGGAAGAAAGAAAGGCATGTTAACGCACGAGTTATCCCACTTCCCAACCGAGTCAATCCATTGAGGTAAGTGGACCTTAAATGGACACTTTTAGCTTTGCACCCACTTATTGTACAATATGAAACATGTGATTAGTGCAAGACGATTGCCAACTCCAAAATGTGACCGTAGCCATTTCCCTTGTATTTTTGTGGAGTTTGTATGAATATCTTATTCATCGTCAAAGCGAAGAATTTTGTGCTCAATAAACGATTGCGTATGTCCCCCAATCATGTTCGTTTTGAGCTTAGAATGGTTAACCAAAGAAATTGTTCGTGGTTCAACCTCTTTTAAAAGCATGTATATTTGGTGTTTGTTCTTATCTCCACACCTAAACCACATACCACTCAAATAGAGGTGTCTGATTATGTCCATGGGCGTGTGAGAATAGATGGGGACACATTTTCTTACAAATTATAAATAAGAAGAAACTACAAGTATAATAGATACATTATTTCATCTTCAATTGACATTTAGATGTCTTTAGACAAACCGGTTGTCCAAATCTAATAAGGGAAGTGCATTTGTGGATACAAAAACATGAAACGACATAAGCAAAAGCACAACTTCGAATGCTTGTATTCCATGTTTGCCAACCACCATATTTGTGTAGTTTGTGGTCCCATGTACGTCATATCGACGGTTCGGATTGTCCAAAATTCATGCATAAATCCAAAATCCTAATCCTATGTGATATAATACTAAAGTAACATCCAAACTTCAAAGAACCAAATTGGTTGAGATTCAACTATCCATGTAGCTTGCTGCAGAAATCAAGCACTCAACCATATGTTGCTAGTAAAATACATATGTACAAGCTTGTGGTAATGTTAGAATATTGGCCAAAAAATCAAAGAAAGGAAAACAAGTGGTTTTCTAAATTTGGAAACTTACATGTACACCATGTCACCATATCATTCAAGAGGGTTGTTTTGTGGGTCACTTGTATTTCTCCACAACAATATGACGTCATCACAATCAATTTCCTCCATGTGAATATCGGCCAATGAACTCCGCATTAGTGAATCGACTGATTCGAATTTCAAACTAGCTAATAGATGACTTTTGATAAAAGTTTTGCTTGGAGAAACCTCTCTCACAATTGTTGATGTAGCAAAACGGATTGCTGCACTAAATAATGTACTTAGTGTTATATGGTATTTTATATCCTTGTGGTAACTTTTCCAATGACATTCTCACTAATGCACAGAAAGAGGTCCCACCTATTATGAACAAGTCTACAAGTATTGTCATTCCATCTTACTTTTAGTTCAGCCATTATCCAAAACCTTATCTACTTCGCAGGGCAATGTGTGGTTGCGTGCTTGCTCTTGCTCACCCACTCTTCTATGGCATAATGCATGAAATCCGTGCCAATTAATGAGACAAACTTTGGCATACTATATTATGCATCCTAAAATTAATGTAATAAGACATTGTCATGGATGATGGAAATTTGAATGAAAGTGTCACATAGTTAGTGATAGTTTTGCAACATTGTAAATCTATAATGCCCAATTTTTTTTTCAAGAAATGACAACTAATGTTAGGTTTACATTTAGCATTGATGACACTACATGGACAATTTACAATAAACATTGAGCAAGATAAATGAAATTGGTGACACTACATAAATACAATAACATATTTAACACTCTCTACCAAGTTTGTGTAAGCCATGCCAATCGATGAAGCCATGATTGCATAGTCTCATGCCTCCCCAAGGAGTTTGGTTGTGTTGAAGTCACCATTTGCTCTGTTTGTGACACTTGGCTTGTCCACCTACGCAACCAAAGTTTCTTAGCTGGACATCCTACGTGGCTCCAGCTCATGGCAAGGCCTCTCATGGTCAAAAGTCTTGGCCTTGTTCTATGTTAGTCTTGCCCAACCTTGTTCTTATAGGCATATTACTCTTAGCATTAGTATAATATTGTATTTAATGTCACTTACTATTTGGAGTTATACAAACTATATATTTTTACTTTTAATGTGTTCTTAATTGAGTAAAGTTGTCAATATTCTACAATGTCCAAACAACCAATTTGCACCTTTGTTGACAAAAAATGAGATATACAATAAAAGGTTATAACATTGCGTAATTCCAAATAGTAAGTGACTCTAAATACAATATTTAGTGTAGTTGCCATTATTGATTGCTCTTCAATATACAAAAGTATATGTTTCTTGTTATCAAGGATCCCACAACATGTATACATGTTGGGCCTTTTCATTGTTACTTTCAACAAAATTGTTATTATTTCTCACATAGTTATTATCATCTCAAGGCACTTGCATGGGCATCTATCTTGCTCATTGTTGAAGACTTCAAACTTATAAAAAGTCTTCCAAACTATTCTTAAGTTCCACATATCATCTCCTCAACATCTCCATGATAGTAGAGAACACTAACAACTTACATGCATTGAATGTATGGAGATCATGTAACTTATCATTCAAGATTGATATTCTAGTGTGAAAGACATAAACTTTTGTGTGTAAAATAAGCCTACATTACGACCTAGTGCAGATGTGCCTAATTCAATGTTTGATCTTAAGCGAACACATGTATTTGAGTGGTGTATGGTTGGGTGCTAATTTAAGAACAAAGACCAGAAAATTAGGTGTTGAAAGAGGTCGAAGTATATGTTCAAAATTCGTTAACCATTCTAGATGCACTAGTCAACATCGTTAGGAGAGGAGACTTATATGATCATTTAATAACTCAAAAATATCACTTTGAATATGAAGAGGATATTCTTACGACTTTAAACATTACGAGGAAAGTGGCTATGGGCAAGATTAGATAGAAGAGGGGGTCATAAACATGCACTAAGGCATGTGGGTGTGATTTGGTTTTGTTTTTCATGTTCTCCAACTTCTGCCAATTAAATTTACACAACAAGACTTGTATTTCATTTGCAAATACCGGATTGAGTATCGACCCCCCCGTGATTTATTTATGATTATTAGAATTGCATGTTTGTTGATTTTTTTAACTGGGTACATAGGTCCTCCCAATTGCTATTGAGTGTAGAGTAGTTATTAATATTTGAAGACATAGTCCAATCTTTTTCAAACATGTGTCTTTACAATGTTTACTCTTTGATTCTCACCAAACCACATACCAATCAAATATAGCAGTCCGATTAAGAAAACAACCCACTTAAAACCCAATCTAGTTTACTTTCACCAATCATTTTCACCGCCTCAATCGTTGGCTTGCCCAGGTACTAGCCCACATTGTAGGAGACACTAAAACTAACTTAGGAGCTAAATTGGGCTAAGGGTTGCTTCACACTATGGCCGTCCAAATCGAGAGGTTGTGGGATTGAATGGCCAAACTTTGTTGAGAGTCCAAAGAAATGGGCTGAAAATAGCCAATCAAAGTTAAGAATTGGAGCCTTTGGCCGGGCATAGTGTGAAGCCTCCAAAGGCCAATCCCAAAGTCCAAACCTTTGGCCATGAACTCCCACAACCTCTTGACTTGGACAGCCATAGTGTGAAGCCTCCAAAGACCAAGCCCAAAGTCCAAAGGAAGAAGGAGCATCCCACTTTATTCCCTGCCCAAAACAACCCCTCCAATCTAACGGCCAAGATCTCGTCAATTTTTCATTTTTTTATGAAGAAAAATCGACGGCCTCTCGACCATAGTGTGGGTTTCCAAACCTATTCGACCCAAACTTCCTTCGAGAGTCCGTTGCCTTGGTCAAAAAGTATTGCCATGTAGGCATTTTGGAAAGCGACGGCCTCTGGACTTTGGCCTCTAGTGTGAAGGGTCAAGAGGCCGAATACTTTGTTTCTTGCAACTTGATTAGTAGAAATCAACAGCCTCTCGACCTTGGGCCATAGTGTGAAGGACTGGGGCGAAACAACCCGTACATTGGTTCCTTGAAGGCAAGGGTTTAGGCACCCAACAAGGAACGAGTGTATGGATTGGTTTGCCCAAATCAGTGTGAAGCGGCCCTAATAATCCAAATCTATGCTTTTGCATGTTTCGCCCTAATTTGGCCTCTCCCTCGTAGAACAAGGGCAAACTGCTCCGCCAGGTCGCAATTTGAATCATGTACGGAAGCCATTTATGTGCTTACTTATAATGATTATTGGGGATTGAAACCATACTACTTAATTAGGTATGTGTCTGTGGGATTAAAACCCATCATATTTTGAATCCCAACATCTAGGTTTAGAATGTTACCAGTATGTAATCAGGGCCATAGATGTTAGTGAACGGATATTCAAGATATTCCCATCCACAGTCAAGTATTTCATGAATTAGTTCCTTGTGTATTCAAGCAAATTATGTCTATTAAGGGAAGATCTAGACTCTGGAGAGAGGGTTTGTCCCTCTTTCCCTCCATACAAACTACACTAAGTATGATGTTTAGTGTCACTTACTGCTTGGATTTACATAGTGCTGTATGTTTTTACCATTCATGTAAATTTGTTTACAAAGTAAAGTTGCAAATGCTCTACAATGTCCAAACTAACAATTTTACATTTGTTGGCAAAATATGAGATATGTAGTAAATAGATATAGCACTACGTGTTTAAAAATAGCAAGTGACTCTAAATATCATATTTGGTGTGCTTTAGATTATAAGTTTTTGCTCAACCCCCTTAAATGTTACCATACGAATACAGGTAAAGTTTCATGATAACTACCACAAATAATGGGATTTTGTTTCCCAACACCTATCATGGGGGGAGAGACAAAAACTCGATCCTATGAGGTTTTTGTTGATTCGTCCTCGTTTAACTTCAAGATATTAATCTAGAGTCTACGAAATGTTCAATTGGACTAAAGATGTCAACCCTTGAGCTCTACAAAACAACCAATGTCCCCCCCCCCTTTTGATAGGTGCTATGGATAGAACTTAGGGCCGGTTCACACATGGTCTCAAGTCCTAAGTCCCAAGTCACTCGAGGTCAATCTATGCAATCTTAGCCGTTGAGAGGATGGAAGTTGGGACTTACCACTTCACACGAGGTCCCAAGTATGACATGGATGCCCACATGGCAACACTTTTTGGACGCAAGGCTCGGGACTTGTGTTGAGAGTTGGGTCGAGCATAAAGCTAGACCCAACTCTCGACACAAATCCCATGAATATTTTTGCATCAAATACACCCTAAACTATGTAATATCAACCTCCATAATGTCACACGCTCCCTAATATCCCGAAACCCTAGGGAACGGATGTTCGTAGTTCAAATATCACTCCATATTGTCACATTTCTCTCCCTTATATCACAATATTTGTCATTAATGCAAACCACCAAAGAAGTCAACCCACACCCTCGCATTGCGCCATGTGTCAACATGTGGAGTGTCACCTTCTTATTCTTATTTCTTCTTCTTATGTCACATGTTGAATGTTGGTGCATGCGTCTGCCACATCGCCCGGGAAGGCCGAGTGGAGTGGACCACACTAGCGTAGGTGACGGGAGATCGAATTCAAATTGTCCTCACATCTCCTTTGTGTTATTCCATAATGTCACATGCTACACTAATTCTATAGTGTCACGCATCCATGTTAACACTACAAAACCCCGTAATATCACGTGCACTTTGGTTGCCACAGGTGTGATACTACAGAGTTTAGAGTGTAATCAAGATCCGACTTTAATGATAATTAACCATGTTTTAATGGTTTCTTGAGGCCGAAAAGTTGGGGCTTACAAACATGAGTGGGAGTTGGGGAGCCCATGTGAACCGGCCCTTAGCACCTAGAGGGACATGAGGGGTTCTCGGGTTGTACAATAACATGCTATATTTGTGCTACTAAAGATCACATAGAACATGGAATTGAGATTGGTTGATAAGAATGTTGCCCATCCCAATACCATTCCAAGATTTGAGTGCTTAACCTATAATATAGGTGCTCATGTATGGATATGATCGTGAATATTTTCATGTGCTTTTTCGATGGGTAGATCCAAACCGTGGATAGCATGCTTTTCTTGGGTAGGTGGGGGGTTGATAACTGCATGACACGTGGCATGCAAGGAGCCGAAGGCTTAGTGCCAAATGCAGTCAGTGGTATAATTGGATATTTCTAAAAGTTCCTTCCGATTGCTGCACAAGTACAAATCTATGACCTCTAAAGATTGGGGCGGATATTTTTGTCCATATAGTCATTGTTGCGTGACGACACCATCATACACAATCACATTATGATTTTGTAGTTTTAGACAAGGGGACGGTTGAACATTTGTGTGAACAATTCTAACTCCACAATGGTCTGAGATGACCTTAAATTGTTGGATGACACGGGGGGTTCACTCCATGTCAAGTTGAACACCACGTGCGGCCAAAGTTTGCTACCCCTATATTACATGGAATAGATAAATTTAAAAATTATGATATTTTTTTACATATACATAATCATTGATAATATCTTTTGTATATTTTTTTGAAATTTTTAGTCATATTCATTTTTGTAGTAATTATTTTAGTGCAATTCTGTGTCATTCTAGTTAGAAACGGTATGTTTTATTAAAAAAACATATCATCAAATTTGGTTACTATTTTTTACTATGTAATAGATACCGTGTATATCTACTCATGAAAAAAAATTGATCAAATTTTGACCCATTTTGGTGATGCAACTTACCAAAAGTAGATTTTTTTTGGCCGCACGTGGTGTTCAACTTGACAATGGAGTGACCCCCCCGTGTTGGATGATGGTGGAGAGATACCCAAATCTCAAGGAAGAGGTTGGCGGTTCGATTCCCGGCTGTGAAATCTCCTCTCTACTTGATAGAAACTTGTCAGGTGGTCAACTGCCTCATGTGCTTTGGCATTGGCATGTCGGCCTTCTGTCTCCAAAACAAATCTAACTCCACAACGCTTCCACCAATACGGTCAGATCTAACATAAGAGGTGTTGATTATCTTCAATGAGCTTCTGAAGTGGATTGAAATGTTTTAGACCCTTCACAAACTTGGCAACACTTTTAAGTTTTGTATCTCATCTTTCTTCAAGCTTTTTGCACATTGCTTAGGTATTCTACAAGACAATTTAGAATACATGGCATATGGATTCAAGGCATACACTCGAAGCTCTATTGATTTTGTCTTCCACACAATTTTGAACTTGAACATGAAAACTATGGATATTTAGCACAACACATTACCTAAGCATAAAGAGGGTAAACCCTATAGGTTGATGATTGAGGTTGTAACTTTTTTACTATGAGGAGACAAACTTATATGAAAAAACACCAAATTAAAAAAGATAGTTAGACAAAGATTTTCCTTGCGGGATGGTCCCACCCACCCTCCCGGGTATTGAAAGATACACAAATATGTAGGAGAATGGAATGACCTACGAACAAGACGATGTGCTAAGAAGTGACTAAGCTTGAAAGTAATCATAGAATTGCTCAAGAAATGCCCAACTCTCTCTCTCTCCATGTGCCCAGTTGCTTAAAGAAGTACAACCCTATTTATGATTTACATAGCATCTACAATTGTTTCAAGAAATCGATGATAACCAATGGCACATCTCTACTCATGATGATAGATCAAACATAAGTTGCCATTTATTAACCAATCTTTGATATACTTAAAAACAAGCATAATTGACCATGGTGAGTGGATGACTAACCTCATTTTAACAACAAGTTAAAAAGGAGGGATTCCGGAAAATTACCTTGCTTAGGTATTCCAATATAAATCTCAAACCCTAAAACTAATAACTCTCTCACTCTTATTGTGAGCAAGTGAAGCAAGAGGCTTGGAGTATTTCACCGGATCAATATAATTGTGCTAAGTGTGTGAAGAAAGAGGTTCTTTCAAACAAGGAGAGACTCAACGTGGCAAAGAAAACATATTTGAATGTTCACATGTTTGTTGTAATGGGCACTCTTATTTTCAACACGCTTGAAAAGCTTGCCCTTGAACGAAACACTATATTTTAGTGGTGACAACGTTAAACTTAACAATATTTAAGGTATGGAGGTTATGGGCATTCCATTGAGACATGATACATTTACACCGCACCCATATTTTGTTATTACTCATTTGATTGAATCCCTAACTAGGGTTACATAAATAATTGAAAGCAAGTAGGTTACTTAGCTTCCATCATCAACATGTACATAGAGTAGAGGTGCCCATAACCAATCACTTAGGAGATTTTGTTCTAAATATGGAGAGTATAATATATTCCCATGTAGGAAGATAGAAATAAGGAGGACTACAAATTTGTTGGTAATTTTATTTCTTAATTACTTTGATTCTTGAAAGTCAAAAGTTGGCCCAACCACATTACCAATATCTAGAGTCTATCAATACCACTCATTTTGAGACGAATTCCTCCTCACTTTAGCACTCAAAACCGGGACATGTGTCATGGCACTATCGATTCCCTAGTGCTACCATAATTGAAGTTGGAGACTTAGGTTAGTTTCCACGTAGGCCACTCGCCCACCATATTCTAGTGGAAAAGTAGATGCCACCATGTCGAATCTAACCCTTAGAAACCGTGAAACATGAAGCCTTATTTAAACCACCAATGAAAAAGAAATTATCAAATCAGTCTTAGCCTAATCAAAATTATGACACCCTATAGAATGTTGATGGGGTCTTGATTGAGAATGGACGCCTCTACTCCACATAGTATTACATCACAAATTGTTCAATTATGGTCCAATACGATAATATCACATCATGTACATACATATGATTTCATACTTAGCACAAATTGCAAGTGAGTTGCAATTACTCGAGGTTTATTAATGGTGGGATAAAAAATCTACCCCACCTTCCAATGTCTTGCAAAATAAAACAAAAACAAAAACAATAAATTAATTGAAAGAAAAGAAAAGATCAAGCTTTATATTTGGTTTGCATTTGCCTCAAAAATCTCTCTCTCTCTCTCTCTCTGAGCCCAATTTGAACCTCAAGGCATTAGATGAAGATGTTTGACATACACACCATATATATCTACATGTGTGTGTGTATAGAGATATATATCTATCTACACACACACATATATATCTATACCTCTCTATATTTCTATATCTCTCTCTCTATATATTTTATATCTATATCCATATATAAACATATAAATATAAACATATAAATATAAACATATAAATATAAACAAAATAGAAATATAACTATATCTATATCCATACATATCTACATATATATAGTTATCTCTATATATATATATATAGATATAACCATATCCATATATATAGTTACATCCATATATACCTATATATAGATATAGTTATATCCATATACACCTATGTATAGATATAGCTATATCCATATACACCTATGTATATATATAGCTATATCCATATACACATATGTATAGATATAGCTATATCCAATGTATGCCTATATATAGATACATTCATATCCAATGTATACCTATCTATAGATAGATATATCCAACATATAACTATATAGCCAACATGCACCTATATATATAGATATATACAACATGTACCTATATATATACACAACATGTACCTATATATATGTCCAATGTGCACCTATATATAGACATAGCTATATCCATACGTATCTATATATACATATAGTTATATCGATGCACATATATTTATAAATGTTGGGTGCTAGTGGTCCCTAAAGCGACTTCATCTAGAATCAACTAATTTAACATTTAAATTCTCCCAATTGGACCAAATAGGCCATGCAATGGTTGCTTGAAAGCACATTTATGGTGTGAACTTTGTGCAAATATGAATTGAAACATTATCAAAAAGATATTTGTGTCGAGATTAAGGCTTATTGTTACGATGGGTTGTTTCACTGATACTAGTTAATTTACTTTTAACCAACTTCTACTTATTCAAGCATGGGCTAAATGTGTTGCTATGTGTATCCAAGTCAAAACTTGCTATACTTGAACACTCAATCTTGCTTTTTCTTTTTTAATACAAAGGGTTCAAGGTATTGCAATGGAAGAAATTCGTAGTTGCAACTCAACAAGAATTTTAAGCCACATACCTATCCAAGTTAGCATCACATACTTCTTAGCCCCACTCCCAAGGAGTTCACTACCTAAAGGATTTCACCAATGATTTGAATGCAAAGGGGTGCTTTTATCAAAGGGAAGCTATAATGTAAAAGCATATTATATGAATATTCCATCAATTCAGATGATGTTGTGTAAATAATCATAATACCATTAATCAAATTTTGCTTGAAGTACCTTATCTTATTTATAGCCTTCTTCATCACATTGTCAGGTACCTATACCAAAATTTATACTTTACAATCTTGACGTCTAATGAATTTTAGGATTTCTCTATTTGATTGTTCATAACATTATTCAGATCCATAACAATGTTCAGTGGATTGACAATATTATGCAAAATATTCCCCACATTCATCTTGAATGATAGAATATTTTGTAGAATATTGTCAGTCCCACATAACATTGCTATGGATCTGAATAATGTTATGTTGATGAATGCATAATTGACAATCATTGTGAACAAATACCCTCTTAGGCCCCACTACTCCCCGATCTTTGAATTTGGCATATTTTCTTATCCTTATGGATTTCATCACCCGAGACTCGGCACCGAGTCCCCATTTACATGTAATGAGTAGGATATGCTTTACACGAGTCGTTTCATGTGGATAAATGACTACTACATAAAGTCCACTGACTTGGAGCAATGAATAGTTCCTCTAATCTTGGGGAGGACTCACCTAAAAGAGCACTGCAGATGATAGAAAGTGGAGCCAAGTTGTGCCCGGCTTTTTACCAAGTCTTTAATACCCAACTGCATTATGACACCTGGCATACACGCCATGTAATCCAAAGAGATGAGTTGGAAGGAAGTTGACACGTGGATGGGGGAACCAATGACAGTGAAAGTGCAAACCGTTGGAGGACTCGACTACTGCAGAGTTAATTACAACAGGCCTTGTGGTATGATTCGATTTCTCCGACATTCTTGACAAGGAGACAAGTCTGTCAATGGCCCCCCGGGCCAGGACTCCACTTCACCTAACTCTCATCTTTCTTAACTTCCCTTGTTGCGGGGCCTTTCAACGATTTCCATGTTCCCATGTTCCCATGTAAAAGTTAGTATAATACCATGCCCACACTAGGGCTAGTCACTGGTCTTGGGCGGTAGCAGTACGAGGAATTTCTCTTGATAGGGAAAGTGGGCTGGGGCGAACCAACCCGTATATTGGTACCTTACCGGGGAGGGCGAACATCTGGGGATTCGTGGCACTCACTTAAAATCATCCATCCTAGATATCGTGGATGAAGTGGCTTCAATAAAAAAAAGCCCCCCTATGGGGTTGAGGGCCGATTCATTCGAATGTGACATCACTAGACATCCGGTGAGGTACCAATGTACGGGTTGGTTCGCCTTGGCCGGGAAAGTGTATATCTTTCTTAAATTTACTACTACCAATAATAATATTCGTCCTATTCATAGTAACCTCACTAGATGTAACTTACTGCATTTTCGCCAGTGCATACAAGAAAAAAAAACTCCTTTGAAGATGACAACTCTCCCATTAGTGGAGACTAGTCGTTGGTCCTAGTGTGGGGGTAGGGTATAGGTTCACATGGGATCCCAAGTCCCGAGTCTGAAGGCCCACTCGTGTCAACAAGTCCCAACATGGAGGCAAAGTCCCAACTTTTGAGCCTCAAGAGCCCATTAAAGAGTATGATTTATATGGGATTTGAACGATTCACGCAAATGAATTCTTGGGACTTATGTTGCCAGTTGGGTGTAGCTTTTTGCTCAACCCTACCCTCAACACAAGTCCCGAGCCTCACCTCCAAATAGTGTTGCCATGTAGGCATCCATGTTGTGCTTGGGGGCTTGTGTGAAGTGACAATTTCCAACTTCCATCCTCTCAATTGTTGAGATTGTACGGATTGACCTCATGTGAACTAGGAAGTAGGACTTGTGACCATGTGTGAACTGGCCCTTAGCATAAGTTAGTTGATGATCAAATAATGTGGGTCCCAATACCGGTCACATTTTAACTGCACGTGGATACTCAACCATACGAACCTAGCAATTTTTTTATGACAATTTATCTCCTGCAACCAAATGTTGTATCCCAAATTCCATATTTAAAAAATGGATGAAATCATCAATTTTGGTAGAGTTTTATTTTTGAAGAGGATGAAATTGTTGGATTATGGATGTTTTCATCTTCATTTTACATACTCGAGGCTAGGGCAATGCTATTTGGACCCAACATCAATAAAGTTTGATGCATGTCTAATGAGCTATGACCGCTACTATTTTTGTTGTTGTTGAAATAAACATGAGATCACCGTGCAAATCAAGTCAACATGCATGTAACTCACAAAATTTCATGCATTTGTAGACTTGATGTAAAATAACACTGGTGGATGCAAGACCGTGTTTTTTTGTGTGAGAGACACAAATCTCACATATGTGTATTCTAACAATACACAACCTTATGCAATTTTAGCTTGAAACATCAATCCCTAATGGCCAAGGTGGACATTTTCCCGTCCGAGTAGTCACCGTTGCACGACCATACCAATATGCACATCTACATTATACTATTTCGATTGTGGATACGTGGACGGTTGAAACTTTGTCTGAAAAATCCTAACTTTACAAACATGCCATTTGTACAGTCAAACTTACCATAAAAAGTGCCGATTTTCCGCAATAAGATGATGAATTGAACCGAACCGTTTTCGACAATTTTGGGAAGGTTTCGCTTTGGCCTTTTAGGGGGTAAGGGTTGCGAAGGAAGTTAAGCTTGGGCTCGTGTGACTCATGGGCACAGTGCCTGCCGTAAAGGAAAGTGTGATGGGTTTGTGGTGGCCATTCATTCCTGTTCACTGAAGGCAATCTGAAAGAGGAGAGCGATTGGCTGGAGCTCCTGCACAAAATCAGCTGCAGTCAGTGGAGTCGGAGTGAGTATAGCATGTAAGCTTAGGTGGGGAGTGAACTAACCCTCAAGGTCCGTAGAGTAGGGTGACAAGAAGTGCCATGGGCAGGCCCAGGCCCAGGTGGAAAAGCCTGCGGCGGCAGTAAAGACAAGCCAAGCCGCCTCAGGCCGCGCGACAGCCACCCAAATTCGCTCCCGTCCCGGGCAGCCCGTCATGGCCCGTCACGATTCCGGGACTGGCGGCGGTTCATGGGCTGGTCACACGCCCCGAGGGAGATGTCCCAACGCCCGTCAATGCCTGTCACTGCGACTGGTGTCTCCCCTGACCCCAAGACTCGTCCTGCGGCCCGAGGGAGGTGTTCCCGACGCCCGTCAGAGCCCGTCAACGCGACTGGGGGACCTCCCTATAACTCGTCATGCGCCCCGAGTTGGAATGTGTCCCGGCGCCCGCCCGTTAGCGACCCGTCCCGCGGGCGTCTCCCGACTCCCGATCGCCTTGGACGCGTCGCCGACCCATCCAGAGGTGGGCATTGGCCTGTCGCGGAGCCCGTCCCTCGCCCCGTCACGACCCGAGTCACCCGACCCGACCCGACCCGGCGCCCGCCTCGGCCTCGGTGCGTGTGGCCCAAAGGCACAAAGGGAGCGAGAGGGCGCCCATCAGCAGCAGAAGGCGAGTCCAAACTCCAGAGAATTTACGCTTCTCCCTTCACGCCCTCCGCAGCACAAGAGCGCACGGACGGAGACGGAGAGAGAGACGGAGAGAGAGAATTAGAGAGAACAAAAGAGGCAGAGAGAGATAGAGGCGCGCGAGAGAGAACGGAAGCGGCGAGGGATTGTGGTTGTGAACATTGCAGAGATCACGGTGGGAGGGGGACGCAGACGCGAGAGAGCGCGAGCGCAGAAATTTGGATTGGAGGTGGAGTTGAGAGAGGGAGAAGACAGGAGGAGGGAGGAAGGACGGGGTGCTGTATGTCTGAAAGAAGAGCAGGACTGGGGAAGGAGAAGGTTGGAGGCGGGGCGCTTGCAAATCCCTGTCAATGGCCTCACGTGCGGGCGCGCAGACGCTTTGCTGCCACGCGCCCGCCTCTCCTCATTTGGATACAAGAACTGGAGCGGTCACAGCAGAAGGCACTGGCATTGCTGTTGCAGCAACAGCAGCAGGAGCAGGGAATGTTTCCTCTGCATCCGCATCGGCATCAGGGGCGGGAGGCGGCTCTCTGGAGCCTGTACCCGCATCCGGGGAGGTAGATTTGGTAGGCGACAATAACCATCAACAACGTGCCCACCTTGATAATCACCCGGAGCTTCACCGCCTCAATGCCAAGCCTGCACCTTTCGTATCCCTGGATTCCGCCTCCGCCATCGCCACCACTGCCAAAGGTTGTTGTCCTCAGCGGGGATTGCATCTCTTTGTTGTTTGTTTGTTTTTATTTGATTTTTATTTTTAATCCAGTCTTTCTCCATCTCTCGCGGGTCGCATGTTACGTCCCAATTGCCCTGGACTTGGTGAAGATTCCGAAGTTCGGCATTGCGTCCAGCTATGGTGATGAGAAATCCTCATCATTGTATTGCATTGAGGGTCTCGTGGAAGCAAAAGACATGGGAGAGGGAGAGGCTCTGGGTTTTGCGACATAGCGTAATCCAGAATTTTCATTCTATTTCCGAACTGATCTCGCAATTGCCTTCTTTATGTCTCCATCTGAGTGCGGCAGATGGGGAAAGTATGGGTTTTGCGATGGAGCGTAACCCCGAATTTTCATTCTATTTCCGAACTGATCCCGCAATTGCCTTTTTAATGCCCCCATCTGAGTGCGGCAGACGAGAAAGTAATTGCTCAGGGTCTAATTTTGGTGTACATCATAGGCCTTTGTCGAGTTATTTCAAGCCAACCGGCGAGACGGTGGCATTGTAGCAAGAGATTGGGAAACCAAATTGGCGCTCACGGTTGTGTATGCGTTGCCATTGTATGTACAGGACCTGGAATTCCGATATTGCGTTCGCAATCAGCACATCCGCTGGACCCACTGAGCCCGACGGAGATTGCCGTTGCCATAGCCACCGTCAGGGCAGCCGGTGCCACTCCAAAAGTATGCTCGCCTTCATCTTTGTCTTATTGCAAATTTCTCAACTTGAATTGAATCTTGGGGGTTCATAATGTCTGTCATGCACTTCACATTGCCATGCCGCTGCAGGAAAGCAGTTGATTTACGTGCTATGTGTTGCGCCTGCTGTCGATTTGCAACGGAATGTAATGTGATGTGATTTGTGACGAGCTTGGGAACTGCGAACTCTTCGCTTGATTTGATTGTTTTGACGGCCTTGAATTGATATTCATTGTCGATCCGCGGCCTGGGATGGGATGGGATGTTTTCTGGAGGAATTGATATAGTCTTGTCTGTTGAATAGAAAAGGATTGCCTAAGTTCGTCCATCGGGGTTTTGGAAATTGAGGTTCATTGATGTCTATCCAACATAATTAATTGGGATCTGCAGTGCAGGTGCGAGATGGAATGCGCTTTGTCGAGGTTGTGCTGAATGAACCAGACAAAAACGTTGTGGCGCTTGCAGATGCGTACTTCTTCCCTCCATATCAGCCTACTCTGTTCCGCCCGAAAGCTAAAGGAGGGGCGATTTATCCTTTGCAACTGCCCCCAAGGCAGGCAAGGCTGGTTGTGTACAACAAGACGACCAATGAGACCAGTGTCTGGATGGTGGAGCTCAGTGAGGTCCATGCTACTGCACGAGGTGGCCATCATCGTGGAAAGGTTCTCTCGACAGAAGTTATTCCCGATGTTCAGCCACCTATGGTAAGTATTGATTTGAGGCATGCTGGGACAAGACACGGGTTGTTTAGGAACTGAGGCTCTAGAGTTTTTAGTTGTCGTTGTATGAGACCTGTTAGACTAGGTTACATTTCATGGACCTGGAATATCAGAAATTCTCCGGGTACATTGCAATGTATATCTGCAAAACACATGAAAGCAGTATCTTTCACATATTACTGGTAGATTGCACAAACCCTGGAGGGTGCAATCTGAAATCTTCATTTTGATATAGGATTTCTTTATGAGGTAAAATAGAAAAAGTTTGTGTTTCCTTTCAACATGGTGCATTATGCAGAATTTTCCTTTAGTTCAGATGTGGGTGAGTCATGTACTGATATCGAACATGGCTTGGGAAACGGCAGGATGCAATGGAGTATGCCGAATGTGAAGCTGTAGTGAAGGAGTACCCCCCGTTTGTGGAGGCCATGAAGAAGCGGGGTATTGATGACATGGATCTTGTCATGGTGGATCCATGGTATACTGCCTTCCAGCTTGTATAATTAAGTACAAATTGTTCCAATAGTTGAAGAAATCTTGTCTCAGTCAGGAACTTGGTGATAGTTGTGAGTATTAATATTTGCAAACGATAACTGCCTGTTTGTCACCAAAGAGTATAATGTGAGCTTCCTGGTGTCTGGTATCTTAGGGCTAAACTAGGTTTATGAGTGATGTGTTTTATATACCATTTGCCTGTGGGCCGTAGAGAAATATAACATTCAAGGTGCTTTAGTTGATAAGTAGTCACTTTGAAGTAGTGTGTGTCATATGCATGCTTACCTGGTGGGGTGAAGCACTTTCAGCATTGGCCCTTGAAGTGTTTAGGGTTCTGCATGACAAGTTTACAGGTCTGTGCTGCTGTTGCCCTTGCAATTATGTATGTTGTCAGTAGTTAATCAAGTACAGTTTCAGTGTTTGCTGTTCTACACTTTCTTTTAATATTGGAGATGTTGGTTTCATAGGTGTGTAGGCTACTATGGAGAAGAAGACTCTCCAAGTCGTAGACTTGGGAGACCATTGGTATTCTGTCGAACTGAAAGCGATTGCCCCTTGGAGAATGGTTATGCTAGACCTGTTGAGGGCATCCACGTGCTTGTGGACATGCGACAGATGGAGGTTTAGCTTGCTCAAGCTTCTTTACCTGCAGAGTTTGTGTAGTCTGTGGTGGGGTGTTTGGATTCATCAAGTTCAGTATTATGGAGATTGTAATGCAGCTAAAACTGAGTCTGCTGAACCTGTAGTTGCCTAATTAGCCTCCCTTGTGAGATAAGGGTTTACTGTGGTCAAATTATTTTCTTCTTTAATTAATAGCAGGGGCTATATATATATATATATATATATATATATTGGTCTGGAATTGAAACTGAACTTGATGATGTTGGCAGGTCATAGAGTTTGAGGACCGGCATGTTGTCCCTTTACCACCTCCGGACCCCTTGCGCAACTACACAGCTGCAGCGTCTCGTGGTGGAGTTGACCGCACTGACATCAAGCCCTTGCTCATCACCCAACCTGAAGGGCCTAGCTTCCGTGTCAATGGGCATGCTGTGGAGTGGCAAAAGGTAGTTCAGGATGTGTGTTGGTGAACTACTTGACTCCTTTTTGTTGCAAGCAGTCTCCTGTAGTAGTTTGGCTACATACAGCGATACATGAAATAAGCAGAGCAGTGCTCACAGTTGTAATTTGTAGACCACATGCCCACCTCTCCCTTGTCGTGGCCAATTTTTATCTGTTACATTTCCATTATCTCTATGAATTCCCCAAAACTGATCTGCGATGTTTTGAGCGAGCAGTGGAATTTTCGTGTGGGCTTTACACCCCGAGAAGGCTTGGTTATCCACACAGTTGCCTATGATGACGGCAGTCGGGGCAGGCGGTCAGTGGCACATCGCCTGAGCTTTGTCGAAATGGTTGTTCCTTATGGAGATCCACACGATCCACACTATCGGAAAAATGCATTTGATGCAGGAGAGGACGGGCTTGGCAAGAATGCTCACTCTTTAAAGCGGGTGAGTTATTGGCTTGTCTCTGTGGTCAAATCACACCTTTTCTTGACATCTATCTTCGTCTAAGTACTGCTGCTAGCTTTGATAAGTTGATCACGGTGCTCAGATTGTGAGTGAGCATTGATGCTCTGTGCTGGATACTGTGACATCTGTGAGTGTTTCTTACTGTTGATTCCAGCATTGGCTTCCTTTCTTGTGAACAATGCAGGGATGCGATTGTCTTGGTTACATCAAGTATTTTGATGCACATTTCACAAATTTTCTTGGAGGAGTGGAGACAGTGGAGAATTGTGTATGTATGCATGAAGAAGACAATGGCATACTGTGGAAACATCAGGACTGGCGGACTGGTATGACTGAAGTTCGGCGATCACGGAGACTTACAGTCTCCTTTTTCTGCACTGTTGCGAACTATGAATATGGATTTTTCTGGCATTTCTATCAGGTTTCTAGTCAACCCACTTATGTTCATTTATAAATGCAGGTATTAGTGTCACATTGCAGGTTGTGAGATTCTCTACAATATTGTTCCTGGAAGTGGCATATTTTATGGGTGGTGGCTGTGAGGCAGTCGATGAGGGCTATAGAGATTGAAAGATTAATCACAATCCGAGACGTGGACATCCTTGTGACGGGTGGTATTAAATTGATACGACTTCAGAAAATTTAATAGCGCTGGGACACCCTAAATGTTGAAGACAACAAAGGAAAGTACTGTCTGTGTACTGTAACCATGTACTTCCTCTTGATTTTGATTAATTCATAGAGGTAGGCTGCTAAGTGCCTCCGACCTTCATATGAAATTACCTTCAAGGCAGAATTTTTAAAGTGACGTCTATCTGATAGGACTTTTAAGAAATCAAGGTTTCACATGTCCCGAAAAGCCTTCACGAGAACTTTCCAGTCTGACCTGATCAGGCATCTTGATGCTGCAATGTGCTCAAAATTTCTGAAAGAAGAGTTACTTCTATCTTTATGGTAGTGGGACAGGTTGAAGCTCTCTACAGAAACTTGTTAGCTTTAAGGGTGGTTAGAAGCGATTCCCTTTATTTTATTTTATTTGGTTAGGATGCTGATTTGTGCTGATGGGGATGATGATGGTGACAGGATGGGCACATTGAGGCGGAGGTAAAACTGACAGGTATCTTAAGTCTGGGAGCCTTGAAGTCAGATGAAAATCGAAGGCATGGAACTGTGATCGCTCCTGGCTTATATGCCCCAGTGCACCAGCACTTTTTTGTTGCACGTCTTGACATGGCTGTTGATTGCAATCCTGGCGAAGGATTAAATCAGGTGCAGAAAGCAGCACATTTGAAAATTCTCCAGACCAATAGTGTGGCTTATTGCGGTGTCTAGCTTACATGCAGCATAAAATTTGGCATTGTTGCACAAGTTTGATCTCATGATTAGATTTTCACAAAGCTGCACGTTGACTCTCATTTTTACTCAAGATGCTTAGTAAGCACATCCATTTAGGTGCAAGGTTACATTCTTTCCTTGTATTAATCTGCTACAAGTGTATCTATGGTTGATGCTCAACTTCTAAGTCATGGAGAATCGATTTGGGTCTACACAGAAAGTTACATATGTCTACTCCAAGCATTTCTGACAAAATTAATTTTCAGGTTGTTGAAGTGAACATGAAAGTTGAAGAACCAGGACCAGATAATCCTCATAAGAATGCATTCTATGCTGAGGAAACACTTTTGCACTCAGAGGTGCAGGCACAGCGAGATTGCAATGCACTATCTCATCGCCATTGGATTGTGAGCTACTTTTAGTCCTTCCTTCGTTTTTTGCTTGTAATGGTCAATCTGAATTGCTGTTACTCATGTTTCTATAGACAAGCAACAATTGAAAATTAAATCTAAGGGTATTGTAACTATGTGTAAACACATGATATTGAAGTTCATGGTACAGATTATAGTGAACGGTCTTGTATTTATTTACTGTAGAATAACGGTCAAATGGAGTTGTTTGTAATTTGGATTTCGAGGGGGGTCATAATCCTAAACAAAAATTTATATCGGAAGAGTCATGATATGTATCAGCAAAGGTAACCAGCTATACATGCCACTGTAATACTGAATCATCAAATTAGTTCATAAATACTCTGGTATTATGGTTGGTGGCTGGATTTCGGTTTAAATTTGAGTGGTTTGCTCAAGATGACATGACGAACTGTAACTCCTTTGATGGCACGGTTTTCATTCTTATTTTTGGGGTAAGCAAGTTGTACTTGTGATATTTCACTCCTATTGTCTCGGCAATTGGCAATCCTTTTCAGCTTTTCAGTCAGAACTTTAGTTACAGGTGGCTGTGAGTCTCACCAGTGTAAAAAGACATTGGCTGTTTCAACAAATGTACGATTTGTTAGTATTTATTTGATGCAAAATCTGTCTTGCTGTAGGTACGGAACACAAGAACATTCAACCGAACTGGCCAGTTGACTGGCTACAAGCTCATGCCAGGGCGCAACTGCCTTCCTCTAGCAGGCCCAGACGCCAAATTTCTCAGGCGAGCTGCCTTTCTCAATCACAACCTTTGGGTTACAGAATATAAGCGGGATGAGTGCTTTCCAGGAGGGGAATTTCCAAATCAGAATCCTCGAGTTGGTGAAGGACTTCCCACTTGGGTGAAGCAGGATCGCAAGCTGGAGGAGACGGATATTGTTCTCTGGTATCATCTTATATAACCCAGTCTTATGGCAACAAGAGCCGTTATTTCCACTGGTTTAGAGCTTTGTAGCAGTGGAATACATGCAAGGAAACCTGGGTTGCACCTTTTGTCAGTAGTTTTACCTTGAATACATAATTCTAAGCTGATAATTTAGCTACAAGTCGATTTGGAAGGCCTGGACAAGGTCGTGGTTGTTCATTAGAATTTTTGGATGATTCTCAAATTAACTCCATGTGTATGGTGTCTACAGGTATGTGTTTGGTGTCACTCATGTGCCTCGTCTTGAAGACTGGCCTGTAATGCCTGTGGAACATGTTGGCTTTAACCTTTTGGTATGTACCTATAGCCAACTTCTTAGTGCTACACTAGAGTTATCCTTCACCTCAATGCGGAAAATCTCATTGGTTCTCTTGCATACAAATCAATAATTTCTTTCCAATTTTAATTGGTGCATTCTCGGAGATAGTGTTTGAATTTGAAAGAAGAGCAACCTATTCTGGTTCATTGAGGGCCAAACTCCTTGTAGCACCTCTTGGCATGCCAAAATGAGTTTGATCCTCAATGACCTGAAATATAATGTGTTTTGTTCAAACCTACATGGAACATGGAAGGTATTCTATGCAAAACAACTAACTCCCGACTGAAAGTCATGTTGAGTTAGAGGATAGCTCTACTGATCTGGACATTTTGCTCAAACTTCTGTTGAAACTAGTACCGGCGTTCATTTTTCTACATGACACCTCAATTGATCTAATTGAGATTAATTTGGATGTGGTACTCTGTGCAGCCTCATGGGTTCTTTAATTGCTCACCTGTGGTGGATGTTCCACCAAGTGATCCGGCAGTAGACGACGCACGCCTAAAGGAAGCACGTGTAAAAGGGGTAGCGCAAGCAGACGCAATACAGCCCACTCTTTTATCAAAATTGTAGAATCTAAAACATGTACTATGGGATATGCAGTAGTTGTCGACACATATAGGTAGCTCTGCAAGCGTGACACATGCTTCTGATATCACAGATGAGAAGAAAATTCAAGTCAAGTAGATCAATCAATAGCATCTGTAATTCATAAGTATGGGTACGTTTACAGTATTGTAAACATTAGTCACATTGTTTACGTTAATGATACTTTCTTGTTCGTGGATTGGTGGGTGTTCAAGCTGGTCTTCGAATCAGCATGTTCACCTTGAAAAAACAAAGAGGAGCGTGGTCCTGTACAAAGTGAGACTCAATGCATGACTAAATTGGTACCCATTTACCATTTTTTATCATGCACTTGGAGCTGGAGTTCTTTGTTACCGAGTGTTGGTTTTTTCCTGTGATTCCCTGTTGTTAATCATAGATTTGCATACAGGATTACAGGATTTCAGCATTGAGGCAACCGTAAGATGTCAATGCACTTAACATGGCCTCTGGCAAAGCACGACAACTCAATAAGGGACACAAAGTCGTAGATTGTGAATATGTAACCCGTGTATCAGGAGGGTAACTGGTTTGAGACAAATTACTCTCACCCTAACCAAATTTACCTTGAAACGTTTAACAATTAACTCAGGGATTGTTCTGTAGTCAGTTACAAGGCAGCAGTCGACTTGATAAATTTCAAGAACATACTGCAACATAGATTTCATTCTAGTTAATCCATTTAATGGCAAAGTCAGCTTCTTTTTATGTTGACATCAATGATCAGATGACATTTATAGTTGGATGCTCCCAAATGTGATGACTCTCCAGTGTAATCCGGTTAATGTACAAAAGAACCCACCTTCTGAATTTGGCACTGGCGGACCGTGATCAACATTAGGTTAACGGGCTCACATTCACGCCGGTACCTAGTACGGGCGTTATTTTTCTTTTCTTTTCTTTTCTTTGGCACTGGCAGAAGAACTCATAGGTACCTTGCTCCCTTTCTAGATAGGTACTTTTGCTTCTACCTTGTCTCTTCACCCATGTGTAATCGAATTAATCGAGAAGAGTGGAGTGTGAATGCTCCCATGTGGTGGAGTTGAGACTATAAAGCTAGAGTTCCAAATCATTACACAAGCACTGTGCGTCAGCCGTCACAGTTAGACCCAACAACTAGAAAAAATCAAGGTTAAATCCTTGTTTGAGATGTCTAGAAACCCACTGCAGTGTACAAACTCTGAACTAACCTGCCACACGTTCAGGCATGAGTGGATGTACTTATTCTGTCAGTACATCAAAATGAAGCATGGACAGGCATGAGCTCCACAGAATCTTTTGCACGTTGTCAATAATCTGCGTTTTTTTATTCGAAGATTTATCATTACAAACAGTGTCCACACTGATGGGAATCTAGTAGAACAGTGGCTGATTGGGTTGTGCTGTTGGCCATCAATTGAAGAAGCCTTTCCTACATCTAAGAGACCCGCAAATGGAAAAAAGCATATTCTGGAAAGTGAAATAGATTTCTCGCCAGATAACGCATAAAGGCCCAGGACTGCATTTGTGCAGGTGTATTATCTTGTCATGTATCAATGTCCACCCTATTTCTTGAATACAATCCTTACCAGCCTTGATGATGTACTTGATAACCTAATTAGAGGTGACATGTTGACATTGTGAGCCCCATGTGAAGGCGACAAGACAACTGGAACATCTCTGATGCATTCCAAAGGCACAAGGGTTGTGGGTTGAGCACATCATAACTGAAAACACTTAGTTTTCTTGTAGTGCTCCCCTCTTGGAAGTAGTGATTGCCCCAAAAATGAAATGGGTGCTTCATGTTCACGATATTACACCTGATACCCATGATACGATTACAGGTGCAGTTGGAAACTGCTGCCTGAATTCTTCATCATAGTGCCCTTTGTAATTAATCTCAGGGTCATCTGCCTGTCAATCATACAGGGTCCATCAATTTAGTAAGTGTCGCCACTTCCAATAGATACATATGCATATGTTGACTCTGAAGTCTGTGACAAATTGCTTTAGAAACGCCTGTTACATCTCAAAGTTGGAGGGATAAGATTAAATAAATAAATAAGAAAATAATCAAATAAATATTCTTCACAAGGTGAACCGACCTGCTTGAGCCAGCATTCTTGTTCCCTGTGCTTGTATTTGTCTGGGGAAAAACATCCACCTGCATCTGGGCAGTAAACCCAAACATTGCATTTCTTTTCGTTGGCTTGTGAGTTTTTGGCTTGGTCTAGGCAAGCTTGACAGCAATCAGCTGCGTTTGCTACATGAAATGTAAGTCCCCATCGAACTGCTAACCCAGCATATTCTGTATGTGCCTCTGCATGACATTCTGGTGGTAGCTGCCTACCTGGGATAACCTCATGCTCTGCAATTATATGTATATGGGTTAATAAGTAATAATATTGCTCCTGAAATAATATACATTTTTGTGATCTGGTTTTGAGCCCAGGACATTTGCATGGGTAAAAGAGTCAACCTATTCATGAGGTCAACCAAATTGCAATCAGTGTACATACCTAATGACTTGTGACAATTCGACAAAAATGGCTCACAAAGTGCACTTCTCACTTTTACGTGCTGAGATATCAATGTCTTGTAGGGTAGGCAACAGGGACGGAAGTCATATGAGGACATCAATGTGTAGCTGAGATGTTTCTCAAGGAAAAATAAAGCCATGACCTAATGACAATTACCCATGTCAAGTTGCTCCATCGACATGCCGTCATCCGATGCAATCTCATCAACTGGCAGCTGCAGTGCAGGATCCAGTGTTGTTGATTCCTCTTCTGTCAGGGCACAAACTGGCATTGAATTCCTTGGCTTGATGAGCTTTGGAAATGAATTGCACAGGTTTTTCTTATCAGTTATTACATTGGTGTTATAAGTGCAACATACGTTGTTTGGAACCAAGGTCCCCTTTACACTAGTGTTCGAGTTGAGATCTCAACTTTGCAATTTTCGGGAGTTCAATACTTGGATTGACAAGCTTTTATCCCAAAGCTCAAACTATTGAGAGCTTCATCAATCTTCAAGCTCAAAATAGTTCAAGCAAGTATAAAGCGGCCATGCTCAAGGTGAGAGATGGAGGGAATGGTAGTAAACAAAGAAGCAATCATGACAAGTCAATTGAACATTCATGACAAGCCAAAGAATGCTTGAAAGCCTGTTGGGTTGGGACTCACAAAACAAGAGCTCTTGACAATTCCTAGGCTTTCAACCGAGAGCTTGTCAAAACTTGCCGAGAGCTTCTCATAGTCATTCCACATAGGATCCATCTAAGCATTGTAAGTCCAGTAGAAAGTTCAAGTTGAGAGCTCGTGTGTAGAGTGGATTTGAGCGAACAAGCACACGTATGAGGCACCCCGCCAAAGAGAAGGTTCCTTTCTTCGAGCTCTCAACTCAAGCTCTCAACACGAGCACGAGTGTAAAGGGGGCCTAACTTTGCAGTTGTGGCCTACTTGTAACCGTAGGCTGCTGTCTGGTTATACAGAAACTAAATACGTTTCGAAAGTTTTCCACGTGTCGTATCTACATTGGCCAAGATCTGGCTCAATCCAACGTGGAAAGCTAATTTCCAGACAACAGTCTACGATAAGTGTGAGCCAGGACAGCAACAACTGCTTTCCAGGTCTAGCAAATTTGCTTTGAACGAAATTGAGATCCAAAGATTTGCGAGAGGGTAGGTATACCGCTAGGTTTGGTTTCTTCAATCTGTTTTACTTGCTTTGTAATAACACCTTGGAGTCTCTTCTTCCTCCATGCTTCTAATCCTGCACCACAGCAACTGGAGGCGAGTTGTTACACCAGCTCAAGGTTGTCAGAGCCTTCTTGGGTTGAATGAAGCCCACTTTACAAGGTCACTGCAACAAGCAAAGAGGATGTTCAAAAGAACATGAAGGAGTTAGTTAAGTTAAGTTAGGTCATCATCATAAATTGAGAAAAACCACCTTGCTGATTAGATTGGCTGTGGCTGCGCTTGATCTCTCGCAACCGTTGAGCAAGCTCGTCGGCCACCTTCTGTCTCGCTTGATTCGACTTCCTGGAGTTGTCAATCTCCATCTCTGTCTCTGCTTCTATTTCCTTCACCTTTACACCCATCCCAGACAGAAGTTTGCAAATGGCACTAATTGATACTAACAATAGCTTTTCTCGCATGCATAATTCTTCGAAACACATACACCTACTTCTTATGAATGAATTAGATGCAAAATATGACACACAGTTTAGGACAACACACGATCAGGAATCCTTAGACCTGGAGTTGCTACTCTCCACCTCTGTCTCCGTTTCTATTTCCATTTCCTTTACACCCAGCCTACACAGAAGTCCACAAATGGCACTAATTGATACGAAGGGTAGCTTTCTTCCCATAAATTATCCTTCGATACACACACCTATTCGTAATGTATGAAATAGATGCAGAATACGAACACGGTTTGAGGACAACACATGATGAGGAATCCTTAGACCTGGAGTTGTCAATCTCCACCTCTGTCTCTGTTTCTATTTCTTTTTCCTTTACACCCATCCCAGGGAGAAGCTCGCAAATGGCACTAATTGATGCTAAGGGATAGCTTTTCTTTGCATGAATAGTCCTTCGAAACACATACACCTATTCCTTATGAATGAAGTGGATGCAAAATATGAACACAGTTTGAGGACAATACACAATCGGGAATCCATACAGACAGAGATTTACCCGCTGTATCAATTGAAGGGGCAGCAAGGCACGGCGCTGCCGATTGGATTCCACTCTACGCTCCAGCTCTTTCTTAGTGACGTATGACACTCCTGCTTGCACTCCGCCTGCCATAGCCATAGCCATAGCCATTCCCCCTTTTCAGTATCTCCACCACACCCTACCCCCAGATCCCATCTAGACCTGAAAAGAGGATTGGGAATTGGTCCCATCCCCGGTGACAAGACGACACTATTCAATACTCCATGGCAAAGAACTCGATTTTTGTGTGGATTTCATGCCAGAGATGTGGGCTTATTACCTTTGGGCAACATGACCAAATTGACGGGAGAAGATTTCATCTGCAACGGCGACAGGGCCGCATGCAGGATACAGATCGCGAGTAGGAGGTTCGCCGAGCAAACCACAATTGTACCTCTCCTGTATGAGCACCGCCATCTGCCCCTCCAATCCGTACAGGCCATTACATCCCTACCTACAACTCCTGTTTCCGAATTCTCCCTATTTCGCACCTAAATCTGCTCTTGCGACCATCGGATCTTAATTCCAAAATTCCTACCATAGGAGGTATGTATGCACCACACCAAGGCCCCTGGAATGTTGATGCAGATGCAGATTCCACTTTGAGATTTGTGGAAGGAAAGTGACCACCTAAACCTTGCAGATGAGCTTTTGTGAAGCTTCGGAGGCAACCCTGGTGAGCAATCTGGAACCACAAAAGTGAGCGATTGCAACTTCAATTTCCTCCTCCATCATCAATTGTGATGTCCGTACCCTCAATGATTCAGAACTCCTGTTTCCGAATTTTCCCCATTGCGCACAGAATCTGCTCTTCACTTGCGACCATCGGATCTTAACCCCAAAATTCTAACAATAGGATATATGCACCACACCATGGCCCTCGGATCTTGCTGCACGAGATTTGTGAAAGGAAAGTGACCACCTAAACCTTGCAGATGAGCTCTTGTGGAGCTTCGGAGGCAACCCTGGTGAGCAATCTTGAACCACAAAAGTGAGCGATTGCAACTTCAATTCCCCCCTTCATCATCATTTTTGATGTCCGTATCCTCAATGATTCAGAACTCCTGTTGCCGAATTTTCCCTACGCACAATATCTGCTCTTCACTTGCGACCATCGGATCTTAACCCAAAAATTCTAACAATAGGATGTATGCACCACACCATGGCCCTCGGATCTTGCTGCACGAGATTTGTGAAAGGAAAGTGACCACCTAAACCTTGCAGATGAGCTCTTGTGGAGCTTCGGAGGCAATCCTGGTAAGCAATTTGGAACCGAGAAAGTGAGGGATTGCAACTTCAATTCCCTCCTCCACAACATTTATGATATCCGCACCCACAATAATAATTCATCACACTGGCTGTTCACCGGCTTCACGTCTTGTAACTCCTTTGCCCAAAACTTCGTCGTCAGTGGGTAGCCTGTGAATTGGCCAGACATCAGTGCATCCGAGCTTACCAACCATGACCATGGTTGCTCAATTACTAGTTCTTTCTTCATCGTCCGAACCTGAGTCGCTCCGAGCAATCAAGGTGCAGGCGGGCCCCAGGGAAGCTGGAATCTTGGCATGTTGTAGATTTGAAGCCAACTACTTACCCGTGCCTTCAAGTGAGCGCCGTCGCTTCTGTGCAGACAGGCTGTCCTCATAAGTTGATGTTGCAAAGTTCTCACTGTCGATGATGATCTCACCTTCACTATTTAATTGCACTTTAGTACTTCCAATCACATCAACTTGTGTAAATCTGTTGAGTGAAAGGGCGAAAATTTACTTCACAGCACTCCGTCATAACTGCTTTCAGGTTGTGTCACAAAAGAAGGAAATTACCTGGCTGAGGTTATTACAGAATTGCATTTGAAGTCATCAGGTTGGAGAATAGGTACTGATTAAACAGGTGTGTGTCGGCAATTTGATTTCATGTGCAATTTTTACAAAGTACTGCAGTCATGATTGAACCAGGGAATTTTGTGAGGCATGTACTTAAAGAAATTGAAATCTAATACTCCAAAGAACGGCATGTAATCTCGACACTAATTTGCCAACTGATGCACAGCAAGATCTCCATGGCCAAGGACAGTAATGTAATGCAATGCAATGCAATCCATCGATCTGTTCTTCCTTCTCTCTTTAACTGATTTCTTTTGGGAGACATGAGTAGTGGCATAGAGCTATCTAAACAAATCGGTTGATGTTGCTCGAAGAAGAATATTTGGTAAACAAATTTCAGTATAGGGTGCCAAATGATGAACATCAACTCAACTCGTAGCAGTGCTCATTATCTTTGCACTCGATGATTGTACTAGGTGGTGGCTTTTCCCTTGAACTCCAGTACCTGTCTTTGGCTGACCGTTTTATGTGCACTTTTTCCTTGTCCATGGAACTTTGTAGACGCGCATTGCCACATGCATAAAATTGCATAACGAGGTCGTCAATGATTTGTCACAACACACTGATGGCAAGTAGAATCAGAATCTTGTTCTACATGCTGAACTTGGATAAGAATTTTGAGCTTGGTATTGGCTGTGAATCACATTATCATGTAGCCTCTCATATAGCCTGTCGATCCATTATTCAAATTTCAGTAGGTGTCAATTTCGTGATAAACATCCAGAAAAGAATAGTAGAACCTGGTGCTTCTGTATTTCGAACAGGCAGAAAATGAACAGAGAAAATGCCCATGGAAACTATCAGCGGTCCGCATTGTTATGATAAAGGAAGAGTTCTAGTTCTCCATGATCTTTTCAATCTATCTTTGAAATCCATGATAGATTAGTAACATGCAATAAAGTAATGGTTTTCTTTTGGCAAACTTCTTTATAACAATGTGGGGATAATTCCATGCTCAGGATTCAATCATGCAGCGCTGGAATGAGAACTAAAATCAGAGCCTATTGCCGTTGAAACTACTTTGAACATTAAATATATGGTGATGAGAATAAAATGAAAACCGGGGCATCAAATCCTAACAATAAGTACCTACCAACTGATAAGGTTGAATTGTATAGCCTCCAATGCCAAAATCTACAACCACCAGCGGACAAATGAAGTATAGAGGGATGAATACAGACATGGTCTGTGTGATCTGATCAAGTATTGAGAATATTAATTGGCTGTGATGTTTTACATTCATCGATACAAAGAATCTGGACTAAAATATCTAACTAAACAGCCACGGGGGTTTTCTGGACAGGGTTGAGTGTGACCACACCATAGCAGCGCTCACACAAACAAGGATGCCCTTCCAAAGTGCCAACTGCAGGTGAGTAATTCCAGCATCTATCACACTTGCTTCCGTCTGCCCGTGTTACTCCTACCCATAACTTGTCATCATTCTCTAATGTTGACAATGATGCGTAAGACAGGTTTAAGCTTTCTCCAGCCTCCACCGATGACAGCATCTCAACCTATATCGCCACATAAAAACAATTTGTAAATTTACATCAGATAAATACGGTGTATAAATTGGGCCTACAAATGGACGCTTCAGCTCTGTACCCACTCCTCCTAAGATATCAAAGATACCCGTGATATCATACGAGATGATTGGCAAATCCAAATCGAGGCCATAACCATTTTCCTCATAATTTTCGGAGCTCATACGAATATCTTATTCATTGCCAAAGTTAAGACTCTCTTCTTAACTAATATAGGTCCCCCAATTATGTTGACTATTGAACCTAAAACAGTTAACAGATTTTTAGCACAAAGTTCAATTTCTTTTATACTCATTGGTGTCCGTTCTTAGGTCCATAGCTTATCACATATCACTCAAATATATGTGTTCGATTAAAATAAGCAACCGAATCAGACCCGCTTCCCTTAGTTTTTTCTAAAATTTTTGACAGAACTATGGATGAACCAGTTTAGTCCTGAAAGCAGTAAGCTAGATATAAGTATGGCTTTCTGATTTGTAAGGAGATTTGGGAGGCAAAATAGAAAGCTCTAGACCATAGTTTTTTTGCAAATTCATGCAAATGTACCCTAGAGGGAAAAATGCAGAAGAAAGCCTGATAAAGTGAATCTTCAGAGAGGGGTCTATGTCTCCTTCAAAATTATGTGAAAAATTAAGTGATACCTGGGAAGTCAAAAAGATGCGCTTTAGATGATCAACATCATTTGATCCACACATTGAAATAAGCTCCTCCTGTAGCTTTGGTGAAGAAGCATGCAGGTAGACCTTCGCCTCCAAGCTAGCACCAATCAGCTTGCCATTTCGTGCCTCCTCTAATTTTTGATTTACCACTCCCCGCACCTGAAACATTCATTCTGTTTCTTTCAGCTAATAATTCAGACTTAAAAGAGTGCAAGGACTTCAAAGTCTTAGAAAATTTTAGGGTGAGAACATAAAGAGTTATAAGATGTAGTTTCAAACGTCTTTCTTTTTGAGCATCTGGATGAAAGTCAAGAAAGTAGGTTATAAGAAGTACAACGTACACAGTGGCATAAATATGCGGCCTCAAAAATGATATGTCATGATTAGAAGTGAAAGGAAAGGAACAGTGATACAATGTCAGGTGTGATCTATTGTAGTGAAGGAAGTGAGATAAGACTCTTACATGATTAGAAAAAGATAAAAATATAATACCATAAGTTCAGGTCTGATCAGGCGTGTCTATGCCTAAATAAAACTTCCACATCATCTTTTAGAGGTTCCAACCAATCACATGATTACATGTGGCACTTTTGGGCAAAATAAAACAACCCTAAATTGCTTAATCTGACCTGCACAATTGCGAGGTTGGTTACCTGGAGTAAAGAAGCCCAAAGTGATGAGTCTTCTTCGGAAAATGAACGCCATCTCTCATCGACTGTAGGCCAACCTGCTTCAAAAACTGTCTCCACGGGAGAGCCGTTATCTTCGTTAAAAGCAAATGGCAGGTGCGACCAAGCATCCTCAGCCATGTGTGGCAGCACAGGTGCAATGCCACGCACAAGACATAGTAAATGTGCTGCTAAAACTGTTTGGCAACTTCTCCTCGTGCAACTATCTTTACCTCTGCACAGTACAGAAAAATTTGTCAAATTCTAAGTCCTTAGTCCACAAAAAAATATTCATTTGACAACCCATAATTTGAACTTTGAAAGATCCTGTTTCCAAACAGAGTTATGCGTAAGGTCTTGGGATCAACCTTCCAATGGGTTGGCTAAAATGTGTGTTTGACAGCTAATCCATAAAGTCACCCAAGTTTCCTTGAGGTCCAAAGAGTGGTGTCAGGCTATCAAAAACCAGATCTCGTGTTTGTCATACTAGGATGACTGGGCCAACCTAGCCTTGCATAGGCTGGTCCGGGATTTAGGGTGGCAGGTCCCATGGACAGTCCCTATTTAGATCCTAGAGTTCTCTCAGTTTTTGGGATGGCAAGAGGAGGTCCAAGGAGTTTCACCCAACTGTCAAAAGTAGGCTCCCACACATGACAAGCTAACGAGCTCTTAAAAGGAAATATTCTCAAAGTGGTACTGAACTTGGAGTTTGGTCCCTCTTTGAAGTACTTTGCACATAACTCTAATGAGCCAGAACCTTAATTATGGGTGATGCTATGGACCATTACAACATACACAAGTCCTTCAACTGCTTGGAACAAAATAAAAATGATCATGTGTTCTACCAGATGTAAGACACTTCCATTATCAGAACTCTGAATATGTCTCATTACCATATTGCTATGCAAAAGTGAGAAAGTTCAATGTCATTTGATTGCACATACCCGACGTATAGACGGTCCTTGGCAGTATCAAAGTAGAAGTTTGATAGATCAACCACTGCAAACCGTTGCATAAGCTGCTCAACACATGTCCAAGTAGAATAAATAAACCACTGTCCAATCTACTGTTTGATTACTAGGAACTGGTGGAACATAAAATAGAACAAATATCAAAGATGAGACTTCACCCAATGGAGTAAAAATACTCAAAACATCTCAAATATCCATTCAACCTGTTAAACTTGCTGCCAAAAGTGTGGAATGGAAGGCTGGCATGACCAAGTTCCCAAAAAATGTTTGCTTTTATGAGAGAGCCACCAACCTGGAAAAACCTGTAGAACTGATACTTGCTGTAACTTTCTTGAATTCCATCCATAAGAGTGGCCAGTTGAACGAGTGCATACTTATCCAATTTAGGCAGTTCCTCATAAGTGACACTGTCCTCTGGCTGGCAAGAGGAAGAGCATATACTGTAAGTACCAATGCCAAATTGAAACACAAGCAGATTCTAAGAACCTATATGCATAACAGTTGATTTGTCCAAAAAGCCAAACTACCAAGATTGCTCAGTTGAAGGTTTAGAAATGTAAATTGATGTTTGTAAGTGTAGAACTGCTCAGAACTATTTGATGTTGCTGCTGTTCCAGAAATAACCCATCACAGGGTGATTCTTTTCAGGAAATTAGATTCAGGTGCAACACAAATGTGCTGGAAAATAAAATGCAGCAAGAAATCGAGGACAGGCAGTAAATGATAATCGAATCCGGAAGTTTGTGCTGGTCTCTACCTTCCAGTCATGCAGGTTGGACAGCAAATAACGGAGGGTGCCCCGAAGCTTGCGATAGATTTCTGACATTTGACGCAAGATCTGTGGTCCAATCATAACATCCCCAGTATAGTCGACACTTGATACCCACAGCCTCAAAACATCTGCTCCATACCCTGGTTCAGTCTGCATCATACAGAACAGATGACAATTTTATGACCAAAAAGAGAGGTGAGTACAGAATCTTACTAAAAGTTGGAACTAGCTGCATGTGGGTTGGACCAAGGCACTACCAAAGAAATTTAAATTGAAGTCCTCAACTTGTGACCTCTATCCAGAGCGTACTCCATTACTAGTGATGCATAAGGTGCAGCAGATGTGAAATTGCATAAATCACACTCTTGTTGACTGCACATACTTATTGATAAATCTGGCAGCTCAAAAGATAATTATCTCAACACCAGGGTGCTGGATCTGAGGGGCAAGATAGATATACTCAAGAGAAGAAAGGGTGGAATCTGTATTGAAGAATGATAATCGTGCCAGTCGATATTTCTTTCTAACCAGTTAAGCCACACATCAACATTGCAAACACAGTATATTAGATTATTAGGTTATACCTATAGCCAAATGGAAGCACAAAGTAACTAACCTTCTGGTTCTTGCCACCCTCAATCACAGTTCGAGGGTCCACAATGTTGCCAATTGACTTGCTCATTTTATGACCCTTTTCATCAAGCACAAATCCATGTGTCAACACTACCTTATATGGTGCCGTTCCTGCCAGAATATAACAAAGAAAACCAAAGAAAATCAGTAACATGGGTGCAGAGAGATCCTAACCAGACATCACTGTTGATGCCTTTTGACTCTGGATTGAGGAGTTCAAATCTATTTAAATGAATAGATGTGAACTTCCCATGACACACTTGCACGACAGTTGACTCAATGTAAATAAAAATATGGGTTATTTCTTCACCATGATGAATAACCCATAAAACTTACAAACCTTGAGTAGCTACACTAGTGAGAAGTGAGCTTTGGAACCAGCCACGATGTTGATCACTGCCTTCCAGATATAAGTCAGCTGGTGACCTCAACCCCTTCCTGGTAGCAACAACCGCTGCCCATGAGGACCCTGATATCAAATTCATAACTCCTGAGGGTTAGAATACTGGACCAAGAAAATTGCTGAGAAAGTATAAGAAATTAGGCTCAAAGACCTTCATAGTAACAAAAATTTGAGGAAAAAACCTCTTTGCAGCCCAATATAAACTCCAACTTTATGATTCAGAGTTCCTAATAGACCATTACAAATATTCTCGAAAGGCCAGAAGAGTGCACATTTATAAAATAGTTGCAGATTTATCAAGTATCAATGAGACTGTAAAAAATTTCAAGACAAAAATAATTAAGCATTGAGCTTCAAATACACACCAGAATCAAACCAAACATCCATTGTATCAGTGCCCTTCTTATACATGTTGGCCTGTGCACTGTATTGAGCTGGCAGAAGATCTTCAACACTCATGTACCACCAAGCATCGCTTCCCTTTTGAGCAACGATAGCTGCACATCCCATCAGCACATACAATATTTGAAACTGGGATATAATGAACTACATACAATATTGACACAAAACAATCTAGTATACCCAAAAAAATGCATGTTGTAACTTGATTAAACAAGGGTACCTATCATATCATACTTAATGGCATCCGATATATTTCTTTCCCCACTTTTCATTATATTGCATTCTCAAGAAGAGTGATTAGACAAGACGCTGAAATCAACGACATTTACTGTGCACCAAGAGACTGGTTGCTCTCAAGTCTACAAAAATCACAAACAAGAACTCACAAAACTTCCTGGAACAGATACACGGGCTCATCCACAGATCCTTTTCATATAATGAATGTGTGAAACTGGTCAAAGTTGGTTCACACCAGTAGTGGCAAGATTCAGGGTTTACCTTGCACATGTGCAATTGTTTCTTCAGTCATAAGAGGCGCATTAGTTTCCACATGATAGAAAACGGGAATTGGAACACCCCAGCTCCTCTGTCTGGAGATACACCAATCTGAGCGGCTAACAGTCATTGATGTGATCCTTTTCTCACCCTACATGACAGTGTTACATGTCAAATTAAGTAACCAAAACACTTCTGCTTTAACTTATTATATTGTGTTCTGCCCAGGGAACATGGATCCTGGAAATCACAAGCATACTTGAGTTCCTTCTTTGCACTAGAACAGGAACATACCGTTGGGGGCACCCACTGCACTTTGCAAATCGCCTCCAGCGCTGATTCTCTGAAGCCTTCCACAGATGCAAACCACTGCTCTGTTGCCCTGAAGATGGTTGGCTTCTTTGTCCTCCAATCATAGGGATATTTATGAACTGCCATTCCACTTTACACTTTAGAAGATTTCTAAACCCAATAGCAATAACTTGATATGCTTAATTGTTTGCTGACAGGCATCATGAACCCCATTGACCACTTTAAGCTGAGCCCTTCCTTTTAAAGAAGGTTGTATCCTCAATTAACAGTATGATTCAGACACCCAGAGCACACCAGCTAATACCCATGACTGAATGTCCACCGCGCAGCTATTATGGCCCAGTCTATCTGTCAGCAAGTTTGGTGGTATTACCAGAGAAAATTGGACTATCTAATTTCCACCTCAATCTTGTCATTATACACCTACAGTTCAGATGTGCAATTAAAGAGAACCTAAAAGAAAAACAGGATGGAGCTGTAAAGCACCGATAGTCACCATAAGCTTCCTCCAGTAGCAGAGCTGACTGTGAATCCAAAGCTGTCACAACTGCTGTGTTACCATCCCCTAACACATTGAGACCTGCAAACTGCCCTGCTTCCGAAGTAAAATCCCCATTATCATCCACTGGAGAGAGCAGCGGCAGTCCATATTTTTGACCTGTGATGTAATCTTCCTGACCATGGCCGGGGGCTGTGTGAACCAGACCAGTTCCTGATTCAGTTGTGATATAATCTCCACCAATTACCACAGGGTTTTCACACTTTTCCAAAGGATGTGTATATCTGTACGACAATAATTCACTTCACATTAGGCCTATAACAGAATCTCTTCAGTTTATAGATGATCTATTTCATCATAATAGGAACAAAATGCTGCACACACATCCACAATTTAGTGATACCCTTCGCCTCCTTTCTCCACCTGAAATTAAGCTTCAAAAGTAGACAAGACCAGAAGCACTATCATATTTTGCGCTTCTTTACTACGTAATTCTATACCATATAAGAGCATTTCCAAATGATCTCAATACCGATGGTTGTATACACAACACATAGCCCATCGATACTAATGACAAGGCTGTCATTGCAATTAGTAATATTTGCCAGAGAAAGAGGAAAAGGTATAAATATACATATGTCCCTGCCCTGTTTGCTGATGATTATGTGACCGCTTTGCAAGATTTTCGCTAAAGTTGAGATAACAATTAAACCCAGGTGACTGAGGAGAAATATATTGGGGAAACATATACCTGCAGTGTTCAAGTGCTGAACCAAGACAAGTTCCCTTAACTTCCAAGGAGACACCCCACTTTGCTTGTAATGCAGGAACAAGGTCAGCTGCTACTATCAGATACTTCACCTGGGGTTTCTCTAAAGCAGCACCAACTCTTCTTTTCCCTTTGCCAGTTTTTGTAGCATCTGATTCTTCCTCAGATGTACCAGATCGCTGGATTTCAACCACAGCGTAAGTGAGCTGATCATTTACTGCGACAGCTGCACTTCCAGAAGTATGCATTTAAGTTAATGTGGAGCATAATCTCCAGGAACTGGGGTAGGTGACAAGTTGACTCTGATTTTCAGTGAATAATCCAGGGTTTCAAAATTGAAATACCTGACATTCTTAATAAGTAGTTATTCTGATGCTGTACTTAAGGAGCATTCCTCAAATTGTATTTCAGATACAATCCTCAATTTTTAACCTGTCTTTCAGCTAGTATGACGCAACATGATGGAAAGTAGGGTCCTAGAACTTTGCTCACCGGCATTGGCGGGAATGGTCCAAGGAGTTGTTGTCCATATAGCAACACCCATGCTAGGTAGAAGTGACTTCAAATCTTCTGGAAACTTGTCACTTAACGTGGTCATTTTAAAGACCACATATATGCTTCTTGATGTGTGACCCTCAGGATACTGCCAATCAGAGAAACAAAGGACAAGGTCAGCAAGGAAATAACTGCTTCTTTTTCCTTTTTTTGTACTGAGACACCAATGAAGAAACAAAGGCAAGAGATGGAACAGAATACATTGCATTCAACACAGTTTTTGGGTTCAGACTTGATGAATGACTCCCATGAATCCAGACAGTATGTTGATGGCACCCTCACTCAACATCGAAAGAGAGGGCACTACCCACAAAGTACAATTCAAAAGACCAAAATGGATGCCTGTTGCATGTATGAGAAAAAGCTCGTAAGAAAATTGAAGGACATTCAAACAGAAGGATTTACTTGTGAAAGAGCACCTCAAGCTCTGCTTCAGCAAGTGCGGTTCCGGATGATGGGCTCCAATGCACAGGTTTACGACCTCGGTAAATATGTCCATTCAGAACCATTTTTCCAAATACCCCAATCTGTCTCCAATCACAAAAAAATACCATCAGAATTTGGGAATTCATAAGCAACTTCCACTAAAAAGTAGTCCATGAATTACACCTTCAACTTGAAATAAGTAAATTTAACAACCACCTGTGCAGCTTCATAGTCTGGATGGAGAGTCAAATAAGGATTCTCCCAATCTCCCCACACTCCACATCTCTGCAAAAAAAAGATGTAATAATAAGAACAGTAGTCACACATGTGTTCAACCTTGCCTCAATGACAGAATGTGCAAAGTGTACATCTGACAGTTGCAACAAGCAATTACAAGAAAGATCATTCAGTCTAAACTGGCTTGGCAATATTTGAACCAAGTCCCTGAACTGGCAGCCACACTATTTGTATCGACAGATTGTGTTCTCTGTCCAGAAATTTTTTGTCATCTGCCAGTCCAACGGACATCTCATATTCTGGTGCACTTACCTTGAAAGATTTTCGTTGTTCATTTACAGTCTTCAGTGCGAATTGAGCAGCCTTTTTACGAAGCTTAATAGGTGTCAAGTCTTTTCTGGCATCTGCATCCATTGACTGAAGCACTGCAAAAACCAGCAAATTTTCTGGGCAGGAATTAGAGAGTAGTCAAACATGCTTGGTGACTAAAAATAAAAATTGATATGCATGGAAAACATAATATTCCTGCAGAGAATGGTGCCAATTAACAAATGGGCTGCACAATGACACTCTATAGATCTCATCGATGAGAATAGAAGGCAAAGTCAACAAATTTTTCACCTTTCAGTTCAATCGGTAAGCCATGACAATCCCAACCAGGTACATAATGAACCTTCCGCCCTTGCATGAGCTGCAAAAATCATTTCAGATCATGCAACAAGAATCTGAGCACCACCTCAATACATCATTGATACTCTCTTCTCTCTTGGACACAAACCAAAGGACCCCCAGATCCTTATGAGAGCAGAAAGTTGAACTAAGACAATCCAGAAAAAAACTATTCTATCAATGCTGCACGCATATGCACCTGGTATCTGTTTATGAAGTCCTTCAGGATTTTATTAAGAGCATGGCCCATGTGTAGATCCCCATTAGCATAAGGCGGTCCATCATGTAGTGTATACGGTTCCTGCAAAAAGAGACAGGCAGGTGGCCTCAGTTCACTAGCCCTGATCTTTCCTGCAAAGTGGTGCATTATTCATAATACCTGCAGGGCCAATACACATTACTGTGTTGCACCATCTGCTTTGTAAACCAACATCCTTGTCAAATATAAAAAATAACCCTAAAGAAAGAGCCAAAGGTGAAATCGGTAGAACACTGATGAGCTCTAAACCCTAGGGTCAGAATCCAGCCTTATGCTGAACTGAAGTTAGCAAGGAAGGATGTGTACGAAATATTTTCAAGACCGCGCCATCTTTCACATTGGCAACAACCTCAAATGCGTGAAGTGAAAAAATCTGGTCACTGACGATAACACATACCCCAGTGTTCCTCTCGACAATCTTTTGAAGGATCTGCTTATCCTCCCAGAGTTTTTGGATCTCAGGCTCTCTTTGAACTGCATTAGCCTTCATGTTAAAATTCGTCTGTGGCAAATCTACTGTGTCTTTGTACAATCCACCCTGCTGGACCCCTCCTGATGATAACAAACAAAGCCATTGTCAGCCAGAACCTTAAACCCTGGCACCAAAATGCAGCCTCAGGATTAAGTGGTGTCACCTTCCCATGTAATTCGAAACCAAAAACGTCCCTTCAACGAACACAATGCAGTGATAAAGAGTTATACATATGCAAAACCCATTCTTCAGAGAGGACTTTATAACCACAAAAACCAAGTTTAACTAGGATTGCGCACCCTAGAGTCGGTACCAGAAGTTATGAATTCTTGCACATTCTGCTACATCCTGTAACTTTGAGGTCCACACGAGTACATAAACCTCCGAGCTTCTCAAAATACCTAAAGTTACAACACAAACCCACACCCGGATTCTGCAGGGATATACTCAAATTTTCAAGTCCAAAGTTTTCGAGGTCTTTCCCAATGGTACTTGGGATTTGTAAATCCGATAATTCCAACAGACCCAGCTCCTCATTACCCCTTCACTCAGAAGGGTAAGAATCCACGACACTCAAATAGCAACCTTATCCCCTCAATTCTTGCACTTACGACAAGCTCCTACAAATAAATCCTCGCAGCCACTTCAATCTTCAAAAATTCACCCCCACAACCCACACATGGTGAAAAAATTCCTCCTCCTCCCCTTCACCACCCACAAAGCCAAATCACGAGAGAATCCAAAAAATTTGCCACGCTACGACCGCAGCAAACCACCACCCAGCTCGCCAATTCGGTTCCCAAACAAGAGAAAAACAACCCCTCTCACCTCCGGCAGCCTTCTTCGCGGCCACGATGAGCACCACAACCCACACATTGCAAATTTCCCCTCACCACTTACAAAGCCAAATCGTGAGAGAAACCAAAGGAAATCCACCATCCAGCTCGCGAATTCGGATCTTAAACAAGAAGAAAAAAATAATCTCTCTCTCCCTCTCTCTCTCTTTCTCTCTCTCTCTCCCCCTCCCTCCCTCCCCCCTACCTTCGGCGGCCTTCTTGGCGGCCATGATGGGACCCCTGGCCCGGCGCTTGGACGCAGCTCCCACTTCCGAAGGTGCATTGGAACAGCTCCGCGGGTGCAATCGTAAGCCGGCGAGAGCGGTCCATGCCCATGGGCGGTGGTGCTTGAGGTGGCGGAAGCCCTGCTGCATCCCTCCCGAGGAGGCGGGCATCGCCATCGCCATGGCCAGGGCCATCGCTTGCCCTTGCGCCGCTGCTGCTGCCGCCACTCCCGAGCCGCAGCGGCAGCAGGGCATCTCTACCAAATTCCTTTCCCCCCTATTATAAGAACCTCCGGTTTCTTCCTCCTGTTCCCCCCCCTGCTGTAGTTCGTCTTCGCTAACTTATAACTTCTCCCATGCGAATCCGCTGCTGTTGCTCTTCTTCGCTAACTTATAACTTCTCCAATGCGACTCCGCTGCTGTTGTTGCGTCGGTGACGAAGAGCTCCGGAGATGGACTCTTCTCGTGGTGCTGTTGCGAAGGATGGACTTCACTTATCTCTCGCTCCTTCCTTTGGAGTAGCCTATCCATTGGCTTTCCTCCTATGACCATTCATTCATGCAATGGAAGGGTTGAGAATTTAGGTGTAAAATGAGTAAGGTATGTGGGTGTTATTTTCGCTTCTTTATTCTTCTACCGATTAGATTTACACAACAAAACTTGTGTTGCATTAGCAAATCTACGATGAAGCATTAGCAAAAATTGGGTTGAAAGTCAAACCTCCCCTTATTTAGTTATGATTATCGAAAGTGCATGTTTGTTGATTACATTAACTAAATAAGTAGGTTTTCTCAATGAGTGTGGAGTAGTTAATAAAAATTTGAAGACCCAGCGCAATCTATTTTAAACGTGTGTCTTTATGGTGTCTATTCTTTGATCCTCACCTAACCACAAACCAATCAAATATGGGCGTCCAATTAAGGAAGTAATTGAATAACACCCACATATATTATGGGTCTTACATGGTTACTTTTTCGGCTCACCCACTTCTCCTAGGATATGAAACTCGCAATTGTTACAAGATGGTTAGGAAATTTAAATTGGAGTCGTTACTAGTTACTTTCCTCATCATTTTTGAAGCTCATATGAGTATCTTTTTCATTATCATAATGAAGATTCTCATGTTCATTAAATCTTCATATAGGTCTCCCCACCCCCAAAAAATATAATGTTGACTATTGAGCCTAGAATGTTATCGTATCTTTTGCTTATAGTCCAATCTCTTTTTAACACATATCTATCCATTCTTAACACATGGTATCCGTTCTTGTAGCCACACCAAATCACATACCGCTCAAATATAGGTGTCCTAACAAGAAAAGTACCTAACTAAGGTTTGACTACCTTATTCATAAGCTTCCTCCTTACAACATGATTTTTATGAACTCATAGTCCTCTTCAAGTCTGGTCTAACATTGAAGCGTTGAGCACCTAATATGCTAAATTTTGCAAATAAATACTATTGAAACTAGCGCACTTGCTTCGGTTGACTTTTCAAGATAAAATGGTGTTATATATTAAAATATGGCACAATAATAATAATCATATTCTACTAATAAAATGAGGTAGGCCCCAAGCAAATGGGACAAGCCAATGTGTCATTGTAAGATAAGAGTGATGTTTTGAACCTTTGACATACATGGCCACAATCAAATTGACATCTTTCTCTAAAAACAATTCTTCCTATCATTGAAGCTCAAATATCCTTGAACATAGATTTTCAAGCCTATCATGAGGTTTTGCCTTTGGGATTTCTTCATTGATTGAAACCACCAAGGAGATCATTTCTTGGGTTTCACTTTCAACTACACTGTTTTTTGCATTTAGTGTTGTCAACAGTAATTACGAACCACAACACTAAATGCCAGTGATGCCCTTAATGTTTACATCTCCACAATTAGTGTTATAATATTTTTATGTTTTGTGTTTTGTTGCCGCATGGTTGCACCACCACCATCTCTACCACCACTACTTGAACACTATTTGTCAAGTGTTTGGTAGATAGTGTTGCAGGTAAATGAATAGTAAAACATTAAATGCCACACAACACTAAATGCAAAAAACAGTGTACTTTTGGTCTTCTACTACCATCAACCATTGGTTTCAATCGTGAGATCACCTTTGCAAAATCCATTGGTGTTCCGCCATCTTTTGGAGAATTGGAAAGAATTCTTTCATGCGGTTTGATTGATAAATTCATTTTTGTATAAGGAATCACCAATGTATCCACTACACCAATTAATGTTTGAGAATCTCTAGGTGAAATTTGTGGGTGTCCATTTTCATCTTCGTGTGAACTTTCTTTGTCTATTGAAACAACCAAGGGGTTTTTCTTTTTCTTTTTCTAGGCTCTCAATTGTGCCATCTTCTCTCAGAAAAGTCTCATTGTTTTGAGTGATTGACCCGGGGGGTGCACTCCATTGTCAAGTTGAACACCACGTGCGATAAAAAAAATATATACTTTTTACATAAAGCATCATGAAAATGGGTCAAAATTTTATTAATTTTTTTCATGAGTAGATAAAATCGGTATCTACTACATAGTAAAACATGGTAACAAAATTTGATGATCTGTTTTTTAAATGAAACATACCGTTTCTAACTAGAATGATGCAAAATTGAACTAAAAAAATTACTACAAAAAATGAAAATGACTAAAAATTTCAAAAAAATATACAAAAGATACCATCAATGGTTATGTATATGCAGAAAAAAATTCATAATTTTAAAAATTATCTATGGCTTATAATAGAGGGTAGCAAACCATTATCGCACGTGGTTATGAAACGTAAGGGGTGTGATCGCCCCGTGGTGATTGACAGTTGTATATGTGACATTGCATTGACAATTTCAAACGATTTCCCCCAATCTTTTGAAGCATTTGAAGACAAAATTCCTTGTGGAATCACGTTTGCAACGTCAAATGTACATGTATCTTTTGCCTTCGTCAACCTTTTAAATTTTCTAGGTGCATCATTTGGTAATACAATTTCATCATCTCTTGGTCTTTTTGTTTGTCTTCCTTTGCCCCAAGCCTAGATCTTTCTTGTGTCTTGGTAAGTGGAATGACCCTTGTGCCATCCACTCTCCTATCCAATTTTTATGTTGAGGTAAGTGGCATCACCTTTGTGTCATTTATTGTCCTTGAATGCACTTCCCTATCCATTTTTTTTTTCATTTGGTAAGTGGAATCACCTTTCTGTTACTTATTGTCCTCGAATCCACTTCCCTTTCTAATTGTTTAATTTGTTTAAGTGCATGATGTAGCATGTGTTTCGATCCAATGTCGTATTCTTTGTGCACCTTGTCCATAAAAGCGATGGCCATGTGGATGTGATGGAGACCCACTTGGTGGAGGCCAATGTATGAACTCGCATGCAACGCTAATTGGACAATGTAAATCTCTTGAAGAGTCATATTGAATTTGAACTTTAATGCATAACCCAAAGAGCACAACATCTTTGGGGACCGATTCAAAGTACAAGAACACCCACAATGCTTACAAACTTCTTTGTCTAGTCCATTTGTTGCGATTCTTTGTCTTTGAGTCATCACTGCCCCATAAAGTATAAGCAAGATTGTTGTTGTAACTATAGTCTTTTTTACCACGATCATGTCCTCATCCAACTTGCAACGCTCCTTAATGTCATCGATGTGCATCAAGTTTCGCTCTGTAACTTTACGCACTTGTAATTTGTCATGGTTGACATGTGTAGCCCCTGCATTGATGCATACTTTTGGACACAAATGTCCTTCTTCACATTGTATGCAAAAATATGGCATGTAGTGGGTTGCTAATTTTCCACATACACAAGTCTCACCCTTCTTTCCATGTTTGTCATTTTCATCAAATTGATGATTTGTGAGGGATGGAATGATCCATATTGGGAGATTCTTAATGCCGCCCATTGTTAAACCCACAAATCACACAATACAAACCTAGAGATTTAGTTGAGGATCAATTAAATTGTAGTTCAATTAAATTGTAGACCAATTGAGGTTTAAGAAGATGATGAATAACTTGCCTATATTGGATGCTCTTTATATATGTATATGTAATACATTAAATTAATAACTAAAAACAAGGCGTGAAACATAAAATAATAAAGTAAACACAAAAATAAAAGAACCCATATTCACAAATCAACCATTTTTTTGAGGTGACAATCGCATATGCATCCCTCAAGTGAGAAGTAACAATCGTGTGGATGCAACCAAAAGGGAACTGTCGCAAATTAGTGTGCCTCTCATGCCCCAATCATACCAAACTTTCTATCAAGTTCCAGTCGTGAAATTGCTGGGGATTATGTTGAGAAATAGATGTTGGCCCATCACTTTTCACACTATTACATCCAGAGATGCTGACAGATGGTGTCATAAGTGGTTGGTGTGATCAGCCCCTCATTCATCCAACATAAGAACTTGACCCCCTTATAGAGTTGTAGCCAATTCGTCCCAAATGACGTCCTCTAGACCAAGTCATGGTCTTTGTGGCTAAAACATGTGTCAAATCAACCCAAAAAAGTAAGCTTTGGGTTGCATGCTATTTAAGGGCTAGCCTTTTATGTTAGTTGAATGAGAGGTACACTTGTATGCAATAATTTCCTCTCGCCACAGATGCATGTGTTAGTATTCATGCTCCATGCTTTAAATGACATGTGCTAGCGTCCACAAACTACCATAGAGTGATCTCTGGTTCAACACAAAATTATGGTATTCTGGAATAATATTTCCACATATCATATTCACATTGGTCATGGTCAAGTCCAATGTTGAATTGGTATTGCTTTTTATACGTTTTTATATTCTATTTATAATTTGAGAATCTTTATTGAGGGTTTTACATTGAAAATTGACTCATGTATTTATACTAAGCTTTTTCAAATTAATGCGATAAATGCCTCACCACATATACAAATATAAATCATGAATTAAATGGGCCTTTATTACATCTAAAAGCCAGTTTCACATTCCAATGAAAAAGTTATTGAATATTTTTTCATTCATAGCATGTAACTCATCAATTTCATCAAACAAACAAAGACAAGAGCACAGTCACTTAGCCACAATATGAGAGCAAAACTCAAGGGAGCTCATGAGTACTCCAAGAGCCTCTAATTTGCAAAAACCTAGAACCCAAATGCAAACCCTAACAAGAATGGACATGGTGCACATTGAGGACTATTATCATACGACAACAATGAATGAAAATGCGAATTGGATGAAACTAACACATCTATTGTCACCTTTCATCTCTTAATTTTAGGGCCCCCTTTTGTACATCTACCTTTGATTTAAAATTCTTAATAGACTTCTTAAATGTACATACTAGGGAAAAATAACACCTCTCCCTTATGTGTACTATGTACTCTAATGCCTCGAATAATACCCTTCTTACACTCACATTAGTTCGTATGTGGTATGAAGAGTCCACCCCTTGGGCAGTAGTATTGTTTTTAATACCATTGGATCTATATACGTACCATGCAGAAACCTCTGTAACTAGTTAAATTTGGCTTAGTACAATGTGTTTAGAATGGTATTGACCCAACTAATAACTCGGGCATGCGAAGATTCTCTCATCTTGACATACCCACCAAATATCAATATTTGATCGGTGTACAATTTGGAAACCCATGGGTAGGTTCTTTAATACCATTATTGATGTTGGTTATTGAAACCATGCATTCACATGTATACCGGTCCAACATTAGTCATGACCTTGTTCAATCCAACATGGAAATTAGCTTACGAAGCTGAAAATGATGAAGCGGACAACACTCTACAAAAAGGCATGCATGTGTTTTGCGGTTAGTTTTTTGTGTTCTCCATCTACTGTTGATTGATTTACGTCTTCAAATTTGTGTTGCATTAACAAATAGATGAAGTAAAATCAAGCAAAATCAGTTTAAAATAAGATGTCCCCCCCGATTGGTTATGTTTATCACAAATGCATGTTTGTTGATTCATTAACTGAATACATAGGTTGTCCTATTGTGAATTCCACTATTGGATGTGTAGTAGTTAATAAAATACAATTACATAGTCCAATCTTTTTACACATATGTCTTTATGGTGTTTGGTCACCTAATTACACACCAATCAAATATAGGTGGTTGATCAAGAAAAGTAATTGATTATCACCCACATAAGGTATGTGGGTGTTGTTTAGTTCATTTTCCATGTTCTCCAACTTCTACTGATGAGATTTACACAATAGAAACCTGTGTTGCATTAACAAATCTACAACAAAGTGCTAACATAAATTGGACTGAAAATCAAACCTCCCTTGATTTAGTTATGGTTATTGAAAGTGCATTTTTGTTGACTCCTTAACTGAATACACATATCCTCCTAGTTGTGATTTAGAGTAGATAATATTATTTGACGACATAGTCCATCTCTTTTAAACGTGTGTCTTTATGAGGTTTGCTCTTTAATCCTCACCGAACCACATACCAATCAAATAAGTTGTAGGGGCCCGATTAAGAAGAGGAACCAAAATAACACTCACATACCTTACCTTATTGAAACATCATGAATGACAGTGGGTGAGGTGGCAGAAGCAGAGCCCAAAGCCGCTGCGTGCCACTTGGCATGGCATGAGGGGTGCAATCCCGTGCCTGCACCATGCAATCCACTTGGCTCAAAATCCCATTTTCATTCTTGGGTTGGATTTTTGCAACAAACTTGAGGTGCACAGTTGTAAGATTGTTGAGTCGAGCACACTCGCAGCCCCATTTCCTTCAGGATTTTGTGAACTTTTTGATAGGGGTTGAGACTCCATCACAGCAAGCACACCTTGTAAGTCAAGACTCTGCCAAAGATTGCAAGCGCAGAGCAGGCCAGGTGCTTCTGAGAAAGGTCTGCATCTTGTTAGGGTTGTTGATTGTAGCATGAGTTTGAGAATCGTATATCTGGTCACAATCTCTCAGGTGTGGGTTGCTTCAGAAGACCTGATGGTTTTTGGGGTTTGGGCTGCAAATTGGGTTGGTTTCCAATTAAGGGTATATGAGAAGGATGAATGTTCTAATTTGGTAGTCCTGAAAGATTGTAGAGGTGATGTGAAGCATTCACAATCAATATTAAGTTATCAAGATCCTGGTGATGGTATTGAGTAGCAAACTAATTGGCTATGGAGTGTCCATACTTGATTGTCGAGTGCTCAAGGAGTGTAAGACATTGAGCATTTGCAAGAAGATTGCAGAGCTTAGGATAAGTTCAATGTGCAGATAGTTGTCATTTCCTATTCTAATCAGAGTTGCAAGCTGTTCTGGATTCCTTGTTGTGTGTGTTTGATGGAGTGCATGGCATAACCCTCATTTTTTAGCAACTTCTGAGCCATGATGCATCCCAGGTTTGGAATTCGATGGAATCATTACCATCTTGCTCAAAGCTATGGAAATTATTTGGTGTGTTGAATCATCCCTCGCTGAACTTGGGCCTCAAGGTTTCCATTTGTGGAGGGGAGGTTTTCTATGTTTACTGAATATCGTGTAATAGGGGAAAGAGACATAGGTTTGTCTGGATGTCCTTGTTACTCTGGTGGCCTGCGACAGAGATTAAGAGAGCATTATATGCTGCCAATTGTATTGCAGGTTGGTAAGATTCAGGTACCCGGCCATGGCAGCAGTTGGAAAAGGACCTGTGTCCCACGCCGATGATTTGCCTGGAGATGCCACCAAGACAACCACGAGCATGTTGGGCTTGGGATCATCGGCACTTCAAAGCTTCAATCCGATTAAGAGAATCCACGCCCACTTATGCGCGTAAGGAGTACTTTGTCTCACCCTTGGCGCCTTATTTTCACTGGGGAATCAGATAAGGGATGTGTTTATTGTGCATGTCACTGATGTTTTGGAAGTAATCAAACCCTCAAGATTATCTATAAGAGTGTGCATCAGATAAACATGCACCAGCATTGACAGTGATCCTCCTGGGGCCAGAATGAGAAATACGAAATAATCCTAGCCATCATGTCAGAATTATGGGAATCAAGTAGAGGAGTGGAGCTGCAGAAAAAAATTGTCAAGTTTAAGAGGGGCTGTTGCATGACAAGCATTCTCAACTTGTTGGAACCTGTGTTGCTTGATTGAGCAGCTGTGGAAATGATTGCTTTCCCAATATAAAGTTTTGCACACACTTTTCCCCCGAGAGTGAGATTAATACCCTCTTCGAAATAAATATAGTTATATGGTTGTAAGGCGGTTAAACTCATGCCTTGTACAAGAAATTTGACTAAAACTACCATGTTATGTTATTTACAGGTTCCATTTCTATGCATATGACATGAACCGGCAAGTTGAGGCACACCATTACTGTACTCACTACAACCAGGACATGCGACAGTGTTTGATATATGACAGTCCCGAGCCAAATGCACGCCTAATTGGTGTGGAGTACATTGTCTCCGAGAAGCTGTATCAGGGATTACCTGATGAGGAGAAGAAGTTATGGCATACTCATGAATTTGAGGTCAAGGGCGGTATCTTGTTCATTCCAGGAATCCCCAAAGTGGCTGAGCATGCGGAGCTGAGTGAGGTAACTCCCCAAATTCCTAGTTTCCAACCTCAACTCCCAAACTGCCAACATTCTGGAACTCGTGGCTTTGTAGATGTTTAAGCAACTTCCTCAAATTATCACTTTATATACTGTCTTTTAACATTCTGTGACATAGTATTAACTCATGCATTATAGCATTCTTAAGTCGTTTAGTGGGTTTTCTCCCTAGATAAGCGTCTTGGATGGTATGCACTCGGCGAGAGTTTTGCTGTCAAGGTCTTTAAGTTGAATCTTGGTAGATGGGCGAAGGCTTTGTCCGAAGATAAGGTAACACTGAGGTGTCGACTAATGAGAGCTTGCCACGTGTCTATGCTTGGTATTCATGCATGTAATCAAGGACCTTGATTCCTGGAGTAATACTTGAACCTAGAATAGAAAGAGAACGTCTTTACGCATGCTTAAGAATGTTCTTAGATAGTTTTGTTTCTGTGTGCAACGTGTGGTTATGACAAATTTGCAACTTAGGCATTTTAGGGGTTGGCTGATCTTGAGTGAACTGTGGGTGGGTGGGTGGGTGGTTTACCAGGTCGCCAAGACATACGGAAAAGTTTTCCACTTTTGGCAGTTTGACAAAGGGGACACCCTGCCCCTCGGCTTGCCCCAACTCATGATGTCTTTCACAGACTATGGCCAGCTCAATCCAGAACTTGCATCAGGTACATTCTATCATATAAAGATGTCGTTGGTTAATCGAAAACTTTGCAAACATCCTGTATATGTTGATTTGATCATTTTATGGGTGTAGTTCGATGCCACTTGATTGATTACTAATGAAGTGAGTGGATTGTTCATTGGGCAGCAGTCACGTTTATATTTTTTAGCACATGTGGTTGAACTTCGGACAATTCTTGCATTGTCAATTAAGTAATTAAGTTGCACTGATGTCTAGTATTCAGTCTTAGGGAGATGGAGAACCTCGCAATGTACCCACTGCTGGACAACTTCCTTGTTCTGTTGGAATATTGCCCACTTACTGTGACACTCAAAATGTAGTGGAGTTTGTGATGAGGATGATGATTGGCATTCTTGGTCAGACGTAGAATTTACTCATGGGTTTCTAGAAGCTAAGTTTTCAATGCATTACTAGAGTTGGATCTTAAAACCAGGATTTCTTGTCGGAAGACTTTGTTCCTCACTATCTTGCATAATTTACACTGAACTCTTGTACAGATGTGGAGAAGAGGTTTGGAGTCAATTTTAAGGAAAATTCAGAGAGTCGACAAGACATCCAGGGCCCTGACCTTGGCATCCACCCTCTTGCAAACCCTTGGACCAAGGGCATTGGCCTGAAACCTGAGCTCCGTGAAGTTAACCTTCAGGACAAGCTTTGAAAACCTATGGTGGTGAATTGGGAGCTGCCAGGTCTTAGCATATATTGTTTCTTTCAGAAATCAAGTCTTGCAATTTGTTACACATAAAACATTTTGGAGGTGTGGCGGACAACCTGTCCATTTTGGAGCTATACCTTTGTGAATTTGTAGAAACTGTGTTGAAAGGAAGAGAGACATGGAGTTTGGAGATGAGTTTTATTGATATTTTGGGAGGATGTGTGGGGTTGACGGAGTAAGTTCCATACTGGATACTCACCCACCCACAGATAGAACAGGATGTTTATGGTTGAATTCACGCCTCTCACCTTTCTAGTTTGCAACTCTCAGAATAACCCCGGGGGGTGCACCTTTCATTAAAAGCCAAGAACCACGTGCATTTGCAACATACTCTAAAACCCCCCTGTATACAAGTTCTTTTTCTGTAAAAATCAAGCAATACATGTACAATTTCAATGATAAAAATGCTTGTGACAATATGTAAGGTAAGTGTGCCAATGACCACACGGTCAATCTTCAAATCCTTGTAAATAATAATTTACAAGCTTAAATCGTTTCAAATTTTGAAGGATTGTTAATTGTGAAGTGGGGATTCTCCTACAAAAAATAAAATTAAAAGATATTATGATTTGTGAAAGCTATCACAAATTGAATCCAGACATACACAGGTGGATCTCAAAAGCTTACTGAGCCCTTCACCGCACACCGTGCGGTACCTATAATAAAACACCTAATAGTGATGGTACCGAAGTTCCCTCGAGAGTTCTCATGAATGAAATTTGTGTGGTGGGTGTGCGGTGGGTGTGCGGTCCTTGGGTTGCGTTCGGTCATTGGCACACTTACCTTATATGCACCAAAAAAAAAAAAAAAACCATTCATATCGAGTCATTCACATAAGTATACAAATATACTTTTGAATAATAATGAACCCCTATCATATGTATAATGTAAACCCTAACATTCATTAATAAAGTTGTTGAAGACTTTTTCATCCCCTAGATGTAACTCATAAGCATTTAAGTCTATAATATATGTCATAAAAGCTAATTGGTCTACCACATTTTTTTGACAATTCTAGCTTTAGGTGTGTTAAAAAAACACACTCCACAATCACAACCATGATTTAACATAGTATCATAACTTCATATATAATATACCAACCTTAATTTGAGTCAATCGATCTTTAAATAAAGTTGGATTGCCATTCAATTGAACTAACAAGTGTACTTTTGAAAATCCTAGACTCCCCTACCTCTACATAAGCCATAATGAACTTTACATTAGATTGAGAGGGAATTTCAACATTTTCATGTTCATCAATTAGAACATCCAAGGCATGTTGAAGCTCAATTTGCAACTCCACATCTTCATGTAAATCATTTTCAACCTGTGATTGCATCAATTCCGTCTTTGTGACAACATCCTTGCACATGTTTGATCAATCCATGTGTGATCATAATCACACTCCTTATCCTCGTTCATACTTCCAAATAATGAGCCTCAGTAAGTGACCCTACCATACAAGTACAAATGTTGTATGTTTTCTCCATACATGTACATAACCATGAGTTATAGTTTGTGTAGCATCTGTTGTACGAAAAAGTTCAAATTAATACCCCTTTTGTGCACTCACGTACACTCATACGTGTTATGAAAGGTGCATCCCCTAGGGAAATAACATGAAATTGTTGTATTGCAACCAGCAAAACTTGTCTATTGATCGGAGGCACAAAAGGTCTTTCCTCAGTAGACTCATTTAAAATATTGCACGATTTTGCATGCAATTAGCAGTTATTGAGCCCACCTTGAAAATCTTGATTCTGGATGAAATTTTGAGCTTTATATCCATATGCATATCTGTATGTTGTCATCTATGTTCCTCAGATTTTTCCAAGCCGTGTATTCGTTCCAGGTGCAGGCCAACCCTACCTAAGCTGTAGCCCAACAGGATGAATCTGGTTGAAAGAGTAGAGTGCACCAATAATCCAATTCATGGAACTGGCTCATAAATTACAAAAACTCAAGAACAATGTGAATCACTTCAATGAGAAGTCACGATGTCTCTTGAAAGGGTACATAAAAGCTACTTGCATCAATGTGATAACCTAAACTTCTCTCGAGCAAAATGTGCCTGTTTCAGTGTTAAATTTTGAGATCTGGCGAAAGACCATTCATGCATTCTGTAGTCCAAACCAGTAGTGACTCTGATTGAATGGGCTGGTGGTGTCAACAAAGTTTGCATCCACAGGAAGTCTAGCCTTTTGTATACTGACAAGATTACTGCTGATAGGTCACAAATTAACAATGACTCACACTGTCATTTTCCAAATCCTCTCTTGAAAGCTACAGTAGTCCGACTTGCTGCAGCATCATATGATGGTTCCTGCACTCGAAGAACGAATGTACTGCTGTAAGATAGAACGAACATTCCCTGAAATTACGTCCAGGTTCCCATCTCCAGGAGGAAGTCTACATGATTCAACCCCCGGAAATCATCAGGAATGCAAGGCCCCGAAATAGCCAACAATATGTTACACTGATCTCGCCCATGCGGAAGAGAAATTTCAATGAAGTACACACCCAACATATTTGGACCTCAAATGGTCTTATCAAAGTGATGTGAAGTTCCTAAAGTGCCTAAAGTGCATTGTTGTAGGGAATGGATGTAGCAGGTAACCATTGTTGTCCGGCAATGAAGCTACTGACCGTAAATTTGTTGGCATCGGTGATGGAAATCTGTTTACTCCATTTCACACGGCTTGCAGTATTGGCTCCAGCACCGGTGTTTCCATATTCTCCGTAATTCACAGTGTTTCCGGAGTTAGGATCACCATTCCACAGTAGCCATCCGGCGGGGTTGATGCAGCTTGCAAGGGTGCTTTTGATGAATACGGTTTGGGCATAGGGTTTCCACGGTCGCCCCAAATATGTCGGGAAGGAGTCTGGCAATCCAGGCGCCGGTCCAACATTGCACGAGAGGAAAGATAGCCCGGTGGGTTGGCCAGGATCCGTTCGGCCACTTGCGGTGTAGGTATTCTGTGATCCGGTTCTTCCAAGTCTGGCCAGGAGATTGCAATTCTGGAAAACTGCAGCTGCGTTTCCGAAGATGTAGTCTACTGTGCCATAGATATTGCAGCCGCTATAGAATTGGCGTAAACTAAGTGCATAGAGTGTATCCTGCGCGAGGATTGGCAACACAATTGTTGGTGAATCCACACAAGTAGACATTTCAACGAAATTCAGAAACGCTTGTGAGATCACATCTGTGTGTCTGTTTGGTCTTTCTGCTTTACAAGACGAAGTGTTCCTTGAGGGTTTAGGGACTCAGAAAGCATGGAATGGATAACTAGACGGTTTTAGTTATGTGATCCTCTGGATATGGCTAGATCTGCTTCTGAATATTGCAAGCATGTGCAGGCTAAGCTATCTTCACTGTCATATTCAAACAAGAAGTGACAAGGCATAGAGATCACATTCGAGCAATGGGAGCACAATTTGTTGCTTCCAGACAAGAAGTTGACACTTCAACGAAATTTCAGAAAAGTTTGTGAGATCACGTCTGTGTTTCTGTGCGGTCTTCTCCATTCCAAGACGAAGGGTTTTGGGGTCAAAACCTACTCGGAAAGCATGGAATTGATAAGTATAAGGTTTAGTTATGTGAGTCCCTGGATATGGCTAAATCTGCATTTGGATATTGCACAGATGTATAGGTTAGGTTATCTTCACTGTTGTATTGGAAAGAGAAGTGATTAAACTTAGAGATAGTGAATTTAGTGATATCCTGCTACTAAAAATCTTGACATAGTAGCATACCTGATAGCCTTCTAAATTCATGTTGGCAAAAGCCTGTTGATCTCCGCTAGCTCTCAAGGCAACAGCCTGCTGCCCAACCGCACCAGCTGTGTTCTGGATCGTCATGTCTCTCCCAATGAATCCCGACCCCATAACCGCTGTATAAACACGTTCATGCCAGAATTAGGAACACAAGTCATCAGACTCCACGATACGCTTCAATGTGCAATTGAAGCTCCAGGTTCAACCGTTTATGTAGGAATCTAGCTAAACACATTCAAACTCCAACAGATAATACAGCTCTATATCACTTCCTCACAAATTCTCTTTTGAGGTAGTCAAGTAGAGAGTAGAGAAATCTGACAATCTAGATATCCCGAGTTTATACAATGCAGTAAGACTCGTCATTCATAGGCTCCCTGTATAGAATGCAATTGCAGAATTTCCAGGGCCTGCTACCCCATTCTGAACTTAGCCCCAATTGGTTCTCGGAGTGTAAAGTGTCGCTTCACACTTCGAAAACAACAATGAGAGTCATTTCCAAAATCCTTACAAGAGGTATTACAAGAGATTACCTACATTGATGACTGACTTTGACAGAACAACTTAACTTGCATTCACTACAGGCAGATATACCAGAAACTCACCAAAAGTGGCAGTGTAGAATGTTGACAGCCCACTGCCGATTACACTCTTGCTTCCAGTGATGATAGTTACCCCAGGTCCATCACCATACATCATAAGATTCTTGTTATTCTTCGGAATGTTGACTTGCTCAGTGTAAGTTCCCTTCTTCACATAGATCACCCACCGTGCACCGCTCGTAGGTGCTGCATTCACCGCAGCTTGGATGGTCTTATACTGTCCAGAACCGTCTTGAGCAACTACAGCATTCGCAGTTGGTCTTGTGGTTTGGAGCAATCGGCGACCTTCACGAGTGAACCAGTGAGGAAACTCTTTGCCACTATCCCTGTCTTCTACCAATTCATAAGGAGTATTAATATTCTCGGAGATGATGCTAGGGTTACTGGTGGCCATGAGGAGACGCCGGGTATGTTGAGGAATCAGGCTGTTTAGGTCAGTGAGCTTGGAAAGAGAATTAACAAGGGAGAGTGCGTTACTAAGAAGCTGGGTAGTGTGTGTTGCTTGAGTTCCGTTCACAGCATTGCTTCCATTGTAGACACCAAACATTTTGACACCATCGAGACAAGTGTCTTGGTAAGTTAGGGCAGCACTCATGAATTGTTGAATGTCTCCCACTTGAGACCTCACCGACGAAAGCTTCAGGTCCGAAACTCTGTAGAGCGAGGTGTTGAGCTGGTCGAGAGCGTCGCCTAGCACTTGCTTGCATGTTGCAAGAGCTGAAAATTGTGTACCGTTTTGTACAGGAGAATTTGACTGGAGATCGGTCACCACATACATGGACTCGTTCACAGCTACCATGGCCGCCTTCATGGCCGCCTGAACATATTTCTGTGGGTTACTAAGATCGGTGCCAGAAATTGTGCTGTTGCAAACCTCGGGGTACCTGCAGTCGAGAAGAAAGAATTTGTTTATCATCAGCAAGCACGGAACAGGTATCTCGGCAAGACATGATCAAGAAAACCCAATCACATCACAGCAAAAGCACATAAAAAATCTGAAAATGCTCAAGTCTGATAATCAAAGACGACTAACTGAGTCTACATCAGCAAGACGTTAGGAAGAGACCCCATAGCATCACAACAAAAACACGATTTCTTTGAAAATGCTCGAGATCATCCAAGACTAACTGAGTCCACTTCGGCAAAAATTTGAAATGCTCTAGAGTATTAAAGACTAAGTCCACATCTCGGACATCATGTCTGAAAATCTTTGCATTTTGCAGGAGCAGCGCCAACCCTCCATCGCACCTAAAACCTAAGTGAAAGATGCCTTCCACAGATGCTACCCAAACTTGTCCATAGTTCTATCACAGCTTATGCAGCGGACATTAGAATCAAGACTCCTGTTCCGTTATGTTGCCACATGATGCAAAGCTGTTTTCCAGCTCCGATGCATTTCAATGTGACAGAAGCAGCAAGAGAAGTTAGGTGTTAGAAGCAAAAGACTTACAAGGTGTTACTGCAAATGGCAGTGACAGAATTAGCACTGACGGCACCACCGCTGCCGTCATGGTTTTTCTTGGAGACCTCCACACCCACCACTGTGGCAACCACGACGACAACAACAAGCAGGAGGCATGCACTCAGAGCAATCCACCCCTTCTTGGATGACTTCCTTGGTGATGGCTGCTCGGTCGCTCCCCGCCCTTCATGGGTTCCAGCAGCACCTCCATTGGTGAGATCGACTTTCGAGTAGCTCTTGAATGCACCCATTGCACTCACGACATTCCTCGCTTTCTGCCATAACTTTTGCCCCGAAGTCGTCGACTTCGCCCTCCCCATGGACCTCGACCGCATCTATCTGGGTTATACCCTCTCCCAACCAACTTAACCCGACTCTGTTGTGCAATGTGCACACAAGTAGTAATCCTCGTTACAGCTGGTTGGAGTTCGCTCAAAGCTCAAACTCTTACAGGAGCTCACCTACTTACTAAGTCTCCGTCTGCTAACAACTGCACAAAATGCACCGATTCTTTTCACTACAAATATCCTCCCTGTTTCGTGCTGCAGGCCAGCCGGCGGCTAAACCCACACGTTTTAGAAAACAACCACCGTGCAAGCTAGTCTCTCAAACGCCGAGTGCAGGCCCGGCCTCTTCTTTGACGCACAAGAGTACGTCACCTATGTCGATGATCCCAGCTGCTCTACACTTGTCGAGAAAACCAAAAGGTGGGAAGAATGTCAGGGACCCAGCTGCGAAAAGTTGCAGCGTTCGTTTGTACTAATTTCACACGCACAGTTCAGTCTAGCTCGATCCCATTCCTCCCCATCCAAAACTGGGATATAAGTTCATATCCTCTAAGTACCACTGTAAGCTGTTCAGGCAGCAGCTACCCAGTACCCACAAGCATCATCGACGGCAGCAATCACAGTGGAGTTCATAAAACCTTGGATAAAACTGTTAAGTTTGACAGCTTCCAGGGTTCGGGTATTCTTGAGTTTCACCCTGCTGCAGCTGTCTTTTGCTCATCACCACACCCACCCACCCACTTGGAGTTGCGCCCTGGACATGGAAGCTGGGGCTTGCCTATGATGACGATGTTGTTGAAAGTGGAGGATTAACTTAGAGGCTAGATACTAGAGCCCTCAGCACATGTGGGATAGCCAAGGACGCACATGGACGACGCGGTCCGTGTCCCCAGCTGTCTGTCCCTCAAGACCATCCATCCATCGCCGCTGACAACACGGAGCAGCCCTGACTACTGTAATCTCTTTTGTTGCTGTTTGAACTTGTCTTGAAGCAGGCTCATAAATGCCTCCTTTACACCAATCATGCCTCCTGTTCTTGGTCTTCCCATTCTGCTCGCTTTGCTATATTATTGTGGATTACAGTTGTGGTAACCGATGGAATAGTTCCATACAGAGTCCGGGGAGTTCTGTAGGGAAAACGGATAATTTCCTAGCTTCTAGGAGGTGGCTCGGATTTTTTATTTTTCACTTGGAAGTGGGCCTAGAGAGTGCAAATTTTATCGATTGATATCCCTCATTTTCTAATGTATTTAGGCAATTAACCGACATTTCATTTTTCATTTATCCAGTTTCCTAAATGTCTAAAATGGGGCCGGTTTTGTATTTTGGTGGTGGATGTTTATTCCCTCCCCATTTTTTTTCCTTTAAGTTTCATTGTCATTCATCCCCCCCCCCTTTTCAAGTGTTTAGGGTTAAAGAATGTTGGAATTCACTCTCTATTTTTTTTTGTCTAAATAGTATCCTTAGCAGGAGTTGAACCTGGCAAAGCCCCTGCCATTTTAGGGTCAAGAATGTAGCCTTCAGAAAATACAAGATCCACAAAAGGTCCAAGTATTTTTTGGAGGCTAGTTAATATTGAAAGTCACAAAATCTGCGTACCATTGCTGTTAGTATCAACTGTCCCAAATGAACAAGACACATCACTCACACTCGGTGTATTAGGAGAATTCAAATAAGAAGAGCGATTAGCATACAAAAAACGGTACTTACTGTCATTCTTCCAAAGTGGGACAACGTCACTAATAATGTCATCTACCCCCCCATCTGGCCCTTCCAAGGCAATTTGCAACATTGCCTTGAGATTCTTACAACCCAACATGTTTCTAACTTTAATCTCGGTCAAATTATCCACATTAAAAGCACGCTCACACGTCACTGTAAAAACACATTGCACATAAGCTAACTCTGCAAGAATGAGGAGGTTGGGGTATCGTGCTTGCAAAACATGATTCCAAATTATCATGACCCATAAATCCCTGAAATTATTATTCCTCCATTCCGTAGTACACTGAAGTTTAAAGGCTAAAACTTCACGTTTACATGTTGTCTGGTCTACAAGAGGAGGGAGTTTGAAGCTTCCATGTGAGTGTCTACTCCATAATGGCCCAACAAAATCTTCAATTCAAAGATATATCAATTTTGTAAGTCCATTTGCCATGAAAGCATATTAGTCGGGTTCAAAATTTTAAGCAAGAAATCAAATCATTGTAACTAAAACGTGCATCAAGGGCGAAACAAACAGCATGTGCAAATTTTTTGGGGAATATCAATGCATCTTTCAAGTCAATGCCAAGTTTAGACCTTGTCATCTGAAAGTTGTAAAACATAGATCCCTTCACATCAAACTGTAGCCTCCTCAAGTACCCGCCATGAAAATCGTAATCGGGCAAAATATGATAACCAATGGATTCATTAAAGACATCAGCATTTAAATCACAAGAATTGACAATGAACATCATACGAATTTGAACTACCTAAATACGCACAATATTGCCCACAGTTGTGACATCAACAAATTTCAGCTGAAATACCTTTGATAGCATGACCAATAAGTGAAGAATGTCAGCCAAAAAATACAAGATGTAGATATATTTGAACTAACCCAATTTCTCCAAAATAAACTTTACAATAGATTATTCACTTTCATCAACCTCTTGAAAACAAATAAAGACAGATTCTAGTGAATCACAAAAGGATAATAATTGTCTATTACCTATTCAACCAATGAATTTTGTGATAGTGCTTCATAATCTTTTTAGAATTAGAGCATTGTTCTTGCAAGGCCGTCAACGCATGCTTACGCTTATATGATTTGTGGATAAACCTGAAATTGAATTTATCAAGGTATCTACTTCAGTGGACGAGACCTTACAATCCGGTGTTTTGACAATATTCAAGGTAGCAAGGTTGGTGCGATGAGCTACACAATGACATGTTAAGATGAACGAGTTCACCTCATTGCAAAGTCACATTGAAACATTGGTTTGACAACTGTACGACTCAGAGCCCAGGTGCTGGATTGGGCAACAGAAGCCTTGGAGGAGGGAGAAGGCCAGCAAGCAGCGAGGAGGAAAACAGAGTGTCGAGGAGAAGACGACGGCCGCGAGAAGACGAAGACGGGCCGGCGAGCCGAGGACGCGGCGACGGGGACGAGGGCGAGTCGATAGCGGAGCTGGGTATCGGGCAAAGGCAAGAGCGAGAAGACCAGGAAGAAGACCAGGACAGGTGGAAGACGGGAGCGAAGACAACTCCTCGAGGCCGGGTAGCGAGTAGGAGAGAAGACCGGTTGAGGAACCCCTGGACCGGATACTTGAAGGATAAAGGGAGCCGACTAAAGGGACTTAAGGGCGGCTCGGGAGGTGAAAAGACAAGCTTAATTAGGGTTAGAGTAATAGGATGAGGCTTGAGTAATTAGTGACCTAGACTTAGGTTTAAGTGAACACTTGGCCACCTTAGGATAGAAATTAGTGAACCCGAACGATGCCTTTTGATAGATGAAAGGACATGAGGGGATGGCCATTTTGGATGAACTCAATTAACCTTATTGCAATTGAATGGACAAATATTGGATGAACGGGGGGGTTATAGAAGATAACCGCAATTACATGGCACATCTAGAAAATAGAAAGAATTACAACCAATCTATCCCACAAGAACATCTAAATTTAACACGTGGGTTTTATTGTAAATAGATCCGATTTTACTAAATTTAGACTGTAGCCACATTTCAGACTAAAAATAGCATGTTGGGACATTTGGCATTAGGGGCCAAATGTCTAACCGCCAAATCACCATTTTCCTAGATATCGAACCCTATATAAAGAGGGGATTTAGGGGCCCTAATTCACCTCATTCTATCACGACAATATAATGTGAGCGTCAAAGCTTTATCGGGAGCGAAATTCTATTCGAAGACTAAGAAGACTTTTCGAAGCCGAAGACTAAGAAGACTTTTCGAAGCCGAAGACTAAGGAGCCCTTGAGCCCTTGAAGATTTAATTGAAGACTAAGGAGCCTTTGAGCCCTTGAAGATTCAAGAGCCTTTGAGCCTTGAAGAATTAATTGAGGATTAAGGAGCCTTTGAGCCCTTGAAGATTTACTTGAATACCGGTAGTACTTGAAGATCTTACGCGAAGTACTTGAAGATGTTTTTGAAGAAACTCGAAGACCTTTTGGCGAGGCGTGAAGACTCGAAGACCTTTTCGGAAGGCTTCGAGGTTGAAGGCCTTAGGAGAACTTGAAGACTGAAGGCCCGCGAGACCGGAGCACCGCGAGACCACGAGGAGATGAAGACTTGAAGACTTGACGATTCCGAGTTCGAAGGCTGAACTTGAAGACTGAAGGACCACAAGACTGAAGGCCCTCGGGACTGGAGGACCGCAAGACCACGATTGGAGGCCCGCGAGATTGAAGACCCTTTTGAAGACCGAAGAGCTTTCAAAACCGAAGATTAAAATATCTTTCAAGACTAAGGAGTATACAAGACCAAAGTTGTTTGAGCCTACAAGATTCCGTGAAGATCTCAAGACCAAAGCATTAAAGGAGATTGGGAATTCTATTCAAGACTAAGAAGATTGGAGAAGATCCTCTTGAAGAATGAAGATCGAAAGGGGTTTCCGAAACCGGGGAATTCAAAACCCATAATGAGGGAAGTCAAAGGGAAACCAGACAAAAAGAAGAATCTCTAAGAAGTTAAAGACATTGAGAAGGCTACAAGTCATCATTCGAGAATAAGAGAATTTGAAGACCATCAATTAGTCAAATCTTATATGGAAGTTAGTACATCATGGATTGCTAAATATGATTAATGAAAACACTTGAAGTAAAAGATTGTGAACTTTGATTGAGGATTTAGAATTGAAATGGAATTGAAGAATATATGTTACCTACTACATTGATTGCAAAAGCACTCTCTACACTTACAACACTTAACCTCGACATTAGGATTTAGGGGAACATAAGCTTGAGAGCTTAGGTTCCTTTCTCCTTAGAATTTCATCCAAGAGGAAATACCATGAATTGTGAAGATGGCCTCCACAAAGATTATAATCATTCAAACCATGAAAGATATTGTATACAAGAATGAAGTTCCTTTAAAGACACTTAACCTTGACATTAGGATTTAAAGGAACATAAACTTGCAAACCTAGGTCATCGGCTCCTTGAGAATTCAGAAGAGCATTAAAATATGACGAGAGTACGAACACCTTCACAAATATGGGAACCTAAGATGATCTAATTTTGGTAAGAGTAATTTCCATGTAAACCGGTTCAGCAGCGGGTTACACCGTCTAAGGCTGAGGATTGAAGGTGACCTCGACAACAACCCACCATGTTATTTGCTCTATCACTACCAAAGGCCACAAACTTGCACAAATCTAAATTCCATAAATGTAGTTGAGATATTATATAATAAAAAATTGAAGCAAAATTATTTTCACCGCCATCCAACTGTAACAGACCTAAAAAAACAGTTTTGGGCAAACCCTCTTTTATAATCATTGCAAACATGACAAGATGTCTAGTGATACTGATATTTATAGATTCATCAACTATAATGCCAAAAAATATGAAATTTCGAACCCTACAAATTATTTTCTTTTGGATTACTACATAAATGCACCAAATGAGATCACTGCAAGTTTTTTCATCATGATACATGTTAGATGTAATAAGAGTTTTCATAAACATCAATAATTTATACAATGTAGAGAATTTTGAATATGGGAGAGATTGCTTCCTTGTAAAGTAGGCCACTTTAAAGAGGGTGTACAAAGCCTCATTACAAACACGTTATCCATTGAAAATTGTTTTCTCCATGGTTTTCTTTCCGCTGTGGCAGGCCTAAGCAAGCTTGCAGTATTCATTTCAACAAGAATGATCTACAAATGCACTCGCCTTGAAATTTTTTGACCCCTCTTTGACATACATTGAGCGGCCTCCTTTCTCCTTGCAGACTTTGCAAAAAAGTTTGCCCTTCAAGGGGGAAAAATGCAGCCATTAGAATTGACTCGTCCATTGCTTTTTTCGCAGAGTTTGGGCTAATTTCGCTTAGGAAGTGGTTGTTTGATCTGCACTTGGGCTCTCAGCTGATCTTATATTGTCACTTGTAAAAGATAAGAAATCTAAAGAATTCACTGCATGCGATCTTCCAAAGTAGGAGTCGCAGATTAATTTCTATTTTTTTCCCATTACAAGAACCTACTGCAATGAACACCTTGGACATTAGAAAACAACAGTGACAGAAGTGACAAGCAAAGAAACAATAATGAAATACAAGCAAATGAAATCTAGGGTTTAGGCCAACACCGCAATGAGGCGATCAGCTCAAAGCAGAGCAAGGAGTAGAAGATTGGTGACCACTTCGACCAAGAGTCCAGCAATCCGACAGTCCAACTTCAACACTCATACAAATTCACTCACACAGACTCAGTCACTCAACGATTCAACAATTCAAGATTTCAAGCACTCGTAAACTTAGAAACTCGGAATGCAAGTTGTGGCGGCTGCGCCGCTGCGCGAGTCTGTTGATTTGCTCCATCCTAAACTACAAGCCAGCAAGGCAACGGTAACTCCAACTATGCATAGAATTAAAAAAAATTCCTAAAAAGTATATGTCTAGTCGGCTGCCCGCCGTGAAAAATGCCTTTCAATTGGTAATTTGCCATGGATACTCCTAGGGTAGCTTGCCTAAATGCCGGCATGTTTTTTTTTCTAATCGGCCCATTGCCGAAAACCTTGATTTTGCTTCTGGAACCCCTTCCTAAACATTTCTATTTCATTCGGAAATTCTCAAAATCAACCGGCTAGCTTGTAACTAACCGCCGGCACTCCCCGTTCATTGGTTTCATAACATTACTCAGTTAATGAGTTGTGTTCAATTGCTTTGACTTCAGTTTCAATCTAATTGCAGTGGGATTCTGGCATCTGGAGTCTTAATTCTCGAATCTACCGTCGGGCCAACGAACATAGCTCATCAACCAAGTAATGCTAAGACCAATGTGATGATTGATGTATTTAAATATATGTAATGAGGACAATTGGTGCATTGGCGTGCGCATTTCCAGCTCCCCAAATTTCACCAATCATGCCACCTTTTATCTTCCATTTCTGTCCGATTTACTTTGATTGCGGATTACAGTTGTGATAGTAGATGGATTTGCCCTCAAGTGGTAATTGATGTATTGGCTATGATGTGGTAATTGATGAATCAAGATTCACTCTATTGACATCCAGTGGATTTAATGTCATATTCATTTGTCAATTTTGCGACATTCTTAGTGTCCATTGAGAGAAAGTGTCATATTTGTGACATTATTATGCTCAATAAGTTGACATTAACGCAGTCAAAACACATTAATGTCAGCTTGCGCAGTTCCAGCTACCCGATTTACACAAATCATGCTACCCTTCGTCCTCCCTTGCTGCCTGCTTCACTAATTTGGATTGCAGCTTACAGTTGTGGTAATCGATGGATTAGCTATGATATGGTGATTGATAGATTAGCTTTACTTCGATTATGGATTACAGTCATGGTAAGTAATGAAGTAGCTCTAAAATGGCGATTGCTATAAATATTAGCTATGATGTGGTGATTGATAAACCAGCTGTAATTTGGCAAGTGATATAACAGCTAACTCGTGCATTTCCACTCCCCGATTTGCACAAATCATGCCACCCTTCGTCCTCCCTTGCTGCCCGCTTCATATTGGATTGCGAATTACAGTTCTATAGTGCTAATTGATGTATTAGCCATGGTGTGGTGATCGATGGATGTAAAGCTGTAATGTGGCAATTGATGGTGTTATGGAGGTTAAACAATCCATTAGTCAACCTCACCGGCTCGTTAAGTATTAATGAGACCCATGTGGGAATCTAGCTAAATCCGGTTAGGCTTCACCGGCATTTATACTAGTCACATGGGTTAGACTTAACCGTAGTCGCCGGTATAAAGTAAAGGATAACCACCACATTAAGGTCCATGGTATCTTCTATTAAGAGCATATTCTGAGATAATGAACTTATCTCAAGTGAGTAAGCTAGTCTACTATAGGTTGGATTAGACACGTGTCCCTACTAAGGGCCGACTTGGAAATGTATATAAGGGCACATCCAAAGAAGTAAACTTCACTTGAAGAACTTGTATTTCGAACCTCTGATTCCACTTAGAACCAACCTATTATCATCTCTTTAACACGTTATCAGCACGCTCCTAGCTTCTCACTTAGACAAGTTCCAAGCATTAGACTTGATTTTGAGAACACTCTTGATCATACTTAGTTGATACATTTTGAGAGAAGGAAGTTTGCTTGTGTTTAGTTTTCTCTACAAGTATATACTGAGCTACCTATAGCACTGTTATATAGTTCGAACTATCTACACTTAGAGATACAATCTCTACTTGCTTTATACTTGCTTTATACTTGCTTTATATTTGTTTTTCTGGACTTCTCAAGCTAGTACTAAAGTACTGTCTGAAATACTAACTATTTTTGTTGTTGGACCATAGCTACATAACTGTTATAATGCCAAAATTTAGTCGCAACCAATAGAGTAGTATTTTCTATCTCATACTCTACTTTCCTATATTCTGATACAGTACAGATATACCGAAATATTGCCCAAAATACAGTACATATACAGTACATACATACCATACAGTACAGATACAGTGCAGATACATTACAGATATACCGAAATATGTTCTTAGAAGATTAGCTTACAAATTATGTATATATCTTCTGATCACTACTTAGTTAGCTTATTTTTGCTGTAGAAGTATACCTGAAGCTAGAACTGTACACTAACTACATAAATACAGTCAATTTTCTCTCTTTAGAACTTCTGATCTCACTATAGAAACGTCATAATGCTGAAATTTCACTAGAAAATATAGCAATCACCTATCTGAACTACATTTCTACTAACCATTCAAGTATAAAGATGAAGGTCGTTAACTTACTTTCTGTTATTCTGTCTCTGTTATTTCCAATATTGAAGTTTCTGCAGGTATGTTTTCTGGTTTTACTATATACAGAAATGTCATAATGCCGAAATTTTCATTTTCTGAAGTTTTCCTTTTGTGGTGTAGGATATGATTTACCTACATTCTACCTACTTTATAAACATATATCTACGTATATAAACCTATATACCTATTGTTTTATACTAACATGTCACCAGTAGTATACTCAAATATGAGGTAAGTCATCTATACTTAACCTCATTTTTTTTACTGATTTCAGTTATTCCGTTTATATTTTGACTTTATAACACAATACAGACTATATAGCACCACTGAAACTCACTTTGCTACGAAAACAGCCGTACCTAACTTTATATTAACTCTAAACTTAGTTCAGACTTAAGTACATGCTACCTGAAATAAAGTCTACATGTAAGGACAAATTTCATATTAGATACGCTAACTACGCCTACAGAAACTAATTAACTACAGATCAGACCCTTAAATCTAATTGTACTAGACCTGGACTAACGTTTATTTCAGTAGCTAGTAGGTTACAAACAAAATAATATAAATCTGTAACTGGATGGACCAGGTTACAACCATGTCTACCAAAACTAACTTCAAAGAGTTTAAAACTCAATCACTATTGTTTGAACCACTAACCTCTACTGGCACAAACTTTGCTGAGTGGACTAATGATGCTATGATACTCCTACAATCTGAGAACATAGCTAGGGCTGTCAGCACAGATCCCATTCCAGAAACAGAGCAGCCGCTACCACCTACCGCCAAATGACACACATTCATGATTCTACGCCGACATCTTGACCACGTGTTGCGAATCCAGTACTTGCACATCAACGACCCAGCTGATCTCTGGACCGAACTCAAAGCTCGCTTTGATCATCAGCAAGCATTGTACCTGCCGCAAGCAAGATCGGATTGGACCAACCTACGCGTCCTGGATTTTCCAAACTTCGCCGCATACGACGAGGAAATGCACCGAATCATCTCACAACTCCGAATGGGTGGCCAAGAGATTACAGAAGCTGAGATGATCGAGAAGACCCTGTCAACATTTCCACCCGCAACGGCCATCCTCTCCCAGCAGTACCGGAACATGACGTACACGAAATACGCCAAGCTGATGTCGCACCTGCTCTTAGCCGAGAAGCAACATCAAATACTACTCCGAAACGCCGAATCAAGACCGGCAAGGGAGGTGCACAACACGATCGCCAAAATCGAAGCCGCGGAACCAGCGGAGCCGAACAAACCAACGGGAGCACCCGCGGGAGGAGGAGGATCGCGGAGAGACAACCGGCATGAGGATCATCACGCTGAGATCCACGTTGCCGAGGCATCACGAAGACCACCTAGAGGTTCTCTCCGTAAACCTAACCCAAAATGGCATAGAAACCCCGCAACAGGTTACCAAAACAAACCAAGGAATTACCAGCCTAGGTTTGACCAACGCAAACATGTACAAGGTAATTGCCACAAATGTGGGAAGAAAGGTCATTTTGCAAAGGATTGCAGGGCATCCCAATACTTGGTAGAACTGTATAGAGAGGTGCAACAGTTACGCAATAAACCACGGCAGAACTATAATTTTGAAGCATCAGACCTTCCGGACCTGGATTATGAGGTCGAAAATTACATGACTGTCTATGAGGAGACCACGCCAAACCAGGACGTGGCCCTCCTAGACAGTGGATCAACCCATACAATTCTCACAAAGGCAGAATTCTTCCACTTTCAAAGTGAGAAGTCCTGGCAATATTGTAAAATTTTGACAATGGCCGGAAGCCGAACCCTACGGTTCAGGGAGGGCCGGGCAACAATCGTCTTGCCCGGGGGATTCCCCCTCAATTGCGAGAAGGCAATGTACACCCCAGATGCGCCGAGAAGCCTGATCAGCTATCGGGATCTGAGGGCGAGGAATATCCACGCCTGCACGAAGATGCACGGTGATGAAGAAGTCATCGAACTTAGGCAAGGACCGAAGGTCCTTGCCACCGCTAGCGCGGGCTCCGATGGACTTTACAAGGTTGCCATAAAACCCTTGGCATCTAGCCCCGTCATAGACGAGGAAGAGGTTTGCATGGCCGCGTGGGGGGGAGGTCCCACGCCGGAGCGCAACCTGGCGCATGGGGCATCTTTTGATGTTAAAGACGCCAAGCCTGATATTTGGCACCGAAGACTTGGGCATCCAGGAACAACGGTGTTTCGGAGGATGGTCCCATTGACACAAGGTCACAACCTTACGGCCGCCGATGCCGGGAAAACACGGAAATGTGTTGCATGCATACAGGGCAAGTTCATCAGGAAACCATCAAATTGGACCCTACCCACGGAACTACCTCAACCGCTACACAGGATCCACGGGGATATATGCGGACCCATAGACCCACCATCCGGGACATTTCGCTACTACTTCGTACTTGTTGATGCATCAGGGAGCCACCTGGAAGTTTCGTTACTACCAACCCGTAATATGGTTTTTCCAAAAACATTAGCTATCCTCCTCAGATATAAAAATCATTTCCCTGAATTTCCCATCAAACACCTTCGGATGGATAATGCGCAAAAATTCAGGTCTCACGCATTTGAGGATTTCTGTACCGCATCCGGGATTAACCTTACATACTCGGTACCCTATGAGCATGCCCAGAATGGCCTCGCAGAGGCATTCGTCAAGAAAATACAACTCATAGCAAGACCCCTACTCCTTCATGCCAACTTACCATCATCGGTTTGGGGCCATGCGGTGCTTCATGCCGCAGCCCTACTCAGGATGAGACCAACTTTACTGAATGTCCAAACTCCCTACGAGTTACTAACCGAGAGACCTCCTAACGTTTCCCACATCCGAACCTTTGGTTGCCAGGTTTGGGTACCTCTCCCGGAACCTAAACGCCACACGATAGGACCACACCGCCAAGAGGGCATATATGTTGGTTACGACTCACCCTCAATCATCCGGTACCTAGAGCCCACAACCGGGAACTTGCTTAAGGCAAGATTCGCAAACTGTAAATTTTTAGAGTCGGTATTTTCGACCCTAAGACAAACCAAACCATCCCCACCTTTAAACTTCGGTGCACCGGAGACTTTGACCCAAAATCCCGACCCACCCACCTCACTCGCTAATACCGAGACCGTCAAACTCATGAACCTCAAAGCCTTGGCCGAAAACACTCCGGATGGATTCTCAACCGAAGACCGGATCATTCGAAATGCAATTCCAGGAACCGGCCTAACCTTACCCGCCAAGAGAATCGCCCCGAAAACCCAAAACAAACGACAACCGAAACAACCCAAGGTCCACTTTACAACCGAGTCAATAGACTCGACTTCCGAAGCTGATCCGACCACCCTGGATCAAGCGAAGAAGAGGCCGGATTGGCCTAAATGGCAGGAGGCCATAGAAGCCGAATACTCATCTCTAAGAAAGCATAATGTTTTTGCTGAAATTTCAACCGACCTAGAGAAACCGCCTATAGGGCACAAGCTTATATTCACCCGCAAGCTTGATTCTCAAGGACGGGTCATTAGACACAAGGTAAGACTAGTTGCTCAAGGTTTTACGCAAAGGCCAGGTGTTGATTTTGACGAAACATACTCACCTGTTATGGATTGTGTCTCCTTCAGGTACCTACTCGCTTTAACAGTTCATATAGCCCTGAAAATCTACTTGATGGACGTAGTGACTGCGTACCTCCACGGTACGTTGGACTCGATTTTGCACATAAATCCTCCACCCGGATTCCTGAAATCCGTGCCAAAGCCGAAACCGGGACGGTTCATAGGCTTGAGGATATGCAAGGCTTTGTATGGCCTGAAACAATCAGGCCGAGCCTGGTACCACCATCTTTGTCACTACCTCATCTCTCAAGGTTTTATCCATAACACAGCCTTACCTTGCATTTTTACTTATTGTACAAATGACGGATTTGTAATACTTGCCGTGTATGTTGATGACTTAAACATTATCGGGACCCCCGATATGTGTAAGTTTGCACAAGGCATTTTGACCAAGACCTTCGATATGAAGTTCTTGGGATCCACCACCTACTGTTTGGGACTACAGGTTCATCACACACCCAATGGCATTTTCTTACACCAACAGGCCTATGTGCAGAAAGTGTTGAAAATGTTTCAGATGGACCAGGCCAATCCAATGGCCGCACCGATGATTGGGAGGAGCAAGACGAATGACGATCCGTACCAACCTCGTGAGGAGGAGGAGGAGGAGGAGGTGATCGACAAACAACGATACCTCACTGCGGTTGGTTCGTTTACCTACCTCATGACTCACACGAGACCCGATATTGCATTCGCCACAAGCATTTTGGCGAGGCACAACCAAAATCCAACAATGAGACATTGGAACGGAGTCAAACACCTCCTAAGGTATTTGAAAGGTACGTCAGACCTCGGATTATACTACCAAAGGTCTAACCCAACCGAAATTAGAGGTTTTGCAGATTCCGGATTCCGAACAGACCCGAATGCGGAAAAATCGCAGACTGGCTACATCTTCCTCAAATGCGGAGCGCCTATTTCGTGGAAATCCATGAAGCAAACGGTCACCACAACCTCGACCAACCATGCGGAGCTATTGGCTTTTCACGAAGCGGCGCGTGAATGTGTCTGGTTGAGGACGTTGGAACGAATCATAAACCAGCAATACCGAATCCAGGAGGAGGAGATGAAGCCCATGGTGATTTACGAGGATAATGCCGCATGTATTAGACAAATGTCCTCATGTTTCATTAAGGCCGATAGGACTAAACACATTAGTCCTCATATTTTCAGTTTTACCCAAGACTTGATTGATAAAGGTCAAGTTGATATACAAAAGGTAGAATCAGAAAATAACGTGGCCGACATGTTAACCAAAGCTCTCCCGGCATATAAGCATAAAAAGTTAGTTTATGCGGCCGGGATGAGATCACTCCAAGACCTCACTAATGTAAATTGTTAATACTCTTTTCTTTGTCAAGGTTTTATCCCGAATACGGGTTTTACTTGATAAAGTTTTTAACGAGGTTAACAATAGATTGAGGAGGAGTGTTATGGAGGTTAAACAATCCATTAGTCAACCTCACCGGCTCGTTAAGTATTAATGAGACCCATGTGGGAATCTAGCTAAATCCGGTTAGGCTTCACCGGCATTTATACTAGTCACATGGGTTAGACTTAACCGTAGTCGCCGGTATAAAGTAAAGGATAACCACCACATTAAGGTCCATGGTATCTTCTATTAAGAGCATATTCCGAGATAATGAACTTATCTCAAGTGAGTAAGCTAGTCTACTATAGGTTGGATTAGACACGTGTCCCTACTAAGGGCCGACTTGGAAATGTATATAAGGGCACATCCAAAGAAGTAAACTTCACTTGAAGAACTTGTATTTCGAACCTCTGATTCCACTTAGAACCAACCTATTCTCATCTCTTTAACAGATGGAACAGCTTGCACATTTCCAACTCCCTGATTTTCACCAGCACAACTTGGCATGGGTTAGTGCAAGGAAGGTCTGATATTGAGTACTGTAAATTTACTATTGTGATGATACTGATTTCATGCTGCAAACTGCTGCTTGAATTGCACCTGTGTTATATGTATATGTGTATGTATAAGTATACAGATTTTGTCGCATTTTAGGCAGTGGTCAGCAATTCAGGATTACTTTGATAATCAATGGATGATTACTTTGGTAATCAGCTTGCACGTTTTTTATTTTCTCCCTAATTTCCACATATTTACAGCTTGCATATGAATTATATAAAGCTTTATTACATATAAAATCCATTTTCGTTTTTTAATGAGAAAGTCAATGAACATTTTTTTCTACATAGTACGTAATTCAACGATTGCATCAAACAAACAAAGACAAGAGCACAATAACTTAGCCACAATCCAAAGAGCAAAAGTCAAGGAGCCCATGAGCATTCTAAGAGCTTTCAATTGGTAAAAACCTAGAACCCAAATGCAAACCCTAACAAATATGGTTAAGGTGGTCATTAAGGACTATCACTCTATGACAACAATAGATGAAAATGTGAATTGAATGAAACTAACACATCTATTGTCAATTTAATCTCAAAACCTCAGGGCCCCCTTTTCTACATATACATCTACTTCAAAAAACTTAATACCCTTTCTAAATGTACACTAGAGACAAATAATGCCTCTTGCTTATGTATACTTTGTATGCCAATGCCTCAAATAATACCCCTTCTTACACTCACGTTAGTTCATACGTGGTATGAAGAGTCCACCCCCAAGTGCGCAAGATACCTACATTGTTTAAGGTTTTGGTTATTATTGAAGTTGGAGAAATTGATGAGCTTGCTTCCCTTATGTGTCTTACAATTTGCGGCAATATATGTAGTACCGATGTTACTAAGGTTACGAGTGGCAGGCCAGTGAAGTTGATACTTGAGCAATGTTTGCTCAATTTCATTATGTATTTGAAGCATGATAACATGGTTAACTATGAATCATTTGAATGTAATGTTGTGCACTCCAATTTGTGTGACAATATGATATTTATTGTTTTGTAGATCACAATGTTTTTGTTCAAGAGATAGATTGGTCCAATGAGGTAGAGGAACAGCACTTGATGGCTTTAAATTTGGATTTCTTGGATTATATTGGAACCATTGATGGTGCACTCATCAAGATTCGGATCCCTTGGAATTATTCAAACCATGTCAAATTGTTTAATGGCCATAAAAAATATAACATTGTTGAACTCATAAGAATACGGTGATGGTGTCGCATGAAGGTCCTTTCATTCACTTGAATTTGGGATTTTCAGGTTCGTATCATGATGTATGATTCTCTGCCACTTTGACCTCTATAGGTGTTGGGGTGCTCACTTCACTCATGATGACGGTTACATTGAGTATTTTGTTGCAAATCTCAAGTATCTTGGAGAGAACATGTTCATTACATGGAGATTAGATAATGCGGAGAGGCCATTGGATATGGATCAAGGAGCACTAACCACATACAACATGATGCATGTCAGATATTGTGTTCAAGTCGAATGGGACTTTGGCAGCTTGAAATTTTGGAGACCCGTGGAGGGGTTTAATCCCATGAAGACCATACAACCACTTGTTTAGAACCTACATCCATTTTGACAAACTTCATTCATAGGCGCCGATTGAATATTGCTCATGCCGTTGTTGATAAGCAAATTGATCATGCACATCCTCATGGATGGGAGGGAGACTTTTGAGGATCATTGTTACATTTTATGCATTCAAATGTGTACTAGGTTGTTTTGTAATCCACACTTATGGATACAATGCTCACAAGTATCTAAAGCCTTAAGTATGAATTACCCATTGTGTAATCAAGTGTGTACTAGGTTTATTGGAATGCATGGACATGATTAAAATGCACACAAATTTGGGTGAGCATAAGTGTAAAGTATGAGATTTGCATTCAAATATGCACTAGGTTGGTTTAGAATTTGTGGATGTGATTGAATGCACTCAAGACTAGGGTGAGCATATAAGTGTGAGCAAAAAAACATTCAAGTATGCACTAGGTTGGTCTAGAATCCATGGATGTGATTGGAATGCACTCAAGACTAGAGTTGTTGAAAGACTTCTACAACAAGATGCATATTACTGACATAAGAGGACTTTAACACATTCTAAGACTTGAGCTTAGGTTAGAAACAGACCAAGAAGCTTAACCAAGCATCAAATAACATTGTGAAGCAAGTTCCCTTTTTACTACACTGTGTACTACGAGGCTGCAGTATCACACACAACCAAAATACATAGGCAACACCTTGCCATATGCTCCTAGGCAGGAACTCAAGACACACACCAAACTTAACTGCTCACATTCCTGTGCGTACGACTGGAGAATGCTTCACGGCGTACTTGTGGAGGTCACCTTCAACCTGCCAGCCTTAGACGGTGTAACCCGCTGCTGAACCGGTTTACATGGAAGTTACTCCCACCAAAATTAGACTATCTCTTTAGATTTCGATACTTTGATGAAGGTGTGGTACTCTTATACTTTTGTAGCCCTTATTGTTCTTTATGAATCTTTAAGGATTAAGTGATCTAGGTTTCCAAGTTTATGTTTCCCTGAATCTAATGTCAAGGTTAGGTGACCCTAAACCTTTAAATAGATTTGGAAACACAATACTTTTCTTAATCAAGATTAGTGTGTTCGAGACCCTTTTCATGAATCTCTAGGAGTAAAGTGTCCAAGTTTGTCAAGTTTATGTTCCCCTAAACCTTAATGTCAAGGTTAAGTGTTCAGGGAAAGACATTTCTTTATACATACAATATCTTTCATGGTTTGGATGATTGTAAAGATATCTTGATCCATTTAAGAATATCTTATACATACAATATCTTTCATGGTTTGAACGATTGTAAAAGATTCTTGTTCCTTTTAAGAATATACATTTATGATAATGTCACAATTCTTTGAAAGTTCAAGCATACTTCCTCGCTAAAGTTTATTCATGAGATTTCATTCCTTCACATTTATTTGCATGAACTCCTTTCATTCCAAATGTTTGCCCTAGATTTACTCAAGTTCTTTGTAATTCCTAAGTCATCCTATTAAAGTTTCTTTGAAGATCTCTAGGAATCCCTACATAATCATTTGGAGTTCATTGGATTGACAAGAAGTGTTTAGAATTGACACTTTGGGTTTGTTGATCGATATGGCCTTATTGACGGCCACCTCCCTTCGGTCTTCCTTTGTTGATGAATCCGAAATCTCTAAGTAAAGTACTTTTGTACTTTTTAACTCATGATTCTTCGATCCCAAATTAACTTAGATGAAGTTACTCCGTTTCCGAAAGTGTGTCCTCCAAGTTCAAAGTGTAATTTCTCCAAAAGGTCCTCCTCTTGTTGCCATTTTAAAACCCGCCTTTGGCTTTCAAACTCCTCCTAAACAAGACTAGGCTTATTTTAGGATCTTACGTCTTCAAGTTCTCATTTGCACAATCTCCAAGGTTCCGAGAACTCTCCGTAGCCTTTTTATAATTTTAGAAAACTTTAGAAAACTTGGATATATTTCAATCCAAGTCCGAGTTTTGAACTTCAAATCCTTAGACTCCGCGAGGATATTTTTCAATCCTAAAACGCCACGAGGATATATTTCAATCCTAAAACGCCGAAAGCCTCCGATTTCTTGTAGGCCACCGGTCTTGAAGTCCTTCGGGTCTTGTAGGCCACCGGTCTCGAAGTTCTTCGGGTCTTGTAGGCCACCGGTCTCGTAGTCCTCCAAATCTTGTAGGCCTCCGGTCTCGTAGTCCTCCACCTCGGATAGCTCGTTAATAATGAGGTGAATTAGGTGCCATATGTGCCCCCTTTATATAGGGTTCGATATCTAGGTAAATGGTGGCGGTTAGGTCTTTAAATGTCTGTATTTACTAATTTTAGCCCTGAATGTTCATACAGTCTAAATTCAGCCCTGTCCGATCTATTAACATACTGTCACGTGCTTAAAATAGATCTGCCCATGAGGTACATACGGGCATGTTCTAACCGCCTAGATGTGCCATTGGTGGTTACAACCTTTCATCCATTCATCCGAATTGCATAAGTTCATTAAAAAGAAGTGAGGTAGTTTATGTTCATCCGAAGGGATTTCATCCCCCTCGGGTATGTCCTTTCATCTACCATTTTCTGGGTTCATCCTCTCCCATCCCCACTTACTATTCTACTAAGTAGCTCCTATCCTACTAGTGTCAAAAGTTTCACTACTAGGTTCACTACCTTAAGTCCTTCCCTAACCTACTAGTGCATAAGTTTACTAATAGGTTTACTAACTTAGGTCCTTCCCTAACCTACTTAGGCTCGGCCCGCAACCCTATATTCCCGGGTAAGCCCAGTGGGCCCTACAAAGGCAAATGGTCCAGCCCTAATTCCTCAATGCCTTCTCCTTGGGCTCGCAGCCCTCCTTCTCGGCTCCCAACTGGCTCTTCGCTGGCTCGCCACGTGGTTGCTTCTGGTTCGCTCCAGTCTCCTCCGGCCCTCGGCCGTCTCTCAGTCCCTTCAGCCTTTGGCAGGCCCTCAGTCTCTTTGGATCTCGGCGCTCCCCTGCTCGTCTGTTGCGCTCCCAGTTACTCCCTCTTCGGAGTTGCTCTCCCTGCATGCTTGGTATCGATCATGGCTCTACAGTACTTAAAGGGTACCAGGGAGAGAGATGAAATCATTACTTGAAGAGGGAAGGCCACTACCACAGTCCTTTCAAACGAGAGCGGGTCGACTGAGGGTGAGATGGCAAACTAATCACATGGACATCCTAATTAACAAGTTCTAGTTAGCAAAGTGATGACCTGGACAAACTCACAGCAACACCCTATTTGGAAGCCAACCTCACACGGAAGCGTCCTCAACAATCTTCACAGCAACGCCCTCAATTGGAAGCTAGCCTCTCACGGCATAAGCAAGCGAATCCATACGCACTCCATACACGGCAGTGTCTTTGGTAGACAATCCCTCACGAGTCCACCAACACTCTGCACAACAACGCCCGCAACTCTAGACAGCTTCTCGCGGAACCGTTTGGAGAGTCAGTGTTCGCGGCTGCACTGTGCTAGACAACCTCTCACGGATGTGGTGAAGGAAGAATGAAGCTTTGACTTCAAATGTCCAAGGGGTAGGTCGACTCCTGGAGTCCCAAGCCAGGATCATTTAGCCCAACGGATATGAACTGAGGGCCACTTCACACACGGGCCAAGAGCCATGACCATGAAATTGTGAGAGCCCAAAAGAAAGTGTAGTGTGAAGTCATATGTGACCGGGCCCTCAACCAAATGCTACTTCAATAAATTTCTATTCATGCAGGTCCTCACACATGATAAAATAGAATAAATCAACGGTTGTGAGCATTCAGAGTGTCATGGTCTCCCGGTTTTGTGTTAGGCCTACCTCCAAGTGACCAATGAAACATGATCCATTAATGCCATGTAGGAAATCATGTAGACTTTACATCCATCTTGCATTCACATACTCCGTTGGTCCCTCAAGCGTAGTGTGAAGCGAACTTGGACCGGCTCCATCTTTTCCACCAATAAGAGTGCTTGAAGTGTAACGGTCACGGGCTCTCAGTCTTGTGTGTGAAGTGGCCCTGAGGGCCCCCGCACTTCGACCCCTAGGTTAAATTTAGCAGCAAGACACATGACTGCTGGAGTAATAATAAAAACCCCAAACTCTCGTCTCAGGGTCCAACCCTCTCTTTGGCCGATTTGGGCGAACCAACCCATACATGGTTGGGGCGAAACAACCCGTACACTGGTTCCTTGGAGGCAAGGGTTTAGGCATCCAACAAGGAACGAGTGTATGGGTTGGTTCGCCCAAATCCCCATATGCTCGTTCCTTATTGGATGCCTAAACCCTTGCCTCCAAGGAACTAGTGTACGGGTTGTTTCGCCCCAGCCCTCTTTGGGGCTGGGGATTCGTGGCACTCACTTAAAATCATCCATCTTAGATATTGTGGATGAAGTGGCTCCAATAAAAAAAAGCCCCCCTATGGGGTTGAGGGCCGATTCATTCGAATGTGACATCACTAGACTAATTCGGGGCCATTGACTCTATTTCCGGAATCAAATTGCCTAAAAATAGTCATTTAGATGATTCCTGCGTTTTTTTCATCCGCATGGATGATTTTAAGTGAGTGCCACGAATCCTTGGCCCCTCTTTGGCCTGGCATACAGAGTATTTACAGATATTTTTGATAATTCATTTGGAACAGTGTCCATGAGCCCTATAACTTACTCTCCTAGCAACCGCACCTTTGCTTTGAACAACAATTAATTCAAGTATCCTCTCTTCATTTGCTCAGACCAATCATGCATGCTAAACAAAATCATGTTCTCATTAACAGGTTACATCTCAACTGCAAGTGGGGCGCATTTTATCAAACCTCTTCTGTGCGTCATTTGGGTCCTTTTGCAACTCAGCACTCCTGAGTCCGGGTCCTGACGACTTAGCCTGAAATCAAGCAAAATCAAACCCCTCAGCAATCTCGCTTTTACTGCTGAACACTAGGATTTCACAGTGGTCAGCATAACTTACTACTGCCCTCAATTCAAGGGAATTTCACAGCAGCTCAGATAACCAAAACTTCCCATGCAACCCAAATCGGGTTGACGGAAGTCTTGGGTAGGCTCTTATTACAACTTAAGTATGTCGCCTTTTTTCATCCAAACTTGTGGCTGTGGTATAGCATGTGTGTTTTTGTGTGGGTCCCACCAAGACAATTTTGTGTGGGACCAACATTTGGGGGTTAATTCTTTTTTGAGACAGAAGGCCGACATGCCAGCGCCAAAGCATAGGAGGCAGACCACCTAGCAAGTTTCTGTCAAGTAGAGAGGAGATTTCACAGCCGGGAATCGAACCGCCAACCTCTTCGTTGAGATTTAGGTATCTCTCCACCATCATCCAATAGTTTAGGGTCGTCTTGGACCAGATTTGGGGGTTAATTCCTCATCAAGTTTTTCTTCGAGCTAGCTTTCAAGGGGGAGGGTGAAACCAACCCATACACCAGTTTCTTGTTGAATGACTGTAACCCTACCTCCAAGGAACCAATGTACATGTTGTTTCGCCCCGGCTGCTTTCAAGAAGCCGGTCGACTTGGATAGACTAATGTAAGTATTTGCTTGCTTTAAGCTATTCATTCATTATGAGGCCCTCAATGATGGAGTCTTTGCTGATTTGTAAGCACTGTGTAAATTGAAGGTGAAAACTTTGGGAACCCTTCTAGTTTGGAGGGTTTTTTTAGATGATTTGACCCCGAAATTAGCATATGTGACTCCGAATTGGTCTAGTGATATTGGGTACATCCAAAAATTAGTAATGACTTTCGACGTGCAACTCTGAACATTTGTCCATGTACTTTGGGATGGTCATGCGTGTAGAGTTCCCCCATGATGAAGTCCTTGCTTCGAAGTTGTGATAGCCATGTAATTGAAGGTGAAAATGTTGGAAACTCTTCTAGTTCAGAAAATCCTTTTTTTAGTTGATTTGACCCCAGCCGGAATTAGGATCGTAGAGCAACTTGTGATGAAATACTGTCATGGACAATTGAAATTTGGATGAAAATTCACTCGGTAAGTGACAGTAATTGCAACATTGTAAATCTTTAGTCCCAAAAAATTACAAGGAATGACACATAATGGTGGGTTAACATTTAGTATTGGTGACACTACACTGCGGTTTACAATTAGTATTGAGCAAGTCAATTAGAATTGGTGACACTAAATATCATATTTAGTGTAGTGCATGTTGTGATGGGCGAGAAGGAATTGTTGCCTACAAACATACCTCTCATCCATCCATGTTAAACCCCCCCCTCCTCCGCGGTTTGTGGTTAATGCATCTCAAATGTGGATGCAGGGTACACTAATGCGGGATTTTTGAAGCTAATTATGGTGTCAAATTAGCGTTGAAAAGGAACTTTCTAACCTACATACTATTTCATAGCTATTTTTTGCCGGATGAACAAGAAGCACGTCGCTCATATGTGATAATTCTCTCTCACCGTTGTAATGTAAAATGTTTACCATATACCGACCTAATACATTAACATCATACACCTCCAACAGATCGGCGGATCCAACGACAACTACAGTCTAACCTCGTTTATATGACACCCTCGATATTACGACACATTTTTGCAAGACCAAACTTTTTAGTCCAAAACTCCCTCTTTTATACAACTACGACGCTCGATCATGCAGCCTTTGGAATCTCCATTTTGTCATATTAAAGAGGTAGTTAATGCTAAAATTCCTTTCATCTATGTTATGTAGATCTAAAATACATCCATCTTCACTTGGGAACTACTTGAGAACTGCACTTATCATTGGGAACTTAATGATAATTAGGGTTACTAGTGCAGAATGGACATGGTTAGGGTTAGAGTGGCATCATGCTGACATGGTTAGGGTTAGAGCTAGAATTGAGTACTGGGTGGATGCATGGTTGAGTGGACCAATACCGGACCATATCCATTTCTTGAAGTCCATATCCATTTTTTGTATATGCAATTGATTATTTTTAAATTTATTTTACACACATTCTTTGAAGCATATAAAACTCAAATCAAAAGAAAAAATTGTAATACCTTCATTTTATATTTAGTTATAATATTTTTGAAAATTGATCAAAATTTGCTTTAAATATATAAATAATTCTAAAGACAATTAAGTATTTCTAAATAGAAGCCCACCTAAAGCTTATAGATCTAAACACTCATAAAAAAACTTGCCTCCGCAAACCCCTATTATGGACCTATTATGGACTTCCAAAAATATGACCACATTCAACCTCTTCAAAAGTCCATAACTATCATTTTAATAGAAATATTATTAAAAAAATGCTTTAGCTCCAAACTATTCTATCTATACTACAACACATAGTGAGTCACTACCATAATAATGTAATCATATACTTATTGAAAAAGCTACATTCATAAAAATATTTACTGGTGACCATAGTCCATACTTTTACTTTAAAAGTCCCATATTCTTTATTTATAGAACAAAATTTAAAGACAAAATTTTATTTGTAAAGACACTTAAGTTAACAAGCTATGCCCAAAGTTTCAAAAGGATTTATCAGGTAGATTTTTTTTAATTCAACTTACAATACAAAGAGGTATCCTGAAAAATGGCTGTGACACGAAAAGTGGTCCACTCAACCATGCATTCACCCTACTGATGAGTTGGTGGATGATGCTTTGGGAATCAATTTTGCACAAGACTTTGATCTTAATGTTGATCTACATTCTACATCATTGTTGTCTAGTTTCTTATTAGAGAACTCTTTATATTTTTGTGTTAATGAAATGATTAGTTTTCAAAAGTTAGTAGGGAATTTAGATAAGATGACAATTGTTAACTTGGGTAGGCAACACCAGAGATCTTTGGACTCTTGTTTCAAGAGTTCTTGACAATATTTGTATTTGTTTGGATTTATAAGTTATTGTTGCATACCATCTATATTGCTTAAACTCGTTGTATATATTTTAAAGCTCATATTACTTATGTTTTCATATTCCCTCAATAATACGACAACATTATGCCATTTGTCATATTAATGAGAAGACGACACCTTGATAATACGACTTTATTTTGTGTTTCCCAAATGTGTCATACTAAAGAGGGAGAACAGTACAGTAGTAGAAAGTTATCTTTCCGGACTCCGCAGTGCTGCTTGCTCCCTCAATGCATTTTGCAAAGTGTGGGGCTGAGGTGTTTCCACATAGCAGTTAGGCCACCTAAACATGTAGAAAAAATGATAGAAAATTGGGTTTCCCATGCATTGGTACAGTATACATGAGGTTTTGTACAAATTGACACTCCCATTTCCATGGCCGGGGATTCGTGGCACTCAAGTAAAATCATCCATGTGGATGAAAAAAATGCAGGAATCATCTAAATGACTATTTTTAGGCAATTTGATTCCGGAAATAGAGGCAAAGGCCCCGAATTAGTCTAGTGATGTCACATTCGAATGAATCGGCCCTCAACGCCATAGGGGGGCTTTTTTTTATTGGAGCCACTTCATTCACGATATCTTGGATGGATGTTCCTTAGTGAGTGCCATGAATCCCCGGCCCATTTCCATGGTCTGAGACGACCCTAAACTACTGGATGATGGTGGAGAGATACCCAAATCTCAAGGAAGAGGTTGACGGTTCAATTCCCGGTTGTGAAATCTCCTCTCTACTTGACGGAAAACTTGTCAGGTGGTCAACTGCCTCCTGTGCTGCAGCGTTGACTTGTTGGCCTTCTGTCTCAAAAAAGGAGAAGAAGACACTCCCATTTCCATAGTTGGCTCTGGACAGATTTGGGCGAACTGACCCATACACTCGTTCCTAGTTGGATGCCTAAACCCTTGCCTCCAAGGAACCAGTGTATGGGTTGTTTTGCCCCCATCCCTCTGGACATGGGTGGTGGTGGTGGTGGATGAAAGGGGAGAATCGACCACTACACTAACTATTGTATTTAGTGTCATGGGGCATTTTATGTCACTGTGGTCACTTTTCTGATGACACTTCTTATAGAATAAGTGCACAAGTATTGTCATGGATGATTGGAATTTGGATGGAATCCATGCCAATTATTGAAACAAAGTTTAGTATATTTTGCATCCTAACATTTTGTAATGAAATTATGTCATGGATGATTGAAATTTGGATGAAAAATCAATTAGTAAGTGACACTAATTGCAATGATGTAAATATATAATGTGTGAGTATTTTCACAAGGAATGGTAAATAATGTTAGGTCTACTTTAAGTGTTGGTGACACTACACGGGCGGTTCACAATTAGTATTGAGCAAGACAAATAGAATTGGTGGCACTGGGAGCCAAATTTTTGGTCAATTAGTGAAACTATGGACAAATAGTTAATATTTGGATGAAAGAGCATCCAAATGGATGAATATAGTTGAAACATAGCCTAGGAAGTTAGTTATAACCATAGGCACGGGCTTAGGTGCCCCTAGTTGGTTACTGTAACTATCGTCCTCTTCCCCGCCGAGCTAAGAGGGTTGTCGAGGAAGAAAGAGCCAAACAATCTTTGATCATTGTTGAGCGCAAAGAAAGAACTATAGGATGATCTCCCTCAGCGTCGTAAGTGGGCGAGGCTAATTGTTAAACTGTTTTATGAGTAGATTGAGTGATCACCGCGGGGATTGCGGGACACTGGTTACTACTGAAGATATTTCTATTTTGATTTTGAGTTATTGAGTGACCGGAATGAGTCGAACTATGTTCTGGTTTCTAGAGAGTAATGTGCATTGTGAAATTACTGTTCATTGTTGAAATCGTAAGTGACATAGCGAGAGTTTGCGAATGTGTTTGAGTAAGTCAGAATGTGTATTTGGAGTGATAGAGTGAATGAGAAGTGAAAAACCATCGTCAGGGTTGTAATTGCAATTGATCGAGTTTGGAATGGAGATTGGGATTGACATAAAGTAAATTGCGGAGAGCAATGCGAGATTGAGAGAACAAAGATGTACATGGAATATGAGATTGAGTCTAGGAGTCAGAGAGGATTGTTGGAAGGACATTGAATATTGTACAACTATTGTCTGAATGTGCGTTCCTGACTATAGTTGAGCCGTAGGTGACTGTGAACCAAGAGGAGAGAGTTGGTTGCATGAGAGAACTATCGTCCAAGTGAGACGTCTCTGCGACCTGAGAGGGAGAAATAGAATGCTAAGAGCATAACGGACGATAGATTGAGTCGAACTATGGACAGAGAGTATGATGGAATTAAGAGTGCATGTAGTATCATTGGCCGAAGAAGGTGAGGAAGTCCTGAGAGACCGCAAGTGGGAGAGTGGAACTATGATCTCGCAGTGTCGAGGAGGGCAGAGCGTAGGAGCAGAGTGCTGTTGAGTGCTAGTCAAGAGTAAATCCTGAGAGAGGGAGTGGCAGGCAGAGAGGCAGACTAGAGAGTTAAACTATTGGCTATAATTAAGACCCGTGAAAGGCAACGTAGGGAAGGTGAATGGCCAAGGGCCAAGCCTAAAGTTAAACTATGGACTATTATTAACCTGTGTCAGACAGTGTGAGGAAGCCGAATGGTCCAGAGTCAGTGAAGTGAAGAGATTGATTATAGTTAAGACCTGTGAGAGGCAGTGAGGAAGAAGAAAGAGCAAATAGTTCAGCCGAGTAAGACTATTGTTGAAACCCACATGTTAGGCTGATAGAAGTTAAGTGTGTCAAGTCAGTTAAATGAGAGATTCTCTAATCAACTGAAGTGATGAGAAATCACTTCTGATCGGTTGATTAATGGGAGAAATGAGAGATTAAGTTGATCGAGTGTATTGGAATTAGGATAAACTTTGGATTATCAATGAGATTTAGGCATAAGTTATCCTAGAGTTAAAAGGAGTTTTATATGATTATCGAGTCTAGAGAATTGATCTTTGAGTATGAAAATGCAAGCTAACCAGATCAACTATTGTCTTGTGTGTTACCCTGGTTGTTGTTGTTGCAGGTTGTGCAGGGCAACCAAGGCTATAGCTTGACTTTGAGAATTGTTGTTAGTTGCATGAGTTGTGAGTAATGATTAAATATTAGAATTAATGAATGAACAATTTGTCTTGCATTGAAATTAACATTGACCAATTAATGAAGGAGTTGTTGTGATTTGAAGATGCATTGGCCAATGGTTGTCAAAGACAATTGTGATACTCAAAGACTATTGTTCTCGAAAGACTATTGTTATACAATCTCATGACGAGATGGTTACTACTGTGACAGACACACATACCCCCCTGAATGAGAAACAGTGAGAGGAAACTTTGCAAGAAAGGAGAGTAAAAGATGGATAAGTGATGTTTTAGAGTGAAGATAGCATCCCTATTGTCTGATTAATGAACTATAATGTGACAAATGCATGTAATAGACACTAGTAAAGCCTTCCTTAAGAGTCTGTACCCTGGGTTTTGTTTATTTCAGTCATAGCAAAAAACTAACTACAGGCACTAAATACAATGCTTAGTGTAGTTACGGATGAGCTGGTTGAGTTTGAGGAATAGCCGGTTGAAGTTTAAGACTTCAAGAAAATTGCCGATCAATTAAGGGGAATTTATAAAAATGTTCCTCAATAACATAGAAAGACTGAAAGGTGTCAACATGTAACTAGTTGGTCTTGGAAACACTAGGATCTCAACCGATTATGCCCAAAAATCTCCCCAGACGCTAGTGGTGGATCAAGCACAAAGGGAGGGAGAGGGAATTATCGTATACGAGCATATCTCTCATTCATCCAACATAAAAGTATGTAGTATGTAGTAAAACATAGTATGTAGTCTAGAGGTTGCTTATTTTAGTTGATTTTATATTGGAATTAGTTTTAATCACCTTGAATTAGTGTACTGGAGGCCATTTGTGATGAATCGGCAATGGACCTATAGGGGGTCAAGTCTTGATGTTGGATGGATGAGAGGTACGCTCATATACGATAACTCCCTCTCTCCAGTATAAAGGACCTCTTTGAGTTGGGTCCCTACCACTAGTACTCAAGTGAAAACCCAATCCATTACATTAGAGCCTATAGATGTCTTAGATTGATTCTTTGACCCTGGTGTTAGTATCAAATGCCATGAATTAGTTCAGAGGGATGCACTTGAGATGAATTGCCCATAAACCTATCGGGGTCGTACTTTTACTAGGCCCTCTTTACCTTGGTCATATTAAATAGTGGTGGGGCATAGTTCAAAGAGGTGGGTGTCTAGCTCTAAGCGGTACACATGGCCTTCAGTTGAAAGAGGCTAGTACACTACACGGAACCTTGTCGTGCCTACTCTTGTTAATATCACGAGGGTTTTGGACTTGTACAAATGACCTAGATGTAAATATATAATGTGTATGCACTAGTAGAAAACTATGCCCAAAAAAAACCGCAGCCGAAATCGGCTGCGGATCTTTTGACTAGCCTGATATGCAGTTACTAAACAACTGCAAATTTTTCATTTTCATTTTGCAACTAAAATTTTATGAATTTGGGGGCGTGTAATATTGCAAATACCTTTCCAATGGTATATTACACACCCTCAATTTCATAAGATTTCAGTTGCTAAACCAAAAAAACAAATTTGCAATCATTTAGCGAATGCAAATTAGGCTAGTCAAAAAAACCGCAGCTGATTTCAGTTGTGGTTTTTTTTTGACATAGCTTTCTGCTAGTGATGTTTAGATATTATTTTATGTTCCATTCCTTTCTGTAACAAGTTGTGTTAAATAAAGTGCCAATTGCATCAATCAAGCAAAACTAGTTTTAAAACCTTCATGGTCATTTAAGAAGAAAATTAAGTCACTTTCATGATGAAAAGGATATACATACAAGCTCCAAAAACTATTCAAGGAAAATGGTCACACCCTTGTTTGAATATGCTAATCATCTTTTATTGATCACGTGTGTCATATATGAGGAGAAGCGGGTTAATCGAGAAAGTGTGTCCATTTTAGGCCATATATGCCTTAGCCAAGATGTGATATTAACGGGGGTAAGCTTGACTCAGTACCCAAGGATTCAGACAGGCAACTAGTGCTTCTAAGTTCTAGCTGTAAAAGAAATGGTCAAATCCCTATATGTAGATGGTGGAGAGATACGTGATGCGAATTTCGAAATGGAGTTTGGAAATTATTGGACGCACATCGAGAGTCCGCTTCCTCTAACTAAAAAAGGAAATTGCAAGAATTGTTTTCCCGTCAACTTTGAAGTTTGCGCAATAATGTTATGAGGGTGTGAGGAGGTCGTGGGTTCCATTCCCCTTGCCGGCGTGGTGCTCACCACCTTAGTCCACCCAACTATGGTGGGGGGTCCTTGGACCTTGTTGTATGGGTACCTCAAAGCCCTTTGGGGGGATACCATGTTCGGTATCTTCAAGGCACTAGTGGCTAGCTAGGAACTAGTGATAGTGTCTACTCTCGAAAGGGGGGAGTAGATCCTTTCTTCCATACCTTTGTCCTGTGGGCATCGGATTGGGGGTGGATCGAACAGACACTTAATTCACGTCGGTCTCCTCCGGTGACCGAAGTTATTCTTCTTATGAGGGTGATGTTACTCAAGAGAATCTATCCGTTTGTTTGTTTTTTTTGTTGTTTTGTTCCGTTTTTGATTTGATTTTATATTTCATTGATGCATGTGGTGGGAATTACACTCTAAACTCCGTAGTATCACACCTATGGCAACCAAAGTGCACGTGATATTACGGAGTTCTGTAGTGTTAACATGGATGTGTGATACTAGTGAATTAGTGTAGCATGTGACACTTTGGAATAACACAAAGTGCAACATATTAAATGGTGTGGTGTGGTCCACTCTGCTTCGCCTTCCCGGGTGATGTGGCGGATGCATGCACCAACATTCAACAAGTGGCATAAGAAGAAGAAGAAGAATAAGAATGAGAAGGTGACACTCCACATATTGACACATGACACAATGCGAGGGTGTGGGTTGACTTCTTTGGTGGTTTGCATTAATGACAAATTTCGTGATATAAGGGAGAGAAAGGTGACAATAAGGAGTGAGATTTGAACTACGAACATCTGTTCCCTAGGGTTTTGGGATATTAGAGAGTGAGTGACATTATGGAGGTTGATATTACGGAGTTTAGGGTGTAGTATGTTATAGGAATCAGAGCCACATAAATTCCATGAAGAACCCCCAAAACATGGATCAAGACCATAGGGAGGGGCTTGGTACCCCTCGTGGTTGGATGTGACCACTTGAAGTTGGGATGTTGATTCACAACACCTTTTAGGGTGGTTGTTGTAAAAACATGTCGCTCTCAAGTTTGTTGTTAATTCATTTCATTTGGGTTCCACTAGACTAAATATGGGTCTCTGATCTTGAATTAGGGTTAAGCAAGGTTACAAATAGAAACAACTTGCGTACATAACGTTTCCATGCATTCTCATCATCCCCTCCGGTGTCCCGGTTGTGTCATGAAGCTTACTTGGGATGAGGGGCTCAAGCAAAAGACTCCAGTGGTTGTTTCGGAGTAGACCCAAGAAATACCATAGCATGATGCCATATTATCTCCTTTCAAACCTGATATGCAAATCGTACGATTAACTGAATCCCATTAAATGATCAATATTGGCCCCCCAATTATGTTCACTATTGAGGAGCTATTGAGCCTACAACTTAAGGGGCAAACTCTTCATTAAGGGTGGGAGCCACATGTGTGCGGGACCCCTATTAAAACCTTCCTATATACCAATTTCTCATCACCAAAAAGAAGACTATACATAGAATCATACACAATCATATACTAGACAATAGTCTCTTGTATGTATATGGAAATTTTGAGCTTCTACAATAAATTACCTTAACTACATATAAGGCAAGTGTGCCAATGACCGAACGCAACCCAAGGACCGCACACCCACTGCACACTCACCGCACAAATTTCATTCATGAGAACTCCCGAGGGAACTTCGGTACCATCATTGTTAGGTGTTTTATTATAGGTACCGCACGGTGTGCGGTGAAGGGCTCAGTAAGCTTTTGAGATCCACTTGTGTATGTCTGGATTCAATTTGTGATAGCTTTCACAAATCATAATATCTTTTATTTTTATTTTTTGTAGGAGAATCCCCACTTCACAATTAACAATCCTTCAAAATTTGAAACTATTTAAGCTTGTAAATTATTATTTACAAGGATTTGAAGATTGACCGTGCGGTCATTGGCACACTTACCTTACAACATATCCAAAATTTAGGGAAAAAAAAAAAAAAACCGTTCCTTGCATATATGCTCGTAACTCAAATTTTATTGACAAAGTCACTAAAGTGTGACACGGGGCATGACAAGTATTGCTTCTTGAAAGAATACATATGAACTTTTGGGGGTATGAGGGATACTTGGGTGAAATAACATGTCCTCATATGAAAATCCTTGGAGGGGGGGGGGCGCACTACAATACATTAACCTCTCCTTCAAAATTCATACCACCATGTATATTTTGTACACTGCTAGGTGGAAATATACTATCCATTATGTACAATTTGAAAACCAAATTCTTAGAAAAAAACACCCTTTTGTACACCCCATGTGATACCATATGAGCTATGTTGAGTTCCACCCTGGGGCCTTGAACGCTTAACACAATTTTAGTATGTACTCCAGTCTATTTTAAACATGTGTCTTTTTGGTGTCCAGTCTTAGTTCCAAACCCAACAACACACCACTTACATATAGGTGTATGTTTGAGATGAGTAATAGAATTAGGCGGCATGCCCGCTCACCTTAAGGGATGTCTGCCTCATATGAAAATTTCAAGCACAACACGTGCTTGTTGGATTGTGGCAAAGTTCATTTTAAACACCATGTGAAACCTGAGTATGCACACATAAATACCTTTCTAAACACATGTGAACCTCAAAATGGGCCCCACTATAAGACCAATTTGTTCATCATGGAAAATTTGCACTTGAAATGGATACTCCCAAAACATACTAACCCCCGATTGCAGATTTCTTCATGATATTTTTTTGTCATTTAGAATTGCTAGCGAAATGAGTTCTTCAACTCTTTGATCCAACGCCAAATGATCGTGTGGAGTCAAAAGTGCTCACACAAGGCACACATACCTTATCTGCAGGCATTTTCTATCCCATGAATACAAATGACATGAACACATAACATCAACCAACAACTTAACAACTGTGTTAATACTTTCAAACCGGGTGTCTTAATGAATTTTAGGAGCACCATCCGAGACTAGAGATGTGGCATGTTGGCCATACATTTGGGAGTCTTGGGGCAACTATGTAGAGCCAGTACCCCATGTTGCATCAATGATATTAATATAAATTTATCGAACATAACATTTTTCAGATCCATAACAGTGTTCTGTGGGACTGATAGTATTTCACAAAATATTCCTCACATTCAACATAAAATGCAGAACACATAAAATGCATGGTATGAGGGCCACTTCACACACAAGACTGAATGCCCGAGACCATTGCAATCTAAGAGCTCTCATTGGTCAAAAGGGCGGAGACTGTCAAGTTCACTTTACACACAAAGGTGAAGGCCTAAAGGCCCAAAGAGGACTTCATGGATGAAAAGTCTACATGGAGTCCTACATGGCAGACTATGGATAAGGTTTCATGGTCTCCCGGAATTTTTGGGAGGTGGGCATGACGAAAATTCCAGAAGATCATGATTTTTTAATTGTTTTTCCAGTAGGACAAATTGCAAGGCAGATTCCAGGACAGACAAACACCACCAAGTTTGAGACATATTATATTAAACCAAATCCTCCTCTCTTTTTCTACCAATAAAATATACAATGGTCCCGCAACATGGTCCATTCTCACTTCACACTATGCTTGAGGGTCCGTGACTACATAAAACGGCTTTCCCAACACCCATGGTACGGCCTTTGGATGAGAGTCAAGGGTCCTCACCATTACAAGGTCACGGCTCTTGCCTCATGTGTGAAGTGGCCCTTAGGGTCCAAGACCAAAGAAACTCCAAGATATGTACCTAGTGTTCATTGCGAGCCACCTTCCGAGATGCCAGTTTTTTAGAATTATTATTATTTTTTCCTGTTTGCCAGCCGGACCTTACCAGTATTGATGATTTGATGACGTGGCCATGTTAGTCATGATGTCTCGAGCTTGTGTTTTTCCAGAACCAATAATTTGTCAGATCTGAAGTTGCTTCGACCAACTCAGATTGATGGCCTGTTCCCAAGAGTGGGGATGTTGCCGGTCCCTCTTATTGCAGTTTGGACTATACACATAACGTACAACTGTAGATGGGTTTTAAATGGTTACTTTTCCCTGACTAGTCCACAAGTTCTCTCCTAGGGCATGAAACACGCGATTAGTACAAGACGGTTTGCAAATCCAAACCGAGGCCGTAGCCATTTTCTTCATAACTTTTGGAGCTCGTATGAACATCTTATTCATCATCACAAGTGAAGATTCTTGTGCTCATTAAATGGTTGACGTATGGGTCCTCTCATTTATGTTGACTATTCACCCTAGAATCCTGGGGTTGACACTTAGTCGGACTTATGGGAGCCACGTGCAGCAAGGGTATTATTGTTTTGGGGGTATTATCATGGTGACAAGCAATTAAATGACCCATTCAATTAAGTGTTTTTCTAACTGTCCATATTTGAGGTACCTTTCAATCACTTTGAAAGGTCGGGATGGGTCATTTTCATGTACCGTATGTTTATTATAAATCAACAAGCAACTTGTCACAAGAGTGCTATGCCCTATGATTAACCTCCGGATATGGCCAACTCTAGTTGGTTGTCTGATTGAGGCCAAACTTTGGCTTATTTCTAAAACCATCTCAAAAGGAAGAGCCAAAAATTTATTGCAAAGCGGTTTAGCCTCAAAGCAATTTCAAATCCCTTAATACAAAATAAACATACACAAAATAGATATGTGCACTCAAGAACAACATGAATTGCTTTTATTACGAAACCATAGACCGATGATATATGACTTATACTATGGTATCTTAGAAATAATGTGAAGTTAACAATCTACATTATTTTGAACTCAAAGTCACATATTGAGTGGGGCCTATTGTATTTTAAAACCGCTTCAAATTTTTTGATACCATAGAAAAAAGACCCTATCTTTGGCCACACGTAGCTTCTAATTTTTGGGGAGTGTCAACCCCATGCCTAGAATAGATATCATATATTGAGCACAAAAACCAATCTCTTTTAAACATATTTCTTTTTGGTAACCGTTCTTGGTGCCACACAAACCACAAACCACTCAACTATGTTTGTCCTAATATTAAGAGAAAGAATTGAATAAGAGTCATCTACCTTGTGACCGGAAGACACCCACCTACTTTGATGTCTTTATGCAAACATGTGACGTGCATATTCTTAGAACTCCTATGTGCTCCAACGCTTATTGGAATTTTTTTTATGTTTAAAACATAAAACCTCAATTTGAGGATATCAAATATCTTCATACCAAGATGAAACATGGCAAGTGCAAGTTGCACTTAATTCTTCCAAGCGAACTTATTGAAGTGGAAACTAAGCATTAGGGTACCAAACCTGACAAGTGATCGATTTGGAGATGAACTATGGGTGAAAAATTAGGAGATTACTGCACCTAGACAACCAATTACTGCATAATACAATATTTAGTAAGTTTAGGCACCTCCTATCTTGTGATAGTCATCAGTGGAGAGCATTACTAGGAATAATGTACCCATTGAAGGCAGTTAGATTCATGCCACTAATGCATTGATAAAAAAAAATTGAAATCACAAAGTGTGCCTCTTTAATGCACATGGTCATAAATTCTACCAAAATGTCAATACCCAATCGCCATGAGTGGAGGTGGTCATCATCTACAATCATCATTCACTCCAAGAAGCATGCCATTTAAGCTATAAAGGTGGGTTATGGTTCATTAACTTCAATATGATTTTCACACAAGGTCTCATTCATCTTGCTCCAATTGACGGAGTCATGAGCATTAAAACAAACAATATTTTTCTAGCACATCAAGTACCCAGCGGCTGAACATGCAATGTGATTTTCCCAATTGAACAGCAATTCAAGCCAGACATAACACAATATTCAAAATTTTGAGAGAGTGGGATCCTCTCAAAATAATATTGTCCATTTGTCAACCTAAAAGTCATATCAGGTTGATAAATACTAGATTATATTTCAGGTGTGTAGTTTCCATTAAAATGAGAGTATGTTGAGTTGGGGAATCGACTCATTTAGGCTGAGTCAACCTAAATGAGGACAATATGTTTGTCAATTTAGGTTGAGTCGACCTAAATGAAGACAGAATGTTAGTCAATTTAGGTTGAGTCGACCTAAATGAGGAAATGTGTTTATCAATTTAGGTTGAGTCGACCTAAATGAGGACAATATGTTTGTCAATTTAGGTTGAGTCGACCTAAATGAGGACAATATGTTTGTCAATTTAGGTTGAATCGACCTAAATGAGGACAGTATGTTAGTCAATTTACGTTGAGTCGACCTAAATGAGGACAATATGTTAATCAAATTAGGTTGAGTCAACCTAAATGAGGACAATATGTTTGTCAATTTAGGTTGAGTCGACCTAAATGGCCAATTTTAGGCAGCACATCACTCCGCAATTTACGGCGGGAAATCAAATGTAATTTTTTTCTTGACCTCTACAACTTTCCCCTGGTTTTTACTTCATTCTTGGATTAATAGTTTGGTTTATGTACTCTCAATTCACTGGAAAACTCTCAAATTTTGAAAATTGTGTTACATGTGATTATGTCAGTTTGTCAGTGATGGTCAACATAATTTGAAGAATAAAAACCTAGCTAATATGAAGCCTATAATTAAGTTAGGCTGACAATTCAACATGGGTACAACTTATATCCACACTCACACTTATTGTTCTTTCTAAACTTGTGTTAAAAATGCCGCTAGGAAATATAGAGCAACACCTGTGATCGCCACACATATTGAACTTTGGGAAAACCATGTAAATGGATGGTGAAAATGTTGGGAACAATGAACAGGGAGAATCGACCACTAGCCCCACTTGAACCAGTGGAGTTTGAGAAACCGCTGGTTGAAGTTCAAGACTTCAGGAAAACTACCTATCATTCTACAGGAATTCAGAGAATATACCTCAAATGAATACAGAAAAACTGAAGGATGTCAACATGTAACCGCTTGAACTTGGAAACACTAGGATCTCGACCGATTATGCCCAAAATTCTCACCGAACACTGGTTGGGAACCTCTTACGTACGGCTTGGATAAGCATCCAAATATTAGCATCAGAGACCCCAAATTAATCTAGTGAGATTATGCTGGAATAGAGACCCCCATGAATCCAACTACAAACATGAGGGAGGATCTCATTACCACACCCTTGAACATGGCTCTCATGCATCCATCTCAATTACAAGCGCAAAGAAACAGAATACTAAAGTTACTAGACATGCTTTATTCCAACACTGGCTTTGAGTGATTTTAGGCATGTGTATGTCATATTCAGATCTGAAATATACATATCCCAAAGAAATTTGTTGATGAATATCTCCAAGAATCACATTTTGTCCTTTTCAAATTGGGCCCCAACTACCATCACACAGTATGCATGGAGGAGGTGAGAATTTTGAGTTTTGTAGAAACCACCACGACATGAGTTGTACTCCAGGTTGTACGTGAACAACGGGACTCCGAGAAGAATATATGGAGGTATGAGAACAAAAATACATCGGAGGCTAGAAATAATATATTGCTGTCTTTGAGTGAAAATTCATTTTTAAGACAATTTAACTATATCTGTCCTAAACACACAATCTAATTGTTTGCCTCTAACGACATTCTAATTCCTGACATCCATCAACCCAATCCCTCCCGACTCTGAGGTGATATAAATTTGTGGTCAGTACAGCTTAGTAGGTCTTTCCGAATCAAGTCAGAGCTCCTCTTTTGCCCACTTTTGATTTGTTTCGATGGTCTTCTGGAATGCAGGTCGAGAAATCACATCCTCGGCCCACGCGGTGACATGCTTGCGGCCAGTGAACACTTCCTTCTTGAGTCTCATTAGACTATTGATCATCGGAGCATGAAATATGTCAGCCAACGTATAATCGTCACCCGCAATGTACTTGTATTTGGACAGCTGCGCCTCATAAATATCCAAGACTTGCCCAAGCTTTGACACCCCGGCAGCTACAATCTGCTCATCTACTGGTCGTTTCTCATTTGCCGCAGTAAATATTTCCCGAAGCATAGGTAAGGCGGCCGCGGTGAAGTTTTGGCTCTCCACTTCACACCACTGGTTGATGATGGCCCTCTCCTCCGAGGTTTTCCCCAGCAAGGGGACACCTTGATCCTGGAATTTCTCCGCTATGTAGCGCGAAATGGCCCGAGACTCTGCAAATCAATAACCCAAGCGCAGAAGATTACATTGACAAGTCCCAAACATGTTGCACCGGTACATAGGTGAATACATGAGTATTAATAATCAGCATCAATTACAATGGTAACAAAATGAACCTACCCGTGGGTGTCAAAATTGTATTACCAGTCAAATATGGATAATTGGTGCGTATGACGTCAAAGGTGAGAGGATTTTTGTATATCAGAGTCATAATTTGGGTCAATACCCTTCTAATTCATATTACTACTAGGGTGACTTACCTGGGTATGAAGGATCTTGCATGGTATAACAACTGGAATAGGATTGGAAAAAAAACACATATACCATCAAATAGCCATGCCCTTGCAGATACCCGAATGGTATTGAAAAAAAGATGACACCAGTCCAACACTGGTCTCTACCTAAGTTCAAAGATAAAGTGTAATCCATTCTATAATGCAAGTTTCTAGTTGCGTAACGGTGGCAGGTGCTCAAACATATAGTTCAACTGTGCAGCAGCAATTAATGTTTGCTGCAAATACAGGGAAGAACAATATAAACAGCTATAAGTCGTGTTGACCTTACCAATCAAGATGAGGTCACCGTCTTCAAAACAGGGAACAACTCCAAAGGGCTGCAGGTAATTCAACCAAGAAAGATTAATAAAATATGTATATTTCATCATCGTCAAACCTAATTATTATCTATACCCAACAAGTTTGTGAACACAACAACCTACTGAGAGGCATTTTTGTTAACGATTACAGAATTAAGATTGAGCAGCAGCAGAAGTGATACTTGTTCAAGCTCCTGTGGATCACAAGATCATGGTCGTCAAATTCAAGAACCGAATGTGCGTGAGACTGTTTTCTTATGACCATAATGCATCACCAGTCAAACTCGGAGATTAGGTATACCACCTTGATTACTATTTCGTTGAACTACCACAAGCCAAAGTGCACCACAAGTAACGTGTGCGGGGTGTTGATTGGTTACTCTTAATCGGACACCTATATTTGATGGTGTGTGGTTAGGTGAGGAGCAAACAGCAAACGGCATAAAGACACATGTTCAAAAGAGATTGCACTGCGTCTTTAGATTTCATCAACTACTCCACACATAATAGTGAACAGATGTGGGAGGACCTATGAGATATTCAGTTAAGGATTCAATAAACATGCACTTCCAATAACCAGAAATAAATAAGGGGAGGTCCAATTTTCAATCCCAGTTTTGTTGATGTTTCATCATACATCTGCTAACGGAACACAAACTTAAAGACGTAAATCTGATCAATAGAAGATAGAGGACAAGAAAATCAAGCCACCTAACACCTGCATGCCTTAAAGAATATTACAATCCATAATGACTTTTTGTGGAGACGAATATCTCACCTGCTTAGCCAGGAAAGCCTGCTGCTTCTGCTCCTTAGCAGACAGGCTCACCAGCACTAACTTCACATCTTTGTCGACGTCCACCTGTAAATTCATCACAATTTCAGAGAAAGAATCAATTCATACGAAACCAACGTTTTTGTACTTTACGTGTATAGTTATTGGGACATAGTTTCACTCATAAAGCACTGGAGCTGATTGAGGTTGCTGATTCACAGGTTCTGGCTACGACAAATGAGACCTCACAATAAGTGACCTGACTTGGTACGAATCAAGGACGCCTGAAGCACGATGCAATAACTCAGAATTAATCTCAGAAATCACAGAACTGGAGAGGCATCAAAAAATTAGCCATCAACAATCGCAACCTAGGACCATATGCGGTCAGCACAACCATGCATCGAACATTCTAAGGTTTAAAAAAGAGAAGTGTGAGCAAGAGCGAACCTGTGCTTCGAAGAGCGTTAAAACGACACGCTGCACGTTAGGAGTGACAGTGCCATACAGCTTCATGGCCATGGCTGGTGTCGAGTCCTGCAATACGCATCGATATTACTTTTCTCAGGATCCGGAGTTCTAATTGCCTCGAGAAAACAACTTAACTACTTTGGAATGAGAAACCCCGAACTTACAATATTGGACGTTGACAATGAGCATCCAAATTAACACGAAAGAGAGAATTTTGCTCTCAAGTGGGAATCGTCGATACAGACTCCAGGTAGATACTACGCTGAGCATAAAACCAAGAGGAATTTGGCGAGTAGAATTCGGCCATACATAAAGATCAGTAACTGCTTACAAATGCTCAGATCTCAACTTGACACAGTACTGTGAAAACTACTGTGCCGTTTATGTTATTTAGTGTCACATGCGTAATAATGTCACTTACCCTATTTTGAGGCGTATGCTAGGTTGTGCAAATGATCAATAACTTCACTATTAGTGTCACCTCATGACACTTGGCGTTCAAGCGCTCTTGCTTTAATATCTTGGCAAGAGTATGATTAGTAGTGTAATGAGGTGTATGCTTAATAGGTTACACAATGGTGTACAAGTTGACCAAAATGTAAACGACGAATGACGCTTGGCATTAGTACGGTCAATGATACCTTTCCCTTGCATACTAGAATGCAAAAGAATCATCTCGAGTATTCTAAACTGCTATGCTAAAATGTCATAATGTCATCTAGTTTCATTATGCCCTTCGCAAACAATGTATATGACTCTACAAACCATAAGCGGTGCAGTATGAACAGCCTCGTACCCACCTTATAACACAATCGCTGTAAAACTATAAAGATGTCAAGATACTGGGCTCCCTGAACGGTAGCAGCAGGCTTTGGGGCTGTGATGAATCCCTATCCGAGCTAGAGTAGCAGTGACTTGGCTGTATGGAAATCGTTATGCAGAGGCTAGAATTTGTACGTGTGTGATGCAGTTGTGATGATAGTGGAGTGAGATCCTTTTATAGTCACGGAGCTCTTCTACAGACACGCACGACAACTTCACGGCCACTTTCCTCAACCGTGATCAGGAACTTAGCAATAGGACTGACTTCACATAACTGATTTAGTGCAGGAGCGTCGATTTGTGGGACAATATTTGAATGGAACGTGAGTTGGAAGACACCCGCCGGGGTCTTTCCGAACGGGCTATGTATTCGAGGTATATTCTGGGCATTTTCCGAGATCAGGAGCGGAGACTCGCAGGAAAGTGTTGCAGCAATTGCCAGTGACCCTGTTTCACCGGGGTATCTTACATAGGGGTAGACCCTGAGTATGTAGGGGGCGAAGACAACCTTGATATCTGGAAGCGTTTGCATAGGATAAAGTCAATGCGCCTAATTCAATTACCTAGAGATGGAGTATCAGAGCAAATGATGAGGATTGCAAGTTGTTTTGTAATTTCATTCACTATAAATATTTAGTTACATTTTTCCCAAGAGGCAAGGAAGACCTCCTACTTGTACAATACAGTCTCTTTAATTTGAGCATCAAAATATTTTACTTCACATACCATTGCAACATAAAACGGTTTATTCAATGACACCCAAAAGTGATGTCAAGTGGTGTGAAACATGACCCATCCGATCAATCATTGCATCCGACCAATCATTGCATCCGACCTATCACTACATCCTTTTCAAGCTGCCACTTTTACAATTAACCATTTTGGTTCCACTCAAGAATCAATCTAGTCTTAGTCGAGTGCACCAATAGTGGTCATTCATGACACTATATATAATATTTAGTGTCGTATGGTATTTAATGTCACTATGGTAACTTTTCGGATGACACTTCTTATGAATAAGTGAACAAATGTTGTCATGGATGATAACTGAGTTCATCCATTGGCCAAAACCCTACCTTCTCTTGTCAGCAGCTTGTGATGAAAAATCATTCGGTAAGTGACAGTAATTGCAACACTGTAAATCTATAATCCCCCCAAAAAATCTTCAAGGAATTGACTAATAATGTTGGGTTAACATTTAGTGTTGGTGACACTATAGCGAGTCTTAGAATTTGTATTGAGCAAGACAATTACTAGAATTGGTGACACTAAATATCATATTTAGCGTAGTTTCTGTATTTCTACCTTAGACGTGCATTTAAGAATGGACACCAAAAAAGATGTCACGTATTCAAAAGAGGTTGGACTACGTGCTCAAAATATGTAAACTATTCTAGGTGTATCAATAGTCAACATAATTGCGGGAGAGACCTATATGACCATTCAATGAGTGAACACTATATTCGTTAATCGGAGACTTTTTGATGATTTTGAGACTATTCAAGAACGTGCTTTGCAAATTTGGACCAGTAATGAGAACATAAAAATCCCATATTGATAATTTTGGGAACAATTATTAGACATAAATGCATCAAAGCGAGCAAAAATGTAAAGCATACATGAAAACATTTGCATATGATAAGAGAAATTGTTGCCAATGGAAGGAAAGATGCGGAGAATGATTGGAAATTGAATATATTAAATGGGTTTGAAATACAAATATAATGGAAATACCATGAACGTCTTGAAGACCTTCAAATAGAATAAATAACCAAGCACTACGTTCTGCCCCTACATGCATTAAGGGACCAAGTAGACGTTTCTAGTCACACTTGTACGTCCCACTATTTTTTTTCGTGGCCATGTCCTTGTTTTTGGCGGCCTCCATAGCTCTGAAAATCTCCGGCCCGCGGCTGTAGCCATTTTTGTAGACTGGCCCGGAATATGCGTCGTTCTTCCATATATCCGGACGCGCTCCCGAATTGTACGAAGTGGTATTGTAACTGGAATACGAGGGCGTTTGCGAGAGGGAATGCCTTGCACTTCTCCGGAGGGCCAAACAACGATCGGACTCGGAAGATGCGGCCTTGAGGGCGCGCCTATCCAATGAAGAAGTCGAGGAGGGCCGGCCACCAAGCGAGCGAGGAGCGACCTGTGAAACAACGCCATGGGAAAATAAGAATAAGAATGGAGTGGGGAAAATAATGAGGGAGGTTTGGGATGGGCGTTCGTAAAGTTCCGGTCACGCGGATGCAAGATAAGGAAAGCAACGGTGAACAAGGGGGAGGGGACGAAGAAGGGCACCTTGGCTTTGGGGACGTCGGTGCGGGGCACGATGGGCACCGCGGGGGCGTCGACGGGAGCGTCCGGAGCCGATTGAAATGCGGCATTGTTGGATGACGGGGGGGAATGAAGGCATGGAGGGCCGACGATCGCGGATGAGTTTGGGGGAGGAGGAACGAAGTCGGCGGGGGAGGGGTCACATCGGGGAGCTTCCATGCGGAGACGCCGACTCGTCCCACGACGAGCGACGGAGTCGTGCGTCGAGGGCGACACACGTCCTAACCGAACGAGCGTTCGTTTCTCCTTGGAGAGGGGAGAGGGTGATGGGGCGTACACGAGGGCGGCAACTCTGGGGGGCGGGCTGTTCACAACGCCATCATCGATGCCGACGCCCAGGGAGTAATCCACGGCCGAGGCTGCGTCCACCGCCGAGAAATGGTAGAGGGATGGTATTTGGAAATCCGTGATGCCGCGGGAAGGGGAGGCAGGGGACGAAGGGGGACGGGAAGGGCCGTCGAGGACAGGGGTGTCACATAGGGGGGCAGACTATTGGCAACAAAAAAAGACATCCAAACATGCAAGAAAACATTAGATATGTGAAACACAAGGACACAAACACATGCAAGGAGGTTTCTCAAATCAATTTATTAAATTTTGCGAGCCGAACGATGCTCCTATATACATTATCGCGGGGGCTTAATGCCGCGTTGCCGATGGGGTTGGACCTAACAAAATCCGGGACGTTCCCGGTGTGGAGCACAAGCCTTCTAATGTAAGGTGCTAGCCTATCTAACAAAAATGTGTCCTTCATATCGCCGGTCCAAGGGTCGAGGAAGATGACGTTGCCCGGGGGGTTGAGAACGCTCTTGGTGGGGTTGTCGTCGATGAGGAGGGTGCTCTCCGCAGTTGGCCACCACCCGTGGGGTACCCCCTCGAGCGGGGGGATGCCGCGCCACAGTCTGGACCCGAGGACCTTGAGGAATTGTTGCCCTCCGCCTCGACCGCCGAACTTGGGAACCGGAAATCCCTTCTCGTCGAGAAGTTCATCGCATGCCTCTTGGCCGAGGACGAGGCAAGGGTTGGGGAGGTCACGGAAGAGGAAGTCGACGATGGGTTCCGTGTTCTCCAAGACCATAGAGCTCCACACGATGACGTGAGCTAAGCCGAGCACCTCTCGAAGGAAGTCTCGCACGCCGGGACGGGCGCGGACAGCCTTGCGGTTTATGAGGGTGTCGAGCTCGCCGTCGTAGTCTTTCTCATCGGGATGACGGAAGGGACGCGTGGGAACCTTGGGGATGTGTTTGGTGTGACACAACACCCCGTTGAGGTCAAAAACTAGGAACGGTTTTTGTCGGGTCTCAAGTCCACTGGTCGAGGGGTTGTGACCTATCTCCGGGGGGTCCTGTGATTAACAATTCGACTAGTTATGACTAACAATTCGACAATGCTATGATCCAATAAAGATTTTTGTGTCAAACATGAAGACGATGCATTATGGAAAAAGACGAAGGGCGAGAACAAGATTGTAAGGAGAATGTGCTAGAGGCAGGGTTGTCTATTGTGTCGTGACGGAGGCTTATCCCGGCATAATGTCGTGCCGTCACGACACGTATCCGTCACGACATTATGCCGGATTATGCCGGATGCTGTCTTTATCCTGCCGGACTTGAATTTTACCGATTTTTTTGTGTAATTACATTACCCAATTTCGGACACGTAGGATTTACATTGTCCACGTGTGACGACATGTCAGCAAAGTAAAGGGAAAGTGGGGAAAATTCTACTAGCGCCCGTCCGCCCCCCCGTCCGCCCCCGTTCCCAATCCCCGTTCCCACCCGTCCGCCCTCGTTCCCAATCCCCGTTCCACCCCGTCCGCTCCCGTACCCAAACCCCGTCCGCTCCCGTACCCAAACCCCGTCCGCTCCCGTTCCCAACCTCCGTCTGCCCACGTCCCCCGCCCCGCTCCCAACCCGTCCGCTCCCCCGTCCGCCCCCCCCGTCCGCTCCCCCCCCCTCCGTCCGCTCCCCCCCCCTCCGTCCGCTCCCCCGTCCGCACCCCCGTCCGCTCCCACCCCTTCCGTCCGCTCCCCCGTCCGATTCGAACACTATAAATTGAGGGTGCAAGGTGCCATTTTTGCCTCCACTGACATAGTGTGTCTCAAGTCTTTTGATTCTCCTTTGAGGAGTGAGGATTGAATGCGTGAGACCCGAATGCAGAGTATACTTTGTCCAATCTAGTGTCTGTGAATTAGGGTTGCCCTCGTGGCACTCTTGAACAGGACCTAGTATGCGATCAAAGTGACTTGCTCTAACTTGTTTGTATTTGCAGGTTTTGTTGAAGTCATGCCACGCCGAAACGATGCATGGGATCATTGGTACGAGGATAAGGGGAGGGTTCCCGGTAAATCACAAAGGCAGGTTAAATGTAGGTTTTGCCCGTTCGTCATATCTTACCGAGGAGATAGAATGTTGGCCCACCTTGGTTATAGACCTCATGTAGGGGGTGCTTCTGATGTTTCCACATGTAGGATGGTACCCCCGCATATTAGGGCCTTGTTTGAACATTGCGGAGGCATTGTGCCCTTACATGTAGGCATTGTAAATGAGGACTCTCTGGTGGCAGATATTGTACCTTTGGAGCCTATTATAGCGGGCTCCGTAATTAGTGAAACAGAGCCTTTGCTTATGTCCCAAACCACTCAACATTCTGATGTTGTGATATATGGCACTCCTCCTCGTGAACTACGTCAACTCAACATAACGGAGGGGTTCAATGTGTCAACAAAACAACTCCTCGATAGAGCATGGGCAACGGCTTTTTATGAAGCTAACATTCCTTTCAACATTGTGAGACATCCTGCATTTGTTCATGCTGTGCGTGAAACTGCCCGTCATCGAATGCCAGCCTACACACCACCATCGTACAATGCCATCCGTACGAAGTTGTTAACTGATATAAAGGTTGACCTAGATAGGCAAGTGAAGGAGAAGCTGGGGAATTCCGTTGAAAAATACGGTGTTACAATATGTTGTGATGGATGGGACAACGTGCAAAACCGACCTCTCCTAAACGTTCTTCAATGTGGCACAAAGGGAGACGTTTTCTTGGGTACCATTGACACCACGGGAAATCACAAGGATCATGTCTACGTTGCTGCTCAAATTCAACCATTTGTGGAAAAGGTTGGTCGACATAATGTGGTCCAAGTTTGCACCGACAATGCCCCAGTTATGGCCTCCGCTGCTCGCGACTTGATTCGAGCAAATCCCGATCTATATTTTCAAGGATGTGCTGCACATTGCCTAGATCTCCTCTTAGAAGATTGGGGGAAGGAGGAATGGGTGAAAAAATTGGTAAAAAAATCCCGCCATATTTGTGTATTTGTTAAAAACCATCATGCTTCTCAAGCTATATTCCGGAGGTTGTCACCAAATCTCTCACTCCGCCTACCTGTAGAGACCCGTTTTGCTACGAACTTCATAATGATTGAACGTCTTCTCCAAGTACGCAATGCTTTGGAAAGAATGGTGGTTGATGAGGATTGGATCACTCTAATGCGTGATATGAGGAGGAGATCTGGCACCTCTTACATGAAGGGCTCTGTTGTGCGAAGCTTTATACGTTCTGATGGATTCTGGAACACGTGCGAAAATTTCTTGTATATGGTGATCCCGGTTGTTAAAGCTCTTCGTGTATTTGACGGCAAGGCGCCTGCAATGGGAATGGCTTGGAGGGTCATGCATGATTTACAAACCCATATTCGTGGATTCAGTAAACCTCCATTTCGCTTAAGCCCTGAGCTTGCTGCAAATGCTATGGTAACGTTTCAAAATAGATGGAGGTTGATGTTGAATGATCTACACTGGGCTGGAGCGATGTTAAATCCGCTTCTACGTGGTTGGGCCCCACTCCATGAGGATGACAATTCGAGGACAATCCTAAATCGAGTTCTTCGCAGGCTTGCTCAAGATGAGGACACTTATGTCCAAATCCTCCACCAGTACCAAGATTTTCTTGAAAATCGAGGGCCTTTTGCTGATTCTACTGACCCGAGCGTGCATGCCGCACCTCTCCATGAATGGTGGGATGCAATGGGAGGTGGAGCTAAAGCCCTCCAAACAATAGCAAGACGTATCCTTGCACAAGTATGTTCCGCATCCGCATGTGAACGCAATTGGAGCATGTACTCATACGTTCACAACAAGAGTCGCAATCGCTTGAAGCATAGTCGTGCTGAGGACCTCGTCTACATATATACCAATAGTAGGCTCATTCGACATCGGAGGGGCCCAAGACCTGCTCAATGGTACGAATTGAATGAGGTCCATTCTGACGATGACCTTGACGAAGAAGATGACAACGAAGATGACGTGGATCCAACTGATAGGGCTGGAAATGATGAAGACAACAATGTTGATGACATCGACTTTGATTTGGATGACCTCGATTCCGAGAATCATGGTTCAGAAGATGAGGATGGCAATGGTAGTGATGGAAACCTTGGGGTGTTTGAGTTTGATGAACCGGATGTCCCCCAACATAACGACGGAATGCATGACGATCATGAGGGGTCTATTGGAAGACCGCATGTTGAAACTCTCCACACTGGAGAAGGGTTTCCATCTGACCATAATGTTGCTATGGGGGCAAGTGAGAATGTGGGAATTGAAGACGGGGGGGGGGAACGGATGAAAGATGGAACGATTAGCGGACGGGTGGGGAACGCGGAGCGGACGGGAGGGAACGGGGCGGCAGGGGAACAGCGTAGAATTGCGACCACATATGAATTGGACTTCATATGAATTTTTTAGAGCCAAAAAACGGACACTATAGTCACCATCTATAAATGTTAACCCTCGGGAGTGGATCAAAGTGCGATTGAGCGGCCCAACTTTGTTGAGAGTCCAAAGAAATGAACCCTAAATAGCCAATAAAATATAGTAAGGGTAGCCTTAGTTGGGCATAGTGTGAAGCCTCCAAAGGCCAAGCCCAAAAGTCCAAACTCAAAGGAGCATGCCACTTTATTACTTGCTCAAAATAACCCCTCCAATCTAACGGCCAAGATCTTGTCAATGATTGATTATTATAATGAAAAAAATGTAGGCATCGAAAAAAAAAGCAGGTGGGTTCGTTGGAAAGCTAGGAACCTAAACCCTCAAACCATGTATGGAAACACTTCTACATGAGTGTGAGAACAAATCAATGGCACATATGTGGTAGTAATTTGGAATGACGTAGGGTTTAGGGTTTAGGGGTTTAGGGTTTAGGGTTTATGAACCACTAAGGTTGAAGCACAAATTAATGATTTATTGAAGGAAAGTGCATTCGGATGGGTGACATCGGTTATGAAACCATATGAACCACTAAGGTTGAAGCACAAATTAATGATTTATTGAAGGAAAGTGCATTCGGATGGGTGACATCGGTTATGAAACCATATGAACCACTAAGGTTGAAGCACAAATTAATGATTTATTGAAGGAAAGTGCATTCGGATGGGTGACATCGGTTATGAAACCATATGAACCACTAAGGTTGAAGCACAAATTAATGATTTATTGAAGGAAAGTGCATTCGGATGGGTGACATCGGTTATGAAACCATATGAACCACTAAGGTTGAAGCACAAATTAATGATTTATTGAAGGAAAGTGCATTCGGATGGGTGACATCGGTTATGAAACCATATGAACCACTATGATTGAAGCACAAATTGGTGATTTGTTGAATGAGTGGATAACTAATCAAATATGGAAAGTTCAAAGAGGTATCAAAGAGGTTTCCAATGCGGATGTCGGAAGATTTTTTCAAAAGTGTACATTTTTAACCTAACCAACTTTATTTTTATTCCGATTGCGTTGACTTTATCTTACTAACGAGAATTGGATCCTCTACATATTGGATTACATCAATTATTGGTCATGGTCATCAAGTCCTTAGAGGTCAATATATAAGTAGATCATTGAGACTCATACATATAACGAAGGTAGAGTATCATGGATAGGATGGGAAAGGGGAGAGTCATGTTTGAGGGTGTAGAATGCGATGAGGAGATACACAATTTAGACGATCCCCATATTCCATTCAATGCAACACCCGAGCGTGAGAGAGATGAGAGAAGTGCTAGGGATCGATTTCGTGATGAGTATGTCATGACTCCCTTCTCACAATCTACACAAGCTTGGAGGATGAGGGCGGCGGAGGAACAACGACGATATGCAGACAACTTTGAGATCGATGCGGTGGAGAATGACCACACACAATGCGTGGGTGGAGATCTAAATGATCTAATTGATTTGTGTGCGGATATTTTGGAGAAGCTCGGGGATGTGGATGTGGATGTGGATGTGGAGGAGACTTCAATCGACATTGAAATAGTCAAGGTAGCGGGGGAATCTTCAAAGACTATGTCTATTCGTAAGAAGAGGAGAGGATTGTCGCCTCATCGGCTACCATTGAAGGAACGGATGAAAGACCGAACGATTAGCTATTTTGATTTACTTCAACCGAATCCTCTTCCAAAAATGGAGCCTCGCCGGAAGCCATGAGCATCTACGAGGTTGGGATGACGGAATGAAGTGGAATATTATAGTTTGCATGGTTTGTTCATGTATATGATTAATAAAGGGCATTTGTAACGTTGTCGCAATAATAAAGTTATGACTTGTATAATATGTTGTACCACTTCTATGATTTATTTATTTATTTTTAATTCACCAACCGAACAGTTTCTGTTGAGATAAACAAGCACAAAGCAATATGAAACTATGCATCCACTTCTCAGTTCCAAGAGAAATTTTTTTAACCACTTTACGTTCACCCTTAGTTGATTATTGCTATTTTAGTGTACTTTATTATGTGGATGGGGGGACTATTATGTAGAGGACTTTTATTGCATATTCTTGTAGAGGACTTCATTACCTATCCATGGATACCAAGAACTCATTTTTTGGACTTCATATGAATTTTTGAGAGCCAAAAAACCGAGACTATGTCCAAACTTCCAAAAAAAAGTGATTGTGAATTATATAAATATAAATATAAGCAATTGTGAAGTATGTGTGCAATATGTGTGGAGTACAAGAAAGAACATTTAGAGATGTTTAGGATCACGTGTACAACCGATATAACTATTGCAACATTGTGCTCAACTTTAGTTAACTAGATATAACTATAGTTGACTACATTTTGTGGCATACCAAAATTAGAATAAATATAGGTAATTGCATTTTGGCAAGACATATCATGAACAACTATAGTTAACTTGAACTTAGCACATGGATGTGATAACAACGATGTGAAAGAATGATGTGGCCTCACGAGAGGCGAGAACCTTGGTTAGTCTCCCATAGACTTCTTCTCGATTATGAAGCAAAAATCCTCATGGAGTATGAACATTGCACTAAGATCCATAAATCTCATACAATATACAAGTTGTGTATGAAAAAATGATGGCTTTATTTACATCTCCAACGGTTACAAAATTGGTATGATCCAAAATTGCTGCAAAGAAAACAAAAAAAAACTATTTTGCAGTGTCACGGAAGCACATTGTCGGGTTAACCATGTTGTATGGAGGCGACTTCAACATATTCACTACGTGTGTGATGGTTGACCTTTCCGCTGGATTGGGCTTCGTCAATGCATCCAATGCTATCTCAAACCGCATCTTCAAGCCATTTGAATCACTGTTTAGCTGAAACAACGAGGAAGTCGAATCCCTGGCATAAATCTTCTTTGCCAAAGCACCCACTGAGAAGGACTCCGAGAGAAACGTGTGCCTATGTTTCCGAGCCATCCTCACCGGAGAGGTAGATGTTCCACGCTGCCCTCGTACATGGAATAATTCTGGACCAGCACAGTTGTATTTTATGCGGTGCTTGTTGATCTCATCCACTGATTCTTTTCCATAGTTGGAGGGTGCGTCTTCATCTCCCCATGATGCCATCCTCCAATCACACACACCAATGAAAACCGTGTTCTCACGGTCTTGTGGGAAATGCAGCATGACATTGTTGGGATTAAGGTCATTGTGCAACACGTCATGCTTGTGCACTACATCCACAATGCACATTAGAGCCCATGCCAAATAAGCTCGATGCCTTCGATATACAACCAACCGTTTCCGTGCTTCAAAGTCTGCCCCAGGCATTTGAAGGATTGTGCGCTCGTGGGTTTCCGGAATTTGGTGGTCATAGACCCTCATGTTCTTCAAGGAGCCTCCATTCCACCACATCGAATAGGATTCGTATGTTTTCGGGTGGAGGTATTGTAGCTTGATTATCCCAGGATGATCTACTGGGCATGCCAATGCTTCAACCGAACGCTCCTTTCGGTTCTCCAGACTATTCGTGGCCTTCATGGTCTTCCCAGCCCACTCTATCCAGTTAGGGATGAATGATGCTCCATGAATTGTGACTCTCCGCACCACTCCGAAGGTCCCTTGGAAGATTTCCCTATCCAAGGGTTTGATCTCCACATTCCTAGGCAACCATATGACACCCTGCCGGCCCTGAGTGGCAATGTTGTCTGCCAGCTGCCTGTCAATAAAAACGGGAAGGTTGCGGGCGGATGTGCCTTTTGCTGCTATTACGCCTCTTTTCCAATTCTCTAGCTTAATGTACAGCTCGGACCTCCTCCCACCACTACTTCCCTCTCCAGGATGCATAGCCTCATATGACATCGTTGGATTGTAGATTGCTTCCACAGCTTGTTTTTCAATCCATGTGTTCCAATCGCTCATGCCCCTAGCTTCCTCAAACTCCGGTCCAGACGTGGCTTCCGTGAGAATAAGCATCAACTCGTTCCTCGCCAACTCTAAACCCTTTGTACCATCATTGAGGTATTTTTTCTCCAAATAAACCATGCTGTTACTTCTAAACCAATCCAACAACACGATCCTGCAATGATTTCGAGCCTCATCGGTCCGCGGGTCGCGTTTGCCTCTATGTTTCCTTTTCTTTGATTGCGAACCCGATGCCGCGGACCCGTCCTCCGTCCCTTCCGAAACTGCTGGGCGTTTTAATCCCCGTCTTTCAGTCTGCTCCGAACCCTGAGGTACATCACGTGCAGGGCTCTCCGGTCTTGATGTCCGCCGTGTCGGAGATTGTGGTGGCACGTTCTCCGAACGAGCCGGTGCATGTATTTCTGTGGAACTGCCTGAGTTTGGTCCCCTTCCAGTTCTCCCTCTATGTCCACTGTTTCCCCGACTCCCACGTGTTCCACGGCTTCCCCGTGTTTGGTTGCCTCCCGAATGACCAACAGCCAAGAACTCTTCGTCAAACTGAAAGGGATCTGGACGTGGTGGACGTGCTGCAGTACTTCCACTTCCAGGATCGCTTCCCGTACCCTCGGCAGTATTCGCCGATGCATTGCCTACGAGCCAAGCACGGTGCACCCTCAAATCCTCGTTCTCGTAAGGAGCAATGCCCTCCCCCTCCATCGTGATAAAAATCACGTGAGTGAGTGAATCTGAAAATGAGTCGTGATAAAAATCACGTGAATAAGTGAGTGTGAAAATCTCTCGTGATAAAAATCACGGGAGCGAGTGAATCTGAAAAAAAAATTGCGAGGGTTCCCCCACAATTTGCCCTGCCCTCCCAAACCCCTTGAGACCCGCGCGGTGATGCTGTCCTTTGGGACGCAACAAGGTCTCGGGTCCCTATGTGGTGGGAGGAGAGGAAAGTGGTAGGAACTAAAGCCTCACGGCTTTATATAGGCAACGAGGAGCCCAATCATTATGGGATCCCGGTCGGAATTAGGGTTTAGGGTACGAAAACGACGTATGGGGAACGTGGGAACTAGGGGCGGACGGGCGGGAACTAGGGGGCGGACGGAGGGAACGTGGGGGCGGACGGAGGGAACGAGGAGCAGACGGGTGGGGAACGCGATAGGGAACTCGGGCGGACGGGAGGGAACGAGGCGCGGACGGGAGGGGAACGGGCGGACGGAGGGAACGTGGCGGACGGAGGGAACGTGGAGCGGACGTGAAGGGAACTCGATAGGGAACGCGGGCGGACGGAAGGGATCGGAAAGCGGACGGGAGGGAACGCGGAGCGGACGTAGGGGAACTCCGAGCGGACGGGGGGAACGCGGGGCGGACGGGGGGAACGCGGGGCGGACGGGGGGAACGCGGGGCGGACGGGGGGAACGCGGGGCGGACGGGGGGAACGCGGGGCGGACGGGGGGGAACGGGTGCGGACAGGATGGGAACGGGGTACGGACGACGGGGAACGTGTGGCGGACGGAGGGAACGTGGAGCGGACGTGAGGGAACGCGTGCGGACGGGAGAGGAACGTGGGGCGGACGGGAGGGAACGAGGAGCGGACGGTGGGGAACGTGTGGCGGACGGAGGGTAGCGGACGGGAGGGAACGCGGGGCGGACGGGTGGGACGGGTGGGACGCCCCACCCCCCCCTCTCCCGTCCGCTCCACCCCCGTCCGTCCGCCCCACCCCCCCCCCCTCTCCCGTCCGCTCCACCCCCCTCCCCCGTCCGCTCCATCCCCCTCCTCCGTCCGCCCCTCCCCTCCTCCGTCCGCCCCACCCCCCCCCTCTCCCGTCCGCTCCACCCCCGTCCGTCCGCCCTACCCCCCCCCTCCCCCGTCCGCTCCACACCCCCGTCCGTCCGCTCCACCCCCATCCACCGTCCGCACCACCCCCCCGTCCGTCCGCTCCACCCCCCTTCCCCGTCCGCACCACCCCCCTTCCCCGTCCGCCCCACCCGTCCGCCCCCGTTCGCCCCACACCCTCCTTAGTAATATTTTATTACTTTGATTTTAACACAATGATAAACACAATGGCAAAATGGTCTACGTGGCAGGGGAAATATGCACATCCACGTCGACGTTTTCTGCCACATAGGACGCCACCTTGGCAAGAAGGTAAGTATTTTACCCACCCTAGTCGGCTCCCCCTATGTTGACCCTACGTGGACCCTATTGTGTCGTGACGGAGGGGTCCGTCACGACACGACACCGTCACAACGGCGGGATAGACAACCCTGGCTAGAGGGTACATTTGCGAACGCTCGTTCGTGAATGAAGGGTGCGGGTGGCGGTGCGGTCATATATACGAGCGCTCGTTTGTGAGTGCGGCTTAATGAACATTCACGAGCGGTCGTTCGTGAAGGAGGTGGACATGGGGTCGCGCCCTCTTACGAACGAGCGTTCGTGAAGACAGTCGGTGTGCAGGAGTGAATAGACGCGCATCAACATACACATTACAAGATATGGGAGACGATACAAAGATTGGGCGATTCAATGCAGAGATCATCTGCTTATATACAAATTTGATGAATAATTATGTACAAATTGTCTCTGGTGATAATCTATCACACGGGTTCCTAAGGCAAAATGATGCCATATCCTACAAAATTGATCAGCCTAAGGGAGCACGCAGGAAAAGGCTCTCGCAGGCCTCGGGATGGTGATGGAGAGAACGTGCCAAGACAACATCGCGGGGGTTAGTGATGTTACGAACGCGCGTTCGTAAATACATGTGGTATTCTCAGATATGAGTTACCTCGTCATCGGGGGGAGGGGCGCCGGCGCTGGACACAGCAGCAGCTCCCTCCTCATCGATTAACGAACGCGCGTTCGTAACCTCCATTGCTGCAGCTGCCTCCGTCTCCATGACGTGTCCATGCTCCACCTGAGACGCCTGGGTCTGCTGGATGCGCTCCGCGTTCTTGTCTTCGCCGCCCAAGTCGAATGTCTCCATGTGGACATCCTCCATCCACGCGGATGCCTGTCGTTCCTGCGTAGGGTCCTCTTCGACGTCCATCCTTTGGACACCTGCAGCATCATTGGGGCTCCCCTGCGTGTCCTCCACAATGACCACGTCAATGTGTCGCGCAGTATCATCGCCCCTTGTCCTATCCACTACCCTGGGGACGACGGTGAAAGAGGGCAGTCCTACCCTTGAAGGGGAAGGGGTGAAGACTGCCGGACCTGAAGATTCACGAACGCGCGTTCGTAAATCCTCGTCCTCTCTGATGGACGCAGAGATGGCATCATGGAAGGTGGCGGTAGTCGCCGGCACTTCAGGGGGCGGAGGAGTGCCCACCGGCGTTGGGTGGGGCGCTGGTTGGAAGGAAGGTCCTCCGGGGAACTGGCCTGGCGGGGGGTACTGGGAGGGGTATCCTCCAGGGAAGGGATACGTCGGCTGGGGGGGCGCCGAGAAGTTCTGCATCCGGCTGAGCATCGCCAGTATGGCGTCCGTCTTCTTGTTGGAGGCCCTCAGCTCCTCTTGAATGAGGAACATTTTCCTGGCATTCTCCTCTGCAGCCGCCGCCATGTCCTCTTTCATCTTCTGCTCGAGCTTGGCGTTAAGCTCGGCGACGGACAGCGCCTCCTCTTTGACCCGCTTCTTGTCGAAGTCAAGCCCCAGCTCCACCATGATCTCCATGTCTCCCTCGTCCTCATCGGAGACGTCGATGATCGCTCCCTCAGGCAGCTCCACGTAAGGGGTCTTCTTCATCTTCCGCCTCGTGTTACGGAAGTGGTCCAACGACGGACGGGAGCGTTGGTCTTGAAGATCCAGGTTCTCCATCTTGGGAACCACGAGATTGGGCCTGGGAGACACCGAAGTCGAACATCCGCCGGGGGTGCCAAAGGCCTCCGCACCCGAGGTTCGCACGGGGAGGACATCCTGGGTGGTGCCCGCGGACGATCCCGTGTAGCCACCCAGAGCCCCCTGCGGGTCGGATGGATTTCCCGCTGGCGCCAACATTCGAAGCGGGGTTATGTCGAACGACTGGACGATCGCGTCCAAGTTGGCGGAGGGAACGGGCTCGTCGTCGTCTGTCTCCAGGACGGGCATGCCCTCGTCGGCGGGCATGTTGAATTCCGTCCTGGGGACGGACATGTCACCCAGGTCCATCGTGGACGCCTTCCCCCTGTGGAGCTTATACTCCTCCTCGTTGACGGCGTCAACGTATGTGTTGACGCACAACCCCAACATCTGTGAGACAAAGACAAATGTGTCAGCATATACGAACGTGCGTTCGTAAACATCAACACTATGGGTGAGAATATAGTTGGAATCAATGTAACAAAACAAATTAAAAACTTTGAACATTGCGGATGCAATGAAAAACTGCAGCATACATGGATTTACGAACGAGCGTTCGTAAATCTTAGTAGGAGAGCTCACCATTGCAGCGTACATAAATTTACTGCCTCCAAAGACGTTGTAAACCGTCTCTCCATTCATCGCCAATCCCTGCAACACGGAGATGTAGAACTCCAACCTGAGCTCCAACGCTGGGAAGACCGTGTACAACGTCTCCTGTAGTAGGTCCTTGGGAGGGGGATGAGGGATGCTGTATATCTTCTTGAACATGTTGATGGCCTTGACAGGAGCTCGCCCATTCCTCAGCGCATTGTACGTCAAGAAGATGAGGCTGACCGCTCCCACCTGCTTGTTGCTCCTGGCCTCGTTGATGGCCACTATCCCTTCCGTCTTGGCAGGCACGTATGTGCTGTGGAATATATTGTATTCGAATTTTATTGTCTCCTCGTATAGCTAAGTGACGACGGAGACCTTCTCCTGTTCGACATTCCACAGCCACATGTGTGGCTCCCTCATGGCTGGCGATTTGTACTCCATGAATTTCGCCATGAAAGGGTTGTAAAAGGGCACCCCCTTCGCCCCCTGCCTGGACGCACCCGGGATCCCCCTGAAATCGAGTATTGCAAATGGGCAACCCCGCCGGTCCTCCCTCACCTCGGCCCTGCTGATGGTGCCGTCCCACTTGGAGAACGTTGTCCTCTCCAACCCGGTTGTGACCACACAAAATCTTGCGATGCCCTCGAATGTGGCGCTCTTCTTCCTCTCCAGGAAGGCGATGTAATGTTACAGCTCCTCGGGTTCTGTCTCGGTCTTCTTGGCTCTTTTGTTGCCCTTGAGCTTCAGAACGACGACGTGCTCTTTGACAAGACTGCGCATGGAGGCATCGTTGATATTGTACAGCGCCTTGAACTCCTTCCATTTGGCCCAATTGATGTCGCCGTCGGCATGGAAGAGTTGCTTCTCTGGCAGGAGACCGCTGAACTCCCGCATCGCAGCTGTTTTCATCTTCCTGTGGTCGCACCACTCCTTGATGGAGTATGTGCCGGGCTTGTGCTTTGGCCTCTTCAAAAATATCTTGGGATATGGGATTGTTCTTCCCACAGTGTTCCCAAGAACATGCACCGCACAACGTTTTAATTCCGACTCCATCAGTCCTTGAAGGGACCTGAAGAACTCCCTCAGTAATGGAGGGGCCTCTCCGGTCTTGTCCGCGCTGTATTTCTCCTTTGTTTCGGGGTTGACCAGATCACCCGAGCTGTGCGCGTCAAAAAATTGGGTCCACAACTCCCAAGTGCTTGGGGAGGTCACCCTGCGAAAAGTAGTAAACCACGTGAGTTAAACTATAGGGTTCATTTTATTCATTGGAGGAAAAATTTATATAAGATTTGGATCTACCATAGCCTTCAATTAATGCTTAAAACATAATTATATGTACAATAGGGTATTGGAAAAACCCTAATTTTTTTCCAGTAGTAGATATAAATTAGTATGAATAAAATCATGGGAGAATTTTTTTTAATATTAGGGGGTGCAAGCATAGTAAAGTGGACCAAAAAAGTGCTCCGGTATATGAAAGCCATGATTTTCTTGGTCAAACGCCTATAAGTAGTAGCAAAATGTTGTTTAAAATATATTATTTTTCATGATGACCTCTATTGTTAAGTTAGGTACTCAAATATAGAATATCAATATGAGATCTTCAAAACCTATCATCAAAAGTGACACGTAAAAGCAATTGACTAAATATAGTTTTGAACGTAAATTTCATGACCTTAAATATTTTGAACTTGGAATTTCTTTTCATATTCCTTGAATTCATTATAAACTTGAGGTCATCGTAATTTTTTTTTCAAAAATTCATCAATTTAATGTAATGTAATTGTATTTTAAACAAGTTTTTGATAATTATCTTTTCAATGACACCCACTTGCACCACCACTTGCACCGTCTTCTAAAATACATATACGTTGTTTGAAATTGTTTTTTGTGAACATAAATTGCTTGGCTTTGTAGATTCATATGTTTTCTAAATGTTTATGAATTTTTATTTCATAAAATTCAAAGTTAGTATATTGTTTTGGATCACTTTCACTTAAACCTGAGCAAGGATCAAGAGCTGTCCACTTTACCGTGCTTGCACCCTAGGATGAGTATAATCCCTAGTCCTTCTAGTAGATTGAATTTTTCCCTAAAATCCATCATACATCTGGATCTATTTCTTGAGTTGTTTGCATCTTGTAAAGATCTGGCACATTCCATAGATAGGAAGTGAAGATGGTGGTGATGGAAGGGATTATCAGGCCACATTATGTGTTGGATGGAGGATGTGTAGAATGCACTTATTGAAAGTTTTGTAGGAGATGACAAACCCTCTTGGCGATGCTTTTAGCTACTCAACAAACATGGAACAATAGACTTGGCGTCCTATGTATTGCCCAAAGTGGGCTTGTAATAGTGTTCTTGAAGAATGAGTCAATGTTGCAGTGGTGAAGTAAAGATCATTCGCGCAATCAGTTTTGTAGATTTACATTTAGGATAGTGTGAACGACTCATTCATCGCGGCTCCCCTCAGTCAAATTGTACATAGAGATTTGCATAACAAATAAAATTATTCTTTTTGGTGCCCATACGCTTGCTCTTGTGTTTCAAATGTATGTTGTGAGTTTCTCCCATTGTATGGTTTCGTTGCCACCGTTGGTTCAATTGTTTCTTGTCTTTTGCACAAACAATTTCGATATGCTTGAAAATGGACATAGCATGACATAGCCTTCGCCGCCTTCTCTCGCTCGTCTCCACAGGGATCAGAGCGTAGCGTTGCGGCTCCCCGTCGATCCTCTCCCCGAAGCGTGGACGACAGCGCGGCGGCCTCCCCGATTTTACCCGCGCCGGCCTTGCAGCCTAAAACCCGGTTCCTGGTGCTAGACCTCAACGGGGTCCTTGTCCAATGCGTGCATTGCCCAAGGGCCCCCACGGTGTCTTTCTCCAAGCCTGAGGACACGAACTACGATGGCCCCCCCACGTACATCAAAAGCAAGCTTGTGTACCTCCGGCCGTGGCTTCGGCGCTTCCTGCAGGTCGCCCTAAAGAAATGGTGGGTGATCGTGTGGAGCTCCATGAAGTCCGAAAACACCCGGGTGGTCGTGGAGTTCATCTTCAAGGGCCTCGAACCCCCTTGCTTGGTCCTAGGACAGGAGTCGTGTAGGACTTTGACCACCCCCGAAGGCAGGGTTGTCAGGAAGCCCAACAACCCCGCCGTGAGCCAATACCTGAAGGTCTTGAAGCCAATCGTGTGGGACGTCCGTCCCTCAATGGTCGGATGTCCCTACGACGTCCGCCCCACCCGTGACAACACCCTCATGGTGGACGACAGCGCGTCCAAAAACATTTTGAACCCGACCTCCAACTTCATAGTGTGCCCTACGTGGACGGTCGGGAAGGTCCAAGACCGCTTTTTGTTAGACCTCCTTAAATACTTGCAGGCGCTCACGGGGAGCGGACTCCCCGTGCCCAACTTCGTATCTCGTAATCCAATAGGCGAGAGATACTTGGATCCGAGGGACTATTTGTACAGAGATTTGTACGCTCACGCGAAATATAATAAACTCATTTGAGATAGTACCTGGTGTGACATTTGTGTGTGTGTATATATGCCTTAAATGTATATGGATTTTCACATGCTCCCTCCCACCCCCTTTCCCTCGGGTTTTGTTTGGTTCTTTTGTTTGGCATCAGCACTTGGAGCCCTCTATTGACATCGTCAGTGAGTCAAACTTGGGAAGCTTCTTCTACGAGACCGTTTACGATGCCGCGTCCACCATCGACTACTCCAAGGAGCCTCTAGATGCCGGGGTCGTCGATAGCCCCCCGCCCAAGCAAATCTTCCGACAATCGCTGTGTCCATCACCGCTCAAGGGCATAGATCGCTACTGCGTCCGGGCGTCCCCCTCGCGGGAAGGCGGGAGTGTTACACCTCAACGGCGGCTATGTATGGACGCTCGGCCTGCAAAGAGTGGACCCCTCCCTATCCCTTTGCGGGACGCCTTGCCCCTCCTCGCCAACTCGGACGCAAGTGCCCGTCGTGCCAAGGTAAGCCCCCCTCCCCATAAATGCACCATGCGTTACAATCATTCTATCCTTAAAAGACCGTGCGACATGTTTGGGTCTTTCTCCTCAAACTAACACATGTTTGCCGGTCCTTAATTGGTTGCAGGTTGCGTCTAGCCCCAAACCTCCGCGGTCCAATGCGTCCATTGAGCTGGAGCGTTACTACGCCATGCGCCGAAATGCCGGACAGTCAACGTTGTCGTATTCGAATTCCTCGTCTTATAATTCGGGCGGTCGACATAATCCAAAATGTGTTATGGTGGGCCCGCATCCAAAACTCGGCTACAGTCGCGGGCCAGAGATTCTCAGAAATGTTGAGGCGATGCGAGCTAAACAGGCGGCGGCAAAAGAAAAAGATGCGGTCTCCAAGCCTAGATAGGCCATCGTAGGCGTAGACATTGCATGTAGGCGGGATGATTTTAGGCCGCACTATCCAATTGATTTGTGCCATTAGTATGCTATTCAATTTCTCATGCCATACATTGTATATTCTACTTGCAATAATATAAGTGTTATGGGATTACCCCTTCAATATGGTCTAAGGTTTGGATTGCCCTACCTAAACCATCACAAATATGAGTTCTCATATCTTGTATGCAATATTATATTGGTTAACATATTTCCCCTTCAATATGGTCTATGGTTTGGAAACCCCTACCTAAACCATATCCATACAAGCTCTCATGTTTTGTGTGCAATAATATGAATGTTTTAAGATTTCCCCTTCAATTTGGTCTAAGGTTTGGATTGCCCACCGTAAACCATCACAAATATGAGTTATTAATGGGGTTCTTGGTATGAACACCTCTTCAAAGTGTTCGCATCTTACAACTTTCTCCAATATGTGTTCCATTTATCCTTGTTCTTATTTCTGTGAATGTCTCAAAATGCCCAAAAAGTCTCAATTTAACGAATATAGTGTTTAGTCTAGAAGTAGGAAGGACACAAGCAAAGCTAGGTATGTCATTTGAGAATCCAATTGCTTGACAAAACCTCATTTAATTTGAAAAATACAATCATGCTTGACACAATCTTCAAGTTACTTTGTAGGACGCTGAACACTTAAATGCAACTCGCACAAGTGACAACTTTGGATAATAATAACTATTTGGTACCTAAACAATTCATCTGTTTCGAAGTGTTATCCATAGTGATAAATCATCATACATACAATTAAGTAGCATGGTGGTTGCATTTCATATAGTAACCAAGCAAAATTCGCCACATAAAAGTCTCACTCAATACATAATATGGATAGGATCGAGACAAACTAGCTTGTCTAATCTAGACAAGAAAGCACTTTCCAATGCCCCTGGTTTTCACATGGCACCATGGTCCCATCTAATTATCAATCCCCCTTTTAGATGTGTGTGGCATAGTTTTAATGCATGCTACTTAATAATATTATGTTAACGTTCAAACACCTAGACGTCCGATCATCACCTAATACTTGTTAATTAATTCCCAATGAATTCCTTCCTTCCTTCCTTCATTCATTCATTTGCTGCTCAACGTCACAGTTACTTCCAACGTCTTCTGCAACGCGGGACGCACAATCAGATTTTCGGCCCATGCCAAAACGTGTGGGCGGCCCATGAAGATATCCCTCTTTGCATCCATCAATCTCTTGAGGGCCGAAACATGGAACAAATCTGCGAGACTGTACAAATCACCGGCAAGGAATTTGTTCATCGACAACTGCTTCTCGTAGACGTCGAGAACCGCCCCAGTCTTTGCGAGGCAGGAAGCCACGAGCTCTTCATTGACTGGTCGTTTCTGCACTAATTTGGCAATGTACATCTCCCGGAACATTGGATTGATTGCGGTGTTGAAGTTCTGGCCCTCCACTTCACACCACTGGTCGATGATAGCCCTTTCTTGCAGGGTCTTGCCCAGCAGTGGCACTCCCTGGTGCTGGTATTTCTCGGCTAGGTACCTTGCAATGGCCCGAGACTCTGAAATCCAACAAAGGTCCAGATCGTCACGGCAGTAAGTCCATGGGTCTTAAATAAGTGATTACTTTCCCAACAAGCCCACTTCTCCTAGGATATGGAACACGCAATACCTACAAGATGGTTAGCATATCAAAATCGAGGCCATTGCTACTTCTCTCGTAATTTTCGGAGCTCATATGGATATCTCATTCATTATCAAAGTGACGATTCTCGTGCTGATCAAAGTGGTCATATAGGTCCCCCAATTATGTTGACTATTGAGTTTAAAACGATTATCATATTTTGAGCATGTAGTCAAACCTCGTTTGAACACATGTCTTTTACGTATCCGTTGTTGGAGCCACGTCTAATAGAATTGGTGACTCTGAATACAATATATAGTGTAGTCATGACATTACAACCTTACCATAAAGTATGAAGTCACCATCTTCAAAACATGGTATCTTCCCAAAGGGCTGCATCATTACACACAGGATTTTAGATGGTTCAATAAGAATAGATTCGTGCCACAGCCAGAGTAGTGTACAGTACTTATACCATTTCATTTATAACTCTATTTAACCTTCAAATACCATATATGATCCCTGTCTGGTTTTCTTTTGATTTGAAATTCACAGACAGATTTAGTTACGTCCGGAAATACAGATTCAACATTCTCTATTGGTTAATGCGCTGTGAAAGTTTCACCTGCTTTGCCAAAAATTCAGGTTTTTGGTTGTCGCCCTTGAGCAGATCCATGAACACTAGCTCCACTTCATTCTCGACGTCCACCTACAATTTCCTCACGGTCCATTAACATGAGACATAATGCAATGACTATTTATTAAATTCTCACGTGCACATAAATTCCTGCCAGTTGGAGTTCTAGTCTTGGGGCAGCAACTCTCCCTATTTGAAGAGTGGTTCAGAATCATTTCTAATTATTCTTCTAATGGGTCAATGATTTCTTCTTTCACAAAGAGGAGAAACATGCTCGGAAAGAGGGCATTAAGAGTCATCCATCGATACTATTTGTTTTTGAATTAAAAAAGGTTTGCATTTCCAAATACCAGTTTAAAAGCCAATTACAAGCAATGTTTTCTAAAACAGGGTCACCCTCCAAACCTTCTACGTGTTGAAATTCGCTTCCAAGAAATTATTTTCCAAAATTTCTTAGAATCCGTAATCTTAAAGTAACTCAAGAAAGCGCTTCTTAGAAATGATGGTTTAGCAGCTCCAAACCGAGTTCTAAGCACGTGACCCTGCGAGTGCCACCTGGGGTTCTAGTTCGGCAAGGAGATCTATGCAGTACTTATAGATGTAAATTCAGAGGGCTGGCAACTTATACTCTAATTTAGTTGACAGATCCATTGATTTCTTTCGCTGAATTGGCACACCTCTAATGCCTTGATAAATTTCTGAGAACAACTAATTTAGAAGCAGCCCAACAGATGAAGAGGAATAAGAGTGTGAAGCAAGGTTACCCCTGCTTCAAAGAGCGGCAATATGGCCCGCTGAACATTGCTGCCTATTGTGCCATAAATCTTCATCACCATGGTTGCTCCGAGCTGGTTCCTGTGCAATGAAATTACAGAGTTACTTTGAAATCTCTCCTTAATTGCAGGTTTCCCATCATGAGATTAAGTAATGAATGAGGTTCTAGCCAACCATCACGACTCATCCAATGAAAGCAGCGATGGTCCTCAAAACACTTGATCATGGGAGTACGTCCATCAGAAAGTCATTGTGATTATTCCTGTCAGGGCCTCCATCGTGTTACAATAGAATTGCAATGGAATATATACTGCACTCATCCTGAACCAATTCAATGTTCAAGGCTGAATTACCCAACAACTTGAGCAGCTTTACTGGCTTCAATTGATCAGCCTAAACCAGATGAAGCGTATAATTTGTGGCCGATTGCAATTAATCACACCTACCTTGCACAAAAACCCCTCCAACTACTTCAGGGGATCTAGTCTAGCTTCAGGATTCACCAACTTGAACTGATCGAGTGGTTGAGGTGCAAGATTGCTGTCAATCTCGTTCAGACTTGAGCTTTAAAGTGATGGCCCAATTTTATACTTTGATGAAGATTGTGTACTGTTGTAGCTGTATTTAGAGTTGTTGCATACAACCCAAAGGGTCGTGGGTTGCCTCAGGGGCTGTTTACACCAGGGTGCATGGTCATTCCTCTTGGTCCATATTGGGTTTACACCTAGTGAAGGGCCAAAGGCTTTGTAAATTGATTTTTTAAGAAATCAGACCATGAAAGTTGGACCATCAAGTTGGACCATGAAAGTTGGACCATCAAGTTGGACCATGAAAGTTGGACCATCAAGTTGGACCATCAAGTTGGACCATGGAAAAAGGCCACCTTCCATGGTCGGACTTCATGGTCCATGGTGTTAACCGGCCTTCAGAGAACCGTCCTGATTGACTCCACGGTTTGTTGAGTAAAAATAATTCCATTTTTTATTTACATTTTCTGAAGACAAACTTACTACAATAAATATGATAATTAGTGTCACCAATTCTAATATTAATTGTCTTGCTCAATACTAATTGTAAACCGCTGTATAATGTCATCAACACTAAATGTTAACCCCCCATTATTTGTCATTCCTTGTAAACTTTTCAGGGGATTACAGATCTAAAGTGTTGCAATTACTGTCACTTATCCAGTGATTTATCACCCAAATTTCAATCATCCATGACAGTATTTCATCACAAGTTGTTGATAAGAGAAGGTAGGGTTTGGGCCAATGGATGAACTCATCCATCATCCATGACAATATTTGTTCACTTATTCATAAGAAGTGCCATCCAAAAACTTACCATAGTGACATTAAATTCCATACAACACTAAATATCATGTTTAGTGTATATTTTGAAGAAGGGAACTATATGATCAACTTCCTTATTGATGTAGGTTTGGATTTCTTTTCTTTTTACTCTGAACCTACCGAAAGCCAATTTATTATCTTGGGTAAATTATGAGATTTACCTTTACCATTCAGTAATTTCCTAGTGTCTAAATTTTACTTCAGTATGTTTCCGAAGTTATGTATAGTAGGTCGGATTTTTCTTTTAAAAAATTTATAAAAGAAAATTGGTGTTATGTTTTTAAGGGGGTGAATATGTGCTGAAAGAAATCCCAAGTATCCTTGGAAGGAGTTGAACCTTGCCAAGCCCCCACCATCTTGGGGTCAAGGATGTAGCCTTTGAAAAATGTATGGATCCAAAGAGGGTGAATACATTTTTTAGAGGCTAGTTAGTACAACAATACATGCAACTCTTAAACTGATCTATATGCAACATTTAAACTGATCTACATGCAACCTTTAAACTAATCGACATCCTTATGAAGTTATTGAACAAGAAGCATCATTTGTAGAAGACATATAATGTGAAGGTTAGCGAACGTATCTTTAAACAATCTCTTACTTAAAATTAGAGCATTTAACACTATAACACTACCCAAGATTCAGAAACTAAATTGCACTAGATTGCTGGAAGTGTCCAAAATTCCTCCAAACCACTACCACCGACAACACACAATCAACCCACTACCATAAAAATCCACAAGAAACCATCCTTCAAACCTGCAGCACTTAGCCTCGAACAACACTAAGCCTTGCTTCGAACAACACTTAGCCTCGAACAACAACATTTGGCCTCGAACAACACTCATCCTTGAACAACAGTACATGGCCTACAATCGATTTGACTCTGCCAAAACCAAAATCAAACTAAAACTAGTGGGTGCCATTGAAAGCGGAAGAGTAGAAGCGGAATGGGGTAGAGAAAAAATCCCCAATGGAGGAGTGAGGTACTTTGCCCTAAACCCTCAAACTCTTTTTGCACTCATGAGAGAGGGTCCCTGGCTGCTTAGAGCCTCAAAACCCTAATCGGTCCAGTGACAACGGAACCAACCATAAGTTAGCCTCCATGGTTTTTGACATTATGACTCTAGTAATACCCTAGTAACATTTTCGCCCTATCCCTAGTCCCTTCGGCTACTTGCCTAAAATAATAAAAAATTACTCTCGGTAAATATCCCAAACTATTATGCCTCAACTAGCCATATTGCTGGTCTATTCTCCCTTGAACCGGTTGATTTCTGACCTTGACAATTTTACATCGGTATATCATCCTAATCATTGCGAACTCATTCGGAAATCTCCAAAAAAATTCGGCTAGCTCATAACTAAACCTCGGTACTCCCCCGTACATTGGTCTAGTCAACTACGTGAGGAAGATGCCATGGAAGAACCCCATGATGGTGGGGAATATCATTAAAGTCCTGCACATAGTACACTTATCTTTAAAGTTTCATGGCAACTCATGGTTCGGTAGGGAGTTTTGGACCACTTTTGATATTTTATAATGCTCAAGGAATGTTAAAGTGGGTGTCGGAACCTCCAACTTTTAGTAACATGAAGGGGAGGCATTTAACTTTGGTCAAGATTTTGTTAATATGAAAAGGATTTCATGACAAATTTTTGGAGGCACGTAAAACCATGGTGTTCTCCAAATTTTGATAAGGGCATCATTTTGATATAATTGCCATCTTTTGGCCAAAGTCAAACGCGTGCCGGTTTGATGTTCTTTCAAGAGCAAAGGTAGCGCTACTTTTGAGTTTTACTTGGGTTGCTTTTAATCTATTTGGGTAGTTACTCTCAATGCTTAGAACTAATTGTGTCGGTTTCTAGGACAAAACTAATGCCAAGTGGTGGTAAAGGTTCTAATCTAGGCTAAATTACAATATGAACAAATCTAAATAGTTATAAAGCAACGGGAAAAATTGGTGAGGTCAAAAAGGTAGTTGCACTTTTTGGAAAAGTCTCCCAACACCCGCATTGGAAACCTCTTTGATACCTTTTTGAAGCTATTATTTTTTGATTAATTATGCATTCATTCCCCCTTGTTTTGCAAGCTTTTCCCTTCTTGTTGAGGTAATATTGCGGGTACTTAAAGGGTACCCTCCTAGCATTGCTACTTAATGTTATGCTCTTTGTGACAATTGATCTTCTATTAGGTTTTGCACTTAATTTCAATTATTTTGTAAATTGTTGAGCAAGTTCAAATCCAACTTCTACTTAATTCATTAATTCATAATTTTAAAGTAGCAATGGTCAACTCTTTTGTCGGAAATCCTCCTAATTAGTTGGCCAATGGCTTGCCCTCCACAACCCTCACCCTCGGGGGGGGGGGGGTGACTGGCCGAAAAACAGAAACCACGTGAGAACAATTGTAGGGTGTTTTTAATTCATTGGCAGGAAAAAATATAGATACTTTGGATCTACCATAGCCTACTTAAATTGTGAAACATGTGATTATATATAATTTAGCATATTAAGGGGAAAACCCCCACTTTAGGTTTGATTTAGAAAGAAATTAGTATGACAAAAATAATAAAGGAATTTAAAAATAAAAGTAGAATGAATTTATTCACATACAATACATGCAAAATGGATGAAAATTGAACGACTAGGTTATGATGTGTACACTCTTCTTTTGCCAATATATAGCAACGTGGATACACGTTATGCCATATTAGAGTCTTAAGTTTGTCTTCGTATGGAATGAGTTAATCAAAATTTTATAAGTAATTTAGCATCATTTGAAATAATCTAAGTTTTCTTTTATAATTACTACAGGGTGTTGAATTTCTTTTTTCTACTTAAAGGGTTCCCTAAAATCCAAATGAGGAGGTAAATAGCCCCCACAAAAATACCCTTTGTACACACGTGGTTACATAACACAAGAGGGAGTGACCCCCCTGACACAAAAGTCTATGCTTGAAAGTTGGACTAGGGGAGGAGGAGGTGATGGCAGTAGTAGCTAGGGCTTAGGAGATGACCACACAAGGAAAGGACTAGTGTGCACGTTCCTCTCTCCTTTTCTGCCACCCAAGGAGAAACGATGTCCACTGAAGAAAAGGTCAACAAAGTCCTGAAAAACAGATGCATTGGGGGTGACAACCATAGTACTCTCATACGTGGACGTCAACCCACATAGGGCAACCACCAAGACTGGTACAACATACAACCATGAAAACGCAATCAATAGGTCACCCTCCACCCAATAAATGCACTGAACAACCAAAACCGGCAACCAAAGTGTAGCCGAAATGGCGTTGCATAGCTGAAACGGGTCACATTGCAACCGAATTAACCAAAACTCACGTCCCACCCGAAATGGGTTTCAATCACTGTCATTCTAGCATAAAAAGCAATCAAAACAGTGGTTCTAGTCAAAACGGTAGTGGACATGGCCGCTACCAGCACCATGGCACATGGTTGATTTGGACAAGTTTTCTTCTAGTGAGAGTTGCACTATTGTCTTGGAATGGAATTTGAGAAAAAAATAGGAAAGCATGTACCATCATTATGATCCAAAGGAGGTACGTTGAGAAGGTCTTCACACGGTTTAACATAGAAGAATGCAAACCGGTTGGAACCCGAGCTAATGTAAACTCCAAAATTGTTAAGACTTTCGGATGAGGAATTTAGAAATGTGCAATAAGAAATGGAAAGCATTCCATACAAGGCAGTGGTAAGATCACTCATGTATGCGATGATGGATACGAGGCTTGATCTTACATTTGTGTTAAATATGGTGAGCTGATTCATGTCAAGGGCTGGTCCACCTTATTGGATGGCCGTAAAATGCATCATGAGGTATTTGAAGGGTACATTGGACTTCAAATTATGTTTCGGAGGCAAGGATATTGCCTTGAAAGGTTGTTGTGATGTGGATTGGGCAAAACCCGCCCAAGTGTAGAGGGAATATGATGGGCTAGGGTTCGTATGTGCCAACTACACTGTTTTTTGCATTTAGTGTTAGCAACAGTAATTACGAACCACAACACTAAATGCCAGTGACGCCCTTAATGTTGCATACACTAAATATCAACCTATACACTAATTGTGAACTAATGTAAAATTTGGCCATGTTCAGATTTTTACATCTCCACAATTAGTGTTATAATATTTTTTATGTTTTGTGTTTTGTTGCCGCATGGTTGCACCACCACCATCTCTACCACCCCTACATTACCAAATCCTTGATCGTTGTGGTTCTACGACTGATCGGACCTGTGAAGCAAATGCTGCGAAGCAAGTGAATGTTGTGAATGCTCTAGCAAGGTGCGGACGCGAGGTGAGCTGCAAGGTCTGGAAGGATGAGGGAGGTGGGCGAGCTGTGCCTACAAAACCAGTGTTTTAGGTAACGCAGCCAAGGTAGAGAAGGTGGCGGCGCATGGAACACTATTTGTCAAGTGGTTGGTAGATAGTGTTGCAGGTAAATGAATAGTATTAACATTAAAGGTAACACAACACTAAATGCAAAAAACAGTGTAGCTACTAACCTAAAATCCAGGCCCACCTACTAACCTCCTCCTCCCGGTTACCTAGGTGGAGTTTTAAACCGTCGTTGGTTCTCTTGAACCTTCAACCAATCTTAATACTTTGGTGACTGACACTTGTAAGTTAAAGATTCTTTAGTGGACGCATGGAAGTCTAGCGGCCCGTGTCCATGGCCCTCCACATTCTAACACACCACCATAATGTGATTGGATGGCGGCTTGTGCTTAACCACATGCGAACACCTATGACCCACTATTCTAGAATCCAGTGGTTGGGCGGCCTACATGGAAACGCACCCTCAGACCACTCACTTTCCACCTTGGCTCCTGAAATTGGTCCCAAATTTTAAAACACTGCCGGCAGCTACCTTGTGGACTTGAGTCAACGCTTCTGCTTAAAGAGCTTCCCTTGCAGGAGGGATAACAATTGAGTGAGCTCCCAGTGAGCCTTCCCTGGGCCCAACGTAGCCATCCTAGGCCAAACTTAGCCATCCTGAACATCAATTCAAAGAGCCAAAACCATGATTATTTTAATGCAGAATGAAGTTGCAGTGGGGGTTGTCAAGCTTCTTGATGCAGGCCTGGCCTCATCTCAGATCGATGTGGGAAGGTGAGTGATAGGTTGACCAGCATGAGAATATTAATTTCACAATACGTTGGAGCGGTTTCCAATAAGGTGGACTTTTGTCTCCTGTTCACAAATCAAGGAAGGTGATCCAGGGGTTTCCAAATTGAACATTCCCACATTGGTAACATGTGCGTCCAATATAAAGACAACATTGTGATGGAGCAAGATATCAGTACAATCCAGTTAGCTGTGAGCTTGAGTAACATCGATCAGAGTCTTCACACCAGAATCTCTAATTTCTTGCTTGACTTGAAGCTGTTTTCGAGGAGACGCCGGAGCTAATTATTCTCAAACTTTGTGTGTGGAACTTGAATTTGAAAATCTGCCACTTGTGCAAGGTAGGTGCATACCCACTGAGCATTAGGTCAAATGTTTGGCTTAACTTTCGTGCAACTTTCTTAGACAACTGCCGTGACTAATTGCTCAAAGTGAATAATTCTGGTACATACTTTAGGTGCTCTGGAGTCCATCACAATTCACTACAGGAACTGCGTGGTCTTGCCATTGGTTTTAGAGTCCATGAATGTGGATTTAGAATATACCATTGACTAGACATTCTTTCCACTAGATGGTTATGGAGGTTATGACTCTGAATTTGAAGTATGTCACCATAATCTCTGTGGACCATAAAACTGAATGATAGTGGGCAGAACTAGTGGTGGGACCGAGCAATCCCTGTGATTCTGACCCGTTCCTGATTGCCAAATATCACAAGTGAATCCCATGACCACCATTCTCGACTCTTGCAGGAAGCTAAAGCAGTAGCAATTCATGAGTAGATGCCATTTTCTGGCACGATTCTGCTCGAGTATATTAGTCATATGTAAGCGCTTATGGATCAGTGATGCCTTGCGGAGTTGCCCCCATATAATTCGTGCTGGTTTATTGAAATTAATTGTGCTCTGTTTTGTGTACAGACAACACGAAACACAGCGTGGCGCTGCAGCCATGGGGATGAAACTATACGGCACAATCACCACCAACGTCCAGCGTGCAATATTGCCCATCTTGGAGGCAGAGGTATATCAAACTTCCATGCACAAATGCAAATTCTACCATCTGTCAGGGTTGATACATCGTTCAAAGAGCAGCAATTACTTACATGTTACGTGTCCCTAATGTAGACCTGGACTAAAAAAAGCTTTGTGAGTACAACTATGGGTGGCAGCTACTAGCTGGGCGCTAGCTCTAACAGATCCACTAGGTAGGAGCAGGTCCATCAAGAATGACGCGCTTGAGTCTCGTATTGATATTTTGTGCATCATGGATGACATCAGTCGTTGCTATTGCATTCCATGGAGTCCGCTGTAATGCTCAAATCCATATCTAACCATTCAATGGATTTTGAAGGTGGACATTGACGATGTATTGGAGCTAGAGTTTGTGGATCTGCTCAAGGCTGAACAAAAGAGCCCTGCATATCTAACAAAGCAGGTGAGATTCAACCGTGCACCCCACCATATTGGTTAAATATCAACACCCAAGTAATCATATTCTGAGGGCCCACATCGCTAAATAATTTTATGAGGACATAATTGGTTGGCAGTAGATTAAGTATGATTCAATAATCATTAATGTTGTGTGCTATGTTTGCAGCCCTTTGGAAAAGTACCGTGCCTTGAAGATGGTGACTTCGTACTGTATGGTAAGTTCTTGACCACCTACACTCCGAGCTTCAAAATCACAACGATCTATATTCTACACAGAATTAAAGCGCCGCAGATTGCAATGTGGAATGACGGACATCCTTAGCATGTCGCAGTTGTTGTTCTTGTAATATCCTCAATCTAGCGACTGATGCAAAACCGTCAGCAAAGGCCCTCATCGCTCCATCATGTCTGAAGTGCCTCCATAGGTATAGCCATAGCCATAGCCACAGCCACAACTCTAATTTTTTGTTATTCGCTGGATTTATTGCAGAGTCTCGAGCTACTTTGCCGAGATGTACTAGGACCAGGGCGTGCCGCTCCTGGGCAAGAGTCTGAAAGAGAGGGCAATCATCAACCAATGGATTGAAGTGGAGAGCCAAATCTTCAACGCGGCCGTTGGCCGAATGATCACAGAGTTGTTCGTTTCGGGTGTGACAAAAAGGCCTCTGAACGAGGGAGTTGTCGATGCGGGGCTGGCAAAGCTGAAGCCGGTGTTCGACGTTTACGAGGCGCAGCTGTCCAAGCACAAGTATATTGCTGGCGATGAATACTCCCTCGCTGATCTTTTCCACGCCCCAAATCTCAACTACCTAATGACGACCTTGAAGACGGAAGTGTATGGAAACCACCCTCGCGTGCTTGCATGGGCTGAGAACATAATTTCGCGCCCCGCATTCCAGAAGGTTGTGGAGTTGGATGCCAAGTGGCTGAAGCAACAAAGTCAATGATATCTTAGCATCATAGAGAGTGATGGCTGCTACATATGAACTTATTAGCGTACATGAGTTCTTAAATGTTACTTGAACGAACACTTGTAGCTGTACGCTTACCTCTCGAAGGAGACGAACACGCAATTAGTGTGAGATGATTTGCAAATCCAAATCGTGCCTGTAGCCATTTTCCCCATAGTTTTGGGAGCACAAAAGGTGGGGCACGAGCAATATAAGCAGCACAAATGAATATCCGTGTCTGACCACAATGAGCCATGGGAACTGACTTTAATACCCTGCAAGAAATTGAAATTTGATTCATTTAGTTTGTGTTGAATGTCGCTTTGAATTGTCGATTGCCAATAAGATAATCAGCCTATAATTTGGATTACTCGAAGTACCCAAACGTGCCAAAGTGTCCGGATTTGGTGCGGGTCCTCATGTGTGCTTTGTTTGTAAAATGAAATATATTGTGAAAAGCTATAGCATCGCATAATTCCGATTAGTAAGTGACACTAAATTCCATAGACAGTGTAGCTAACCCTAACCCTAGCCCTAAACGTTACTACAACCCAGCGCTAATTTGTTTCCCATAAGAAGCTTATTCTGTCATCATCGTGATATGACTTTCCCCGACCCAGTTACATGGGGCTCTTTGTCAATCTCATGGGTTTCTACAGTGACAGACCCTCCGTCTGTGGTGCAAGGGCGTTTGTAGATCTGAGTTAATTATTATTAGCGTAGTTTTGGAACGGATTGGATCATTTGCGTTCTTCACATTTTCTTGTTTTGGAGTGAAATTTACGATGTGAACACTCAATTTAGCTGTCGTCAGAAGACGCTCGTATATTGATGCTCAAAATGCGGTTTATAGTACTTGGCATGCACATGTCTCTGTGACCGAGTTAAGGTTTTATCACTACATGCGTTCGATCCAATTGAACGCATCTGGACTATCAGTTTGCAAGGGGTTGTGCTCACGAATCTGTTATTTTCTGAAGTTGATTAAGGAGTCGATTTTGCACCATCTTGTTTTATTTGATTCGGATAACCCTGCCAAGCCGAAGTGGACAATAGCCCCTGAGTTTGCCTCGAAGGTCGTGGATGTTCCCAAAAGTCGCAATAGTGGTGCTTCGACATTTGCTGGGCTTTTAGATTGCTCAAAGCGCATGCCAAACTACGATGCAAGATAAATGTTAGAATTACTTTCTTGTGATATGAGAGAGTGGCAAGGTCAGGGATGACCAACTAATGACAAGCATATATCCGATCCTGATGAGGACATTCACTAGACTAGGATGAGCTGAGATCTTGCCACACAAGCGTCATTAAAGTGTTGAGGCTGATGATTCACAGAATTACCGATGATGACTGTCATTCAATGTTATACTTAGGCCCGCCATAGTCGATGCCTGTATGCGAGTTTGAGCCAAAATGGCGTGTGTATGCCATTTTTGATGATTTGTGATGATATTTTTAGATATCTACAATAATCAACAGGTGTATTGATTTTCCTAAAGAAAGGTGACAGGCCACTTTCACGAATATGAGGCCATTCCCATATACTAAACATCAAAGTATTCATCAACAACTTGAAAGAACCCACTGCCATTGGTACTAAACAGTGTGAAGCTGATGAATTCTTGAGAGAAACAAGAAAAGAATGCAGTTCAAAGGTTGGCAATGCAATGAAGTTGATAGAAATTTGTCGTCGAATGGATTGACATTCAAATTGCTCATTGTGAGATAATGAGAAGTGCGGTTGACAGGGTTCTTGTTACGAACAGGTATTCGGCAATGCTTCTACGCTCCTCTCAAGGTTTTTACTTGCCACAGCAAGATGATGTGGACATGAAATCTCACAATCTTGAATGTCACAGTGATAAGAACCGCCACAATGTATAGGAACTTGGAACTACACTATCTATTGTACTTAGTGTCACCAATTGTAATTGTAAACCTAATACTATTTGTCATATTATTTGTCTAATTGTGAACCTAATATTATTTGTCATTCCTTGTAAAAGAAGTGTTGAGGCATTATAGAATTACAATGCTGCAATGAGTGTCACTTGCTAAGTGGTTTTTCATCCAATTTAATTATCAAGACAATATTCTATTACAGAAATGTTAGGATGCGGAATATACTGAACTAGACGTGGTTGGAACTAAAAGCAAGTTGGGATGACATTACTTGTAAACTGATTCATGGGAAGTGTCATTAGAAAAGTTACGACAGTGGAATGAAATACCATATGACGCTTTAAGAAAATTCAGAATGTAGTGTTTAATAGGTGAATTAATCTAAAAATCATGTGTAACTCAACTTATTGAATATGATGTTCCCCATCAGTGCTCGTTTTTTACAGGTCCACCTTCATTTCATGTGACGAGTTACTTTTTTCTTTGGCCTTCATTTCAATGTGATAGAGAACATCAAAAATCATGTTTCAAATGACGGGTTGAGAAAATCTTAATCTTTCACACAAAATTGAAGATCAAATCATATTCTTTCAAAAACAAATGTAGAGAAGTTTGAACTCCTTATAATATTTAATCTAAATTAAGAACTCTTCGGTTCCTCATGTTGGGCCATAACTCAAATAGTGCCCTCCAATTCATATTCACCAACTCTATCCCGCATATTGATACTCGCATCAAGATTTCAAAGTGTCCAACTTCAATGAAGTTCACAAGTGGCTAGCAAGTGGCTCTTGATAGCATTTTGTTTTAAAAATCCCCTTTCACAAATTGCAATACTTGAGGGAATGTCAAGTATATCAGTTTTTTCGGGACACTAACGAGTGGTATATCAATTCGTCCGTGATGCATAGGAGATATGTGCCTTCAACATCACCATTGCCCTCCATCTTAACACACCATCCGCCCAAGTTGAAGACAAAAATGGGCCCAAGTTCTTGGTCAATCATCCACAATTAGGTCTATGACCGCATTAAAATGTCTCTTTAAAATAGAATTTGATGAATTCAAAGTGGATCCAATTGTTGAAATGTCAACCAAGTCAAATTAAAATTTTTGATTCAATTTATTTAGCTCCACCAACACATCCACCACAAAATGAAGCATGAATCGAAACTAGAAGGTTGTAGCTTGATGTTACCAATAGCCATTCTCCACTTGAAAACCATCCAATATTGTTGGCCTATAATACCAAATTTGCTTGACCTCAAGAAAGCCAACAAACTAAATGGAATTACAAGATAGCTAATGGCGGTAAATCAAATTTGATCACTTAAATGCTTGAAGGTGGAGTATGGTTCATTAACTTCAATTTTCACACAAGGTCTCATATGTCTAACTCCAATCGACATAGTCATGAGCATTAGAAAAAACAATATTTTTCTAACACTTCAAATACCCAGCGGCTAAACGGGTCGATTCCCAAATGAACTGTAAATCAAGCCAGACATGTGATTTTGTCAAGTTGTCAATGATGGTCAATACATTTTGTCAAATTGTCAATGATGGTCAGCATAGTTTGAGGAATAAAAACCTAGCTGATATGAAGCCTATAGTTAAGTTAGGTTGACAGTTCAACATGGGTATAACTTATATCCACACTCACACTTCTTATGCTTTCTAAACATGTGTTAAAAATACCGCTAGGAAATGTAGATCAACACATGTGATGGCCACACATAATATGTACTTTGGGAAAACCATGTAAATGGAAGGTGAAATGTTGGGAACAATGAACGGGGAGAACTAACCGCTAGTATCAGATGAACTGGTTGACTTTGAGAAACAACCAGTTGAAGTTCAAGGCTTCAGGAAAATTACCCATCATATTAGAGGAATTCAGAGAATATGCCTCAAATTAATACAGAAAAACCAAAGGATGTCAACATGTAACCGGTTGAACTTGGAAACACTAGGATCTCGACCGATTATGCCCAAAATTCTCACCGAACACTGGTTGGGAAGCACTTACATATGGCTTGGATATGCATCCAAATATCACTAGTGCAGGAGGGGGGGTGGAATGTCGCCTTACGAACACAGCGACATTGGCCATACCTCGTCGACGTCACCCACCTTCCTGCATTCAACTTGTGTCGGGGGTGATGAAAAGTACCTACTGTCGATGATATTTTTCTACTGTCCACTGTTCCGGGTTTTCACTCAAATGGTACATCTGTGAGTCCAGTACATCTCGCCGAATTTCACTGCAGTGCCCGGGAAGTTTTTGGGCATAGTCGGTCAAGATCCTTGTGATTCTAAATCCAACCAGTTACACGTTGGCATCTTCCAGTTTTGCTTTATTCATTTGAGGCATATGCTATAGATTCCTCTAAAACGATCGGTAAATTTCCTGAAGTCTTGAACTTCAACTGGTTATTTCCCGAACTCAACCGGATCATCTGCAACTAACCGCCGGTTCTTCCCGGACACAGTTTCACTGGTGTGAGAGGAGAGAGGTGGATAAGGCAAAGCGTCTATCGTCACTCTGCTGAGTCTGCTCCTCTCTCCCTCCCTTCGCTCGGCTGCATGTCCAGGTAGAGAGATGTCCTCCCTTCGCTCGGCTGCTGCCTTCATCGTAGCCCAGATTGCTTGTCCAGGTAGAGAGATGTGGCATGTGTGAGGAAACCCTACCAGACATCACTCCAAGGGTTTAGGCGCTCCAGGGCTCGTTAGTAGATTGATTTTATTGTGCTTCAATTGCGCTCCAGGTCTCGTTAGTAGAGTGATTTTATTGTGCTTCAATTCCTCTCGCGTGCACGGAGATGCGATTCGGGCAGTTGGCGTTGAGAGAATCTGCATGAAGAGAAGAACCCTAGAAGATTTGTGGGTGCACTGGTGGATGTGGCTTACATTTCCATCGTGGGGCTCCTCAGTAATGGTCACGTTTGGGGAGATGGAGAGGGAAATGAGTGACTTTCTGCTTTGTCGAACAATTGATCTGCGCGGAGAGTTGCAAATCTCGCTTTCCATGTCTCCATAGCCACCAGTGGTTTCTCTTTTGCTATAATTACCTGTGGATTTCTCATCGAAGCTTTGAAAGCTTTGATTGGTCCTAAACCCTATGATCCTACCGTCATTGGTGCGTTGTGAGTGGTGGGCACGATATCATCTAAACCCTAAAGTTACCGTACCCCCCTATACCCAATTTACTTTCAACTCTCAAGTTACATTTTAAACAATTCACCTTGGCATTACCACCAAAACAAATTTCACCATAACTTAAAAGGAACTTTCATCCGTGTTGTGCCCACAACAACGGAAAATGTTAAAAATGAATCCTACTAGACATGTATCGTGTCATTCGACATTCAAGCCAATGTCGTCTTATAATGTCGGACTAATGTCGAGGGCTGCGATAGTCCGGAGCTCCCAAAGAGCAAATTTCACAAGTGTATTTTATGTCGCTTGAACGACATTGGCACGACATTCCACTCCCCCCCCCCCCTCCCGCACTAGTGTATTAGCATCAGAGACCCCAAATAAATCTAGTGAGATTATGCTGGAATAGAGATCCCCATAAATCCAACTAGAAACATATGAGGATCTCATTACCACACCCTTGAACATGGCTCTCATCCATCTCAATTACAAGCGCAACGAAACAGAATACTAAATCTTACTAGACATGCTTTATTCCAACACTGGCTTGGAGTGATTTCAGGCATGTGTATGTCATATTCAGATCTGAAATATACAGATCCCAAAGGAATTTGTTGATGAATATCTCCAAGAATCACATTTTGTCCTTTTCAAATTGGGCCCCAACTACCATCACACAGTATGCATGGGGGAGGTGAGAATTTTGAGTTTTGTAGAAACCGCCACGACATGAGTTGTACTCCAGGTTGTACATGAACAACCGGACTCTGAGAAGAATATATGGAGGTATGAGAACAAAAACACATCGGAGGCTAGAAATAATATATTGCTGTCTTTGAGTGACAATTCATTTTTAAGACAATTTAACTATATCTGTCCTAAACTCGCACAATCTAATTGTTTGCCTCTAACGACATTCTAATTCCTGACATCCATCCACCCAATCCCTCCCCATTCTGAGGTAACATAAATTTGTGGTCAGTACAGCTTAGTAGGTCTTTCCGAATCAAGTCAAGAGCTCCTCTTTTGCCCACTTTTGATTTGTTTCGATGGTCTTCTGGAATGCAGGTCGAGAAATCACATCCTCAGCCCACGCGATGACATGCTTGCGGCCCGTGAACACTTCCTTCTTGAGTCTCATTAGACTATTGATCATTGGAGCATGAAATATGTCGGCCAACGTATAATCGTCACCCGCAATGTACTTGTATTTGGACAGCTGCGCCTCATAAATATCCAAGACTTGCCCAAGCTTTGACACCCCGGCAGCTACAATCTGCTCATCTACTGGTCGTTTCTCATTTGCCGCAGTAAATATTTCCCGAAGCATAGGTAAGGCGGCTGCGGTGAAGTTTTGGCTCTCCACTTCACACCACTGGTTGATGATGGCCCTCTCCTCTGAGGTTTTCCCCAGCAAGGGGACACCTTGGTCCTGGTATTTCTCGGCTATGTAGCGCGAAATGGCCCGAGATTCTGCAAATCAATAACCCAAGCGCAGAAGATTACATTGACAAGCCCCAAACATGTTGCACCGGTACACAGGTGAATACATGAGTATTAATAATCAGCATCAATTACAATGGTAACAAAAAGAACCTACCCGTGGGTGTCAAAATTGTATTACCAGTCGAATATGGATATTTGGTGGGATGACGTCAAGGTGAGAGGATCTTTGTATACCCGAGTCATAATTTGGGTCAATGCCCTTCTAATTCATATTAATACAAGGGTGACTTACCTGGGTATGAAGGATCTTGCATGGTATAACAACTGGAATGGTATTGGGGAAAAAAAAAACATATACCATCAAATAGCCATGCCCTTGCAGATACCCGAATGGTATATAAGAAAAAAAACGATACCAGTCTAACACTGGTCTCTACCTAAGTTCAAAGATAAAGTGTAATCCATTCTATAATGCAAGTTTCTAGTTGCGTAACAGTGGCAGGTGCTCAAACATATAGTTCAACTGTGTGCAGCAGCAATTAAGTTTTGCTGCAAATACAGGGAAGAACAATTAAACAGTTATAAGTTGTGTTGACCTTACCTATCAAGATGAGGTCACCGTCTTCAAAACAGGGAACAACTCCAAAGGGCTGCAGGTAATTCAACCAAGAAAGATCAATAAAACATGTATATTTCATCATCATCAAATCCAAGAACCGAATGTGCGTGAGAGTGTTTTCTTATGACCATAATGCATCACCAGTCAAACTCGGAGATTAGGTATACCACCTTGATTACTATTTCGTTGAACTACCACAAGCCAAAGTGCACCATGCCACAAGTAAGCTGTGTGGGGTGTTGATTGGTTACTCTTCTTAATCGGACACCTATATTTGATGTATTTGATGGTGTGTGGTTAGGTGAGGAGCAAACAGCAAACGGCATAAGGACACATGTTTAAAAGAGATTGCACTGCGCCTTTAAATTTCATCAACTACTCCACACATAATAGTGAACAGATGTGGGAGGACCTATGAGATATTCAGTTAAGGATTCAATAAACATGCACTTCCAATAACCAGAAATAAATAAGGGGAGGTCCAATTTTCAATCCCAGTTTTGTTGATGTTTCATCATACATCTGCTAACGGAACACAAACTTAAAGACGTAAATCTGATCAATAGAAGATAGAGGACAAGAAAATCAAGCCACCTAACACCTGCATGCTTTAAAGAATATTACAATCCATAATGGCTTTTTGTGGAGACAAATATCTCACCTGCTTAGCCAGGTAAGCCTGCTGCTTCTGCTCCTTAGCAGACAGGCTCACCAGCACTAACTTCACATCTTTGTCGATGTCCACCTGTAAATTCATCACAATTTCAGAGAAGTAATCAATGCATACGAAGCCAACGTTTTTGTACTTTACGTGTATAGTTATTGGGACATAGTTTCACTGAGAAAGCACTGAAACTGATTGAGGTAGCTGATTCACAGTTTCTGGTTACGGCATATGAGACCTCACGGTAGTCACCTGACTTAGTACGAATCAAGGACGCCTGAAGCACGATGCAACAACTCAGACTTGATCTCAGAAATCAAAAAAACTGGAGAGGCATCAAAAAATTAACCATCAACAATCGCAACCTAGGGCAAGGTATGCGTATGGTCCATAAGCTCTGTTAAATAGAATTGTGCTGGAATACTCACTACAATAAATTGGAAATGTACAGATTTCAACCTTCTAAAACCTAACGGTCAGCACAACCATGCATCGAGCACTCTAAGGTTTAAAAAAGAGAAGTGTGAGCAAGAATGAACCTGTGCTTCGAAGAGCGTTAAAATGACACGCTGCACGTGAGGAGTGACAGTGCCATACAGCTTCATGGCCATGGCTGGTGTCGAGTCCTGCAATACGCATCGATATTACTTTTCTCTGGATCCGGAGTTTTAATTGCCTCGAGAAAGAAAATCAACTACATTGGAATGAGAAACCCCGAACTTACAATATTCGACATTGACAATGAGCATCCAAAATAACACGAAAGAGAAAATCTGTCTCTCAAGTAGGAATCGTCGATACAGACTCCAGATAGATACTAAGCTGAGCATGAAACCAAGAAGAATTTGGTGAGTAGAATTCGGCTATACATAAAGATCAGTAACTGCTTACAAATGCTCAGTTCTCAACTCGACACAGTACTGTGAAAACTACTGTGCCGTTTATGGTATTTAGTGTCACATGCGTAATAGTGTCACTCACCCTAGTTTGAGGTGTATGCTAGGTTACGTTAGTAAACAACAGCCCTCATGACACTTGGTGTTCAAGCGCGCTTGCTTTAATATATTGGCAAGAGTATGATAAGTAGTGTTATGAGATGTATGTTTAATAGGTTACACAATGGTCTACAAGTTGACCAAAATGTAAACGACGAATGACGCTTGGCATTAGTATGCTCAATGATACCTTCCCCTTGCATACTAAAACAAAAAACTATCATCTTGAGTATCCTAATGTGCTGCGCTAAAATGTCATAATGTAAATAAACTTTCACTGAAAAAAAAGTTACTTATGTTGACAATTAGCAGATGCGACACTTTGAGACCTCTAGGCATCTAGTTTCATTAGGCCCTTTGCAAACAATGTACATGACTCTGAAAACCATAAGTGGTGCAGTATGAACAGCCTCGTACCCACCTTATAACACAATCGCTGTAAAACTATAAAGATGTCAATATACTGGGCTCCCTGAACGGTAGCAGCAGAACTTCGGGGCTGTGATGAATCCCTATGCGAGCTAGAGTAGCAGTGACTTGGCTGTATAGATATCGTTATGCAAAGGCTAGAACTTGTACATGTGTGATGCAGTTGTGATGATAGTGGAGTGAGATCCTTTTATAGTCACGGAGCTCTTCTACAGACACGACAACTTCACGGCCACTTTCCTCAACCGTGATCAGGAACTTAGCACTCGGACTGACTTCACGCAACTTATTTAGTGCAGGAGCGTCAATTTGTGGGACAATATTTCAATGGAAGGTGAGTCAGAAGACACCCACGGGGGTCTTTCCAAACGGGCTATAAATTCGAGATATATTCTGAGCTTTTTCAAGATAAGGAGCAGGGACTCGCAGGAAAGTGTTGCAGCAGTTGCCAGTGACAGTGTTGCACAGGGGTATCTTATATAGGGGTAGACCCTGAGCATGTAGGGGACGAAGACAAGCTTGATATCTGGAAGCGTTTGCCTAGGATAAAGTCAATGCGCCTAATCCAATTACCTAGAGATGGAGTATTAGAGCAAATGATGAGGAATGCAAGTTGTTTCGTAACTTTATTCCCTATAAATATTTAGTTACATTTTTTCCAAGAGACAAGTAAGTCAAACCCCCTACTTGTATAGTAGTGTCTCCTTAATTTGAGCATCAAAATATCCTACTCTGCATACAAATGCAACACAAGACGGTTAACTCAATGGCACCCAAAAGTGATCCCAAGTGGTGTGAAACATGACCCGTCCAACCAATCACTGCATCCAACCTATCACTACATCCTTTTCAGGCCACCACTTTTACAATTAGCCATTTGGGATCCACTCAAGAATCATTCTACTCCTAGTCGAATGCACCAATAGTGGTCATTCACTACACTAGTATTTAGTATCGTATTTAATGTCACTATGGTAACTTTTTGGATGACACTTTTTTGAATAAGTGAACAAATGTTGTCATGGATGATGGATGAGTTCATCCATTGCCAAAACCATACCTTCTCTTGTCAGCAACTTGTGATGAAAAATCACTTGGTAAGTGACAGTAATTGCAACACTATAAATCTATAATCCCTCAAAAAATCTTCAAGGAATTGGCAAATAATGTTGGGTTAACATTAAGTGTTGGTGACACTATACCGCGGTTTACAATTAGCATTGAGCAAGACAATTAGTAGAATTGGTGACACTAAATATCATATTTAGTGTAGTTTTTGCATTTCTACCTTAGTCGTGCATCCAATAATGGACGCTGAAAAGATGTCATGTATTCAAATGAGGTTGGACTACGTGCTCATATATGTGAACCATTCTAGGTGTATCAATAGTCAACATAATTGAGGGAGAGACCCATATGACCATTTAGAGAGTGAAAAAATCTTCACTTTCATAATGAATAAGACATTCACATGAGCTCCAAATAATATAGGAAAAGTTGCTACAACCTCGAATTAGACTCGCTAAGCATCTTGTTTTAATCGTGTGTTTAATACTGTAGGAGAAAAAGGATAGTCAGAAAAAAGTAGCCATTTAAGACCCATGTACCTCACCAGGACCCTGAGAGGAGGCAGTTGTTGTGGGAGTTGCCAGTGGACAAGTATTGGCCTGAACCGGGTAGGTGTCGTGTACGATCAGGTGTATGGTGAGAGGTCCACAGGGTATACGGAGAGGTGTAAACCGGTTACAGGGAGTGGGTCCCACCGGGTACATGTGTATAGGTCCACACGGTATGCAAACGACTTAGACTCGGGCAGTCAGTCCCAGGTCAGGACCGGAGAGGCGGAAAGTGTTGGGTCAGTTGCCAGTGTATTTGTTTTGGTCCAATTCAGGTATGTGAGCAGGCATAAGCACCATATTCGGATAAGCACCCTCCGGTACGTAGGGGGAGGATGACCAGCATTATCAATGTTCAAGATTGAAGCCCTCGTATGAGTTTCGTTTTGAAGGGCTCTCAAATTTCAGCCTTTCAGCTGAAGGGCTGGTTCAAATCCAAGACGTCAATCCAAGAATATAGAAATGAAATAAAAAAAACTCATATTAAATTTGTGCATGAATTATATGGTACGTGTTTCTAGTACAATGTGAAGAATTTAGAATCAACCATCTAACTCCACTTCTTGTAGTGACAATGCCTTACGCTTGTTGGTTCTTGTGGCATGCATATTATATTGAGGACTTCAAGTGACGTCTTCATTTTCAATTTGAGGTTGCGTTATGAAGGGTTGTTTTGAGAGAGGTATATTTTGAAGGGCCAAATCGCGTTTGAAGGGCATTGAAGACTTCGATCTTGAACATTGAGCATTATGGACATTAGGGTTTTTTTATTAAGGCTAGGGGTTCGTGGTGTCTTTCTGAACTCATCGATTAAGAAGGTGAGAACGTAGTGAAGTGTTCTATAGACTGAAAATATATTATTGTTTTTTAGATGATTTGATTCCCTAAATAATACGAGAGACCCTGAATTAGTCGACACCGTTTATGGTATTTAGTGTCATGTGCACTGTTTGCGAAGGGCCTAGTGTCATAGTCCTCTCTATGTACTATGGAGAGCTTTACTTTTTATGCAAGGAAACAAGTATTCCATTATAATGTATCTCTACTCAAACAAGTTAAACAATTATTCACAACCATAATTATCTCACCATAAACTTATCACATGAATAAACAATCATACACTAATATAAAGGTTCACCACCCAACCTAGAGGCACACACAAAACATAAACATGTGTTCTCTTTCTGCGGAGCCATATCTACATATAGTATATGAGGGATATTTTAGATGTCTCGAGTCTTTTTCATGGGGAACAAGGCTCGTTTTTGCACCCGTCACAAGCAAAAAGAAAGGCATATAAAGTCTGAAATTAATCTTGCATGTTGAATAAATAAATAAATAATGTAAAAATGCATGTCACATGGAAAGGGAAAAAATAAATTAGCCCAACAAAATAAAGGTCCACTCAACCATTACCCGTCAACCATTTCCCATAACTATGGGCAAATAATGTTGTATCCCGTAATATATGAGTCACACTTTGATTTCATAGTAACTTAGGAAATACGAATCAACTTTTGCACCTATAAGTGACACCTAATTGAACCCATTTTGGGTTAACTTTGTGTTGAGTTTTTGTTGTACATGCTCTCATACTAGATTGAACTATATCTATGATGGCGATTTCCAATTTGCAATCTCAAACTATTCCAAGAGCTTGCTAGGGATCAAATTTGATTTACAACCATCGGCTATCTTGTAATACCATTTAGTTTGTTGGCTTTCTTGAGGTCAAGTGTTGGAGCGGATTTTGCATTATATGCCAACAATATTGGATTTTATCCAAGTGGAGGATGGCTGTTGGTACCATCAAGCTACAACCTTCTAGTTTCAATTTATGTTTCATCTTGTGGTGGATGTGTTGGCGGAGCTAAATAACTTGAACCGAAAATTTATTTCAATATGACTTGGTTCAGGTTTCAACAATCGGATCCACTTTGGATTCATCAAATTCTATTCATCAAATAAAAAGATATTTTTAATGTGGTCATAGACCTAACTGTGGACGATCAACCAAGAACTTGGGTCCATTTTTGTCTTGAGCTTGGGTGGATGGTGTGTTAAGATGGAGGGAAATGATGATGTTGAAGGCACATATCATCTTATGCATCATAGACGAATTTTGGGTTGGGAGGACACACTAGAAGAATGCAAGATGATGGGAGCTATGTATGTGCAAGCGGTTGTGGATAGCTTGAACAAAATTTTACTTGATGTACCTATTTTCTACGCATCAAAACTTTTCAATCCAAAGCATTATCCAAGTGATGAAAAAGTTTGTATAACTATGTTAGAGCAATGGTTGGAGAGATTGATCATAATATTTGGATTGACAGCGGTTGAAAGTGATGCAAGTAGAGTTGAGTTGCTTGAGTTTGTAGAAACTTTGAGGTATGTATGTCACAACAAACCATTGTGTAAGGCATGGCAATTTTGTGGGAGCATCAATGAATGGTATATCAATTGGTCACTTCTCATGAAACTTTGGCAAAAAATACTTGACCATAACATTAAGTACTAGGAGGGTACCCTTTGAGTGCCCGCAATATTACCTCAACAAGAAGCGAGGAGCTTGCAAAGCAAGGGTGAATGAATGGATAATTAATCAAATATAGAAGCTTCAAAAAGGTATCAAAGAGGTTTCCAATGCGGGTGTGGGGAGACTTTTCCAAAAAGTCCAACTACCTTTTTGACCTCACCAACTTTCCCGTTGCTTTATAGCTACTTAGATTTGTTTAGATCGTAATTTAGCCTAGAATAGAACCTTTACCACCACTTGGCATTAGTTTTGTCCTAGAAACCGACATAATTAATTCTAAGCATTGAAAGTAACTACCCAAATAAATTAAAAATAGCCTAAGTATAACTCAAAAGTAAAGCTACCTTTGCTCTTGAAAGAGCATCAAACCAGCACACTCCAGTTTGATGCTCTTTTGAGAAGGTCATTCCAGGCTTGTTACTTAATGTTATGACATTCCCTCAAGTATTGCAATTTGTGAAAGGGGATTTTCAAAACAAAATGCTATCAAGAGCCACTTGCAAGCCACTTGCAAGCTTCATTGAAGCTGGATGCTTTAGTGTGAGTATCATTATGCGGGATAGAGTTGGTGAATATGGATTGGAGGGCAATATTTGATTTATGGCCCAACATGAAGAACCGAAAAGTTCTTAGTTTGGATTAAATATTGTCAGGAGTTCACACTTCTCTACATTTGTTTTCGAAAGAATATGATTTGATCTTCAAATTTGTGGGAAAATTTTAGATTTTCTCAACCTGTCATTTGAACATAGTTTTTGATGTTGTCTGTCACATTGAAATGAAGGCGGAAAAAAGTAACCCGTCACATGAAATGAAGGTGGACCTGTAAAAAACAAGCACTGATGGGGAACATCATATTCAATAAGTTGAGTTACACATATGATTTTTAGATTAATTCACCTATAAAACACTACATTCTAAATATTCTTAAAGTGTCATATGGTATTTCATTCCACTGTTGTAACTTTTCAAATGACACTTCTCATGAATCAGTTCACAAGTATGGTATCCTAGCCTATTACCGATATGTGACCTTAAACCGAGCTCTAGGGAACAAATTAGAAATAATGTTCCCTAGGTGGATGACATGTCCCTAGCTCAACTAACCTCACATTAATGCATTTAATGACGTGGAGGGAGAGAGAGAGAGAGAGAGGGGAGGAGAGAGAGGGGGAAGGAGGAAGAAGGAGGAGGAGGAGGAGGTCTCGGTTCAAGGCACATGAGACCTTGCCACAACGTGTTGGATGAGATTAGTTGTTCGTTTAGGATGTCTCTTGACATAGTAAGGTCAAAGTCAGTCTACGGCTTAGTAATGTTGGATTTCTTACAACCTCTTACTTGCTTGTGGATAATTATAGAATGCTCATAAGTTGTATTAGCATTGACGTCAAACTTCTTTAGGTCTATCATAAGATACCCTAGGGAACATCTTTAAAAAAATCATATGTAATTCAAAATTAATTTTAAAAATTTCCAAATTTTTGAAATAGACAAATATTTCATTTTACCTTGCATGAAAAATTTTAAATCGTTCATTACCATAGAAGAGGTCATTGTGAAAATTCACCAATGTGTAGCTCTCGGTCATAGGCTAGGATACCATAACATCATCCCAACGTGCTTTTAGTCTCCAACCACTTCTAGTTCAGTATCTTCCGCATCCTAGAATTGGATGGAAAACCACTTAGCAAGTGACACTTATTGCAGCATTGTAAATCTATAATGCCTCAACACTTCTTTTACGAGGAATGACAAACGATATTAGGTTTACAATTGGACAAATAATATGACATATAGTATTAGGTTCACAATTACAATTGGTGACACTAAGTACACTAGATAGTGTAGTTTCAAGTTCCTATACATTGTTGTGGTGCTCATCACATTCAAGATTGTGAGAATTCATGTCCACATCATCTTGATGTGGCAAGTAACAACCTTGAGAGGAGCGTAGGAGCATTGCCGAATACATGTTCGTAACATGAACCCTGTCATCCGCACTTCTCATTATCTCACGAGAGCAATTTGAATATCAATCCATTCGGGACAACAAATTTCTATCAACTTCATTGCATTGCCAACCTTTGAACTGCATTCTTTTCTTGTTTCTCTCAAGAATTCATCCGCTTCACACTGTTTAGTGCCAATGGCAGTGGGTTCTTTCAAGTTGCTGATGAATACTTTGATGTTTAGGAAATGGGGATGGTCTCATATTCGGGAAAGTGGGCTGTCACCTTTCTTTAGGAAATTCAATACACCTCTTGAATATTGTAGATATCTAAAAATATCATCACAAATCATCAAAACCGGCATACACGCACCATTTTGGATCAAATTCGCATACAGGAATTGACTATGGCGGTCTGAGGATAACCTTGAATGACAGTCGTCATTGGTAATTCTGTGAATCGTCAGCCTCAACACTTTCATTACACTTGTGTGGCAAGATCTCAGCTCGTCCTAGTCTAATGATTGTCCTCATCAGGATCGGATATATGCTTGTCATTAGTTGGTCATCCCTGACCTTGCCACTCTCTCACATCACAAGAAAGTGATTCTAACATTATCTTGTAGAGTAGTTTAGCATGTGCTTCCAGCAATCTAAAAGCCCAGCAATGTTGAAGCAAATTAAATGAAACCCGCTATTGCGACTTTTGGGAACATCCACGACCTTCGAAGCAAACTCAGGGGCTATTGTCCACTTTGGCTTGGCAGGGTTATCCGAATCAAATAAAACAAGATGGTGCAAGATCGACTCCTTAATCATCTGCAGAACATAACAGATTCGCGAGCACAACCCCTTGCAAACTAATAGTCCACATGCGTTCGATTGGAACGAGCATGTAGCGATAAAACCTTAACTCGGTCACAGAGACATGTGCATGCCAAGTACTATAAACCGCATTTTGAGCATCAATATACGAGTGTCTTCTGATGACAGCTAAATTGAGTGTTGACATCGTAAATTTCACTCGAAAACAAGAAAATGTGAAGAACGCAAATGATCCAATCTGTTCCAAAACTACGCTAATAATAATTAACTCAGATCTACAAACGCCCTTGCACCACAGACGGAGGGTTTGTCACTGTAGAAACCCATGAGATTGACGAAAGGGCCCCTTGTAACTGGGACGGGAGAAGTCATAACACGTTGACGATAGAGTGAGCTTCTTATGGGTAACAATTGGCGCTGGGTTGTGGGAAACGTTTAGGGTTAGGTTAGGGTTAGCTACACTGTCTATGGAATTTAGTGTCACTTACTATTCGGAATTATGGGATGCTATAGCTTTTCACAATATATTTCAATTTACAAACAAAGCACACATAAGGACCCGCACCTATTCCGGACACTTTGGCACGTTTGGGTACTTCGAGTAATCCAAATTATAGGCTGATTATCTTATTGGCAATCGACAATTCAAAGCGACTTCAGAAGTCATCCAACACAAACTAAATGAATCAAATTTCAATTTCTTGCAGGGTATTAAAGTCAGTTCCCATGCCTCATTGTGGTCAGACACGGATATTCATTTGTGCTGCTCATCTTGCTCGTGCCCCACCTTCTGCGCTCCCAAAACTATGAGGAAAATGGCTACAGGCACGATTTGGATTTGCAAATCATCTCACACTAATTGCGTGTTCGTCTCCTTCGAGAGGTAAGCGTACAGCTACAAGTGTTCGTTCAAGTAACATTTAAGAACTCATGTACGCTAATAAGTTCATATGTAGCAGCCATCACTCTCTATGATGCTAAGATATCATTGACTTTGTTGCTTCAGCCACTTGGCATCCAACTCCACAACCTTCTGGAATGCGGGGCGCGAAATTATGTTCTCAGCCCATGCAAGCACGCGAGGGTGGTTTCCATACACTTCCGTCTTCAAGGTCGTTATTAGGTAGTTGAGATTTGGGGCGTGGAAAAGATCGGCGAGGGAGTATTCATCGCCAGCAATATACTTGTGCTTGGACAGCTGCGCCTCGTAAACGTCGAACACCGGCTTCAGCTTTGCCAGCCCCGCATCGACAACTGCCTCATTCAGAGGCCTTTTTGTCACACCCGAAACGAACAACTCTGTGATCATTCGGCCAACGGCCGCGTTGAAGGTTTGGCTCTCCACTTCAATCCATTGGTTGATGATTGCCCTCTCTTTCAGACTCTTGCCCAGGAGCGGCACGCCTTGGTCCTGGTACATCTCGGCAAAGTATCTTGCAATAGCTCGAGACTCTGCAATAAATCCAACGAATAACAAAAAATTAGAGTTGTGGCTATGGCTATAGCTATGGAGGCACTTCAGACATGATGGAGCGATGAGTGCCTTTGCTGACGGTTTTGCATCAGTTGCTAGGTTGAGGATATTACAAGAACAACAACTGTGACATGCTAAGGATGTACGTCATTCCACATTGCAATCTGCGGCGCTTCAATTCTGTGTAGAATATAGATCGTTGTGATTTTGAAGCTCGGAGTGTAGGTGGTCAAGAACTTACCATACAGTACGAAGTCACCATCTTCAAGGCACGGTACTTTTCCAAAGGGCTGCAAACATAGCACACAACATTAATGATTATTGAATCATACTTAATCTACTACCAACCAATTATGTCCTCATAAAACTATTTAGCGATGTGGGCCCTCAGAATATGTTTACTTGGGTGTTGATATTTAACCAATATGGTGGGGCGCACGGTTGAATCTCACCTGCTTTGCTAGATATGCAAGGCTCTTTTGTTCAGCCTTGAGCAGATCCACAAACTCTAGCTCCAATACATCGTCAATGTCCACCTTCAAAATCCATTGAATGGTTAGATATGGATACGAGCATTACAGCGGACTCCATGGAATGCAATAGCAACGACTGATGTCCTACATGATGCACAAAATATCAATATGAGACTCAAGCGCGTCATTCTCGATGGACCTGCTCCTACCTAGTGGATCTGTTAGAGCTAGCGCCCAGCTAGTAGCTGCCACCCATAGTTGTACTCACAAAGCTTTTTTTAGTCCAGGTCTACATTAGGGACACGTAACATGTAAGTAATTATCACTATATTCGTTAATTTGAGACTTTTTCTTGTCTCAAATTAATATATGGACCACAGCAACATGGTCTAATGTTTGGGTCGTCCTACCTAAACCATCTTGATATGAGTTCTTAATTGGGTTCTTGATATGAACACACGCTTCAAAGTATTTGCATCTTACAACATTCTCCAATATTTGTGTGATTTCATCCATGTTCTTATATTTGTAACTGTCTCAAAATGCCGAAAAAGTCCCAAATTAACGAATATATTATTGCTGCTCTTTGAACGACGTATCAACCCTGACAGATGTTAGAATTTGCATTTGTGCATGGAAGTTTGATATACCTCTGCCTCCAAGATGGGCAATATTGCACGCTGGACGTTGGCGGTGATTGTGCCGTATAGTTTCATCCCCATGGCTGCAGCTCCACGCCTGTGTTTCGATTTGTCCGTACGCAAAACAGAGCACAATTAATTTCAATAAACCAACACGAATTATATGGGGGCAACTCTGCAAGGCATCACTGATCCATAAGCGCTTACACGTAACTAATATACTCCAGCAGAATCGTGCCAGAAAATGGCATCTACTCATGAATTGCTACTACTTTAGCTTCCTGCAAGAGTCGAGAATGGCAGTCATGGGAATCACTCGTGATATTTCGCAATCAGGATCGGGTCAGAATCACAAGGATTGCTCGGTCCCACCACTAGTTCTGGCCACTATCATTCAGTTTCATGGTCCACAGAGATTACGGTGACATATTTCAAATTCAGAGTCATAACTTCCATAACCATCTCGTGGAAAGAACGTCTAGGCAATGGTATATTCTAAATCCACATTCGTAGACTCTAAAACCAATGGCAAGACCACGCGGTTCCCGTAGTAAATCGTGATGGACTCCAGAGCACCTAAAGTACGTACCAGAGTTGTTCACTTCGAGCAATTAGTCACAGCAGTTGTCTAAGAAAGTTGCATGAAAGTTAAGCCGAACATGCGACCTAATGCTCAGTGGAATATTACGGGCATGCACCTACCTTGCACAAGTGGCAGATTTTCAGATTCAAGCTCCACACACAAAGTTTGAGAATAATCAGCTCCGGCGTCCCCTCAAAAGCAGCTTCAAGTCAAGAAAGAAATTAGAGATTCTGGTGTGATCGATGTTACTCAAGCTCACAGCTAACTGGGTTGTACTGATATCTTGCTCCATCACAATGCTATCTTTATATTGGACGCAAATGTTGCCAATGTGGGAATACTCAATTTGGAAACCCCCGGATCACCTTCCTCGATTCGTGAATAGGAGACAAAAGTCTGCCTTATTGGAAACCGCTCCAACTCATTTGGAAATTAACATTCTCAAGCAGGTCAACTTATCACTCACCTTCCCACATCAATCTGAGATGAGGCCAAGCCTGCATCATGAAGCTTGACAACTCCCACTGCAATTTCATTCTGCATTAATATAATCATGGTTTAAATTTGTCTCTTTGAATTCATGTCCAGGATGGCTAAGCCAAGTTAGGCCCAGGGAAGGCTCACTGGGAGCTCACTCGATCGTTATCCCTCCTGCAAGGGAAGATCTTTAAGCAGAAGCGTTGACTCAAGTCCACAAGGTAGCCGCCAGCAGTGGTTAAGCACAAGCCGTCATCCAATGACAATCTGCTAGTGTGTTAGAATGTGGAGGGCCATGGACACGGGCCGCTAGACTTTCATGCGTCCACTAAAAAACTTTTAACTTACAAGTGCCAGTCATCAAAGGATTAAGACCGGTTGAAGGTTCAAAGAACCAACGATGGTTTAGAACTACTCATGCTTATCTACATGCAAACACCTTCAACCCACTATCATCTAGAATTTAGTGGGCGAGTGTTGCATGGAGACTCGCCCTTATTTGGCAAAGAGCTCCAAGCCACTTCACACACGAGATTGAAGGCCCGTGACCATTGCATTCTAAGAGCTCTCATTGGTTGAAAAGGCCGAGACTATCCAAGTTCACTTCACACTAGAAGGTGAGGGCCTAAGCGCCCAAAGAAATTTTTATGGATGAGACGTCTACATGGATTCCTAAATGGCAAACTATAAATAAAGTTTCATGATCCGCCGGAATTTGTGTCAAGCCCACCTCCAAGATGCAAATTTTGCAGACCATGTTAGTACAAGTGCCGGTACGGCCTTTGGACAAGATTCGAGGCCCCTCACAACTACATGGTCACGACCCTAGGCTCGTGTGTGAAGTGGCCCTCGGTGGCTAATGTGCAATGTATGTAATAATATAGCGATTAAAATATCAATCTCAAATTTCAAAGCAGAATGTTAATTCATCATAAAATGAAATCTTTATTTTGCTAGTTTTTCAACTTTTAACAATAAACAAAGTCGCCCCTTTAGTTGTTATTATTGGTGTAGTTTAGGATGAGCGTCACACTCTGTCCAATTAATTCATGGGTTAGGAATATTCCTATTATGAGGATTGCGACTTTGGTCATAACAATAAATTGAATACACATGTACTACTATTGGGAGTCAAGACATGCGCATGTGAAAGGCAGCGGCAACATGGTGACAACATAACAATGCCAACAGAAAAAAATGGATACATGAAACTTTGGCAAAAAGCAAAGATCACATCCATACAATCAAACCTTTTATATAAGGTCACAAGCTTTGTGTAACCATTTTCAAAGAAAAATTTATGGATACTCTTCATAAAATGGAGGACATATTAGCTTGCTTGAACATTTTGTAAGTATGTTCTTCTTATGAAGGCTTATGATATATTATTTTAGAATGCATAAAGCGATTTGATCTTATGTGTCACATACTTGTATGAACAACATTTGTTAAGGAAAACTTGTCATACAAGCTATCAAGATGATTCATGTAGGAGGTGTTTTAAGCCTATATCCAATCAGAAGATTTTATCAAGATGGCATGATAGATGTACAATGTTGCAATTATTGCTGCTTGCTAAGTGATTTTTCATCCAAATTTCAATCTTCCATGACAATATTTTATCTCAGAATGTTAGGATGCAAAATATACTAGAATAGAAGTGGATGGAACTGATAGTAAGTGGGGATGACAATACTTGAGAACTTATTCATAAGAAGTGCCATCAGAAAAGTTACTACAGTGACATCAGATACCATATGACACTAGATACAATATTTAGAGTCTAATATTTTAGACATGAATCTATCTATAAATTGTGTGTTTGTTTCAAATAACCGAATATGGTGTTCCCCATCAATAAGACTTGAGACTTTTATGAATATCCCTTTCTTGCTATATATAGATAGGGCTCAAGGGAACAAGAGCATATCTTATGTTTTGTGTTTGCCTCGAGGTTGAGTGGCGAACCTTTAGGTCAATAAGTGATTGTTTACTCATCTGATAAGTTTCTAGTGGAGATAATTGTGATTGTGAACAATTTAATGTGCTTGAGTAGAGATACATTACAAGTGGGAGACTTGTTGCCATGCATAAATTGTTTTAAAGCTCCATAGTACATAGAGAGGACTTTGTACGATATCATGGTAAACCAAGCCTATTGTTAATTAAAATACAATGAGATCATCATGGTGTTCCAAAAGATGTTCCTTATCATGTTCCTACTAGTCTAGAAGTAGGAAACACTATATTCGTTAAATGGAGACTTTGGGAAGTCTCAAAATAAATGTGGCCCATAGTTTAGGATGCCAATACCATGAATGTTGGGAACATTGGGAACATTGGGAACATTGGGAAGAATTATGGAGTCCAAAAAAAACCATTGGATTTATTATTATGGACTATTGGATGCGCATCCGTAACATAGGGGTTGTGTTGAATAGGATGGTACATTCCAAAGCATGCACAACATTCCCAAATGTAACATTTGGAGTAGTATATTATTTTGGCAAATGCACAATGTATTATGTAGCTACTCAACATTTACAAGACATTTGATAGCACAATGTGGGAAAGTTTGTTTCAATACAATGTGTAGACAATTGCAAATTTCATGCAAAACATAGCTTGTCTTGTTAGATTTCTTAAAATTTTGAACCTACAAACAAATGAGCCCAATCCAAGCAATTTTGGCCCCAATGGTGCCATATAATTCCTATAATAAAGCTCTTTACATACTATTTAACACAATCATGAACCTAGTTTGCTCTTGTGCTCTTATTCACAATCTTCATCTTCAACCTCGTTTCCATTCTCAATGTCATTTTCTGCGGCCGCAATACGAGCCAAGTTGTCTTTGGCAAAATCAATATGCTTTTGGGGGATGGTCATTGTCTCCGATTTGGACCCTTTTCGCGGCTTCCAAGCACAAAGTATAGTATCCGTGTTTATCCATACTGGTTCAAATGCCGAGTCCATTGTCCACTTAAAACCTTTTTTTGTATCCCAACCTAAATAGGTCCGCAACACATTTGGGTCTCTCGTGCTTGGGCGGCAGTACTCCACCTCAATTTGACGGAAATTGGGGCTAGTTGGAACAAAATTAGGCGACGACAATGCTTTTACCAACCATATGGGCTTGGGGTGTTCCTCGTCTCCGGCACGTACGAGGACCATATAGCCTTCGTGGCAATCAACACCAACGCGAAATGACGGAGCCGGGCGATTGCGAGCAGGGCCTACGTAATGCTCGTCTGCAGCGAATTCCTCACGGACATCCCCATTGCTGAAGAACATGGCGTCAGACTCCAACACAGTCACTCGACTTTGTGGCCAAAAGCCTTGTGTCAAAATTGACCGGGTATCAATATCCATCGTTTGCAAAGCGGACCGAATGCGATCCCAATACTCGATGAGTGGTTCATGTGTATCCCGAACAACCCTTGTGATGTCTTCCTCACACAACTCTTTCCAGTATTCGATGAATCCCGATATGCCCTTAATGATTTCCGGCCCATTCCTCATGGGGTCGGGTTTGCAAGGCTTTGGCTCCCCATCCGGTAACATACATTTCCCATCCTCGTCTCGGCGCCAAACAAGGATTCCTTCATCTGGGCCCCAATTCGGTGACGTGCACAAAACTTTGAATTGCATTGCCGGCATACCATCATCGCGCATGTAGAAGCGGAATTGTTGAGCTTTGGTATGGCCAACTAAGCGGTCGCCTCCTTTGAGAATGAATGGTTTGATGAATGCCTTGAAATCAGGTACCTCTTCAATCAAATGCGGAATGACCGGTACATTATCTAAATCCATGTACGATTTCATGAGAAGTGGAATTGTTGGAAAATCTTCTTCATGCAACTTCATACTCCAACGTCCAAATGAAGCATCAATGTCATCATGTGTATGACCAACCATCAAGAAAGAAACAAAGACCTCCTTGAAAATTCCTTTGGCTACGAGCAATGACCAAAAGCAAAAAACGTATCGACATTTGTTGTCCTTTGCACAATTATCAAGTTGCACATGCAGAGTCGGCGGTAGTTGTTTTCCAGGAATGTGTTGTTGAGGGGGTTCCGCCAATGAATTCAAACACACCTCCTTCCCATCAAGTACGGCCTCATAAAGAGGTGTTGTTCCGGCACCCTCAAACAGAGCACGGGACGAAGACGTCGGTGGTTTTTCAAGATCTCGTAGAAGTTTGGCAAAAGATCCCACGGTATGGTTGGCATCTCCAGGGTAGAAGTCCAAACCATAATGCGCATACTTCACGTCCACATGGCCATGTGCGATCATACCTAGAAATAAAACAATGCGTTAAAAACGATAACATGAAGTGAGGACTACATCCAAGATTTTTTTGAAATAGTGCATGGAAAGAGAAAATTTTCTAGCAACATATAGAAAAGACAAAGCTACGGATGCGCGCCCGTAACCTTCCAGAAATGAATAAGTCATCGTTGTGGTTTACGAACCTGTGACAGCTATTGGGAGCTTGAAAAGTCCATCGGTGGCTTTGATTTTGCGAGCATAGCAAGGGCAAGCAGTTTTGGCATGGTCCATCTTGTCATGAATGATAGTCAAAACCTTGTTCGGCCTCATTATAGAAAGTGCACGATTCTTGTAGTAATCTTGGCGGTGTGCATCTTGGTTGTTGACATGCTCGATGTACTTCCTTTGATGTCTACTGTGCGATTCCGTGCCAATGGGATGAGCATCTCGAAGGCCTTTGTATTTTTCACAAGCAGTACAACGCGCAAACTTGTCACCCGGTCTTTTCGTAACATACTCCGCAAATTGTTGGCTTCTGATGACACTCAACTTGGACAAAGAAATGGGCCCACATCCCGCTCTTTGGCCAACATCATTGACATCCACCAAGATGTTCTTCCATTTTGTTCCAGCCGGCAAAACCATTTGAACAACCTTCTCTCCCGAAGGGAGAGTTCTTGTCTTGTGGGGCATGGCATCAGCCAAGGGCAAAATAAGGGATGATAATGTTGCAGCAGCCTGACGTGTAGCCTCCCTAGGCTTCTTTGTGCCGAAGTTACCATGGAAGGAAGAACGGCGCCCTAGAGAGGAATGATTACAAAACCGATAAAAGTCGGCCTTCGATACCGCATGGATGGTGTACCATGCCTTACAACATACTTCCACATTTTCCAATGTGACCATCTTATGACCTCCACCATCCATGTGTATATTGCGATGAACCTCAAGCTTCTTTGATGTTCGCATTCGGAAATCCGCAAGCCACATTTCTTGCCGTAGAGATTTAATTTTATCACGAGGAAACAATTGGCAACACTTCTTCCGACAACAATCCACCGTTGCCACAGATCTAATAGATCCATCTCCCAATACATGGTCACGACGACGTTGTGACATTGCAGGAGGTACACGCTCAGAGTCATATTTTCGGAAACCTTTTCGAGGACGCATGGATTCCAACAAAGCATGTTGAATTTGTATGTGACGGCGTTCTTGATTCCATAAGCTTACTCCATCGTGCATGACATTACGGTGAGGCCAACGCCGAAGAGAGAAACGCCAACCCGGGGGCACATCCGCGGGTGCCAAAGAATTCAAAATGCAAACACCAACGTCATCATCACCTAGGGGGAGAGCATCAACACAATCCTTGGGGTTTGTATTTCTACAAACACCATCAGCAACAGGAGCGCCATGTTCATTGACAAGGACAACGTCAAGACCAATCCATTGATCTCTTGAATAACCCTGACACGGTGGAAGATATTCATCGTTATCATCATCCAACACCGCTTCAATGGACGGATTGGGATTGTGACCAATTCCATCCACAATGTTGGAGATAGGGGTTTGAAATGCATCACCAATGGCGTCTTCAAATTCGTCATCAGAGGTTGAGGGATCCGACGACAACTCAAATGCGCTATCGCCTACACAGTCGACAAACAAAGCAATGTTAGCAAGAGTAGTGTTACGAACGCGCGTCCGTAAAGCATGATCAGCAGCACAGATCCAGTGACATCAATAGAGGTATGAAGTTGCAATGAAAGTACAGTTCAGGCCAGGGACAACCAAAAGAACAGTTTGATTTGAAGCTGAAGGAATTGCAGCAAACCATAGTGGTGAAAGAGAAAAATGGTAAAAGGTAGGTGGCCAACGCAGGTTTACGGACGCACGCCCGTAAACTCGATAGCATTGAAAGAAATGTATAATCTAAGAAATAAGTCACATGAAGTAGTCACAGGAAATGTTACGGACGCGCGTCCGTATACTAACCGCGCTGGAATTGACACAAAGGTCTAATCAAGGAAGTGAGTCACTGGAAACTGTTAGATGGAAGGCAACGGACGCGAGTACGTAACCTGACCGAGATGGTATTAATACAAAGGTCTGTTAAACCCCTAAACCAAGAAGAAGTTAACAGGGATGGTTACGGACGCGCGTCCGTAACCTAACCGCGCTGGAATTGACAGAAAGGTCTAATCAGGGAACCAAGTCACTGGAAACTGTAAGACGGAAGGTTACGGACGCGCGTCCGTAACCTAACAGAGCTAGAATTGATACAAAGTTTTACTCTGAGAACCGACTGGAAACTGTCAGATGGAAGGTTACGGACGCGCGTCCGTAAACATACCGCGTTTGCATTGACACAAACGCGACAGTACTCAGAGACCTCGGACACGATCATCTGCCAGAATGAAGGTTACGGACGCGCGTCCGTAAACTAACAGTGCTAGCATTGACACAAATGAAGAACCGGATAGGGTCTACTCAGTTTCTCGCGACTAGTGCTCTAAAGATGATGACGCGTAAAGGTTACGGACGCGCGTCCGTAACCTTCCGGTATTTACGGCGGTATTAGCGGTGATGCCGCTTGGCGACATGACATACCGCGTAAATCGCTCTCCATTGCCGCTATGACTGGGGGTTCTCCTCTCGGAGCTATCGAGGACGACGTCCCACCAGACAGTGCAAAAAGAGTCTTTCGGTGGGGGGGCCAGCCCTTATGTAGTACTCCGCATCCAAAGATAAATTATATATAAATTTTTAAACACTCAACCCTAAAGCCGATTCCCGCCGCCTACTGCCCCTATAAATACCCCACATCGCACATGGTATCTTCCATGATACGCACTATGTTTGCTTGATGCTTATCATGATTGCACGATGACCACGCAATAAATGGAAGTGGGGGCATCCTAGAGGGAAATTATAAAATGTAAGCCTATTTAAGGATTTGTTTGGCTTCAAAATGCAAGATTGGGAGTTCCAAAGTTTGGGATGGGCTTACAATTGAACCCCTAAATGCCTAAGAAGCCAAAAAACGGTTGACAACATCTTTCAAAGATACATTTTTGATTGACAATTTTTTTTTTCCCTTGTTTTTTTTCTTGCACCTTGACATAATAAAGATTTGCAGGAGAAATTTGATTGACGATTAAGGGGAGATTAGTAATAATGAGCCTTGAATATAAAGCCATGATCATTCGTCATCTGTAAAATAAGTGTTAGCTTGTACATTACCTTAGTGTGTGTTTAGTTTTATGTTTCAGGCATATTATGTCAATTGTCAAATTTAGGCTATTCCAATAGGTTTACACACCCTTCTATAGCCCAATGTATCAATTGAGGCTTGATATCTCTTCGATTTAGTTGTAGTGTTTATGATTGTGAAATATATAATTATATTAAGAGAGTTACAAATATGCCCGCTTTCGGTTTGGAACTCATGCAACAAGAATTTGGTAGTTGCTTGCATAATAATATGTGATCACACAATGTCATTGCTTACAAAAGTAAAAGCACCACCTTCTAAGGTACTGTTAAATGATTCTAATTTTAGAACTGATAAATAACTAAATTCGAATATTGTGAACACAACCTTGGATATACCAAATGTTTTTAGGGTTTAGGGTCAGGGTTTAGGCTTTGGAGTTTAGGGTTTAGGGTTTAGGGTCCCATTTCACCATTTTCTCGCAATCTTGACACTCTTTAGAAAGAGTTTTGGATATTATTTTATTAATATGTTAGGTTTATAAACAAAACTTATCACAACTAGTAAATATATTTTGATTAGATGTGACTGATGGTGTTGAAAGTGGTTGCAAGCCTTTCTCAAAGAATCTATATTTTTGAAGGCATACTCGTTGAATTTCTTTTCTTTTTTTCTTTCTTGCATCTTGACACAATAATTTATAAAGCCATCATGGATTTGAATCTAGAGCAAGCCGAATGGAATGTTATATCAACACAGGTAGGTCACTTAGTGCATTATAAAAACGACATGCGGAATAATATAGGGAAGATTGAATTCATTTGACATAAAATTTATAAAAGAATTCCAAATAATGAAGGGTCCAATTAAAGTAGACAATCCCATTACAAGTAGGGTAGATAGGTATAAAAGTCGGGCCATTCCTTTTTTGTAAAAATAATATAGGGGCTAAAAATAAGGATCCAAGGACATTGTATGTTTAGTAGGTCCATCAATTTTGTCCGCATGCTCAAGCAGGGGATGGATGAAAAATGGCTCATCATTTGCCTAACTTGCCTAACTCTCTTCTCGACTTCGCTTGGTGGTTGTCCAAGTTTGTGACCCTAAACGAATCATAATATACTAGGGTTCATGACCAAGCCCGGCTCATCTTCAAGTGTTTCACACTATCATGTAAGTATTGTACACTATGTTTATGGTCTTCACTAGACTTATGTAAATTGACTTTGGGTGAAGGACTTTTACGGAGCGGGTGTTGTGTTTGTGAACACACGCTCACTCTTGTTGTGTTTCCATCTAAAGATTTTGCACTTGCTTTTCGCAATGGTATGTATTCTTTATACCTTTTGTTGCCATGCTTTTTCCCACCACTTTTGCATTGCATACCCATTGCAATGACATGCGGCATTATAAGTAACGGTAGGGTGCAAAAAAAATGCCATTTTAGAAATTTAAGTAATTATAGGGAGCTCTTAATTCGTGCCTTGGAGGTAAATAGCCCCTAAACAAATACCTCTCCGCCGTACGTGCTGCACAAAAATCATATAGAGTGACCTGCCCGTGTATATTAATGAGTCTAAGATATGGACCATGCAGTGGTTGGAACCATGCTTCATGTTTTGTTTGTTTAGGGGTTAATTATTTTGGGAAGTAACAATATTAGCGACATGAATATTTTTAGGTTTTCCCCGAAAACTATGCAACATGTATTTTTAGCCAATCATATCAAAGATCAAACACTGACTTTGATATCTCATATTGGAATTTGATGTGTCATATGATTTTGATATGTCATATTGATTTTGGTGGAAACCATTAACAAAGATCATCCATATTCCTAAAGACCTCTAAATGTTAGCCTTGAGGGTTTACATTGAGCCGTCTTGGTGTGCTAATTAGGGTTGTGAACAATGTTTTCTATTATTTTGTGCTCATGTTCAATAGAGGTTGTTTGAGATTTTACAAGCATATTAGCTAAGAGCTAGAGGAAAATTAGTCATATGTTCCATAATTTTATTTAATACTAAATTGAGACTACTTAAATGTTAAATCCCAACCCTAAGGGCCACTTCACACACAAGGCCGAAGGCCCTGACCTGGGCGATGTAAGAGCTCTCATTGGTCGAAAAGACGGAGACCATCCAAGTTCACTTCACACTAGGAGGTGAAGGCCTAAAGGCCCAAAGAAAAGTTCGTGGATGAAAAGTCCCAATGGAGTCCTACATGGCAGGTTGTGGATAAAGGAGCATGGTCTACCGAAATATGCGTCTGGCCCACCTCCAAGAGGTGGGTCTGAAGAAAATTCCGGGAGACCATGACTTTTTTAATATTTTTTCCGACAGGACAAATTTCAGGACAGATTTCAGGGCAGATTCCAGAATACATTCCAAGACACATTCCAGGACAGCCAACACCACCAAGTAATTCTCTTAAATTGAAATTTTTTGGAGACATATTATATTAAACCAAATCCTCCCCTCTTTTTCCGCCAACAAAATATGCAATGGTCCCACAACATGGTCCATTCTCACTTCACACTATGCTTGAGGGCCCGTGACTACCTAAAACGGCTTTCCCAACACCTATGGTACGGCCTGTGGATGAGAGTCATGGGTCCTCACCATTACAAGGTCACGGCTCTTGGCTCATGTGTGAAGTGGCCCTAACCCTACCCATATAATCCCTCTCCCTTCCCATCCCATCACATCCCACCCCAACTACCAATGCAGCACTCCCACGTGTCGTGCTAGACAAGACACGAAACGGCATCGTGCGTAACCCTAGGCCCATTCGAAACGGGCTGTCTTTCTCTCTCCCGCTTGTTCTCTCATTTCTCTCCGCTCCTCCTTTTTTCCCCCCTCCTTCCTACTGTTGCGCGTGCTCTCTCCCTTGCGCTTGCTGCTCCTCTTGCGCTTGCTGCTGCGCTTGCTGCTCCTCTTGCGCTTGCTGCTGCTCTTGCGCTTTGCTCTTACTCTGTCTCTTGCTCTTGCTCTTGCTCTTACTCTTACATTTGCTCACGCTCTTCCTCTTCCTCTTGCTTTTGCCATTGGTAAGTTCAGGTTTTGCTCTACTTTTGCTCAAGCTCCTTACTGCACCGCATCGCTACGGTGCTCCACTTTGAAGTCCTTACATTGTTTCGCATTAGAGAGAGAGTAGTGGTGACATTAGTAGGGAGATCAGTAGTGACATTTCTCAGAAGAGAGATTTTTTTTTCCAGTATTAAATTAGGTTATTCAGAACAGAGGCATTTTGCGACAAAGGTGGTACAGTAGTGAGAGCAATAGAGAGAGCAGTAGACAGAATATTAGAGAGAGCAGTAGATAGAATATTGGAGAGAGCAGTAGAGAGAGTAGAGTTTGCCTTTTTTCAGTATAGAGTTCGATTTTTCACACGAGAGTTTACATTTTGTGACACAGGTGCTACAGTAAAGAGAGTGAGGAACGCGCTTTCAAAACAGGTTAGTATTATTGTTTTTTGCTAGTTCCATTTCCTTGCTTGCATTTAGAGTTTGCATGTGGTGCTTGCATGTAGTGTTTGCAACTTTGTTTGCATGTACTGCTTTGCATGTAGTTATTGTATGCAGTGAACTTGTTTCTCTGAACAACTTTTCATTTTTTGGAATAGCATTCTGTAATAGCAATTGCATAAAGATGCTATAGTCATTGACTGACGATGTTGCAATTGCAATGTGTACAGGTTTAGTGCAACAGAGGAGTTTCCACCAAAAACCAGCAAAGGTATGTTCTTGCACCCCCGCAATTTCCGGAAGCAGTTAGACCACAGGTTACGGACGCGCGTCTGTAACTTGACAACCCCTTAAACCCTGCCAAGGTTACGGACGCGCGTCCGTAACCTTCTGTATAAACATGACCTTACGTGTCAACATGCCAAGGTACGTGACAACATGCCAAGGTTACGGACGCGCGCCCAGAACCTTGGCATGTTGTCAATTGAGGTCATGTTGAGGGTCAGGTTTACGGACGCGCGTCCGTAACCTTGTCAGGGTTTAAGGCTCCGAAAATAATACTACGTCCTAGGTTACGGACGTGCGTCCGTAACCTGCAAGAAACCCCTGGAACACTCCAAAATCAACTGAATACTAAACAAATAAACACAAAAGAAATCAATAATCACATTTATATGCATACATATTGCGAAAGCACTATAACCCTAGTTACCCTACACCCTCTATCAATAACCAGAAGGTTACGGACGTGCGTTCGTATTCTTGCAGGAATTGATACAGGGTGTTGGGTTACAGACGTGCGTTCGTAATCATTTAACTCAAACAATATTGCGGACGCATAGTAGCCCAATTCGCGGTCTTGAACCCCAAAGGTGTGCATTTTCAGTACACTTACGGGGTTCAAGACAACGAATTGGGTTACGGACGTGCGTCCGTAATTAATCAACTCAAACAATATTGCGGACGCATAGTAGCCCAATTCGCGGTCTTGAACCCCAAAGGTGTGCATTTTCAGTACACTTACGGGGTTCAAGACAACGAATTGGGTTACGGACGTGCGTCCGTAATTAATTAACGCTAACAATATTGCGGATGCATAGTAGCCCAATTCTTGGTCTTGAACCCCAAAGGTGTACATTTTCAGTACATTTACGGGGTTCAAGACAAAGAATTGGGTTACGGACGTGCGTCCGTGATTAATTAACGCTAACAACATTGCGGATGCATAGTAGCCCAATTCTTGGTCTTGAACCCCAAAGGTGTACATTTTCAGTACATTTACGGGGTTCAAGACAAAGAATTGGGTTACGGACGTGCGTCCGTAATTAATTAACTCAAACAATATTGCGGACGCATAGTAGCCCAATTCGCGGTCTTGAACCCCAAAGGTGTGCATTTTGAGTACACTTACGGGGTTCAAGACAACGAATTGGGTTACGGACGTGCGTCCGTAATTAAATAACGCTAACAATATTGCGGATGCATAGTAGCCCAATTCTTGGTCTTGGACCCCAAAGGTGTACATTTTCAGTACATTTACGGGGTTCAAGACAAAGAATTGGGTTACGGACGTGCGTCCGTAACATTCACACTGCCAATCATTAAAACTCTGACAATATTTTCATCACCCCGTTTCAATAGGTTGAGCTAGTTATTCATTTTCGTCACTGAATTTACATTCTAGTTTGTGCTATTCCTTCAACTTACGAACGCACGTCCGTTTTTGTGCTTCTACGTAAGCACACGTGTTTTGCAGATGGGGGATAGGTATGCGATTCAGATGTTCTGTAAGTTGCTCGCCAAGCCATACCCTGCCGACATCCAGGATATAAACTCCAACGACCACTACGAGCCGAAGGAAGATGTGGTGGACAACTGGACCACTATTGTCGAGAAAGACGCCGATGGATTGTTTGTCATGCGTTTCGCTTACCAGCTAAAAGTCCCCATAGATGCAGAGGAGAATTGGGTAAAACTGACGTCTTGGAAAATAGAATGCGTTGTAGCACAAGGTGACTTTGTTGTGGTAGATTTAGAAAAGAACAACGATGACAGAGTCACGTTTATTTTGCATTCCTTGCTCCATCCATTCAATAAAAATCAATGCGAAATAAGTAGTCCAGAAGCAGGATGTTTTGGCTTAGCGACCGTGTTCTCGGATTATGCTTTGAATGCGCCTTGGACGGGAAAGAGGCTAGGGAGGCTTCTTAACAATGTCACAAAGGTAAACGCAGCCATTGAAGAAGGGAGTAAGGGAAAGAAGAAGAAGGTTCCAACGTCAGAACGGGTCCCCCGCGTCCCAAAACCTGTTTCTGGAACGTCTCGCGTACTAGTTCAAAGCGAGACTTCGAAGGGCAGTAGGAAATCAAAGCGTTCCCACTCGCATATGGACACTTCCGGAGTGACAGAGGGCCCAGAGGTGAGCTCTACCCTTTTTGTGGCGCCTCTTCTCAAAAGAGGACAGGTCCCCGACGCTGAATTGTCGACTAAGATATTTCAAGAATTTAACGACAGGACCAAGGATTGCTGGCCTCTTGGAAGATTCTACACATTTGAAGTCGACATTTTCAAATGTCATGGTGCGCCGAGTATCATGAACGTCAGGGCAGAAGAAAAAGACGGCGTGACTTGGCAAATGAACAACATCATGAATAACCCGAAGGGGGACCGCCAAACCATATGCGTGACACCCAAGGACCCGCAGCTGCCAGTCACAAAAGAGAACTGGGAGGAGATTCGTAAAGGGGACTTCTATGTTATTGATGGGCAACACAGTGTAGCTGCAGCAAAGATTTTGCTCAAGACCGACGCCTGGAAGAGCCCCCTCAAGAAGGATCTTCGTTATTGGAAGTCCTTCATTGTGTACAGCGATAACATGAATACCCTCACATATATATCTGGCTTCATGAATCAAGGGAACAAAGTTCGCCAATTCAAGGCGTCGTGGGCAGCCAACCTATTGGCGGCAAGGTCTGTTTGGGTGCATCTAAACCGTCCGCAGAAGGAGAGGGAGAATGCTGCTGTCAAGAATCCTCAATGGAAGGTATGCTCTGCACTTGGTTACGGACGCGCGTCCGTAACATCTTCATTTTTCATGTGACTTCCTTCATTGCCGTATCCACTTTACGGACGTGCGTCCGTAAAGTGGCACATTGCTTGCATTCCTTCCCTTATTTTCACTTCTCTTTTGTCTTGTAGACTTTCTGTGACGCCATAGTCACCAAGTTCTCGAGCATCGACATGAAGTCCAGCGCAACAAAGACGGTGATGGAGCTCAAAGGGGAGCTCAAGCTCATCACATCAACTGACAAAACATGGGAAATGTGGTGCCGGGTTTTTGACTCCCACAACCACGGCAACATTGTCAACCCGGAGATGGAGGTGACATATAGTAGCGACGCCAAGGTGAAGGTGCCTCCCATCCTCCGGGAGTTCTTCAGACCCCTCCAAGGACTGACGAAGTTGGAGCTTTACAGGGCAGCTCAACACATTTTGCTGGAGACACCCAGGAGGACATTGCCATACCCGAAGATCTTCCTAAAACGTCCTAGGCATATGAAGCCATCGACCTACCACATCAAAGAGTGGTGCGAGTATAGGAAGCGCAAGACGCTGGCGGTAAGGGAGCTTAGCAAGCTCGTACCGGAGAGGCAGCTCGTCAATTTAGATGGGGAGATAATTTGGGAGAACTGGAGGTCCTTCAAGGTGGACTACCATATCAACGGTGCTTCTATGAAAGCATTGGTGAAAGAGGCCACCCCTTTCTTGGCTAGTAGGGCAAGGAAGAATGAGAAGAAGGCCTCTTTAGAGGACAGGGAGAAGATAATATACGTTTTCTTTCTTGATAGGAAGAAAAATGTTAAATTTGAAGGGGCGGCTAGGTTTTGCATGGTCGAGCCAAAGACCATGCGTTTCAGCCCATACGACGACCATGCCTCTAGAGCGACAGTGAGGGAGGATCCAAGGGGATCACCTTTCGCCATTTTTGATTTTAGAGGGATTCCAGGAGCGTGGAAATCTGGAACGGCGGATAGTCCTTTCTACGAGCCCTTCTATTCCGCCTTCAAAAAACATCGCTCTCCTGCCATTCGTGAGCCTCACGTGTGGCTGTGGATTGTGGAGCTCGAGAAAGCTGCTCAAGTGATTGATCTCCACAACAAAACTCTGAGCACCGACTACGACATTTTCGTGAGCATGTATGTGCCGGCAAAAACCGAAGGGCTAACAGTGGTTCAGGAGGCGAGGGGGTTCAAGCAAGTGGGGGCGGTGCAATTGATTTTTTTAACTTGCAAGAAATCATCAACAGGGAGGGTTCCGGTCAAGCACGCAACCTTCAAGAAGATATATGAATTGTCTGCACCCCACCCAAAGGATTTGATAGAGGAGACAATGTACACTATATATCCGGCCGTTGAATTGCGAATGGATTTCTACTTGGAGATCCTGCAACGCTTGACAGTACCTGGGGACACCGTGTACAACGTTTTTGGAGGCACCAAATTCATGTATGCCTCATTGGTAAGTTGCGCCCTACTTATTGTATAACATACGGACGCGCGTCCGTAAATTCGCCACAACGGGTACGCGTTGCATATGTGGTGAATTTGCGGACGCGCGTCCGTATGTTCTATACTGGTTTTGTTTTACTTACGGACGCGCGTCCGCAAGTTTATATTTGTCTTCTATCTGACATTTTCTTTGTTTCCCTTCAGATGGTCGGGCTCATCGTGAACTCCTTCGTCGCGACTTTTGACTACGATGAAGCCGATGTTCACAGGGCGCAGGCGTCCAAGATGGATATCTTGGACATCCTCCCCACGCTCGGTGCCCAGAGCATAAACCCCCTTGCATCCCGTAGCGAGACTGCTGCAATGGACACAGATTCCGACACTGAAGCAGGTCCCTCAAACACGCCGCGCGCCCTAACCCCCCCTGACAACGCAGTGCGGGATCCACTCACAGGGCTGTACTTCTTGGGTGTTGGTGGAAGTGGCGAACGGGACACGAGTGAAGCTGTGGACACACCTTTTGGAACCCCTACGTCACGAGTGGGTTTGCCTTCAACTGCGCGGCAATCGCCTGCTCGCCGTTTCCAGTCCGGCAGCATCGCCGGACCTTCACGAGCAGAAGATTGCTCGGCCTCATCGGGTGAGGAAGAAACACCTCCCGCCTCAACCCCAACACTCCCGCCCATTGACGTGCTTGACATGAGGGCACGTCCAAGCCTCGAAGTCTACCGAGAGAACCGTAGGAGCCGGAACAAGGTCCCTTATGTCGAGTTTGGGATCAATGACGTTGTCGTCATATCCGACGAGGACGAAGACGAGATCAAGATGTACGATATGGTGCGAGGCGTTCCGGAGGGGCCTCTCTCGGTGAAGAAGGAGACCATGACGGTGGCAGAGCTGGACGAGAAGCTGGCCAAACGCATGAATGATGAAATCTCCCAGCGGATTTCTCAAAACAACCAGGAGCACGCGATGAAGATGGAGGCAATCCAGTTTGAACTGGAAAGACAACGAAGAGAGTCTCAAGAGATGCACGCCCAACTCATGGGTTTTTTCGCGCAGATGACCGCCAGACCACCAATGGTGTACGCTCCTCCCCCCAGCACGTCAAATATGCCACCTTTCGTCGTGCCTCCACCGCCTGTTCAATTTCAGTACCCTCCCGCCCTTGCCATAGACACGGTGCCTGTAGGTTCCACCCAGTTGTCGATCCCAACGGTGATTCCGGCTGTGAGTGAGGTGGACGAGTTACGGACGCGCGTCCGTAACTCTGCAGGTCATTCCACCATCCCGCTTCGGGGGTCCGTGTCCGAGGATGAGTCTACCAGCTTCACCGTTCTCAAGAGGGATTTGGATAGGTCGGGCTATGACACTGCGATACACATTGAACGTGTGGAGGAATCGCAGGAGAGCCCGACACCTTCCCAACAACCTTTCCAGACGGAAGGCGCGCAGAGCCGAAGTCAAGTTGGGCAGGACGACGTCGGCACCCAGGCGTCCCAGTCCCTCTCCAGAGATATGGACACCGACGTGGAGATCTTGCCCGAGTTTACGGACGCGCGTCCGCAAGTCGACCAGGGCCGCGACGAGGAGGGCAATGGCGGCGCCTCGCCTCCACATGCTGAGGTAACCAACCTTGCTTGAGGCCTGCCTGCCTCCCCCTCCCCTGGTTACGGACGCGCGTCCGCATGTCTTCATGGGTCCTGCTTTATGTCGAGTGTGCCTTCGACCTTCACCCCATATTGGCGCGACATTTTTGTAGTTTAGATTCCGGTCTGCACGGATGGCCTTACATTTATTACGCGCGGAGTTAGTTTGTGAATAGAGAAAACAAAATATATATTACACCTTGAAATAAATTATTATTTTCGAACTATATTACTTGCACGTCGTTGTCTATATTACTTGTAACTATATTACTTGCACTTCGTTGTCGATGTAATTTCGTTCTCTATTGTTTCTTTGCTTATCCTTGGGATTTTGCTTTGCCAGTTGTTCTTAGTTTTCTTTCATGGTAACATTGTCCTAGTTAAATGTTAATCACAGGGTCCATCGGAGATAGCTCGCATCCCATCGGAAAGAAGACGTCAACCCGGTCGTAAACCATTCATAGTATTTGACCTCAATGGGGTGTTGTGTCACACCAAACACATCCCTAGGGTCCCCTTGACTCCCTTCCGAAGTCCGGAAGAGATGGACTACGACGGGGAACTCGACACCCTCGTTAATCGAAAGGCCGTTCGAGCCCGTCCCGGCTTGCGCGCCTTTCTCCGCGAGGTGCTCGACCTTGCTCATGTCGTCGTATGGAGCTCCATGGTTTTGGACAACACGGAGCCCATTGTTAAGTTCCTTTTTGCCGGGCTCCCGAGTCCTTGCCTAGTACTAGGGCAGGAGGCGTGTGATGAGATGTTCGATGAGAGGGGTGCGCCTGTGCCCAAGTTCGGAGGGGGCGGGGGCCAACAGTTCTTGAAAGTCCTCAAATCTAGACTTTGGGTTGGCATTCCTCGGTTGGAGGGGGTCCCTCACGGGTGGTGGCCGACCTCGGACAACACCCTCCTTGTTGACGATAGCCCAACCAAGAGTGTCCTTAACCCCCCTGGCACCGTCGTCTTCCCCGACTCATGGACCGGCCGTAGAAATGACACCTTCCTAGTTAATGAGCTAGGTCCTTACATTAGGAGGCTTGTGCGTCACCCCGGTAGCGTCCCGGATTTTGTCCTCACTAACCCTATTGGCAATGGGCCGCTTGCCCCCAACTCAGATGTATATATGGCCATCCGCCGGCTCGCGGCTTTCAATAATTTAATTTGAGATTATCTACACTTTGTGGTCGTGTGCCAATATGTTCCTTGACATTGTTGTAGTACCTAATGCTTGCTATTTTCCATGGGTATGTGTTCTCATAGTTGCACCCCCAAAGTGTGTCCCCTGTCACCAACGGCCCCTATGTGTCCCCGTCTTCTCCCGGCTCCCTGTCTTGTGGTTTGAGCGAATTCCAATTGCCCTCACTCTACCAGTTCTCGGCGGTGGACGCAGCCTCCGCTGTTGATTATTCCAAGGACGCCGAGGGCAACAACGGCGTCGTGGACAGCCCGCCCGCACGAGTCGTCAACCTCACATATGCTCCTTCGCCCTCTCCTCTTTGCAAAGATAAACGGGCACTCGAACGCAGTCGAGGGACCTCGCCGTCCGGGTTTGACGACGATGTACGTCAAGGTCCCAATAGACGTCTATGCTTGGAGGCTCCCCTTCCATGCGGCGACCCCGACGATTCCGTTCCTTGTGCAACAAACCTGCTCCCTGTCGATGTGCCTCCGTGTGTCGATGCCCCCCCGCTACGTATCGTCGGAACCGAACCCAAATCAACTCCCCCAACCGTGTGCCGGTCTGAGTCCGACCGTTGTCTCACACTTCGACGGAGTGGGAGACATTCCTCATCAATGTATGAGTTGGCAAATGGCAGTGTTGGCCCGTTCAAAACTATGACCCCTGTCTCAGAACCCGCAACAAAGGTACGCTATCACTTGCTCATATTCCGTTTTCTAAGCATTCTTATAGTAGTTTATTTGGAATTGTGTATGAAAATTTCATTGGCTCCTAAATTTTTTGGCGTTGACCCAAGTTTACGGACTCGCATCCTAAACGTCTTGTTGTGGTATGTTCCTTCGAACCTCATATTAGGTCTCTTCTCCAATGATAGTTGGGCCATCAAAATCTGAGCATTCCCTTGGGCTTCGCCGGAGTGTTAGGCAATCATCAACATACGATACACCAAGCTCCATCTCCTCCCATAGTGCGGTATCCCAACGGAATTATTTGAATGCGCTTGGATCAATGGGCCCTGTCCGGAACAAAAGTTACAGCCGCAAAGATGAGATTTTTAGGGGCATCGAGGCACGGAAAGCAAAAGAGAAGGAGGCGGCCGCAAAGGCTATCGCATATAATCAACACTAAATTATTTTTAATATTCCTAGTACCTAGACATTTGATGGTTTGAATTTTTAATTAGTATTATTTCTTGAATACTACTCCTTGTGTTCGATATTCAATATATATAATATATTTATTTTCCATCTTGGTTTGCATTGTATACGTTTGGGTGCATCAATATTGTCTTTATTGTTGGAGATTTTGTTCGTGCTCTACGACTCATGTAATTAATGTTTGTTTTATGGTTGTAATTCATCTATTTCCATGTAATTTGTTTGTGGTTTGGGTACTTTGTATCATTTGTTTATGACTTTACATACTTCAATAGTCTCAGAATCATGAAAAAGTCTCCATTTAACGAATATAGTGTTAGGAAGGACACAAGCAAAATTAGGTATGTCATTTGAGAACCCAACTGCTTGACAAAACCTCATTCAATTTGAAAAATACAATCACGCTTGACACAATCTTCAAGTTGCTTTGTAGGACGTTGAACACTCAAATGCAACTTGCACAAGTGACAACTTTGGATAATAATAACTATATGATACCTAAACAATTCATCTATTTCACAAGTTTAGAAGTGCTATCGGGTATGGTTTTGGTTTAATGAGCCAACCCCGCCACTTATTTGGGCCACTTACTAGGACCACTTACTAGGATTTTTTTCATTTTTTCAGGCAATATATTATCTTTAAAAATGAAATATCATACATATGAAGCATATTATCATGGAAAACACATCCATGCCCTCATATGCAACAAAACAAACAACTTCTTTTTAGGCACCATTTTCAAAAGAATTCATTTAAAGGTTGAAAAGTGCGTTTGAAACACAAAATTTTAGATGCAGTTTCACAAAACATGGCATAACTTGTGAGATGTTTGAAGTTATGTTGCCCTTGACCAAGTTGTTAATACAACATTGTCAAAATTTCAATACAAATTATGAAGATTTAGATTGCCTTAAGCACGTTTGAAATTTTTAAGCAGCTGTCAACAACTACTTAAGATTGTTGTAAGCACCAAAATAAATTAGTTATAGACTACTTACATGAAATAAACCTAATTAGATATTGAATATATGACATAGACAAACTTTTGGCGAAGAAAGAACGTGAATTGCTATTCATTTCATTTTGCAATGTAATTTAAAAGTTAAGGTGGTACAGTTTTTAAGGACTGTCAACACGTCCGTTGGCTCATTAAACCGGAACTGCACCCTATCCATAGTGATAAATCATCATAATACAATTTAGTAGCATGGTGGTTGAATTTCATATAGTAACCAAGCTCTTTGTAAAATGAGCAAAATTCACCACATAAAAGCCTCACCCAATACATGGGGCCGTTCATGGTTGGGGTAGTACTTTTGGGACAAAGGTATTAAGGACTTTGTCGCATTGGATCTTGACGTTTATTACAATTTACTATTAGTTAATTAATAAATTTTAAATAGATAAGTAGATAGGTCATAGGATTTATCAAGAAAGACATTATGTGATATTAAATAATTACCAATAATAGATAAATCCTTTATGAAATGATTAGATAGGTCATAAAACAAGTAGAGAGGTCATAGGACTTGTTTTGGCCACATCAATGGCAATTTCATTATTGAAGTGTACATCGGAGGTGAATTATTTCTTGTCGAGAAGAAGTCTCTGCGAGGCGAACAACGGTTCTGCCCGCTCGTGAGGCCACGTCGCCACTCAAACCTCGAAAACGCCGTTAATCTACCAATCTACGTAGAATCTACGTAGTTCTGTCATTTACGCCATCTTCTTCATCACCCTACGAGTTGGCGACGCTCGAGAGTTGTGGTGGCAGCTGAAGTTGGAGAATCGACAGGCACGAATTTGCACACAATTGTGATTCGGAGAGTCGAAATCAAACCACCCAGCTGCGTCTTCTTCTTCCCTGACCTATCGCCCGGAAAGTTTCTTGAGCAGTAGTGGGTTTGTGTCTCGCTCGGCGGCTTAGAAATCACATGATTTGAGAGTTTCCCCCAATTCCCACATTCACAGGAGGCTAATCCAAGAAGTTGGGGATGCAGTAATTGCGAGTATAAACTCCAATTTCTGGGCAAACCAAAACCCCTTCGAAGCCATGGAGTTGTGCCGTTGCTGCTGCTGCTCCACAATTTTGAACGCCAGCACCAACAATTTACATCGCTCTTTCAAGCCTCATCAAGTTTCGGACACCTTGGGCCGTCGTCGCAACGGGCGGCTATCGTCGTCGCTGCTGGGGCGCGCATTGTTGGAATCCAGCGTCCAGCTCGGCCTTTCTTCTGCCAATTTGTTGACGATTGGCAGCAGAGGGAGAAGTGCAACACAAGTGTGCGAAGGTGCGCCCGGGGATAGAGTGAGAGCGTGGCGGGAGGCAGTGGGGATGAACGGTGCGGTCGTCGCATGGAGGGGGAGCGAGAACCGGCGGAGGGTTTTGGGTTTAAGGGTTGAAGCTGGTGGCGGGGGGGATACCATGTGAGTGACGGCCACGGCAGCGGTTGCACTAGTCCTGTCCCTTGCGGCGTTCGCTGCTATCGGTGGATTCCTGCTGTCCAAGGGTATGGACAACCAAATCCGAGAGGAGGTGAGCACAACAACGCCCGCTAAACCTTAAACCCTATACCTAAATTGGGGTTTCTTTCAAGAACAAAATTCAATCTAATGCCGGTGTCCTTGCCCAAGTAGGCCATTGATTGTCCAACATGGATCCGGAGAAACCAAGAGGAACCCATTCCTTCAGGGCGACAATTTTTTCTGTCCAACCTTTTAGCTTAAATGATTTTGGTTACGGTGGAATTAGTGAATGTCACGTTTTCGTCGTTCGCTTGTGATCACACACTTGAAGTTCTTGACGTCCTGCCCAAGTAGGCCATTGATTGGAAAACATAGACACAATAATATGATTCAGAGAAATCCAATGGGAACCCTTTGCTTCATGGAGAGAATTCTTCTGTCTATCATTTTAGCCCAGGTTTTTTGGGTTTTGGTGGACATCACAGTTTGACCTTTGGTGAGCTGTATTCTACAGCATGAGAACCACAACATTCCTTCCAAATGCTTGGCATGATGAAACGTCAAGTAGATCAGGTGTTTTCTTCACAATCAGAGATGTAGGACTTTAATGTTATCAAAATCAGTTGACGTGATGCCAACTGGCCTATGGAGCAAAAAACCATAGGCCAAAGAAGCATGTGAACATCTTCGGTTTCCTCCAAAGTTCTTGGTCGTGTGTGAAAGTACCATGTTGAAGGTTGTTTGTTAATGATGAATAACAGTGAGGATGTTGGGTGACACCTAATCATTTTAGCAAAATTCTACAAAGAAAAATATGAAGTTGGACGAGTGTGGTGTATTAATCAATGAGATCAATGAAGCAAAAATGGTGATCCTTTTGCATGTGTTTGCTTCCTTTCAATCAATCTAATCAATATGAAATGAGAATGCTTGAATTCTGAACCTTCAGATAGTCCTCGGTACTCTAATGTGGCATAAACTTGATCATTCTTGTGCTCACAGGGATGTGTTTGACTTGGGCCTAAAGACGGCTATACAAATTTGAATTTCATCTCAAACTTTTGAAGACACCTCATATGGAATTTTTGATTAGGAGTTCAATTTTCAATATAACCGTCACTTGGCCAAAGTTGAACACCTCTGCTTCATTTCACCAAAATGGGGGGTTCCAACACCACTTGAATATTCCTTCAACATTTTAAAGTTGTTAAAAGTGGGGTGAAACTCCGTACCAAAACTTGAGTTTTTGAGAGACATTGATGACAACTCTAATATCCCTGCACTCACTTGGAAGAGCTTTTTGCTGTGATTTCTTGCCACAGGAAGAGGAGATGGAGGAGCTGAAAGCTAAAGGGCTATACAGCGAGCCAAAGGTGACACAATATGAGGAACAAGGAGTTGGAACAAGCAAGCGAAATCGACGAGTGAGCGAGGAATAAACAGTGGTACCTGGTAGGTAATAACATGAGCTCAAAGATTTGTATGTAGTTTTTATGATCAGCATTTTATACATGTGTTCCCTACTAAAGTAGATTTTCCCCCATAGTGATTAGAGTCTGATCCTTGTCTGATCTGTGGAATTTACCAGTCTCGACAAACAGAATGTATTTTACAATGTGCCAATTCATTTCAGTTGCCACGAATACATAGTGTCAGGTTTGAATCTTGTATTCAAATTTGCGGATTGGCAGTTCCAAGTGCACCCAAGTGCAAAGGCTTGAATGGTTTGGAACTCTGATTTTATATATTCCAAGAACAAACTTGTTGTTGTAATCATCTAACAGGGTCCTGATGTAGATGGAAAATTGATTTCTTATCGATTGGGTCATGTAGAAAGTAGCTTCAACTAAGAGCAGAGAAACTAAGAAACTCAAAGCGACAGATGTCTTCTAAATTGAGGATGTAATGAGCTGGCTACATTATCCATTTTATGCAAGTTAACTCTTAGACTTTTGGACTACAACAGCATATCTATAGGAAACTGATGCAAAATGTTTACATCACTTCAAATTTAACCCAATACAGATTTGCGTGTTGAGTCATTTGATTTGTGAAATGCACCTTGTGGAAAATGTTCCATAGCCTACTAGCATCAATCTATCCAAGAATAGTTGAAGGGTCACAGTAAATTAGTGATATATTTTTGAGATTGCTGCAAAACAGCATCAGCTCAAAAGGAAGGTAATTACGTGGGGATTGGTCTTTGCAGTAGTGTTGGCCCTCTTTGCAGCAATTACCACCAGACAAACAACCTACGGTAGGAGCTTGATTTTTGACATACATTCAGTCTCAAGTTTTACAATTATATTTTCAGCATCTTACAGGTTAACACATATTTAACTAAAACTAGACGTATGAATTAAAATTAGACTAAATTAGAACGTGATTACTATAATCACGGGCTTAAAATAGTAAATTAAAACAATTAATTATGGTAGACAATGTAGGTAGAGAATAAAATTAGCGATAATGATGTAAGGAAAAAAGGAAAACCAAACATAACATGGGGAGATCTCCCGATGCTAATCACCGATCTGTAAATTATGGAGGCAAAGTAAAGAAGCATCGGGAGACCTCCCCGTGTTCTCATGTAACACAATTGGGGAGTACGACCACCAAAGAATAGCATCCCACACTAATAGGAGAAAACACAGAACATAAGAAAACTAAAAAAACAGTATGCAACAAAGTCTCCTGATATGGGACGAGAAGAGAATGGCATGAAGTCCACAACATGTGCGTGGAAAGCAGAAAACATCGGGAGGTCTCCCGAAAAGTGGACGACACAAAAAAATGCAGTGTGAAGCAATTGAGAACAAAAATCACATAAAATGTGAAAGAAATGAGCACGAGCGAGGATATACACGAAAAGAAATACAAAACATGTGAAACGATAGCCATGTGCAAGTGCAAGAAAGAGGAGCACCACGATGAGCGAAATAGAAGATGAACATATATTAATTGGAAGGAAAATTGAAAATGGAAACACCGGGAGGGCTCCCGATGGTTGTTCTAAGAAGGCTGACTTACAGAGTTTGCAAGTTCTAGGTTTCGTTGAGCAAACTTCTTTTCAGATTTGCCTATTTGCACAATAGAAGTGTCGTTTGTGTTTTTCCTAGCTCTATTGGAATAAAGAACAGAACTACATTCTATCCACATGACAACTGTGGAAGATGGGTCACACTCCCACTTAGAATCCCAAGCCCCTTTGTAGCGATCATGGTCAGAAATTTTTTTCCTGCCTTTGGTTGGCCTCCAATATCGAATTTGAAATTGACCATACTGGGGATGGCTACGATCGAGTTGAACAGCAGTGAGTGCTCGGCCCATCCAGACAGGGTAGAGGTCAGGGTCGGAAGGACAAACAAGAACAAAGTCACCAAGGAGAACATCTCTGTAAGGATTGAAGGATTCCTTGGGTTTGTCGCGGGCCACTCCACAGAAGGGGTCAATGGGAACATCCTCGGGGGTTGTATCAGTCTGAACAAGGTCAGACATAGATGAATTTGGAGTGGTGTAAGAAGTAGAAGGCCAAAAACCAAGTTGTAGGGTGGGAGGCGTGGGGGGGAAAGGAGCATCCAATTCCTCAGCGACATCTTTCCAGTAGGTGACATAATCTTCCATTTTTTGACGGTAGGTATCATTCTCAAGACAGCCGCTCTCCCAAATTTCGATATATTTTCTAATACCAGCACGAATCCCATCCTTCTTTTGATTCGCATCACGTGCATCGTCAGCAGTTACTTCTTTGTCACCGTAACGGCCAGGAAGAACGTGGCCCCAAGGAGGCCTAATCTGTAGAGCAGGAGGGTCGCCAGAGGGGAGGAGGGGACGACCACGACCATCGTCCTTCCACATGCGAACGGAGCTGCTTCGTGGCAACCAATCCGGATCAAGTGCAGATTTTTTATACTGGAATACAGGCCAGTCATCGTTATCGAGGAAGAAGCGAAAAATGTGCATTTCTTTAAGACCGACGAGCTCCTCGGCGTATCCCTTAATGAAGGATTTGAAATCAGCGACCTCCTGAATCAACTCGGGTATGAAGGAAAGGAACTGTGATTCCATGAACGTTTTCATGAGGTCGGAGAGGACAAAGGTGTTGGTTGTTTTGAGTTGTTTGGACAAGTAGCTAAAGTAGCCGTCAATATCTTCGTGGGTGTGGCCTACGAGAAGGAAACCGACCTGGATCTCATGAAAGACCTTGCGAGCTATGAGCAAGGACAAGAAGGCCATGACGTATTGATTTTTATTGTCCCTAGCTGAGTTGTCCAGCTGGAGATATAACTTCTTTGGAAGCGGACGTACAACATCCGGAGCATCCGTTGCATCGGGGAGGGAAGATCGGCATCTGCACACAAAAGGGACCAGAAAATGGAGGTTTAGTTGGAGGCTGCGGGCATCGGGAGGCCTCCCGATATAAAGGAAGGAGGCCAGCCATGGGAGGAGAAAGAGGGAGCATCGGGAGGCCTCCCGATGAGAAGGACCCCATGACGTGAATGACAATGTTGGACAAAAAGAATTAAGAACTCACCGAGATTTACCCCATAGAAGTTTATCAAAATAATCGTTCAATGGAGGATTTTGAAACAACATTCTGGAAATTCGAACAGGAGGTTTCTCCAACGCACGGAGGCACCTGGCAAGGGACGAAATGGTGAAGTTGGAATCCTTGGGCCACAAGTCGGTTGCGTAGTGTGCATATGCGCCGTCGCCGTGGCCATGAGTGACCATGCCAGTGAGGCTGACCGGAAGTTGAAACAGCCCTGCAGTGGCCTTCGTGATGACACGAAGTCGGGGGATTGCTGTTTTGTTTGTGTCCATGCCGTCGTGGATGATAGCCAGAACCTCGCGGGGATTAATTTTGGACTCATGGCGCCATGCATGATAGAGATTGCGGCATGAACCCTGGTGGTTGTTGTGCTTTCTCAACTCCCTCTTGAGATTCTCCCTCTCTTCACTGCCTTTGATACTCATGTCAATCAAGTCTTTGTAGTGTTCGCATTCAGAGCACTTTGAGAAATTGAAGCCGCCTTTTCGAACGTCAACGTTTCGAAATAGACTATTCCGAAGGCGACTGACAGTGAACTGAGATACACTTTGTATTCCAAAGGACGTGGAGGTCTGCAGAAGCAATAAATAATGAAATAAATAATGAATAATAATAAAAAATTATACCGCAAAAGTAATAAGCAATGAAGGGATCGGGAGCCCTCCCGATGCTTGACCCAAACTGGACACGGATGGAAAAACAAAAATATTGAACTAAATAATGGAATAATGGCTAATGAACCATGGCAGCATGATTTCAGGAGATGACGTGACATCGGTTACATATACTAGGCACGTGCGAATTCGGCCAAATCATCGGGAGACCTCCCCATGCAACATACACGATGGCGATATCATAATAATTATTTGATTACATGTAATCCGAATTAAAAAGAAGATGCCGCGTATCAGATTCACATAACATGATGACCCCACAGATCATGTGCACATACGTGCAATGCCAATAAAATCTTACGTCTTAATGATAGGTGGGAAAGGGAATGATGTCCCGTGACAATAGAAACGCTTATAAGGGAGGCCCCCAGACAGCGCAGAAACATCAACATCCATTGCTGTAGGAGTCGATTGTAAATTCTACTCAATTTGCATATCCAATTCATAGACGACCTTAACAAACCCGGCAGAATGAGAAGAAAGGAGGGAAGGGGCAGCTGTGGCGGGAGGAGTTCGAAGAAATCTAGAGTAGATGAGAGCACATGAAGCGACACAGAGAACAACCGAGTGGTGTGGAATTCGAAGAATTCCACCAGGGAAACCGCGAGTTCCCGAGAGGGAGGGGGAGAGAATTCGCTGCATACCAGCGAGGGAGCATCCAACAATGCTGGAGGCGATCGCGACACTGAAGAATGGAGGATTTACGAGGAGTTCTTCGCTCATCATCTAGAGGAAGAGCAGAAAGGCGGCGACGGGGATGACGAAGACGAAGACGAGGAGGAGGAGGATGAAGACGATGACGAGGAGAAACAAGTGTCGGAAGATGAAGAAGCCTACGCCAGGGACAACGGCGAGTATGGAGTCTTCGACGACCAAACACCTCGCACCGAATCTGGCGAAGAGCGCTACGAGAGCTCGGCAACCCAGGATTCGAGTAGCGGGTCGTAGTTCAGTGTCAAGTCGTAGTTCAATGGATAAAGAGTAGAATAGGATGGAGCCTCAAATGTAAGAAAATTTTGTATATGAATACATACAGACTCTGAACAGAGTCTTTGCAAATCCATCGTTGCAAACAAAATTTTGTATATGAATAAATACAGACTATGAACAGAGTGCTTGCGAAAACATCCATTGTTCAAACTGCATGTCCACTGTCTGAAAAGAATGTTGAATGCCAAAAGAAAACGAAAAACGAAAAGAAATGCAAGGCCATGGCCATCGGGAGGCCTCCCGATGGTCATGGATCACCCTATGTAGACAAAGAAGAGAAGTAAAAAAACATAATGAAATGGCCTTCGAATCCAAAAGTAATAAATATAAATCGAGGAAGGGAACACAAACAGGGAAGAAATAGAACAGCGGAAACGAAATTCCAACAGAAGCTCTATACAAGAAATGCATAGAATCGGGAGACCTCCCGATGCTATGCGTGACAGTGGACCAAAACAAATATGCAGAAGATTTCAATATCTGCCTGGACTGCATGACAGAGGAATGCACTAATCACAGAAACAGGGCTGGACATCGGGAGGTCTCCCGATGTTGAGGATTCCTTAAAGACAATAAATAATGTGGACGTCTTCTCACCTCATTAACTTCCTCCCGCACCTTCTCCCAGGTGAGATGAGCAGGGAGAACTTTGCGAATATCCTGCCGTCCATTTCCAGTTCTTTTCATTTGATGGGGCATTTAATCAGCATTCATGCGAATGATGGACTCCATAGTCGCTTGAGCTTGGATGGTCCTCGCTCTAGGTTTTCGCATGCCCTTGTTGCCATGAGTTGACGATCTCTTTCCATTTCTATATCGTTGCTTGTAAGTCATGAACGTTGCACGAAATATGCCATGAATTTTCCACCAAGCACAGAGACAGACAATTTTGCCTTCTAACACAACTCCATGTCCCGATCCCATGGGTTGCATCCTACTAAAAACCTCCGTACCCCATTCCCTCCGTTCATCAAAGGACTTTCTCCAGTAGTTCACTCTGACATGTTGGGTGGACGACCATGGAAACAATTGACAACAGTTCATCGAGCAACATTCTTGCGCACTTACAGCGCGAATAGACGCCAAGTCGAGGAGACGACCAATTTTGGGCGCCTTCTCCGGTGTTTTCTTTTTGCGAATGGAACTGCGATAAGCAGATTTCTTAACACCTGCGAAGAATTCTTCTTCGCTCTCACTCGATGGATTGTCACAAAGGTGCTGGTCCACCTCAGAGAGTAGGAGACCGTCCAGGAAACGGGTTTCCTTTAATGGCCACAATCTCATGGACATTATCTGGTCCCCATTTCCTGGAATCGAACTGATGACCATCACGCCAACGTGATCGGGTCCAATCATATCCATGACAAATACCTCTTCTGGCAAGCAAGCATAGATTCGGCCTGTCGCCAACACAGCACTCGTGTTGTCCTCCAAGTTGCAAATTTTATGTCTCCACTCCGTCCGCGAGGGGTAAAAAGCTTCCATCGGATGCAATGGCGTCGACATTGGGAGAATCAATTCGTTCGGTTCTGGAGAACTTGGCAGCAAAGGCTCGGAATTCTGGGGATCCTCCATTTCTTCGTCATCATCTTCGAATACAGTGAGATCCTCTGACGAATCAATGGAGGACTCCACAACGTCTCCGACACACACCACAAGATTCTCAGGGGCCCATGGAATTGGACCTCCCACCGAGTCGCCAATGCAATCACCAACATTCGGGTAGTCGATTACGATCTGGTCGAGGCCGTAGTGCACACGCAGTGCTTTGATGAATACTTGCCCTGGCAAAGGAGGATCTTGAATGCACCCGCCATCCACCACTACGCCTATACCTACCTGGATGTCATTCAATCTGAAATAGACTTTCTGGCCTGCGCTAAAAGCCATGTCCACAAATCATTCAAGATCGGGAGGCCTCCCGATCCTGTATGAACAACAATGACTAGGATGTGCTAGGGGGGTGGTAAACGTGCATCGGGAGGTCTCCCGATGCTTGGTCGGGTGTTCCAAAAATCTCAGCTAAAGTACCCAACTCTACGAGCATCGGGAGACCTCCCGATCCATTGATTGGGAGTTGAACATACTAAACCCTGAGCGACGGAATCGGGAGACCTCCCGATCCTGTTGGTGTTCCAGGATAAGAAAACAATGTCACAACTCAGATCATCGGGAGACCTCCCGGTCTTGCGTCACAGTGTCCACTGCTGATGTCACTGAGGATGAATGAGAGGGATGAATACTGAGGATGAATGAGAGGGATGAATATTGTGGATGAATAAGAGGGATGAATACTGTGGATGAATAAGAGGGATGAATACTGTGGATGAATAAGAGGGATGAATACTGTGGATGAATGAATATCAGAGAATGAAAGCTTGTGAATGAAAGTCTCGGGATGAATGTGTGCGAATGAAAGTAAGTGTGGCCTGCGAGAAACTTGCGTATTGATGCAGCAAGAGGATTGTACACTACACAAGGACATACACGGGACGTAGTGGAATGAAACATCAAGCACGCACAATGAAGCGTTAGAAATGAGGAGTTGCAACCTCAGAATGAAGAGGTGTAGAGGGATTTCTGTGGAGGTCATTGTGATATCGGCCTAATCCAAAAGATGCCTTCTCTTCTACTGCATTGGATCCATTGGATTACTTCTTGTTGTTTATCTATTTTTGAATTCTTATCGCCTTGGTTCTTCCACCACTTGTTCTCGCAGAAGGCCTCGTCATCATTAATGGTCATCGTTCAACCATAGCGCCGAGCCCTGACATTCTTGTCTCCATCGAAACGACAATTGAGCTTAGAATGGGGTAAGTGATTTCATAATTCCAAATTTTGAATCCGGTCAACATTGTTTTCTAAATTCATTTTTTTTTGCGTGAATCCGGTCTTGAGATGTTGGATTCATGTAGTTCCGCATTCAATTTCTATACCCTCCACGCTGCTCTATTACCCTGAAGCAAGAATCCTGACATTCTGTCAGCTTTTGTCTGCATCGGGAGGCCTCCCGATATTGTCGGATGGATGTCAAAGGATATATTCACTCGCTGTAAACTTTATTCACAAGCATTATTACCGCTTGTAATTTTTGAGAAGGCGCTAGAATATGGCTATATTTAGCTCTCCTATGATAGAGGGTTGTCGGCCACTCGTCGCCATTTCAGTTAGACGACAGGAGTTTTGGAATCATGCCAGAGAAAGTCTTGGAATGCGTGACGAATAAAGTGTTGATTGAAGACGGCGATTTGATGGCGAGCGGCACATGCGACAGTGACAATAGGTGCAGTTCCGGTTTAATGAGCCAACGGACGTGTTGACAGTCCTTAAAAACTATACCACCTTGACTTTTAAATTACATTGCAAAATGAAATGAATAGCAATTCACGTTCTTTCTTCGCCAAAAGTTTGTCTATATCATATATTCAATATCTAATTAGGTTTATTTCATGTAAGTAGTCTATAACTAATTTATTTTGGTGCTTACAACAATCTTAAGTAGTTGTTGACAGCTGCTTAAAAATTTCAAACGTGCTTAAGGCAATCTAAATCTTCATAATTTGTATTGAAATTTTGACAATGTTGTATTAACAACTTGGTCAAGGGCAACATAACTTCAAACATCTCACAAGTTATGCCATGTTTTGTGAAACTGCATCTAAAATTTTGTGTTTCAAACGCACTTTTCAACCTTTAAATGAATTCTTTTGAAAATGGTGCCTAAAAAGAAGTTGTTTGTTTTGTTGCATATGAGGGCATGGATGTGTTTTCCATGATAATATGCTTCATATGTATGATATTTCATTTTTTAAGATAATATATTGCCTGAAAAAATGAAAAAAATCCTAGTAAGTGGTCCTAGTAAGTGGCCCAAATAAGTGGCGGGGTTGGCTCATTAAACCAAAACCATACCCCAATGCAGACGCCATTGGCGTGCAAAGTGGCGGCGATTGGAGCCGTTGGCGCCCTCATTAAGTGCACGACGTGATCATTAAACAGAGTGTGCTAAGAGATTAGGAACCTAATCTATGTGGACAGCAACCTGCAGTCACATCGCGATGTAGTCCACACGTTGTATAGCTGACGTAGGGAAGAAATAGGGTTTAGGATGTCGGCTCCAAAGCAGTATATATGAGGAGCTCTCCCGGAGCCATTTGCAACACTTGCTCCACGGCGAAGCCCTGCTGCATTCTGGAGTGAGCACATAGAGGACGTTCAGACTCTCCTCCATGACATGAACGCATAGTTCATCCATCCTTGCACAGAATTTATCATCCATCCGCATCATTTATCATCCATCCACATTACTCTCATCCATGTGGTAATTTTTGAACGTGCAGTCCGAGGTAGAGGATTGGAGCACACGGAGGTGTCGCGTGGAGCACACGGAGGTGGAGCACACGGAGGTGGAGCACACAGAGCGTGGAGTAACCGCACATATCTACTGGTGAGTTGTTGCAGTGGAAATTTTAGTTTGTTGGCCATTATATTTCACCACCGGGAGGTCTCCCGATGTCAATTGGATTGCACGAAAAATGTTTCCGCATACATGAATTTTTGCAAGTACTCGAAATTGAATTTTCATTCCCAAACCCCCAGCATCGGGAGGCCTCCCGATGCCTGTACTCGAAATTCAATTGTCATTCCCAAACCCCCAGCATCGGGAGGCCTCCCGATCCTTGTACTCGAAATTCAATTGTCATTCCCATTCACCCAGCATCGGGAGGCCTCCCGATGCAAGTACACCAAATTGAATTCTCATTCGCAATCCCCCAGCATCGGGAGGCCTCCCGATGCTGAATGATTTCTATAAATTTATATTTGAATTTGGTCTCTCGTAACATGTTTAGAAGCTCACAATGTCTTGTTTGAATCAGAGACGATATGGGCACCTTGCGGTTGAAGCATCTGGTGTCTGAAAAGATTGGAGAGAATGTAGGTCTTTTCGAGCCACCTTCTGTGGCCTCCTATTTAGTCAAGAACCAAGTTGAGAAGTGGGGTGCTGAGGTTGTGGAGGACACCTCTCAACAAAGGTTGAAAATTAGGTTTGTCTATGTGGTCGGTGGGAAGGTCACGTCACCGACCTCAGTTGATGTCGTTGATTGTAAGGAGTATTCAGATGCCTGCGTCATCTTGAACCTTTGTGAATCCTCCCCCACCGTGGCCACGAATTATGTGGGCCTGGTGGTTCCCGTCGCGAAATTAGACACAGATATTTGTGGGAGATCGACAGATTTTGGCTTCATGTGGCTCCATGACGACGAGAAGCTGCCAAGCGACGTGCGTGAAAGGTTTGTGTCTATGGTGGAGGATTTGAAGGCCATCGTCATCCCGCCAACACAGAAGAAGGCGAGGAGGGGTTCCACACCAGGATCGGGAGACCTCCTGGTCTCCAGAGGCTCCACTCCTGGTTCGACTCCAGGTGGGACTCCGGAGAGACAGAGGAGGGCAGCCTCCAGGCCACCTAAGACCGCAAAAGAAGCTAGCCTCGAAGATCTTTTGCGCATGCAGAAGAGCTCCAGGACCGACCCCAAGAAGCTAGAAATCATCAACCAGGCCATCCACAACCATCTTGAGCCATTGTACGTTTGGGACTGCGAGCCACTCGACGACGCCGATGGTCGGAGGGTCAAGGTGCCATTGCACCGGCTGCACTGCGCACCGGCTACTTGGGTGCACATGCAAGTCACAATGGGGCGACGCCAACAGTTGATGGACGAAGTCATCGCGCTCCATGGATCCAGGGCTAAGCAACCAGTGTTTGTCATGCCAATTGTATTTGATAACACATTGAACGAGTTCAAGCCTTTCGATTTGAAACCGACCGTGAAAGATGATATGCGGGAATGCGACTTTTGGATTATTGGTGGCCAACACACAATTCAGGCCATGAAAGAGGTAATGGCCATGCCAGAGCTCGCCTCCAAGCAGGACATGAAGACCTATTGCGAGAATCACGAGATTGTCGTGGTGTGGTCCCTGGACAAGGAGAAAGTTATGTACATGTCCAAAGTGTTGAACCTCAAAATTCACGACAAAGATGCCAAGCCTACATTCTTCGAGGACGTGACTCAAGGGCGTGCAGTATGGAAGGACCACAACCAACCACAACCTGCTAAGTTGGGTGGCATACACTCTCTTGAATGGAATGTAAGTACTATTCTCCTCAATATTATTGTTCGAGTTTTGAGATCCATTTATCGGGAGGCCTCCCGATGCCTTTAGCTTACTGTTTCTATTGTCACATATTCTGATGTCGCTCTACACCATGTCCAGAAATTCAAGCATGCAGTGACAACAACATTCCACGACACTGGAAGTATCAAAGAGTGTCTCCCCCTTGTCATATGCAGCGAAATGACGTTTACCACTTGAAGATTGGTGTTTGACAATTGGGTTGATGGGAACATTCCCGACGGTCACGGGGTCATTCTTTCCGGGACATCAAAACGACCTCCCCTCACCAAATCCGATGTTAGCAGAATTCAGGGCCTCCCTGACGATATGCTCCAGGAGATTGGCAACCTCATTATCAAAGGGAAAGTGTGTTGCAAATCTTTGCAGCCTGGTGTTGCAGGTCTTGTCTCCCTCACTGATATGTGCGACGAGAAGAAGGACGAGATGGTCATTAGGCAAGAGGTGATGACAAAGTTCGGCTGGGAGAGACCACACAAGGGGAAAGGATACAAGGCTTGGACCTATTCGGAATGGGAAGCCGTGGCCAAAGAGCACAAATTCGATGCCGCTTTCATGGCCATGATGCGTAAGCTTGTCAGGGGAACAGAAGCTGGGAAAGCTTGGTTGAAGGAGAGGAAAGACTTGATGAAAATCTCCCAGGAACCTGCTCTTCCTGATTTCTGGGATGCTTACAATGCTTACCTGCAGGGGGCAACTTCGACGCCGCGTGCAGATGATGCCATCAGGTCAAAACACCTTGTCATCAAGGCGAAGGGCGCTGAAGATATTCTTCATGATGTGCGCGCTTGGAATATCTCTGATGATCCTTACATTGTCAGTGCCTCCAATTTCTGGGACAGAAAAAGAGGCGTCCCTTCCAAACATCCTATAACTCCAGAAATCCTAGAGGTCTTCGAGGAAAACTCTTCAACTTTGGGGGTCCACTATTTCTTTTGCTCCTTCCCGACCGCTTCAGAATTTGCCATGTGGGTGAGTAATTCGTCCGTCTGGGATTATCACATAGTCGTGTATTCCCCACACAAGGAACAGGAAAAATTTGTTACTCCCGCCCATGAGACACAGGTGCTCGTGTACATCTTGGTTGTATTCCCGAGGGTTGACGAGGATGCTGATAGCGCGAAACATTTGCGGAGGATTTTTAGTTCACCCAAGCTACCCACCTTTGTGGATGCCAAGTCCCTCGAGCAATCTGATTTGGGAAACTGGACGACCCTACACGGAGATCTGAGCGTCGCCTCCCTCGACGCAATTATGGGTGGTGTTCTTAAACCCGACAGGATTCTCCTGAACATACAATGCGGGGGAAATTTGACAATTTTGGGTCTCCATAAACTTGTACCCACTGCGGACATCGCCCAGGACAATGTGAATTACAGTCGGGCCACAGATTTGGGAGAACGGATCATTCAATTTCTGTAAGGGCTGGCGCTGAAACAACTTGTTCGTGCCTCCAGGAAGGACAAGAAGAAGAAAAAGGTCGTGGAACTGGACGAACCCATCCCTGCTGAAGACTCAGACGATGTTTGTCTGGGGTAAATCCATGTGCACGAATACAAACGGTTTCATTAGTAAGGACGTCCCTTTCCTCCTTAAAGAAAAACAAGTCCTCCTCAGTCACCATGCAAATTATTTCGGTTGTAGGGAGGGCAATATATTGTTTGTCGACGACCAACCCAACCGTCATATTAGGAACAAACCCTCCGACTGTTGCTATTTCCCTCACACTTGGCGTGGTCACAGAGTCATCGATAACATCACAACCGCATTGTACCCTTACATCGAGGGACTCATATACGCACCAAATGTTCCTCTCTATTTGCATAATCATATCACAGACGGACAACCCCCACTCCCACGTTACCATAAATGGTTTAGCCCATTCGTGACCGCCAATTGCGCGCCATACTCCGTCCATTCTCGCGACACTTTCCGTATGTGCTTCATACACGCCTCCTCTTCCAATACTTTCAATTCATTCTCACTTCAATTCTTTCTCCCCTGTTTGATTTTGCTTTTCATTTCCTAAATTCACACCGGGAGACCTCCTGATCGATGATGTTCGCTCACCCTCTCTCATGTTTCTAACATACTTTAACTTTCGCTTTTGTCGTCTGGAGTGTCCTCGAGCGCGGCACTTTTGGGGACCACATTTTTGAAACCAAAGAAATCTCCCAAGAAGCGAGTCGAATTGAAGCCCACCAAGAGTTCAACCTGTAACTCCTATGCTGCTTACCGCCTATTGCAAATCAAGGCAGCCAATTCATCAATTCCACACTGGAGGAGATTTCCAGTTAAACGCCGCCTTCAACTTTCTCACGGTACTTCACGTCTCTTTTTTTAATCTCATTTGGTATTGCTTTCTGCATGTGCTAACCTCTTCATGTTTCCTCACATTTTTTGTTTTTTGCATTTGCAGGCTCAACTATGTCATCCCCATCTCGGACATCCTCGGGTTCCCACGCCTCTAGGTTCTGCCCAAAACAAATCGACCACTGATGCTCCGTCGCTCATCCCTTCATTCGCACCGGGAGCCCTCCCGGTCCTATGGTCTACCCAGACGTAGTCCGGGAAGTTGTACTGCTTCAATACTTAGAGATTTAAACGCTTAGCCTTCCCGTTGTTCAATTCTGGTGCTACAAGCATTTTTCAAGTATGGATGTTGGATTCTAATTTTATGTTCTATTTTCCGTGCATGGCTTGTCAATGACAATGCACGGCTTTGGTTCAAGAATTCATTGATTACTATGTACAATAACATGTCCATCGTTTTATGTATTGTTTACTGTCTTGTAATTGAATTTTTCTGGATGGGGAGATCTCCCGATGTTCTTGTATACATCACTGCCTTGTTTTTTCTATCATTTTTGTGCATGCTTCCCACTCATTGCCATCGGGAGACTACCCGATCCCCCTCCGTGGCACGATATATTGCGAGCCGCTTTCATTTAATTTATACATTAATGATCTATTAATCATGTTTATTTAATTATAAATTAAATTTAGACTCCTTAATTGTCTAAATTTACTTAAATATGTGTTACTTGTAATGTATCTCTACTCAAGCACATTAAATTGTTCACAATCACAATTAACTTATCAGATGAGTAAACAATCACTTATTGACCTAAAGCCACTCAACCTCGAGGCAAACACAAAACATAACATATGCTCTTGTTCCCTTTAGCCCTATCTATATATAGTAAGAAAGGGATATTCATAGAAGTCTCAAGTCTTATTGATGGGGAACACCATATTCGGTTATTTGAAACAAACACACGATTTATAGATAGATTCATGTCTAAAATATTAGACTTTAAATATTGTATCTAGTGTCATATGGTATCTGATGTCACTGTGGCAACTTTTCTGATGGCACTTCTTATGAATAAGTTCTCAAGTATTGTCATCCCCACTTACTATCAGTTCCATCCACTTCTATTCTAGTATATTTTGCATCCTAACATTCTGAGATAAAATATTGTCATTGAAGATTGAAATTTGGATGAAAAATCACTTAGCAAGCAGCAATAATTGCAACATTGTACATCTATAATGCCATCTTGATAAAGTCTTCTGATTGGATATAGGCTTAAAACACCTCCTACATGAATCATCTTGATAGCTTGTATGACAAGTTTTCCTTAACAAATGTTGTTCATACAAGTATGTGACACATAAGATCAAATCGCTTTATGCATTCTAAAATAATATATCATAAGCCTTCATAAGAAGAACATACCTACAAAATGTTCAAGCAAGCTAATATTGCCTCCATTTTATGAAGAGTATCCATAAATTTTTGCTTTGAAAATGGTTACACAAAGCTTGTGACCTTATATGAAAGGCTTGACTGTACGGATGTGATCTTTGCTTTTTGCCCAAGTTTCATGTATCCATTTTTCTCCCATTGGCATTGTTATGTTGCTACCATGTTACCGATGCCTTCACATGCGCATGTCTTGACTCCCAATAGTAATACATAATTATTCAATTTATTGTTATAATCAAAGTTGCAATCCTCATAATAGGAATATTCCTAACCCATGAAATAATTGGACAGAGTGTGATGCTCATCCTAAACTACACTAATAATAACAACTAAAGGGGCGACTTCATTTATTGTTAAAAGTTGAAAAACTAGCAAAAAAAAGTTCTCATTTTGTGATGAATTAACATTCTGCTTTGAGATTTGAGATCAATATTTAATCGCTATATTATTACATACATTGCACATTAGCCATCGAGGGCCACTTCACACACGAGCCAAGGGTCGTGACCATGTAGTTGTGAGGGGCCTTGAATTTTGTCTAAAGGCTGTACCGGCACTTGTACTAACATGGTTTGCAAAATTTGCATCTTGGAGGTGGGCTTGACACAAATTCTGGTAGATCATGAAACTTTATTTACAGTTTGCCATGTAGGAATCCATGTAGATGTGTCATCCATAAGAATTTCTTTGGGTGCTTAGGCCCTCACCTTCTAGTGTGAAGTGAACTTGGATAGTTTCAGCCTTTTTGACCAATGAGAGCTCTTAGAATGCAATGGCCACAGGCCTTCAATCTCGTGTGTGAAGTGGCTTTGAGTCTCTTTGCCAAATAAGGGCAAGTCTCCATGTAGGCCGCTCGCCCACTAAATTCAAGATGTTAGTGGGTTGGAGGTCTTTGCATGTAGATCAGCACGACCCACCAACCGACCACATTCTTGTGGCATACTAGAATGTGGAGGGCCATGGTCAAGAGCCATTGGACCTCCATGCGCCCACTACAACACTTTTTAACCTACAAGTGCCGGTCACTAAAGGAATAAAGAACGGTTCTAGGAGGACGAGGTAATAGGTGGGCCTGGATTTGAGAAGATGAGAGTAGTTGGTTGGCGCATACAAACCCTATGCCACTAGACTCCACTACATTTGGGCGAGTATGTTCTTTAGGGTGAGTTTCCATGTAGGCCGCTCGCCCACCAAATTCTAGTGTGAATAAGGACAAACCCGCCCAAGTGTAGCGGAAATATGGTGGTGTAGGGTTCGTATGTGCCAACTAGCTACTCCCATCTTCTCAAATCCAGACCCACCTACTAAGCTCCTCCTCCCGGTTACCAAGGATGGAGTTCTAAACCATCGTTGGTTCTCTTGAGCCTTCAACCGGTCTTAATCCTTTTGGTGACTGACACTTGTAGGTTAAAGATTCTTTAGTGGGCGCATGGAAGTCTAGTGGCCCGTGTCCATGGCCCTCCACATTCTAACACACCACCATAATGTGATTGGATGACGGCTTTTGCTTAACCACATGCGAACACCTCCGAGTCTCCGACCCACTATTCTAGAATCCAGTGGCCGGGCGACTTACATGGAAAAACACCCTCAGACCACTCACTTTCCACCTTGGCTCCTGATGGCGGCCACCTTGTGCACTTGAGTCAATGCTTCTGCTTAAAGAGCTTCCCTTGCAGGAGGGATAACGATTGAGTGAGCTCCCAGTGAGCCTTCCCTGGGCCTAACTTAGCCATCCTGGACATGAATTCAAAGAGCCAAAACCATGATTATCTTAGTGCAGAATGAAATTGCAGTGGGGGCTGTCAAGCTTCTTGATGCAGGCTTGGCCTCATCTCAGATCAATGTGGGAAGGTGAGTGATAAGTTGACCAGCTTCAGAATATTAATTTCCAAATGAGTTGGAGCGGATCCCAATAAGGCGGACTTTTGTCTCCTGTCCACGAATCAAGGAAGGTGATCCGGGGGTTTCCAAATTGAATATTCCCACATTAGCAACATCTGTGTCCAATATAAAGACAGCATTGTGATGGACCAAGATATCAGTACGATCCAGTTAGCTGTGAGCTTGAGTAACATCGATCACACCAGAATCTCTAATTTCTTGCTTGACTTGAAGCTGCTTTTGAGGGGACGCCGGAGCTGATTATTCTCAAACTTTGTGTGTGGAGCTTGAATCTGAAAATCTGCCACTTGTGCAAGGTAGGTGCATGCCCGTAATATTCCACTGAGCATTAGGTCGAATGTTCGGCTTAACTTTCGTGCAACTTTCTTAGACAACTGCTGTGACTAATCGCTGAAAGTGAATAATTCTGGTACGTACTTTAGGTGCTCTGGAGTCCATCACGATTTACTACGGGAACTGCGTGGTCCTGCCATTGGTTTTAGAGTCTACGAATGTGGATTTAGAATATACCATTGCCTAGATGTTCTTTCCACGAGATGGTTATGGAAGTTATGACTCTGAATTTGAAATATGTCACCGTAATCTCTGTGGACCATGAAACTGAATGATAGTGGCCAGAACTAGTGGTGGGACCGAGAAATCCTTGTGATTCTGACCCGATCCTGATTGCGAAATATCACGAGTGATTCCCATGACTGCCATTCTCGACTCTTGCAGGAAGCTAAAGTAGTAGCAATTCATGAGTAGATGCCATTTCCTCGCACGATTCTGCTCAAGTATATTAGTTACGTGTAAGCGCTTATGGATCAGTGATGCCTTGTGGAGTTGCCCTCATATAATTTGTGCTGGTTTATTGAAATTAATTGTGCTCTGTTTTGCGTACGGACAAATCGAAACACAGGCGTGGAGCTGCAGCCATGGGGATGAAACTATACGGCACAATCACCACCAACGTCCAGCGTGCAATATTGCCCATCTTGGAGGCAGAGGTATATCAAACTTCAATGCACAAATGCAAATTCTAACATCTGTCAGGGTTGATACGTCGTTCAAAGAGCAGCAATTACTTACATGTTACGTGTCACTATGTAACGCTAACAGAGACCGGGACTAAAAACTATGGGTGGCAGCTGCTAGCTGGGGGCTAGCTCTAACAGATCAACTAGGTAGGAGCAGGTCTATCGAGAATGACGCTCTTGAGTCTCATATTGATATTTTGTGCATCGTGTATGACATCAGTCGTTGTTATTGCATTCCTTGGAGTCCGCTGTAATGCTCATCTCCATATCTAACCATTCAATGGATTTTGAAGGTGGACATTGACGATGTATTGGAGCTAGAGTTTGTGGATCTGCTCAAGGCTGAACAAAAGAGCCCTGCATATATAGCAAAGCAGGTAAGATTCAACGTGCGCCCCACCATATTGGTTAAATATCAACACCCAAGTAATCATATTCTGAGGGCCCATATCGCTAAATAATTTTATGAGGACATAATTGGTTGGCAGTAGATTAAGTATGATTCAATAATCATTAATGTTGTGTGCTATGTTTGCAGCCCTTTGGAAAAGTACCGTGCCTTGAAGATGGTGACTTCGTACTGTATGGTAAGTTCGTGACCACCTACACTCCGAGCTTCAAAATCACAACGATCTATATTCTACACAGAATTGAAGCGCCGCAGATTGCAATGTGGAATGACGTACATCCTTAGCATGTCACAGTTGTTGTTCTTGTAATATCCTCAATCTAGCGACTGATGCAAAACCGTCAGCAAAGGCACTCATCGCTCCATCATGTCTGAAGTGCCTCCATAGCTATAGCCATAGCCATAGCCACAACTCTAATTTTTTGTTATTCACTGGATTTATTGCAGAGTCTCGAGCTATTGCAAGATACTTTGCCGAGATGTACCAGGACCAGGGCGTGCCGCTCCTGGGCAAGAGTCTGAAAGAGAGGGCAATCATCAACCAATGGATTGAAGTGGAGAGCCAAACCTTCAACACGGCCGTTGGCCGAATGATCACAGAGTTGTTCGTTTCGGGTGTGACAAAAAGGCCTCTGAATGAGGCAGTTGTCGATGCGGGGCTGGCAAAGCTGAAGCCGGTGTTCGACGTTTACGAGGCGCAGCTGTCCAAGCACAAGTATATTGCTGGCGATGAATACTCCCTCGCCGATCTTTTCCACGCCCCAAATCTCAACTACCTAATAACGACCTTGAAGACGGAAGTGTATGGAAACCACCCTCGCGTGCTTGCATGGGCTGAGAACATAATTTCGCGCCCCGCATTCCAGAAGGTTGTGGAGTTGGATGCCAAGTGGCTGAAGCAACAAAGTCAATGATATCTTAGCATCATAGAGAGTGATGGCTGCTACATATGAACTTATTAGCGTACATGAGTTCTTAAATGTTACTTGAACGAACACTTGTAGCTGTACGCTTACCTCTCGAAGGAGACGAACACGCAATTAGTGTGAGATGATTTGCAAATCCATTTTCCTCATAGTTTTGGGAGCGCAGAAGGTGGGGCACGAGCAAGATGAGCAGCACAAATGAATATCCGTGTCTGACCACAATGAGGCATGGGAACTGACTTTAATACCCTGCAAGAAATTGAAATTTGATTCATTTAGTTTGTGTTGGATGACTTCTGAAGTCGCTTTGAATTGTCGATTGCCAATAAGATAATCAGCCTATAATTTGGATTACTCGAAGTACCCAAACGTGCCAAAGTGTCCGGAATAGGTGCGGGTCCTTATGTGTGCTTTGTTTGTAAATTGAAATATATTGTGAAAAGCTATAGCATCCCATAATTCCGAATAGTAAGTGACACTAAATTCCATAGACAGTGTAGCTAACCCTAACCCTAACCCTAAACGTTTCCCACAACCCAGCGCCAATTGTTACCCATAAGAAGCTCACTCTATCGTCAACGTGTTATGACTTCTCCCGACCCAGTTACAAGGGGCCCTTTCGTCAATCTCATGGGTTTCTACAGTGACAGACCCTCCGTCTGTGGTGCAAGGGCGTTTGTAGATCTGAGTTAATTATTATTAGCGTAGTTTTGGAACGGATTGGATCATTTGCGTTCTTCACATTTTCTTGTTTTCGAGTGAAATTTAGGATGTCAACACTCAATTTAGCTGTCGTTAGAAGACACTCGTATATTGATGCTCAAAATGCGGTTTATAGTACTTGGCATGCACATGTCTCTGTGACCGAGTTAAGGTTTTATCGCTACATGCTCGGTCCAATCGAACGCATGTGGACTATTAGTTTGCAAGGGGTTGTGCTCGCGAATCTGTTATTTTCTGAAGTTGATTAAGGAGTCGATCTTGCACCATCTTGTTTTATTTGATGTGGATAACCCTGCAAATCCGAAGTGGACAATAGCCCGAGTTTGCTTCGAAGGTCGTAGATGTTCCCAAAAGTCGCAATAGTGGTGCTTCGACATTTGCTGGGATTTTAGATTGCTCAAAGCGCATGCCAAACTACGATGCAAGATAAATGTTAGAATTACTTTCTTGTGATATGAGAGAGTGGCAAGGTCAGGGATGACCAACTAATGACAAGCATATATCTGATCCTGATGAGGACATTCACTATACTAGGACGAGCTGAGATCTTGCCACACAAGTGTCATTAAAGTGTTGAGGCTGATGATTCACAGAATTACCGATGATGACTGTCATTCAAGGTTATCCTCAGACCCGCCATAGTCGATTCCTGTATGCGAGTTTGAGCCAAAATGGCGTGTGCATGCCATTTTTGATGATTTGTGATGATATTTTTAGATATCTACAATAATCAAGAGGTGTATTGATTTTCCTAAAGGAAGACAAAAATGGGCCCAAGTTCTTGGTCAATCGTCCACAATTAGGTCTATGACCGCATTAAAATGTCTCTTTAAAATAGAATTTGATGAATTCAAAGTGGATCCAGTTGTTGAAATGTCAACCAAGTCAAACTAATCTTTTTGATTCAATTTATTTAGCTCCACCAACACATCCACCACAAGATGAAGCATAAATCGAAACTAGAAGGTGTAGTTTAATGTTACCAATAGCCATTCTCCGCTTGAAAACCATCCAATATTGTTGGCCTATAATACAAAATTTGCTCCAACACTCGACCTCAAGAAAGCCAACAAACTAAATGGAATTATAAGATAGCTAATGATTGTAAGTCAAATTTGATCACTTAAATGCTTGAAGGTGGAGTATGGTTCATTAACTTCAATTTTCACACTAGGTCTCATTCGTCTTACTCCAATCGACATAGTCATGAGCATTAGAAAAAAAAATATTTTTCTAACACATCAAGTACCCAGCGGCTAAACATGCCAATTCCCAAATGAACTGTAAATCAAGCCAGACATGTGATTTTGTCAATTTGTCAATGATGGTCAACACATTTTGTCAAATTGTCAATGATGGTTAGCATAGTTTGAGGAATAAAAACCTAGCTGATATGAAGCCTATAGTTAAGTTAGGTTGACAATTCAACATGGGTATAACTTATATCCACACTCACACTTCTTATTCTTTCTAAACATGTGTTAAAAATGCCACTAGGAAACGTAGATCAACACCTGTGATGGCCACACATACGTACTTTGGGAAAACCATGTAAATGGAAGGTGAAATGTTGGGAACAATGAATGGGGAGAACCGACCGCTAGTATCAGATGAACTGGTTGAGTTTGAGAAACAACCGGTTGAAGTTCAAGGCTTCAAGAAAATTAGCCACATATTAGAGGAATTCAGAGAATATGCCTCAAATTAATACAGAAAAACCGAAGGATGTCAACATGTAACCGGTTGAACTTGGAAACACTAGGATCTCGACCGATTATGCCCAAAATTCTCCCCGAACACCAGTTGGGAACCGCTTACATACGGCTTGGATATGCATCCAAATATTAGCATCAGAGACCCCAAATTAATCTAGTGAGATTATGCTGGAATAGAGATCGCCATAAATCCAACTACAAACATATGAGGGAGGATCTCATTACCACACCCTTGAACATGGCTCTCATCCATCTCAATTACAAGCGCAAAGAAACAGAATAATAAAGTTACGAGACATGCTTTATTCTTACACTGGCTTGGAGTGATTTTTGGCATGTGCATGTCATATTCAGACCTGAAATATACATATCCCAAAGAAATTTGTTGATGAATATCTCCAAGAATCACATTTTGTCCTTTTCAAATTGGGCCCCAACTACCATCACAGTATTCATGGAGGAGGTGAGAATTTTGAGTTTTGTAGAAACCACAACGACATGAGTTGTACTCCAGGTTGTACGTGAACAACCGGACTCTGAGAAGAATATATGGAGGTATGAGAACAAAAACACATCGGAGGCTAGAAATAATATATTGCTGTCTTTGAGTGACAATTCATTTTTAAGACAATTTAACAATATCTGTCCTAAACACGCACAATCTAATTGTTTGCCTCTAACGACATTCTAATTCCTGACATCCATCCACCCAATCCCTCCCCATTCTGAGGTAACATAAATTTGTGGTCAGTACAGCTTAGTAGGTCTTTCCGAATGAAGTCAGAGCTCCTCTTTTGCCCACTTTTGATTTGTTTCGATGGTCTTCTGGAATGCAGGTCGTGAAATCACATCCTCGGCCCACGCGATGACATGCTTGCGGCCTGTGAACACTTCCTTCTTCAGTCTCATTAGACTATTGATCATCGGAGCATGAAATATGTCGGCCAACGTATAATCGTCACCCGCAATGTACTTGTATTTGGACAGCTGCGCCTCATAAATATCCAAGACTTGCCCAAGCTTTGACACCCCGGCAGCTACAATCTGTTCATCTACTGGTCGTTTCTCATTTGCCGCCCTAAACATTTCCTGAACCATAGGAAAGGTGGCCGTGGTGAAGTTTTGGCTCTCCACTTCACACCACTGATTGATGATGGCCCTCTCCTCCGAGGTTTTCCCCAGCAAGGGGACACCTTGGTCCTGGTATTTCTCGGCTATGTAGCGCGAAATGGCCCGAGACTCTGCAATTTAATAACCCAAGCGCAGAAGATTACATTGACAAGCCCCAAACATGTTGCACCGGTACATAGGTGAATACATGAGTATTAATAATCAGCATCAATTACAATAGAAACAAAAAGAACCTACCCGTGGGTGTCAAAATTGTATTACCAGTCGAATATGGATATTTGGTGGGATGATGTCAAAGGTGAGAGGATCTTTGTATACCCGAGTCATAATTTGGGTCAATGCCCTTCTAATTCATATTAATACTAAGGTGACTTACCTGGGCATGAAGGACCTTGCATGGTATAACAACTGGAATGGTATTGAAAAAATAAAACATATACCATCAAATAGCCATGCCCTAGCAGATACCCGAATGGTATTAAAAAAAGACGAAACCAGTCCAACACTGGTCTCTACCTAAGTTTAAAGATAAAGTGTAATCCATTCTATAATACAAGTTTCTAGTTGCATAATGGTGGCAGGTGCTCAAACAAATAGTTCAACTGTGCAGCAGCAATTAAGGTTTGCTGCAAATACAGGGAAGAACAATATAAACAGTTATAAGTCGTGTTGACCTTACCAATCAAGATGAGGTCACCGTCTTCAAAACAGGGAACAACTCCAAAGGGCTGCAGGTAATTCAACTAACAAAGATAAATAAAATTCGTATATTTCATCATCGTCAAACCTAATTATTATCTATACCCAACAAGTTTGTAAACACAACAATTTACTGAGAGGCAAGCTTGTTAACGATTACAGAATTAACTATATTGAGCAGCAGCAGAAATGATATTTGTTCAAGCTCCTGTGGATCACAAGATCATGGTCGTCAAATTCAAGAACCGAATGTGCGTGAGTGTTTTCTTATGACCATAATGCATCACCAGTGAAACTCGGAGATTAGGTATACCACCTTGATTACTATTTCGTTGAAGTACCACAAGCCAAAGTGCACCATGCCACAAGTAAGCTGTGTGGGGTGTTGATTGGTTACTCTTCTTAATCGGACACCTATATTTGATGTATTTGATGGTGTGTGGTTAGGTGAGGAGCAAACAGCAAACGGCATAAGGACACATGTTTAAAAGAGATTGCACTGCGCCTTTAAATTTCATCAACTACTCCACACATAATAGTGAACAGATGTGGGAGGACCTATGAGATATTCAGTTAAGGATTCAATAAACATGCACTTCCAATAACCAGAAATAAATAAGGGGAGGTCCAATTTTCAATCCCAGTTTTGTTGATGTTTCATCATACATCTGCTAACGGAACACAAACTTAAAGACATAAACCTGATCAATAGAAGATAGAGGACAAGAAAATCAAGCCACCTAACACCTGCATGCCTTAAAGAATATTACAATCCATAATGCTTTTTTGCGGACACAAGTATCTTACCTGCTTAGTTAGGTAAGCTTGCTGCTTCTGCTCCTTAGCAGACAGGCTCACCAGCACTAACTTCACATCTTTGTCAACGTCCACCTGTAAATTCATCACATTTTTCAGAGAAATAACCAATGCATACGAAACCAACGTTTTTGTACTTTACGTGTATAGTTATTGGGACATAGTTTCACTGATAAAGCACTGGAACTGATTGAGGTAGCTGATTCACAGATTCTGGCTACGGCAATTAGACCTCACGGTAGTGACCTGACTTGGAACGAATCAAGGACGCCTGATGCACGATGCAATAACTCGGCATTAATCTCAGAAATCAAAAAAACTGGAGAGGCATCAAAAAATTAACCATCAACAATCGCAACCAAGGGCAAGGTATGCGTATGGTCCAGAAGCTCTGTTAAATATAATTGTGGTGGAATGCTCACTACAATAAATTGGAAAATGTACAGATTTCAACCATCTAAAACCTAATGGTCAGCACAACCATGCATCGAGCATTCCAAGGTTTGAAAAAGAGAAGTGTGAGCAAGAATGAACCTGCGCTTCGAAGAGCGTTAAAACGACACGCTGCACGTGAGGAGTGACAGTGCCATACAGCTTCATGGCCATGGCTGGTGTCGAGTCCTGCAATACGTATCGATATTGCTTTTCTCTGGATCTGGAGTTTTAATTGCCTCGAGAAAGAAAATCAACTACATTGGAATGAGAAACCCCGAACTTACAATATTGGACATTGACAATGAGCATCCAAAATAACATGAAAGAGAGAATTTGTCTCTCAAGTAGGAATCGTCGATACAGACTCCAGATAGATACTAAGCTGTGCATAAAACCAAGAGGAATTTGGCAAGTAGAATTCGGCTATACATAAAGATCAGTAACCGCTTACAAATGCTCAGTTCTCAACTCGACACAGTACTGTGAAAACTACTGTGCCGTTAATGGTATTTAATGTCACATGCGTAATAGTCTCACTTACCCTATTTTGAGGTGTATGCTAGGATACGCTAATGAACAACAATCCTCATGACACTTCGCGTTCAAGTGCTCTTGCTTTAATATCTTGGCAAGAGTATGATTAGAAGTGTTATGAGGTGTATGCTTAATAGGTTGCACAATGGTCTACAAGTTGACCAAAATGCAAACAACGAATGACGCTTGGCATTAGTATGCTCGATGATACCTTCCCCTTGCATAGTAGAACGCAAAACTATCATCTCAAGTATCCTAATGTGCTATGCTAAAATGTCATAATGTAAATAAAATTTCACTTTTAATTAAGTTATGTTGACATTTAGCAGACGCGACACTTTGAGACCTCTAGGCATCTAGTTTCATTAGGCCCTTCGCAAATAATATACATGACTCTAAAAACCATGAGCGGTGCAGTATGAACAGCCTCGTACCCACCTTATAACACAATTGCTGTAAAACTATAAAGATGTCAAGATACTGGGCTCCCTGAACGGTAGCAGCAGACTTTGGTGCTGTGATGAATCCCTATGGGAGCTAGAGTGGCATTGACTTGGCTGTATGGAAATCGTTATGCGAAGGCTAGAATTTGTACATGTGTGATGCAGTTGTGATGATAGTGGAGTGAGATCGATCCTTTTATAGTCACAGAGCTCTTCTACAGACACGACAACTTCACGGCCACTTTCCTCAACCGTGATGAGGAACTTAGCAATTGGACTGACTTCACATAACTTACTGTATTTATTAGTGCAGGAGCGTCAATTTGTGGGACAATATTTGAATGGAAGGTGAGTTGGAAGACACCCACCGGGGTCTTTCCGAACGGGCTATGAATTTGAGATATATTCTGAGCATTTTCGAGATCAGGAGCGGAGACTCGCAGGAAAGTGCTGCAGCAGTTGCCAATGACAGTGTTTCACAGGGGTATCTTATATAGGGGTAGACCCTGAGTATGTAGGGGGCGAAGACAAGCTTGATATCTGGAAGAGTTTCCATAGGATAAAGTCAATGCGCCTAATTCAATTACTTAGAGATGGAGTATTAGAGCAAATGATGAGGAATGCAAGTTGTTTCGTAATTTTATTCCTTATAAATATTTAGTTACATTTTTCCCAAGAGACAAGTAAGTCAAATCCCCTACTTGTATAGTAGAGTCTCCTTAATTTGAGCATCAAAATATCCTACACCGCATACAAATGCAACACAAGACGGTTAACTCAATGGCACCCAAAAGTGATCCCAAGTGGTGTGAAACATGACCCGTGCGACCAAGCACTACATCCGACCTATCACTACATCCTTTTCCAGCCGACACTTTTACGATCAACCATTTTGGGTCCACTCAAGAATCATTCTACTCCTAGTCGAGTGCACCAATAGTGGTCATTCACTACACTAAATATAATATTTAGTGTTGTATGGTATTTAATGTCACTATAGTAACTTTTCGGATGACACTTCTTATGAATAAGTGAACAAATATTGTCATGGACGATGGATGAGTTCATCCATTGGCCAAAACCGTACCTTCTCTTGTCAGCAACTTGTAGTGAAAAACCACTCGGTAAGTGATAGTAATTGCAACACTGTAAATCTATAATCACCCAAACGAATCTTTAAGGAATTGACAAATAATGTTGAATTAACATTTAATGTTGGGTTAACATTTAGTGTTCGTGACACTATACTGTGGTTTACAATTAGTATTGAGCAAGACAATTACTATAATTGGTGACCCCAAATACCATGGTTAGCGTAGTTTTCGTATTTCTATCTTAGTCGTGCATCCAAGAATGGGTGCCAAAAAGATGTCACGTATTCAAAAGAGGTTGGACTACGTGCTCAAAATATGTGAACCATTCTAGGTGTATTAATAGTCAACATAATTGAGGGAGAAACTTATATGATCAATCAGTGAGTGAAAAAATCTTCACTTTCATAATGAATAAGACATTCACATGAGCTCCAAATAATATAGGAAAAGTTGCGACAACCTCGAATTAGACTTGCTAAGCATCTTGTTTTAACCGTGTGTTGAATATTGTAGGAGAAGAAGGATAGTCGGAACAAAGTAACCATTTAAGACCCATCTACCTCACCAGGACCCTGAGAGGAGGCAGTTGCCGTGGTAGTTGCCAGTGGACCAGTATTGGCCTGAACCGGGTAGGTGTCGTGTACAATCAGGTGTATGGGGAGAGGTCCACAGGGTATACGGAGATGAGTAAACCCGGGTATGTGGAGTGGGGTCCACCGGATACATTGAGGAAGGTCCACAGGGTATGTAGATGACTTAGACCCGTGCAGTCAGGTTCATATCAGGACCGGAGAGGCGGAAAGTGTTGGGTCAATTGCCAGTGTATTGCTGTCGGTTCCGATTCGGGTATGTGAGCAGGCCATATTTGGATAAGCACCATCAGGGTATGTACGGGGATCATGACCTGTATTACGGACATTAGGGTTTTTTAATTAAGGCTAGGGGTTTGTGGTGTCTTTCTGAACTCGTCGATTAAGAACGTAGTGAAGTGTTCTATAGATTGAAAATATATTATTATTTTTAGATGATTTGATTCCCTAAATAGTACGAGAGACCCTGAATTAGTCTACACCGTTTATGGTATTTAGTGTCATGTGCATTATTTGTGAAGTGCCTAGACTAGATGTCTAAAGGTTTCAAAGTGTCACATCCGCTAATTGCTAATGTGATATTATACTCCAATGCAAGTGTGATTGCATTTTTCAAATTAAATGAGGTTTTGTTAAGCAGTTGGGTTCTCAAATGACATACTAAACTTTGCTTGTGTCCTTGCTACTTCTAGATGGTAAAGACTTGGGTTATTTCATAGAACATGGAAAGGAACATTTGTTCAAAGCGGCATGATGATGCCATTGTATTCAAAAAACATCCTTTGGTTTACCATATTGTACATTTACCATATTCTAAAAGCTCTCTATGTACTATGGAAAGCATTATTTTTTTATGCATGGCAACATGTGGCGCTTTTGGGCCACCCCCTCCAAGGGAGCCTAAAAGTGTCACACAAGCCCTTCGGTGAGGTGGCCTGCACTTGCAGGTGCTCAAGCCGAACCCGGATGGTAGATGTATAAGGTGAATACTTAGATTTGAAGGGGAATTGAATTTGCATTGTAGTACCTCCGGAGGTTGGGCCTTAGTTTTGACTATCATGGCTCTAAACTCAACTAATGCATTTCATAACTAGTTCTAATCTAGACCTACAACCTAGTCTAAGTGCAGACGCACCAGCCTTGGAACCAAGGCAATCATAACTTAATATGAAATGAAATGGCTCAGGTATACACCAACTAGGTATGATTTATGTCATCCATAGCTCAATGGACGGAATAGCAATGGTTTGATCGACCATTCAACCCCTCCTTATTTCTTTACTTAGTTATATTTAAATTTATAAATAGGGGGCCTTGGCTTAAGTCCTACCATTTACAAAACTTCTTTCTTACTTAGTTAATTTTATTTACACATCTGACTTTAGTGCATTCATACATTAGGCATCATCCCTTACTTGGTTGGTACACCCCTTAGCTCGGAACCTTTTAGGCCTCGTGCAGGTCTTTTGAAAATTGAGTGACAGTTCAAACCCGTCGGACTTCAACGGTCCAAAGGGTGGTACCACCCTACCGAATTAAGTTTCCAATTCAGATTTTTTATCAATAAAGGTTTACGATATATTTTTATATTTTTTATCGTTAAATGTGTTTACATTAGATAGACCATAAAAATGCAACTTAATGAGACCAGAATGAAGGTCGACTTGTAGGTTCAATCAGGTACACAATTTTCATGAATTGAGTCATAACTCCCAATCTATGGGGCCAATAACATAATAGTGGATTCTTGGATCATTAACCCCACATTTCCACCAACAACATTCAGAGTGGTCGTGTCGGTGATTAATCCGACTTCACCACATACGAAACTTTTTAATAATCAAAGCTACTACCACACAACATACCAAGGGGCCCCGAGAACAATGGAGTTGGGTATCCCCTTGGCGGTTAAATGGTCAAACAACTTGACCTTACGAGATAGGTGAGTGGATTTAGGAATGCATAACTTAGCCACGCTTCCTCCAATTTTAAATGGAAGGCTAGAATTAGGTGGCTTAACTCAATGTTCATCGTTCGATTGGACTCGATATAGGCTGAGCCGCTACCTCCTCGCCTTACTTCATTTCCCGGCCGTTGACCTTGTCTCCTTCCTTATAGCTAACTTGGTTGTGAAGCTTGGATTAGTCAATGGTTCAAACATCATTTTAATACATTCTAATTTTTGCCTCACCAAAATTAATTCACTTAGTATACATCATTGAACTAAAATTGGTACATAGTGTTGGCAACACTAATTAGTTGAGCTAACACTAATTGTGATTTGCGATGTTAGTGTTAGAACACTAATTAGCAATTCTAACACTATTTCATATGTATAGTAGAATATGATAATTTTAACATTCTTACAAGAATGCATTTAGTGTTAGATGGTAACAAAAAATAGAAGTTGGAAAGGTGGTGAAAACTTGGTTCATAAAATATTGAAATGAACAAAAAAACTCTTGAAATAAACAAAGAAATGTTGGAAAATCCAATAAATACTGAAATAAACAAATGAATGTTAAAATAATCCAAGAAATGATGAAATAAATAAAAGAATGCTAAAATAATCAAAAAAAAAACTGAAATAAATAAAGAATGATTAAATTGGCCAAAAAATACTGAAATGATCCAAAAAATGTTGAAATGAGCCAGAAAATACTGAAATGAGCCAGAAAATGCTGAAGTGAGCCAGAAAATGCTGAAATAAAATGCTGAAATGAGCCAAAAAATGCTGAAATGAACAAAGAAATGCTGAAATAAATAAAAAAATGTTGAAATAAGCAATGAAAAGCTGAAATAACAATGAAATGTTGAATTGATTAGAAAAATGTTAAAATTATTTACAATGCATGTATAAATTTCTAAATATAGCAAGAAGCCTAAATAAAATATAGCAATCCTAGTTGAAGGCCAAAATTTTATAATGATAATAAAATATCAAAAATGATATTTTAACTTCCTTATTGATATGGGGCAGTTCTTGCCTTTAGAAGTATTGCAAATGTTTTGCAATAATGTTTTGGAGATGTAGAGCCAATTATCCTACACTCCAAGAGCCATCAAGTCCTAATGCAAAGCCACAACGAATCATAGCCTTTCTAGCCTAAGAAATGTTATCACAATCTACCTCCCGATTGATATCTTCATCACTATCCGAAGTCAATTGAAAAAAAAAAACGTTTCCCTGGATTTGTCAAATTTTCATACCATTGACCATCTGCCCATGGCAGGGATTGCACGTCACGTCACATTTTGTGACAGCGACGTGACGGCCGACCAAAAAACGTCACGTCCGCGGGGGGATAAATCCGGCAGTTACCCCAGGGGTAAACTGACGCGGTCAACCCCCTGGTCAACCCCCTGGTCGACTGCTAAGTCGACTGCAAATAGCAGTCGACCTAGCAGTCGACCTGGCAGTCGACTGCCAAAAAAAATTAGAAAAATTCCAAAAAAAATTCTGGACCGTCAGATCTTCTTGCCAAGAAGATCTGACGGTACAGAATTTTTTTTGGAATTTTTTAATTTTTTTTGGCAGTCGATTGCTAATTCGACTGCAAAAAATTTAAAAAAAATTATGGACCGTCAGATCTTCTTGCCAAGAAGATCTGACGGTCCAGAATTTTTTTTGGAATTTTTTAATTTTTTTTGTTTTTGTAGTCGACTGCTAGGTCGACTGCTATTTGCAGTCGTTTGCTAAGTCGACTGCAAAAAATTACTTTTGCAGTCGACCAAGACCAGTCGACTGCTATTAGCAGTCGACTAGCTGGTCGACTGCTTTTAGCAGTCGACTTCAAGGAAAACCAAAAAAATAAAAAATCAAAAAATTCTAAAAAAAATCATGGACCGTTAGATCTTCAATCCAAGAAGATCTAACGGTTCAGATTTTTTAATAGATTTTTTTAATTTTTTTAATTTTTGTTTTCTGAAGTCGACTGCTCGTAGCAGTCGACTAGAGCAGTCGTCCCAAAAAGTAAAAAAAAATTACAAAAAAGTGGTACAGTAACTTTTTTTTACCACGTCAGTGCGCGTCACGCCCCGACGACGCGACGTGACGCAAAAAGGCCGCGTCACGTCCATTTGCACATTCCTGGCCCATGGTGTATTTTGCCAAGCATTTTGTTGTATTAACTGAATTTTCTTGGCTTCTCATTATCTCGTCCATGCATCTTTGATTTTTGAAATCAAGAATGTATCTGCTGGTTGGCATAGGTGAGTAGAATATGAAGGCAAAAATCTGAAAGTTGTATTTTTAGCTGCTAGGACGGCAGCCAATGTAGGGGTCACAGTATAGCCGCTACAATTATCAAGCCATATGATTTTTATCAGTTGATGAGGATCAGCTTGATACGCATGAGGTTCCAAAAATTATTTGGGGAAGAGGGTTTGGTCCATCCACCCTTTAGGACCTGTCTTATACGAAACTCCCGGAATATTATCCATCAAACCTCGGATAGGATAGCTCCTATTTTTATTTGAAAAAATGAGCATAGGAGCCTCTATAATAGCACGACAACCTCCTGAAATACGAACCACCAAAATCATAGATTCTCCACTTGAGACCACTTCAGCATATTTAACTGTAGTATCTCCCTTAAACCCCAACGTATGGTCATTGTCAAGATTAACAACGAAATGGGTTTCATCCAAGTTTTTAATAAGATTTTCATCGAATTCCCCGAATGCAAATCCCCTTTGAAGAACCCGCAAAAGGTAAGTGGCTACAGGTCAAACGACCGCATTGGGATAAAAGAACTATGTTATGGTTATCATTGAATTGAGCGACCCAATTCGCGGTGATTTTGTTGATCAACAGAATATTATCTTTAGGATCAACAGAATTTGCTGTAAAAGTGGATTCGGGAGCTACAAGGAGGGAAAAGACCAATTCACGAAGGAGATGAGTAGAAAATTTGACACCTGATTTACGGAGGCGGTTGAATTCTTCCAATAAGAACGGATGTAAGTATTGCACCCACTCACTCTTCTTCTTGCCACGACCTGGCTTGGCTTTCGGAGAATTACGCCGCTGGATACCCAAACGACTTCGGCTACAAGATAAGGGAGTAGAGAGGCCCGCATCACCTTCTTAGAATTCAGCACGTTGTTACCACCAACGTCGGACTTTGACAAGGTTGGCAGGGCGGCCCACGAAAATATTCGGAGAACGCGTGGACAACTCGAGGATAAAGGCCAATATCGTCGTGAAGAGCGGCATCCTCAACCATCCACAAAATGACAGATCGGCGGATGGCGAGGCTTGAAACTTGTTGAAGATGACATGGGGTACCATTGAGGTCAGTCCCAGCAAGAGGAGGCCGATCCACAGTCGGCTACAAAAAAATGAGAGGAAATGGTTGAAAAAAATTTATCGACAATTTTTTTTTACAGAAAATAGAGGAGAGAAAAAACACTCCAATGGTGTAATCGAACCTTGATTTGCTTACCTCCATCACAAGTTATAAGCCCGCAAATTTTGAATTCAAGGTGTAGAAATCGGTGGAAATCAGGAAAGCCGGGAGCGTTCGGATGTAGGCGGGAATCCGCGGATTATAAACCCCCTCCTCCTTTTGAGAGCTCATTCGGGAAGCTATCCACTCCCCTCTTTTCCACGCACTTCCTCCCAAGGAGAGAGCTCCAAAAATTTGCAAAGAAGCAGGCAAAAACAAGGTTGGCCAGGGAAGGACTAAAGGAAGGGAAGGGAGAGTCCCAAAAGTGAGGTCCCCAAGTGTGAGCCCAAAAGGGTGCCCACATTTAGTCTTAGACCCTTGAAACGTTAGTTGATGCACTTTGAAGTAGCATGTTACTTCACAAAAATATAAAAAGAGTGAAATGTTAGTCTTAGAAGTACCATGTTGTAAGAGGCTAGGATGTGAGTTGTTATTGTGTTTTTACCTTCGGAAGGATTTGAGTGAATGAGGATAGGTAAGGAGAACTTGGATTGAGTAGTTAGTGAGTAGGCTAGTACAAATGGATGGAGACAACCAAAGTGACTCAAGAGGCAAGTGCATTCGAATTGGGATGAATGGAGGATCACATGGAGCGCACAAGTGGACCACCTCATCATGGCCACTTAATGGGGAAGGTCCAAGGAAGAATGCAAGGTGGAGGATAAGCAAATTCTCAAAGCACCAATCAAATCACGAGTTAAGCATCGTGGTTTGAATTAAGTGGTGAGCAACGATTTGGGAAAGTAAGGGGAGAAAGTTATGGCGGCGGAAAGCGAAGGAGGCTAAGTTTGGGTTGAAGCATCCCAAGTTTGGTAAAGTGTGGTAGGTAGAAAGCCAAGGCTAGTTAAATGTTCGAATTAGGATCCTTGTTGATCATTTGAGGGAGGAAGGCTTAGAAGATAGGATTGGCGCCTACTAAGTAGGAGGAAATCTCAAGGGCTTATCGTGAGCCTTGAGGGTGCTCACCCCCTCAAGCTTACTATATAATCCCTCATTCTTCCCTCACTCATCCTCTCTTTCCTTTGTGCTCCAAGGCACCCCACGAGTTATAAGTGTGGGTGTGGGAAGCCATATTGGAGCACATGTGTGTGCTTAGTTTTTAGTTTGAGAGCCAAGGCTTGTTAGCCTTGAAGAGGGCTTGACCTCTTGGTAGAATTGGTGTTGACGTGAAGGATTTTAAAGTTAATTCATGATTCCAATTTGTGGTACTTAAAGTTCATGTTTTGAATACACGTGGTTGCAAGTTCCATGTTTAAGAGTTGAGCACTTGAGGTTGTGATGAGTGCAAAAATATACTTGTGTGGATTAGTTAGTCTTAGTGAAGTTAGGAAATTCTCTCTCCCCCTCTCCTCTCTAGGATTTTAGGATTTTAGGATTAGAGAAGAATTGTGTGATTAGAAAGGGGTTGTTAGTAGAATTAGGAAAATTAGGTAGGAAGATTAGTTAAGGGCTTGAATAATTAGTGAGGTAGTTGGGGATTACAACTACAAAGTTGTGGGTTCATGAAGGAGCTGGGTTTATAAAGGAGCTGGGTTTGTTTAGTTAGAAGCTAAGAAGCTGGGTTCATGAAGGAGCTTAGTAGATAGCCTACTTAATTAGCTCATAGACAAGTAGTTAGTTACATTATGCTAGTTAGTGTTATGTGTGGCTTTCACAAGTAAATGTATTTGAGATTGACTATAGAGAATAGTGTTTTTTAACACTTGCATCCTCTCTTTAAAAATAAACCACGTGCACAAATTAATGGAGAATGTGGAGCACTCTCGCGATGGCAAGACAAAGGAAGCAAAGACCAAAGCGGAGGAATGTGAGCCCAAACCCACTACTCGGACTACGGACGCTTAAGGGTGGGGGGTTTGGCCTCACATAATTGGTGCGTCTGCCGGGAGCGAAGCGGAAGGTAGTTACAAGACTTGGAGGCGACTAGGAGACTTGGAGGCAACTAGGAAAAATTGGAGACACAAACTTGAGAGAAGGGAAGGAGCACCCGAAACTCGGTAAGTATTCTCTCTTTGGGTTACATTTGAATTCATTGTATTTCAACTATTCCTTGGAATGAATTGCATTGTCAATTACGCAAATTCATTTTTGAGGAAGGAGCGCGGCGAAGGTACGTCCTCAACCTTTTTGGGGATTTGCTAAGAACTTAAAAGGAACCTATAACCGAGTAGCTCATTAAAACATTAGAGGGTAAATTCACCTTAGGACATTGAACTTTGACACTCACCTCGGGGTGAGTCTCAAAGTTTTGGGAGTTGTCATTTCATGCTCTAGATTAAATTAATATTTCACAAAGTTTATGGTGTTGTTACATTGAGTCACGATTGAGGGGAGTGCTAACTCACAGGGGGATGCGATTGCTCAAGGTATGTTTATTTCTTCAAAGTGAACTCATTAACTAATTAAGGAATGCCTTTTGTACTCGTGATTGTTGTTATCCGTTGTAGAGGGTAATTCCCGAATTGTGGATGGTGTGAGAAGTTGAAGGGTGAAGCCTCGACTTTTAACATAATCTACTCGGAAGGTCACCCCCTCACAATCGGTATTGTGGTGAGTGTTAATTTGCGGGAAGGTGCGGAGGTGATGCTCCGACTTAACCAAAAAATTAACATGAACATGCCTATCCCCTATTGGGATTCTTTCACCTAAGTGGGCTTGCAGGTTCTTTTCCTCACCTCCTAAAAAAATTATAACCACACCAAGACAAGTGAAAATATTAAGAGGGGAATTGCTAGGATTATGTGTGGTCAAGTGAGGGTCGATCGATTCTTATGGAATGCAAGGTAGGACTCGCTCACAAAAACCAAGTTTGATAGTAGGACTAGAGAAATCTACTCGAAAGAGGCGGTCCTCTAAAATCAGTGATAGATTAGAACAAGATAATGTTAGAATAGAGAGTTGTTTGAACGTCGAACCTAGGACTAGGTCAATTCTAGACACCTTAGAACTTGGAGCTCAACTTGAAGAGGAGATCACTCCCTCCAAATTGAGTGGTGAAACTTCTTCGGAAAATTACACACTTAGAGAAGAATTCCCGGTAGAAGTTGATAGGGGATTGTTGAATAGTTCACCGGTCACCATGGCCGAGGAACGGGGGATGGATCCACCACCCATACCCCCAATTCCGCCCATACCTCCTATACCTCCAATAGACCCATTGGTTAGGCCAAGAGGCCTACCAATTGTGGTTCCACAAAATTTAGCGGCGATGGATATTCCATCTCATCTCCCTAAATTTTATGGGACCAAGGATGAGGACCCCTCTCGGCACATGGAACGGTATATCGAACGGTTGGCTAGCTTCCTCATAACCGACCCGGGTTATTGGTTAGTGTGGTTTCCTACCACTCTAGAGGGGGAAGCCTATGAATGGTATCGGGATCATGCCGAGGGACATTTTAGGGGATGGGAACAATTACAAAGGGAGTTTCTTAACGAATTTAGGCCGGAAGTGGGTCAAAGTACCGCATTAAGGGCATTGTCGTCATTGAAGCAAGGAAGGGAGGAAGAAATTTCGGCTTACATTAGGAGGTTTGATTTAGTGTGCACTAGATTTGTGGGTACCATGCTCAACGACGACACGCTAAAGCAATTTTTCATTCAAGGGTTTTTTAAGTCCGGAACTATTAGGGGTGTTCTAGAAAGGAATCCCTTGACCTTGGCGGATGCCAAGCGTGCGGCTAGAGATATTGAAAACTTGGATAAAGATCACGAAAGGCTATGGAGAAGGGAGGATGAATTGATCCCACAATTCATCCCCATACGCCCTAGGGTGGTAGCGGTAGAACCCGCTAAGTATGAGAACCAAATTCCATATGCCATTGTGGACACCGGCCCCCGACCTTTAGCGGTTAGGAAACCGGCACCTCTTTTGGCACTACCGGCCCCTAGAACGGATCCACACTTGGAGGAGGTTGAGAGAAGACTAGGTGCTAGCCAACTAGGATTCCAAGAGGCTATGATAAAACAAATGCAAAGCCTCACGGATCAAATGTCATTAATGATCCGGAGTCAACAACCGGGGCCTCCACCCCCGGTTGAGTCGGGTAGGCATTCTTCCGGATTATGGTGTGTCCAATGTGGCCAACCGGGCCACACGCGTCAATTTTGTAGAAGTGGACAAAACCGTGACCAAAGAGGAAACGGTAACCCACCTCAACAAAATCAACGAGGTCAAGCGCCACCTCACTATGGAAATGGAAGCAATAGAGGACCACAACCTAGAGGGCAAGGTGGCCAAAATTTAGAGAAGAAGGAATTTCATCCCTTTTGTGGAAGGTGGCACGCTCAAGGACAATGTTGGTCCGAAGGTCAAGAGTTTAATTGTAGCAATTGTGGAGGAAGTCATCCCTCGGATACGTGTCGCCAACCGGACAAAATAATTAATGTCCCTTACCCGGTGGCTAATCCACAACAACAAGCAAGGGATAATATGCGAGGTGCTAGGCCACAAGGAGTACCGGCCAATGAACTTAGGCCACCTAACTTATACTATGACCATAGTAATGCTAGGCAAACTTTTCATCCACCGGCGGGCTTGCAAACTACAACCGGTTACATTCCAATACAAAATAGACAAGGAGTTCCACCTAATGGTAGTAACGGGAGACAAGCGCCTCCAACGGATCCGGGACCATCTAACTCCCAAGATGTTAGGTTCATGGATGGAGTGTTGGAGGCCACATGTGATGACATGCTTCCTCTCCCAACGAGAATTGGAGAGGAGCAAAGTCAATGGCCTCCTCACACCAATGCTATTACATATGAGTTAGTGAAGGGTAAGGGTGTGGTTGAAGAAGCACATGCACTAGCGGTAACTACTAGGGCTAGGAGAGGGGATGCCCCGTTGGAGGTAGGAATAGGAGAGCAAGGAAATTACTCTTCGGAGGAAGAGATTAATCTCTCCGAGTTGGATAGGGTAGCTAGAAGAGCTACTAAGGATGTGGAGAGGGAAAATATAATTTTACAAGATAAGGAGAGGACTAATGCGGTACATGACTTGGATAATAGCGATGTGGGTGAATGGGAAGGACCGGGGGTTCCCGTAGACGAATTCGACGTAGTGGGTAATTCTAAGGTGGAAAGATCTACCGGGTACGACTTGTGGGCGGACCTTAGTACACTCAAGGCGGATATTACTTTCGGCCAACTATTGGAAATTTCACCCACGGCAAGGAAAACATTAAAGGAGGGAATGCCGGTACACAAGAGGATGAGGAAGGTGAAAGCTAAAATAGCCGCTAGGATCCAATCACAAGGTGGAAGAGACGTGAAAGCTATAGAAATAGAAGTTGTTATAGTAGATAAGGTGGTTCCTAATGTGCTAGTCGACGGAGGGAGTAGTCTAAATATACTACCGGAGGATACTATGAAAAAATTGGGACTTGGACTCACGGGGCCTTCACCTTTGGTCATAAATATGGCAAATCAAAGTTCGACTACGCCTTTGGGGATGATCAAGGATTGTAGAATGACTACGGGAGGCGAGGAGTACTTGGTCACCTTCCATGTCATTAAAATGCACTCCAACAAGGACACCTTCCCCATTTTGCTAGGTAGGCCTTGGTTGCGGATGGCGAATGCTATGGTCAATTGGGGTGGACCTAAACCATCCATCACTTATGGTCCGGAGGGTAATAGGGTCATAGTGTCCATTGGTTCATTAGAAGGATGGATGAAGAAGGAGATGTATTTGCCATTGGAGAAGGAAATTGATGACTTAAACGAGAATGAGATTGGCAAGGCATTGGTGGGAGTCGTCCATCCCGAAGGTCAAAGGGTTGTTATAGATTCGGGCTCGGGAAGTCTAGGTCCTAATTTTTACAATTATGGGGATAATGGGGATTATGCCCAATGGCTAAGGGAGTACCCCGAGTCCGAGGTTGATGTAATGGTTACATTTCACCAAGTAGGCTTAGGGAGTGAATTTCCTAGTGTTAGTTTAGGAGAGGGCTCATTGTTGGAGCCATGTGAGGTGCTCACCGAGGAAGAGTGGGTTAGCGGTGGGTTAACACCTTGGGTAGATGACGTGGAAGAGGGTGAGGTTAGTTTAATTCATGTAGATGGGACTCAAGAGGAGGATGTGATTATTGAGTCATCGAAATTGGAGGAGCCTTTACATTTCAAGACCACGTCTACGGGGATAGTTGTAGGTCAAGATGTGAAAGATTACCCCAATGTGCCTTCCGATTGGTATCGGAACAAAGAGGAACAAGCACATGTGTCGGAAGCGGATTGGCGGTACGTGGATGTGAAATTAAAGAATGGAAAAACCCGACAAATGAAGATGGGTTCCAAATTGGGGGAGAAAGAGGTTAGGGAGTATAGCAATTTGGTGGATGAGTTTAGTGATACTTTTGCATGGTCCTACGATGAGCTTAAGGGAATTCCTAGGGAAATGGTAGAGCACCGGATTCCTTTAATTCCGGGGGCGAGGCCAATTAGACAAAAGGAGAGGAGGATGAATCCTCAATTGCAATTGTTGGTGAAAGCGGAATTGGAAAGGTTATTGAAGGCCGGGTTTATCAAGCCGGTGGAAATCACGGATTGGGTTTCTCCTATGGTCTTAGTAAAGAAAAAAAATGGGAAATTAAGGGTTTGTGTCGACTATAGGAAATTGAATTCGTGCACACAAAAGGATCACTTCCCCTTACCTTTTATCACCTTGTTGCTTGAGGAGGTTGGAGGTCATTCGCGATATACCTTTATGGATGGGTATGCGGGTTATAATCAAATTTCCATAGCCCTCCAAGATATCCATAAAACGGCTTTTACTACACCTTGGGGTACTTTTGTGTGGGTAGTGATGCCATTTGGGTTATGTAATGCCCCGGCTACTTTCCAACGATTAGTAATGTATATCTTCACCGACTTGTTGTTCAAATCCATGACCGTCTTTGTGGACGATTTTAGCACACAAAGTAATGTGGACGATCACCTACATTGTGTTAGGGAGGCATTGGTTAGGTGTAGGAAGATGAGGTTAGCATTGAACCCGGATAAGACATTTTTGGGAGTGAATAAGGGAGTGTTGTTGGGTTATGTTGTTAGTGAGAAAGGTAGAGAACCCGATCCGGATAAGATTGCGGCCATAAGCGACTTGGCAACTCCAACCAATTCCAAGGGGATCTCTAAGTTGTTAGGACATGTGGGATGGTGCCGGGAACTTATTCCTAATTTTTCAAAGATAGCGGTGCCCATTACCCATTTGCTCAAAAAGGATGTCAAATTCGAGTGGACGGATGCTTGTCAAAAAGCCTTTGAGGAATTGCGGGATAGGTTGAGCACCTATCCGGTGTTGATACCACCCAATTGGGGTAAACCTTTTCACGTCTATTGTGATGCTAGTAATGTGGCAATAGGGAGTGCGCTTTGTCAAGCAACGGGAGAAAAAGAGAAGGATCAACCTATAGCTTATGCGAGTAAGCAATTGACCCCCGCCGAAAGAAACTACTCTACAACGGAGAGGGAGTGCCTAGCCATGGTGTTTTCCGTTAAAAAGTTTAGGCATTACCTCATGTGCAACCCGGTTGTATTTTTTGTTGACCACATGGCTATCAAGTATCTAGTTAACAAGGCGGAGTTAAGTGGTAGGTTAGCTAGGTGGGTTTTGTTATTAGAAGAATTCGACTACACGGTGGAATATAAACCGGGTCGTATGTATTTACAAGCGGACCACTTGTCTAGGTTGTCGGAGGAGATAGGAAAAAATCCGGTAAATGATATGTTAGTAGATGATAGCCTCTTTGTGGTCACTTCTACACCGGAGTGGTATGCGGGCATAGTGGAATTTCTAACAACCCACAAGTTGCCCAAAGAGTGGACAAAAGAAGAGAGAAGGAAGGTGAGGGTAAATAGTAGGCAATTTGTTGTAGTGGGCCATAGGTTGTTTAGAAGGGGGTCCGATGGTATTTTACGACGATGCGTGTCAAAAACGGAGGTTGAAGCGATTTTAATCGCTTGCCACGATAGCGCTTGCGGCGGTCACTTCTCGGGTCAACTCACCGGGCAAAAAATACTTAGAGCGGGCTACTTTTGGCCTACACTATTTAAGGACGCCCATGACTATGTAAGGAAATGCGACGCTTGCCAACGGTATGCCCGAAACGACCTTAGAATGGAGATGCCTTTACATGTATCATTACCCTTAATTCCTTTCGAAAAATGGGGCATCGACTATGTGGGTGAGGTCCATCCCCAATCTTCAAAATGAATGAAATATATTGTGGTGGCAACCGAGTACCTCACCAAGTGGGCGGAAGCCAAAGCGGTGAAGACCGACACGGCGGAACACGCGGCAACATTTATGTACGAAAACATAATTTCGCGGTTCGGGGTGCCGAAGATCCTAGTAAGCGATAGGGGTACTCACTTTTTGAATGACTTGATTCGAGAGATGACAGAGAAATTTAAAATTGATCACCGGAAGACTACTCCCTACCACCCACAAACCAATGGACAAACGGAAAGGGTTAACGGAATTTTGGTGAGTATACTACGCAAGACGGTTATAGACTCGAAGCGGGATTGGGATACGAAACTAACGGCGGCACTTTGGGCATACCGTACAACCTATAAGGTAACTACGCGTGCTACACCATTTTCCTTAGTCTATGGTCTTGAAGCGACACTACCAATCGAATATGAAGTCGAGTCACTTAGGGTGGCCGTGAGTACGAGACTTACCGAAAGTCAATCCTTACGAAATCGACTAACCGATTTGGAAGCACTTGACGAAGGGAGGAGAATGGCGGCTCAACATATTGAGGCAATCCAAAGAAGGAGAAAGATTACTTTCGACAAACGACATAAGAGAAGGGCCCTAACACCGGGAATGATGGTCATGATTCAAGACGCACGAAAGCTTGAATTTCCGGCGAAATTCGATGCAATATGGTTAGGACCTTACCTTGTCTATGAGGTCTTTCCTAATAATTCAATTCAATTGGAAACGTTGAACGGTGAGCTCTTTCCTACCCGTACATCGGGAAGTAGATGTAAGGAGTACCGAGCTTGACTAGGCAACTTACCCTTGGAGCAAGAGATGTTTGGATTCATCCCCCGATGGTCGCCAATTATGTGAGCCCAAAAGGGTGCCCACATTTAGTCTTAGACCCTTGAAACGTTAGTTGATGCACTTTGAAGTAGCATGTTACTTCACAAAATTATAAAAAGAGTGAAATGTTAGTCTTAGAAGTACCATGTTGTAAGAGGCTAGGATGTGAGTTGTTATTGTGTTTTTACCTTCGGAAGGATTTGAGTGAATGAGGATAGGTAAGGAGAACTTGGATTGAGTAGTTAGTGAGTAGGCTAGTACAAATGGATGGAGACAACCAAAGTGACTCAAGAGGCAAGTGCATTCGAATTGGGATGAATGGAGGATCACATGGAGCGCACAAGTGGACCACCTCATCATGGCCACTTAATGGGGAAGGTCCAAGGAAGAATGCAAGGTGGAGGATAAGCAAATTCTCAAAGCACCAATCAAATCACGAGTTAAGCATCGTGGTTTGAATTAAGTGGTGAGCAACGATTTGGGAAAGTAAGGGGAGAAAGTTATGGCGGCGGAAAGCGAAGGAGGCTAAGTTTGGGTTGAAGTATCCCAAGTTTGGTAAAGTGTGGTAGGTAGAAAGCCAAGGCTAGTTAAATGTTCGAATTAGGATCCTTGTTGATCATTTGAGGGAGGAAGGCTTAGAAGATAGGATTGGCGCCTACTAAGTAGGAGGAAATCTCAAGGGCTTATCGTGAGCCTTGAGGGTGCTCACCCCCTCAAGCTTACTATATAATCCCTCATTCTTCCCTCACTCATCCTCTCTTTCCTTTGTGCTCCAAGGCACCCCACGAGTTATAAGTGTGGGTGTGGGAAGCCATATTGGAGCACATGTGTGTGCTTAGTTTTTAGTTTGAGAGCCAAGGCTTGTTAGCCTTGAAGAGGGCTTGACCTCTTGGTAGAATTAGTGTTGACGTGAAGGATTTTAAAGTTAATTCATGATTCCAATTCGTGGTACTTAAAGTTCATGTTTTGAATACACGTGGTTGCAAGTTCCATGTTTAAGAGTTGAGCACTTGAGGTTGTGATGAGTGCAAAAATATACTTGTGTGGATTAGTTAGTCTTAGTGAAGTTAGGAAATTCTCTCTCCCCCTCTCCTCTCTAGGATTTTAGGATTTTAGGATTAGAGAAGAATTGTGTGATTAGAAAGGGGTTGTTAGTAGAATTAGGAAAATTAGGTAGGAAGATTAGTTAAGGGCTTGAATAATTAGCTAAGGAGTTGGGTTCATGAAGGAGTTGGGTTCATGAAGGAGCTGGGTTTATGAAGGAGCTGGGTTTGTTTAGTTAGAAAGTAAAGAGCTGGGTTTATGAAGGACCTGGGTTTGTTTAGTTAGAAGCTAAGAAGCTGGGTTTACGAAGGAGCTGGGTTTATTTAGTTAGAAGCTAAGGAGTTGGGTTCATGAAGGAGTTGGGTTTATGAAGGAGCTAGGTTTATGTAATTAGAAAGTAAAGAGATGGGTTCATGAAGGAGCTTAGTAGATAGCCTACTTAATTAGCTCATAGACAAGTAGTTAGTTACATTATGCTAGTTAGTGTTATGTGTGGCTTTCACAAGTAAATGTATTTGAGATTGACTATAGAGAATAGTGTTTTTTAACACTTGCATCCTCTCTTTAAAAATAAACCACGTGCACAAATTAATGGAGAATGTGGAGCACTCTCGCGATGGCAAGACAAAGGAAGCAAAGACCAAAGAGGAATGTGAGCCCAAACCCACTACTCGGACTACGGACGCTTAAGGGTGGGGGGTTTGGCCTCACACCAAGGTAAGGGCCGGAGGGAGGACAAAATCTGAAATTTTAGGGGAAGGCCAAAATCTGAAATTTTTAGAGAAGGGCTAGAGGGAAGCAGCTGGGAGGCCAAAATCTTAAATTTTCAGGGAAGGACCAGAAAGTGATGGCGGGGAGACAAAATTTGGGAATTCCAAAGAAGGGCCAGAATTTTATGACCGGGAGGCAAAATCTGAGTTTTTCAAGGAAGAACAGAAAATGTTGGCAGCAAGTAAGTACTCTAACATTAATTACACGTTAGTTGGACAATAGTGTTGGCAGGGATGTGCAAATGGACGTGACGCGGCCTTTTTGCGTCACGTCGCGTCACAAATGACGTGACGCCGTCACGTCACGTCACGTCGGGGCGTTACGCGCACTGACGTCGTAAAAAAAAGTTACTGTACCAATTTTTTGTAATTTTTTTTTTACTTTTTTGGACGACTGCTCTAGTCGACTGCTACGAGCAGTCGACTTCAGAAAACAAAAATTAAAAAAATCTATTAAAAAATCTGAACCGTTAGATCTTCTTGGATTGAAGATCTAACGGTCCATGATTTTTTTTAGAATTTTCTGATTTTTTTTTTTTAGGATTTCCTTGAAGTCGACTGCTTTTAGCAGTCGACCAGCTAGTCGACTGCTAATAGCAGTCGACTGGTCTTGGTCGACTGCAAAAGTAATTTTTTGTAGTCGACTGCTAAGTCGACTGCTATTAGCAGTCGACTTAGCAAACGACTGCAAACAGCAGTCGACCTAGCAGTCGACTGCAAAAAAACATTAAATTAAAAAATTCCAAAAAAATTCTGGACCGTCAGATCTTCTTGGCAAGAAGATCTGACGGTCCAGAATTTTTTTTAATTGTTTTTAATTTTTTTTAATTTTTTTGCAGTCGACTGCTAAGTCGACTGCCAGAAAAATTTAGAAAATTCCAAAAAAAATTCTGGACCGTCAGATCTTCTTGCCAAGAAGATCTGACGGTCCAGAATTGTTTTTGGAATTTTTTAATTTTTTTTTTGCAGTCGACTGCTATCTGCAGTCGACTTAGCAGTCGACCAAGGGGTTGACCAGGGGGTTGACCGCGTTAGTTTACCCCTAGGGTAACTGCCGGATTTACCCCCCCGCGGACGTGACGTTTTCAGGTCTGCCGTCACGTCGCTGTCACAGGACGTGACGCGACGTGACGCGACGTGACGTGTAATCCCTGAGTGTTGGAGGTAAAAAACTAAAAACAACACTAATTATTATCCAACACTATTTACCAATTTTAGTGTAGCCTTCTAGAGACCTAAAATTCACTTCAATCAAATAAGAACTGCAAAAATTATAAGGTTTAGAAGCACGATATCAATTCAACCAATCCTCCAACTTAAAAAATCCATAGTTAATTTGTTATTACTTGGATTGGGGCTCGTCATACACCATTAAAAAACTATTAAAAATATCTATAAGAAGAAAAAAATTATATTAGCAAGATAAGCCAAAATAGATCCAGCAGCCTCCTTGTAATGCAACGGTCAACTAAAAGGACTCAAACTATATATTCTACCTTTGAAAATTCATATATAATTCATTATTCATTCAATTCACATTTTCCAAATAGCCCGGAAAATTTATCAAAAAGATCTATAAAAAAAAATATGAGGTTAGCAAGGTAAGCTAAAATGAATCCAGCAGCCTCCTTGTAATATAACAGTCAACTAGAAAAGCTCAAACTATATATCCCACCTTTGGAAATCTATATTTAATTCATTACTCACTCAAATTACATGTTGTAAACGGCCCTGGAAAGCCAGATAAAAGCTCTACTTGGAAAAACATATTTTTTATATTGAAGTTTTGATAAGGCCAACAGGTCTGATCCAGCAACCGTTCCCCAAATGAACATCTTAGTTTTTACTCCGACTTTGGAAATTTATAACTAATTATTATCCCAACCAAATTGCAAATGAAAAACAACTATAGATAGCTATAGAAAATCTCTATAAGAAAAAATAAATAATTTTTTGGTTCTAGATGGTAAACTAAGCATTCATGGGATTTTCCCAGTTGAGGTTGTCACCCTTTCACTAAGGTGGCTCTGACAGAAGTCCTTCAAATTATTTTCTAATTTTTCGCCATGAAGTTGGCAAAGTGACAAGGGGCAAATGGTCCCCTTGTTAGTTTTTTCTTCAAAATCTTCATGCCAATTTGTCTTTTTACGTCGAGCACCTCCACTTGTCTTGCGTGACCTATACTAATTAATAAACTAATTCTTTTTTAGCTAGCCTTTATGAACTTAACCTCTTAGCTAGTTACTTTTATTAGCTAATATTTCTTTCCGCTAAATCAGGTTCTTTCTTAGTTAGCAATTTTTCTTAACTTAACTAGTTTCTACCCCTAATTAGTTTTCATTTTGATTAACTCTACCTTAACTAAATTTTTTTCCTTCACGGGTGAAGGCCCAAAATCCTTGGTAATTCACTTTCTTTGTTTTGGGACTAAATGCTAAATGAATTAATTTTTCCCCAATTTCCTATCAATTGTAACTTTTAATGCTAAAATCCTAACTAAAAATGATCCCGCGGCGTAGTGGACCACTCTGGGGTTCATACAACAAGTATTCCACTGTATTGTATCCTTACTCAAGCATTTTGACAATTCACAATCACAATTATCTCACCATAAACTTATCACATGAATAAACAATCATTTATTCGTCTAAAGGTTCACCACCCAACCTAAAGGCACATACAAAACATAAACATATGTTCTCTTTCCGCAAAGTCATATCTATATATAGTATATAAGGGATATTTTTAGATGTATTGTGTTTTATTAATGGGGAACAAGGCTTGTTTTTGCAACCGTCACAAGCAAAAAGAAAGGCATATAAAGTTTGAAATTAATTTTTCTTGTCGAATAAAAACAAAAATGAAAAAAATGCCCGTGACATGGAAAGAGGAAAAACAAAAAATCAGCTTGTCAAAAGAAAGGTACCCTCAACCATCGCCCGTTGACCATATCCCATAAATATAGGCAAACTATGTTGTATCCTATAATATATGAGCCACGCTTTGATTTTATTATAATTTAGGAAATATGAATCAACTTTTGCACCTATAAGTGGCACCTAACTAAGTCCAAATGGGTTTGTGTTGAGTTTTTGATGTACAGTCCCTTCCACAAAGTAAGGTAACCCCTTGATGTTTCTCACACACACAGGAAGAGACCAACAAGAAAACTTGACTAATGCTACCTCATATAAACCTCAAATATCGAATTTTTTCCATAAATAGTTAGCTTTATACATGTAGAAGCTTCTTGCTAAAAAAATACAAATCTTTTGTAATCATTTCTAATCTGAAAATTGGATTGATCAACAACTACTGCTACCACCGTATGCTACCTCCTCTGGCATCAATAACAGCTTGTATCCATTTTGGCATGCTTGCAACTAACTTGTCTAACATCTCCATTGGTATGCTCTCCCAAGCTGCTTGCACTGCATTCCACATTTGCTCTTTGTTTTTTCGTCTTTTCATCGTCTGGACCTTATCTTTACAAATCATCCACAGGTTTTCTAGAGGGTTTAAGTCAGGAGAATTTGGAGGCCAATTGAGCATCTTTAAACCAATATCTTTGATGCAATTTTTTGTCACTCTGGATGTATGTATTGGTGCACCATCCAACATAAATACTAATTCTTCATGGTTAGCATGGTGGTAGAAGTAGGGCAATAATCCTTGCTCACATACAATCTCTACAAAGTCCATAGCAGTGCGTTGTCTAAAAGGAATTAAAATCAAAAAACACTTACTAGTTGCAGTAAAAGCACCCCAAACCATGATTGACATCCTCCCAGACTTGAATGTTGGTGCTAAACATTGTGGATGAAATTTTTGTGAAGTAGTCCGCCATACTTGAGTCTGACGTGAATAAGCACCGATCTCAAATGATGACTCATCACTCCAAATAACCAACTTCCATTGTTCCACCGTCCAATGTTTATGCTCTTTCGCAAAGGCCAACCTCAATTTCTTGTGTCTCTCATTCAAAAAAGGTTTCTTTTTGGCAATTCGGTTGCCAAATCCAAGGTCATGCACTTCTTTTCGTATGGTATTCATACTCACAGATATGGGCAAGCTACTAGCAAGTTTAGCAAGAGGTATTCTACAATTCTTGACAATCTCATATTTGAGAACTCGTCAATCAATCTCTTGCAACTTTTTTGGACGTCCAGATCTTTTTGCTATTTGTATTGAACCTCGCTCTCGATATCTCTTGAGGACTAATGAAATGCTCTTTTTTGATTTTCTAACTACATTTGCAATTTCACTCAAAGATGCTCCAGATGTGTTCATTCCTACAATAAAACTCTACTCTTCTACTGATAAGAAGTAACTTGTCATAGTACTAGTGAGGGAGAGTGAAAATGAACTTGCTAAATGACAGACACAACAATTCTATGAGCTACTAACCCAACAACTACATCATCACAAGAAATCAAATTTTGTAGCAAATCCTTCAGACCTTGTACAGCCCCTAGCCCACGGACTTTTTGGGCTAGCGGCTAACCCAATAGCTAAGAGCTATGGCTGAAAACGGTACTTGAAAAAAATGGGCTAGCCCAGCTATGGCTAGATCGCGGTTTGAAAAATATGGGCTAGCCTAGCTATGGCTAGATCGCGGTTTGAAAAATATGGGCTAGCCTAGCTATGGCCAGATCGCGGTTTGAAAAATATGGGCTAGCCCAGCTATGGCTAGATCGAGGCCTCAAAAATTATGGGCTAGTCCAGCTATGGCTAGATCAAGCCCTCAAAAATATGGGCTAGCCCAGCTAGTTATTAGCTAGCTAAAGATAAGTCATGTAACTCAATTGGCTCAAGCTAAGGCCCAACCATGTCACCCCTAACACTACCATCTTCTCCCCACCTTTCAAACCTCTCCTAGTTATTGCTAAACTAATCTCCTAGTTTTGGTTACACTCCCCCCACCACCCAAGTGGTTCTCTTTGCCATGGAGTTTTTCTTTCATGAACATGGCCTCCCGAAACTACATTCATTGTACAGCCGCTAGCCCACGGACTTTTTGGGCTAGCGGCTAACCCAATAGCTAAGAGTTATGGCTGAAAACAGTACTTGAAAAAAATGGGCTAGCCCAGCTATGGCTAGATCGCGGTTTGAAAAATATGGGCTAGCCTATCTATGGCTAGATCGCGGTTTGAAAAATATGGGCTAGCCTAGCTATGGCTAGATCGCGGTTTGAAAAATATGGGCTAGCCCAGCTATGGCTAGATCGAGGCCTCAAAAATATGGGCTAGCCTAGCTATGGCTAGATCGAGGCCTCAAAAATATGGGCTAGCCCAGCTAGCTAATGGGCTATAAAAGGTCTGAAATCCTTCTAGGTATGAGTGACCTTCTCAACTCACAGATCATTACAACTACTCAACTTTATGACATTGCAACCAAAATTGAGTGACTTAAGTATTCACAAAGCTCCCTATTCTCAAAAATATCTGCATTGCTTCAAAAAGCTTCACATACCACATGGTACTCAAATTGATGTAACACATGGAATTGCTAGTCTAGAAGCCACTTACGGCTCATAAACGTATTCTTAGATACTACAAGTATATAATTGCAATTTATCTTAGCTGAATCAGCTTCTGAATTTGGATGTTCAATCAAATCAACTGTGTAATACATGTGAGTTGACCCATGGGGGTTACCTTACTTAGTGGAGGGGATTGTACACGCTCTCATGCTAGATCCCGGGGAGGTCACTCCATTGTCAAATTGAACACCACGTGCGTTAAAAGTTTGCCACCCCTATATTTTACATGCCATAGATAATTTTAAAAATTATGATATTTTTTCTACATATACATAACCATTCATAGTATATTTTGAATATTTTTCTGAAATTTTTAGTCATCTTCATTTTTTTAGTAATTTTTTTAGTTCAATTATGCGTCATTCTAGTTAGAAACGGTATGTTTTATTAAAAAAAATCATCAAATTTGGTTACTATTTTTTACTATGTGATAGATACTGTGTATATCTACTCATGAAAAAATTTGATAAAATTTTGACCCATTTCGGTGATGCCCTTTAGAAAAAGTAGATTTTGTCTTAACGCACGTGGTGTTCAACTTGACAATGGAGTGACCTCCCCGGGTGCTAGATTGAACTATATCTATGATGGCGATTTCCAATTTCCAATCTCAAACTATTCCAGTATATTGTCAATTTAAGCTTAAATGGCATGTTTCTTGGAGTGATAGATGATTGTAGATGATGGCTACCTCCACTCGTGGCGATTTGAGTCTTGACATTTTGGTAGAATTTATGACCACGTGCACCAAAGAGGCACACTTTGGGATTTTAAGTTTTTCCGATGGATTAGTGGGATGAATCTAACTGCCTTCAATGGGTACATTATTCCTAGTAATGCTTTCCACTGATGACTACCATAGGAATAGTGGTAACTAAACTTATTAAATATTGTACCATGCAGCAATTGTAGAGCTCAACTACCTCCACTTGTTTCTAGGGTTGACCGTATCGTAGTGATTAAGATAATTGTCCGGATTATGATGACTCAAACTACCTATCCTTTTCATTGTTCACTATTCTTCTCTTTCAAGTTACCGTTGTCAGTCTTCTTGTTGATTATCTAAGTTTCTTTCAGAAACTCCTTTACCTTATAATTCTAATAACGGATCCTTTCGTCGAGCTTAATGATATCTTTTGTTGCTATGGATTTCCCTTTTTAATGATACCTCTTCAAATGGTCTCTTTCAACTCGATCAAGTCTCTTAGTCCTTAGTTTAGTTGTATCCAACTCCCTCGTGGGTCGTATCTCTTCATGTGCCGCAGTTGTCTCCTTAGCTCCAAAACTACTACCTAGTGTTGATTGAAGTCATAACTACTTCTTTGAGTATAACGGATCTCTTCATGTCCTACAATTGTCTCTTCTTCTTTACTTGATTGCTTGGATTCTTCTTAATTCGTATTGAAGCTCCATTCTTTTTAAGCTCAAGTGTTACTATTTCAATCACCTTGTTGTAGATACCGAGTACCAAGTAACTCCAAGCAACCTCAGTCGTTGATGCAGTCTCAAGTAGCTCTAGTAGACTAAAATGCCTCTTGTCATCATACTCAGTAATTTTAGTAACCCCGAGTATCTAAGTATCCATGTAACAAGTAGCAAGTAATCAAGTAGCAAGTTAACTCTTTTCTCCAAGAAGCTAAATATTAACCGGGTAACCAAGTAACAAGTTAACTTTTTCCTTTAAGTAGCTAAGTAGCCAAGTATCAAGTTATCTTTTCCTCCAAGTAGCTAAGTAGCCAAGTATCAAGTTATTTTTTTCTCCAAGTAGCTAAGTAACCAAGTAACCAAGTTATCTTTTCCTCCAAGTAGCTAAGTGGCCAAGTATCAAGTTACCTCTTCCTCCAAGTAGCTAAGTAACCAAGTAACCAAGTGACAAGTTAACTTCCCTCCAAGTAGCTAAGTAGCCAAGTTATCTTTTCCTCCAAGTGGCTAAGTAGCTAAATAATCAAGTGACAAGTTATCAAGTAACAAGTAGCCTCTCTTCAAGTAACGACTACGGGTAACCTTCCTTTAAGTCGCCAAGCAACCAATCAACTAAGTTATCTTTCTTTCCCAAAACTTTTCCTTTCTTGATATTCCTTTCCACTCTCTTAATTATCGTTTCCCATTAGCAGAGCTCCTTTCCGATAAGACATAGGTAGCAATCAACTTGATAATCACCACATTATGGTTTGACACTCTCTTTCCATATAACGGAGATTTCCTTCTCACATGTGTATCAACACCTCTATTGACTTCCCATTTTCTTATCAACTTCCGAGAAGGCATCTTGCATTTTTCTCTCGGAACTTACTATTTCTCTCAACTCTCAACTCCTCTTTATAATGTAGTTTTCATCTTATAACAATCTCACAATGTTACGCAATCCTCAACCATAATGGGTGAAGTCTATTTATAGCGTAGTCATAATATTTATATCTCAGTCTCAGCTATAAATGTATATATTCTATTTTTAGTATATCCCGTTAATTGTTTGAAATCATAGCTATAAATAAGTACAGCCTATTTTTAGTGCAACATGTTAGTTGTTTGAAATCACAGCTATAAATATATACAATCTATTTTTAGTTCAGCCTTTAGTTCTTTGAAGTCTTTTATATATATATATATATGCCAATCAAACATACGATCATGTAATCATAGGTTTTAGCGATCATTATAGAACAAAATGATAGTAACAATCTTAGATACACAAGAATTATTATAATTAAGTTATGTTGGAGCAAGACACCTTAAGTAATATATAATGTATATAGATATGTGCCATCATCATTTGTCCTTGCCCTTCTTAATGTATTCTTCCTATCACCCTCACTCATAACATAATCTTCTCAATTCTCACAAGTTTCCGGTAATCGACTCCACTCACATTCTTTAGGATTTCTTAAGAAATTTATCACTCAAGTGTTTCGGTCCTTCACTTATGCAACTATTCTCACCTCATGTGAGTTCTATAATCTTCCAACACTTACACGATTGCATTTCACTATTCACACAATTGCATTCCATTATTCATACAATTGCATTCCATTACCTTACAATTTTTTCTCTTTGCATATGCGGCTTTATAATACTCCTTGCACAATTTCCTCTCAACATTATATGCGAGTGTCTTTAACAATTTTCTCACTCAACTATCTCACCTCATGTGAGTTACTTTAGAACATCTCAAGTTTCGTCTACAACCTCTCAACTTGACTATGTCTAAGCTAATAATTTTACTTTGCCTCTACCTTGAATAACTAAGATGAAGGTGTGAGTTTGAAGCTCTTGTATTTTAAAATGGTAAAGATACAAAGGACCTTGCTCTCATGTAGCCTATTGGCGTGAATAGGGTAAGGTATGCTAACTCTAATCCTAACTCTATATATATTAAGAGGGGGTGTCTAACATGTGCCGTCTTCTTAATTTATCATATCTCTAATTTCTCTAAGAAAATGTAGATGGCTCTTCCGGACATCCTTGGAAAGAACTCATATTATCCTCATCTTCTTTTACATTCAAAATGTGGTAGATTGTAGCCTAAAATCTACATGTGTAATATCTAGGTAAGGGAGGATTCTTAAGGCTAACCAAGAAGTCATTTCTTGGCCCTTAATTACTTCCACCTCCGTTTGCCTCACCTATGTGGCCTAGGCGAGTGTTTTACACCATGAAGCCCACTAATCCTAAGTGGCTTGCTATGTGGCTTACTAATTTCTCTAATAATGCTACTAATGTTTACTTGCCTCCAACATAACCTACTAATCTAAATGGCTTACTAATTTCGGCCATTTAACTTCATGTAGTTACTAATTTAACTATGTTCACTAATTTGGTAACCGGTCCGTCGGCCCTCGTAAACCTCATTACATAATCCTTCTCATGTGGCGATTTTGGTGATTCTCCCCTTTTGTCTTTGAGATTGTATTATCTTTCCAATGGTATATTATATGCCCCAAAATATTTGAAATTGTAGTTCCAAAATGAAAAAAGAAAAATATGTAATCAATTAGTAAGTACATATCAAGCTGGTCAAAAGAACCGCAACTGATTTCGGCTACGGTTTTCTTGGGCATAGTTTTCTACTAGTGATAGAGAAATTACTTGTCCTTGCTTTGCTTACAAAAACAAAAATACTGATATGTTCACAAAACTACCACTTTCTATGACAAACATTATGGCTCATGAACATGATAACAAGAGATATGCTCATCATGCATTGGATTTGTATCATGGAGATTCCAACCATACTATGGACTCATTCATAAGACCTCTCTGCGATTTGGAAGAACCCCGACATCTTTGTCTTGCCATTTCTCTTACAGTGCCAGATGTTCACCTCTTTATCGTATTGTTTTCCATGGGAGTATAATATATTTGTAAGGATCACAAGCTCCACCCATGAAGCCCATCCTAGCCATTCCTCTTCCATCCATTTTGTGTGTTGAGCTTGATAATTATTAGGAAGACAATAAATATAGGTTTGTGAAGGCATTTTGGTCTATGCAGGCTTAGCTCCATCCGAGCTTCTTGATGGGCTCATCCGATTTTTGTTACCAAATGATTTTACTTGAGTGCCATGAATCCCCAGGGCTCCCAGTAGTGTCCATAGTATACATAACGGAAAAATATTGTTTTTCTTTAGTGCGTACATTCAAAAAGGTTATTTAGAAATCTGAAGTATATGTCGATGCACAATAGGGGGGCCCTAAGGTTTAGAGAAAAACTTGACAATAGATGTGTAAGTGTCATCCAATCCAATGTTGTCGTATGGTAATGGTCCTCAATGACTACCTTGTCCATTCTTGTTAAGATTTGCATTTTAGGTTCTGGGTGTTTACAAACTGGAGGCTCTTGGAATGCTCATGGGCTCCCTTCAGTTTTGCTCTCCATATTGTGGCTAAGTTATTGTGTTTTTGTCTTTATTTGTTTGATGCAATTGTTGAGTTGCATTCTATGGATGAAAAAATGTAAAATGATTTCCTAATTGAAAAATAAAAGTGAATTTCATATGTAATAAAGGTATATTTAATTCTTGATTTATATCTTGTATATGTAGTGGAGGCATTCATCACATTGAACTAAAAAACTTAGTATAAATATATGAGTTCATTTTTTAGCATGTAGTTAGTATGTATACATTTGTTTTCTCTATAAACTTCTTGTATATAAGGGGGGTTGATTTCATGGTGACATACACATGTCATTTAGGTTCCCAATGAAAAGTCCAACCCCCAAGGGTGTCACTTGTGTCAGTAAATAGCCTTATAGCATGTCATGCTTGGTAACATACACTACAAGCATATGAATGTTGGGCAATTGTCATGCGTAATAGTGTCACTAAACATTATTATGAGGCGTATGCTAGATTTCACTAATGATCAACAATTTCATCATTAGTGTATTCTTATGACACTTGGCGTTCAAGTGCGCTCACTAATATTTTGGCATGAGTATTCTCTAGATTTATCTAGAGTGTTCTCAAAGAAAATTTCATGTCATCAGTCCTTGAGCAGTATGCATGATGATTCTGTATAGAATTTAATTTACATGAAGGGACACACCTATTCAATTTGTCAATGGTTTCATATGAAGATCAAAGGTTTCTTACACATGCTATTGCTAGAGAGTTTTAGAATTTACTTTCATGGATGCTTGATTATTTCTTGGGAGCTTGACTTTAACCTTTATTGCTATCTTCCCTCCCCAAAATCCTATTGTCCAACAATTGCATCATAGAAAACCATACCAAATTTTATTTGAAACATGACTATGATGTTCCACATACTTATAACAAATTATCTGGTCCGAGATGACCTTAAACTACCGGGTGATAGCGGAGAGGCACTTGTTTCCGAATGGAGAGGTTGGCGGTTCGATTCCTGCTGTGAAATCTTCTCTCTACTTGATAGAATAAAGTAGGTAGGTAGGTAGGTAGGAAGCCAAGAGCCCACCCACTGCAAGGTAGGCAATAAACCCCATCCTTCACCAAGAGGATTCTTGAGCAAGGGCCAACATGCTCAAATTCACGTCGGAATGCCTGATGTTTCAATTTATTTATTTATTTAACAAATTATCAAATCCTATAAGTTACTTATTAGGATCTTTATTTTTTTTAATTATAGAAAAAAACACTCACCTACTACATCTTGATTCGAGATGTCAAATAAAAAAAATTATGCAATACTTTTCTTAGATGATTGTAGATGAATTTGTGGATGAATTTTTTCCATGAATAGAATTAAAATATCCAATAAGTAAAAAAATTCCAATTTACAGTATGAAAGGTTAATAATGAATCATCTTATTATTTGAACACTATATTCGTTAAATTGAGACTTTCTCTAGTCTCAAATTAATATATGGATCAAACAACATGAAGATGCCCGAAACTATATTGTCAACAATCTCAAATATATTATATGTTCTAATACCCCAAATCTATGATGTGCGGACATAAGCACATATGGTAGAGCACTCGACACCAACTTCATCAACAAAAACACATTGGGTAGAGCACTCCAAACAAAATTCACCCAAAAAACATATAAAATGATTTCTATTATTAGCATGGTCAATAAAATATAGACATTGCAACATACGAAGTGCATGTAATAAATGCATATTTCTTCAATGGACAATTTAGTCCCAAACTTAATAATAAGATGAACTTCACATTTGTTTTGAAATATAGTAAATGGATATTCATCCATCCCCAAACAATATAGCATTCGTAAGTTCAACCCAAACTCTACCCCAATTTTGAAGAGCACACATATGAGTGATATATATTGCTAGAATTACATATGGAACTATAATCATGCTTACACAATCCTACCAACTCTCTCATTCAACGTGGGTTGCTTCTTGTGTGATCCGAGCAAGGTTGTCTTTTGCAAAAGTTATGTACTTTTGAGGGATGGACACTGATCCACTATGATTTTTCCGTGGTTTCCATGCTATGAATATGGAATCTGTATCCACCCAAGATGGACCGTGCTCAGAATCCACCTTCCACCGAAAATTATGGTTTGTATCCCAGCCTGTATAATGCCGAATCACATCTTCGTTCCGTGCTGTCGGTCTGTAGTACTCCACTTGTATTTGTCGAAAATGAGGGCTGGAAGTTGCAAAATTTGGTTTAGACAAAGCTCTTGCCACCCACACTGGCTTCGCATATGTCTCATCTCCAGGACGCAAAATGAGCATATAACCTTCATGACAATCCACCGCAATGCGGAATGAAGGTGGGGGACGTTGACTAGCAGGCCCAACGTAATGGTCGTCCACATCAAACTCCTCACGAACCTCTCCATTTTCCAAAAGGCAAGCCTCCGAAGCTTGTACTTCGACACGAGTTTGTGGCCAAAACCCGTGCCTCAATGTATGAAGGCTATCTTGGTGTAGGTCTGCCAAGGCGGCACGAACACGTGTCCAATAATGTATCCAACTCCCGTAACGATGCCAACATGATCCACCAACATCCGCTATCTTCAAACTCTCCCAATATTGTATGAAGCCTGATATACCTTTCAAAATATCCTCCAAATTCTTCATGGGTATTGGCTTGCAAGGCCTGGGCTCTCCATCCGGTAACATCGTCTTTCCATCCGCATCCACGCGCCACACAAGGAGACCTTCCGGCGGGCTCCAGTCTTATGTCGTGCACAACAACTTGTATTGCATGGCGGGTACACCATCGTCACGCATGTAGAAGCGGAATTGTTGTGCCTTCGTATGCCCGATCAATCGGTGAGCTCCGCTTCGAATAAATGGTTCTATAAATGCTTTAAAGTCAGGCACCTCCTCAATCATATGGGGGATGACGGGAACGTTCTCCAAATCCATGTACGACTTCATCAATAAGGGGATTGTTGGAAAATCCTCCTCCCTCAACTTCATGCTCCACCGCCCAAAAGATGCATCAATATCATCGTGCGTGTGGCCTACCAGTAGGAAGGACACAAAAACCTCCTTGAAAATGCCTTTCGCAACCAACAACGACCAATATGCAAATACATATCTACTTTTATTGTCCTTGGCACAATTGTCCAATTGGACACGCAAAGTGGGGGGCAACTTCTTGGCAATCACAGGTTCACTGGGTGGCTCTGGCAATGAATGCAAGCATACATCTTTTCCATCCAACACCGCTTCATATAAAGGTGTTGAACCCGTATTTTCAAATAACAATCCTGAAGAATAGGCCGGCGGTTTCTCCAAATCACGTAAAAGCCTTGCGAATGACCCTATCGTGTGGTTTGAATCCGCTGGATACAAATCAAGAGCATAATGAGCAAACTTGACATCCCCATGTCCATGTGCAATCATTCCTGCAATGCCAACCCAATGTGATTAGTATCTATGAATAAATAAACCAATTTGAGGGAATCCATGTTCTCAAGCACATCACGTAATAAAACACCACAACATTTAGGGTATGCGATGACATTGTTTCCAAATTCACATGTAACCGATACATGCAGCTTAAAAAATCCATCCGTGGCCTTGATTCGATTTGCAAAACATGGGGAGGCTGTTTTGGCATGATCCATTTTGTCATGGATGACCGTAAGAACCTCCAAGGGCCTGGAGATGGACAAAGCTCTATTTGTGTAGTAATCATTACGGTGTGCCTCTTGCATGTTTACATGCTTGAAATAATTCAATTGATGTGCCGCATATGACTCGGTGCCCATCGTGTGTGCATCGCGAAGGCGCTTCAACTTCTCGCAATTAGAGCAACGGGCAAATTTGTCCCCTCGTCTTTTTGTAATGTATTCGCTAAAGTTTGCTTTCTTGATTGCACTCAATTTTGACAATGAAATTGGCTCCAAACCGACCTTCTCGCCAACTGCATTCACGTCCAACAATATGTCTTTCCATTTTGTGCCTGTGGGAAGAACTTTCTCCACAACCTTTTCCCCGGTTGTGAGTGTGCGTGTTTTGTGTGGCATTGCATCGGCAAGGGGGACGATGATGGTCGCTAGAGTGGCCGTTGCTTGCCTTGTTGCTTCCCTGGGTTTCTTTAAACCCACGTTCCCATGGTGACGGGAACGGCGGCCTTCCTTGGCATAAGCAGCTTGTCTATAAAAGTCCGCTTTTGACACACCGTGAATGGTGTACCATGCCTTACAACACACGTCTATGCTTTCAATGGTGATGACCTTGCGACCCGTCCCATTCACATGTATCGCCCTATGGACATCAAGTTTTTTGGTGGATCTTAGACGGAAATCTCCAAGCCACATTTCTTCGCGGATGGCCTTCAATTTATCCCTTGGAAACAATTGGCAACAACGATGCACACAACAATCCTTTGTGGCAACTTCTCTAATGGACTCCTCGCCGAGCAACCTTTGGCGTTTACAATCAGTTGCAGAGGGAGTAGGACGTGCCAATGTCTCGTACTTTCGTAAGCCTTTGCGGGGCCGAATGTTTGCTTGGAGCTCCATTTGGTTTTGCATGTATTGTCGCTCATGGTCACGCAAGCTAACTCCATCAATCATGACATTCCTCAATGGCCACCTGCGGAGGGAGAACCTATGAGTGGGATCCACCTCGGAATGAATGACAGACTCCAATATGACAACCCCAACGTCCTCTGTGCCAAGTGGGTTCTCATCAATGCAATCTTGTGGATGGGTGTTACGACAAATACCATCCGCCACAGCAACTCCACTATCATTAACGAGTACCACCTCCAAATTCAGCCACGAGGCCCTTGAAAGTCCCGAACATTCAACAATGGGACAGTGCGGTACGGAAGGCGAAGGTAAATCCAAATGATCTTCATCTGGACTGTCATCCATAGTAGCCTCCCCGACAATGTCTAGTTCATCCTCAGATGCAGATGGCCAAGTGGCCATGTCTTCAGATGACCAATCCCCTCTTTCGCTAAACCCATCCATTGTGCCTACACACATGAACATACCACCTTGTCAAAAAAATCACAAAATTTGTAGATTCCAAACGAAGAATACAAAAACCAGCTTATATAATCAAAATTGCAAATACTCAGTGCTCATACATGTTCATATGACAGCTATGCCATTGGGTTTGCAAAGGTTTGGGTTGTCCAGCGGACACACTGTCATCCAGAGCCCATCCACACTGTGGGGATGGCTTTGGGTCGAGCGGCCCAAACCTTGTGGCAGGATGGGTTCATGGTCTTCCAGAGCCCATCCACAATGTGGGGATGGGCTTGGGTCGAGCGACCCAAACCTTTTGGGGGGATGGGTTCATGGTCATCCAGAGCCCATTCACAATGTGGGGATGGGTTTGGGTCGAGCGACCCAAACCTTGTTGGCGCAGGATGGGTGTAGGCTCATCACAGAGAGCACCCACACTGTGGGGATGGGCTTGGGTCGAGCGACCCAAACCTTTTGGGGGGATGGGTTCATGGTCATCCAAAGCCCATCCACAATGTGGGGATGGGTTTGGGTCAAGCGACCCAAACCTTGTTGGCGCAGGATGGGTGTAGGCTCATCACAGAGAGCACCCACACTGTGGGGATGGGTTTGGGTCGAGCGACCCAAACATTTTGGCGGGACAGGTTCATGGTCATCCAGAGCCCATCCACAATGTGGGGATGGGTTTGAGTCGAGCGACCCAAACCTTTTGGCGGGATGTGTTGATGGGCATCCAGAGCCCATCCGCAATGTGGGGATGGGTTTGAGTCAACCGACTCAAACCTTTTGGCGGGATGGGATCATGGTCATCCAGAACCCTGCCCACATTGTGGGGATGGGTTTGGGTCTATCAGGGTCAAATTAAAAACCGCCCACACTAGGGCAGGTGTTTGGGTCGACCGACCCAAACTTTAGAAGGGTCATACTAAAAACCGCCAACACTAGTGTAGGGGTTTGGGTCGACCGACCCAAACCTCCTCAGGGTCATACTAAATCCGCCCACAATGGGGTATGGGTTTGGGTCGACCGACCCAAACCCACCGCAGAATCCGGCGTATAATGCGGCGGAAATTGCGAGGTGGGATGAATTTGAGCTCATTCCGAAGTTCACAGTGGGGTTGCATGCTGTGGATAGCTGCTCATGAACGGCAGCGTGCACGAACCTTGAAGTACAGCTCCGACTGATAGTTCTCCCTACGATTTCAGGAGTGGGAGAAGAGCAAAAAGAACCGACTTTTGGGGGGTGCGCCCCTTTATACTATCCACCTCCGCTTCCCCAACTTCCTCATTGGATGCCTTTCCCGCCTAGTTCTCCTGCAGAGGTTATTTTCAAACCTCCTGACAGAATTCCCCGCCTTTTGTTAATTATAAAAAAATGCGAATCTAACCTAGCTCTTGGATACCCCAACCGTCATCTGACTTTGTGTGTGTTCAGAATGTCTATTGAAAGTAATGTGGATATTTAATCCGTTTCATATTGTTTTGTGTGGATATGACATGCACCATTGGAAGGAAGGGTGGTGGCCACATGTATTTTTCCAAGTGTCATGAGGAGAAAAGGTTTGGGATAAGTGATTTATATTAAAGACTTCTAGAATGTCACTCTAATGCATCATATACATATTAAATCATGATACTAATCTACTTGATCTCAAACATTACGGTATATTTTAACCAATATGTAGACAAAAGAAGTCTAAACATTGTGTAACGCCTTATGGTAAGAGTCACTAAATACAATAGTTAAAGTAGTTATTAAGATCATCGCATGAGGAATTATATAATGATTGCATACAACATTGCTCTACTCTCTCGCATGCAAGTGTGGCAATGACGAACGTATGTGGACGTCGTTAAGGGGATACTAACCACCAATGTCGCTTTTTAGTTCAATCTTTCAATGATATTTGAATCTAATATCCTCAAGTTCACTTCAAGTTTACTAATGTGTGTGAGCAAAACATCCAAAGTTGGACCCTAAACCCTTATAACATCCACAACATGAAATGTGTATTGAATAAACACAAGACCAATTAGTATATCATGTTTAAACGTCCCAAATAACATATTAACACGATCAAGATTGTATTTACTCTAACCTTCCTATTAGACTCTTCTTCATATACAAACAACATCTATTATATCTTGCGCCATTATGTAATATACGTGGAGGGGACATTGAATAAGAACATGATTGCGTGAATGGCTTCATTTGATGTTGTGCTTCTCCGATTTACTTTTATATCACATTCCATATATTAGATATATCATGAACCATGGTTTATTGGCAACTATGTGATTCATCAAAGTGAGCAAAACATCCAAAGTTGGACCCTAATAACATCCACAACATGAAATGGCATTTGAATAAATACAAGAACTATCAGTGTATCACGTTTAAACGTCCCAAATAACATATTAACATAATCAAGATTGTCTTTACCATAACCTTCCTATAAGACTCTTCCAAACCTTGGACAACTAACTAAGTGGCCAGCTATTTAGTTAGCTAAAAGCTCCAACTAGCTAAAGCTACGTAGGAATTTGGTGCCTCAAAAGAATAGCTAGCTAAAACTAAGTGCCATAATCTGGGCGAGGAAAGGTAGCTAGCTAAAGCTAGCTAATAGCTAGTTGGAATGTAAAACATACATTATTTTTTTAATATTAGGGGGGATCCCATATAGCAAAAACCTTGTTGTCCAACTTGACACCCACTTAGTTAGTTGTCCCATGGCTACAGTTTAGGTTTCGATTATGGTATCTGCAATCAATTTTCTGTAGGCCATTTCCAAGCTAATTCTTTTGGAAACTCTCAATTTTTACATTGAGATGTTTGTGTAGAAATCTCAATACACATGGCACGGTCTTCACTGTTCCTAATAGTCAATAGTCACATAGGAATCTAGTAAGATCATTAGTGTTAGCCGCTCACCCTAAGTGGGCATTTAATTAGGAACAATCTTCTAGATTAGTTAGTCAAGCTTATAATTAGGAACAATCTTCTAGGTAGGTTAGTCAAGCTCATGGTTGGGCTCACTTGTATATATATAATGAGCAATGTAGCACCAATGCCAGTTGAAAGTGAGGAAGCCAATGTATACGTGTGGATTTAAAAAATTCAAGTTTCCTTGTGCACCAACATGAAAATAGAGAGGCAACCACGAGCAATACAACCAAATATATATTGTTTGGTTTCGTTTGAATGGATTTCTCTTTGGTTTAGAATGAATATGCATGTCACACAACTTTCTAGCTAGTTGAAGCTAAGTGAAAATGAGAGTTCCGAAAAATTTAGCTAGCTAAAGCTAAGTAGGAATCCTAGGTTCGGTGAACCTAGCTAGCTAAAGCTAAGTGACAAATAGGGGCCCGAAAAATTTAGCATGGTGATACAAGTTGGCCAACTATCCAAGGTCTGGACTCTTCTCACCAAAATGCACAATGTTACCCGTTAATATTGGATAGATTAATATGTTATAACCCTAACCCCTTACCCCCTAAACCCTAAACCCTTAACACCAAATATCGTAGTTGTTCACTGATGCCTCCATATACAAACAACATCTATTATATCTTGCGCCATTATGTAATATACGTGGAGGGGACATTGAATAAGAACATGATTGCGTGAATGGCTTCATTTGATGTTGTGCTTCTCCGATTTACTTTTATTTCACATTCCATATATTAAATATATCATGAACCATGGTTTATTGGCGACTATGTGATTCGTCAAAGTGAGCAAAACATCCAAAGTTGGACCCTAATAACATCCACAACATGAAATGGCAATTGAATAAATACAAGACCAATAAATACAAGACCGATTTACTTTTATATCACATTCCAAGTAAATATATGATCATCAATGGTTTATTGGCGACTATGTGATTCATCAAAGTGAATATATAAGGGATTTACTAAAAACTTGAGCATGTTAGCATTTTGAACTAAGGATCATGCAATTCAAAATCCTTACAAAATGCACTTGGGGAAGGCATTCATTTAGGCTCCACACTGAAGTATTCTAAATTTCCGAATTTCATGTTGGGGGGTGGGGGTCATATTTCTTATTCATTGAATATTGTGTGAGTTGTTGGCATCATTGGTAAAGTCTAAAAGTCAATGATTACATCGTTAAATGTCACGCAATTGTATTATTTTTCTAACGTGCTCAAACAAAAGAGAAACAAATGACTTCAACTTGTTTGGAAAATTTAGGGCATGGTGTCATGTAAGTAGGGGTTAAGTATTAGTTTTAGCATAAAGTTACGTTGTAAAAATGCATTAGTTGTATAAATGGTTAGTCTTGTAGAATACCGCATTTGATGTAGCACCTAAGGGTACCCCAAAGTGTCTTCAAATAACTAATGCCCGCTAAGGGGTTAGAGTTAGGGTTTAGGATTTAGGGTTCCCCGTAACCCTATTTCCGTTGGTGCCCTAATCATGTGGGCACCCAATTCCCGAGGCAAACAAAACCCCAGCCGCCACAGTTTCTCCTCCTTTCTCTCTCTCTCCGCGCCAAGCATTCGCTCCGCGTGTCTCTTGGAAGCGCCGCTTTCGCGAAGCGCCGTGGCTATTCAGGGCGGCATTTGATTCCTTCTCTCTCTCCCGCCTAGTGTTTCTTCTCCTTCCCTCCCTTCTCTTGCTCTTAATCTTAGAAGCTAGGAGGTGTTTCCAATAGAACAGAAACCTACGGAGGAAGTTAGTCGAAGATTGTTGAAGGGTTTTCGAGCATTGTGTGGGAGCTTTAGCGAGTGCTTGCGAAGTTCATGTGTTTGTAGATTATTTCTCTTTTGGAGTTTGTATTGTATTTGGAGTGCTTGTGAGATTCAGGAGTTCTATAAGATAATCAGGAGGTGTTTGAGACATATAGAAGTGATTTGAAAGCTTCAGTTGTTGTTGGAATGATTAAGTTGTTGTTTGAGAGATTCAGCTGTTGTTTTGAGAGATTCAGTTGTTGTTTTGAGAGATTCAGCTGTTGTTTTGAGAGATTCAGTTGTTGTTTTGAGAGATTCAAAAGTGCGTTGAAAGCCTCAGGAGTTGTATGAGAGATTCAGGCTTTATTTGAGAGAAGTAAGAATTATTTGAAAGCTTTAGTAGTTGTTTGGGAGTTTAGCGTGTGTCCGAATCACAATCAGCTGTTTGTGTGTTACTGGACGAAGAACACCAGCTCTACTCCACAGTTTTTGCAACAACAACTTTAAAAGGTAATATCTTTTGTTATACCCAACATGTATTAATTAATTCATGGTGCTGTAGCATACACAACGCATAAGCATTGTATATGCTCTGTGCCAACTTTTAAAAAATATATTAAATAGAACAGTTTGGAGAGACGACCCAAACACGTCCTGCTGTTTGGGTCGGTCGACCTAAACCCAGCCTCCTATTTGGAACGCTCGGCCCAAAAACATCCTCATGTTTGGGTCGCTCGACCCAAACACGGCATGATGTTTGTGTCGCTCGACCCAAACCCAGCCTAATGTTTGGGTCGCTCGACCCAAACCCGTCATGATGATTGGGTCGCTCGACCCAAACCCAGCCTGATGTTTGGGTCGGTCGACCTTAACCCAACCTCCTATTTGGTACGCTCGGCCCAAACACATCATCATGTTTGGGTCGGTCGACCCAAACCCAACCTCTAAATTATTATCTTATCAATAAATCCATGATGTTAAACACAATATAAAATGAAAATCCACCCAAAAATAACAAAATACCATATCACCATACAAATGATGTTCACATATAACAGTGCACAATCCACCAAAATATATGCGCCAATCCATTAAATTTTCCTTAAATCAATTGAAAGAAGTTTGGGTCGAACGACCGAAACTAACATTAAGCTTGAAGAAGTTTAAACTATCCATTAAGCTTGAAAAAGTTTGGGTCGAACGACCGAAACTAACATGGTTTATTCTTTCCTTACAGATGGCCCCAAAGAAAAGACCCGGTGAAAGGTGGTTCATGCTTGCGCCAGACATGTTATGGTAGGAGCACGAAACACCGCAGGATGACTCCTATGTTCCAAAGGACAATCTTATCCTCGCTTGGTCAATTCAAGTGGTCAAAGCCTCGCAATACAAAATGATATTTGTATTGAAAGTTGGCACCATGGAGAACCATACATGGGCCACAGTCACGGGGTGGGAGGTGGCATCGGTTCAGTCGCTTGGTGACTACGTGGACGTCATCCTAGAGAACTCCGCGGTGCAGAATGCCCATATGTTCATGCACCAGTTCTCCGAGCCGTTCGACGCAATCTACGTAAAGGAGTCCTGCGTTGAGCCAGACGTCATCAAACCGGAGTCGATATTTATCGATAGCAGTATATTGAACACCAAGGTCTCTAGCCGGTTTACAAAATTAAAACATGCAATCACCGTGCTGAACAAGGCCATTCAGAGCAAAACAAAAAGTCAGCAACCTGCGAGGCGGAAAGCAACAACTGAGGAGGGTGCAGGGTCGTCAAGGCCTCAAACGGTGAGGAAGCCGCGACCAATACCGTCTGACTCAAGACGGACGACTCCCTCAGAGACACCGGCGGATAGCGAGACGCCTACGCCTTCTGCCAGCCGCCAAACAACACCATCGAAAAGGGCGAGAGAGTCATCTGTGATGACCGAGGAGCCAGTTTCACCTGAGCTGCGCATGCCAAAGCTCGGACAAGAGGTGGATGCGGGGGAGATACATAAAATCGTGAAAAATTTCACGTCCAAGTGCTCCCACTGTTTCTTCATGGGTAGAGATTTCAAGTTCGATGTCAACATCAGCCAGTGTCATCTAGCGCCACCAGAAAAGTGCGTCCGGGCAAAAGAAGACGCATACGTCGACTGGATAATCGCGCAGATCGTCAGCGAACAATTCAAAGACGACAGGCAAACAATTGTAGTCATGCCCCAGGGACAGAAGAAAATGCCTACCCCTGAAATGTGGCCTACAATTCAGAAAGGCGATTTTTGGCTGATAGACGGCCAGCACAGTGTGGAAGCATCAAAGAAAATCCAACTGATGACCGAGTGGGATGATCCCAACCATCAGAAGGAAAAGCTGAAGGTCTGGAAGGCATTGGTGGTGTGGTCTGACGACGAGACCAGGCTCAGCGACATCTCCCGATACTTCAACATGGGGAACAAGAAGAGGGCCTACCAAGCTTCCTGGATAAGGAATATCATGGCCTCACGGGAGGTGTGGGAGTTCTATGGCAGGCCTCCCAAAGAGAGGGAGAACGCCAAGGACAAGAATCCAAAGTCGGAGGTGAGTATTGTTTGGGTCGATCGACCCAAACTCTTGTTTGCAGCCTCGTTTTTTAGTTTGGGTCGATCGACCCAAACTCTTGTTGCAGTTATTGTTCATGATATGTCTTGGAAATCACATGTACATATCTAACACGCATTCAAATGGTTTGTTTTGGGGAAATGCAGGATTTCAAATACCAGATGATAAATAAATTCTCCTCAATTGACAATGCTAGTCAAAAGCAGAAGAAATACAACGATCTAAGAGGGGAGATTTATTTAATCACAGCTTCCGATTTCGTTTGGATGAAATGGAGGAGTGTATTTGAAAAGCATGAGGCGGGTGAGCTAATCGACCCCGACACTGGCATGCTCTTCAACCAGGCATCGCGCTTCAAGCAGATGAAGCCTCTCGTGAGGGAGTTCTTCAGAACTCTTCAAGGGTTGTCGGAGGCAGAGATGGGGAAGGCGGCATCCCACATCCTGCACATGCAGCCGACGGTGAAGAGATGTTGGGTCCACCCGAAGATCGTCTTCAGCAAGCCCAAATGCTTCGTCCCTTCATGCTACACCATGAAGGAATGGACGGAGAACAGGAAGAAGAAGACGACCATCGTCCAGAAGCTGCACAAGTTAGTTCCTGAGAAGAAGCTCATCGTGGATGGAGAGGTTCACGAGGCGCACTGGAGGGCATTCAAAGCCGAATATAAGTTCACCAGTGCGTCCATGGCGGCACTCATGAGGGAGGCAGGAGACGACTTCCTCAGGTCGAAGCTCGTGAAGGGGGGAAGAACCGGGCGCTTCCCGAGCACTCCGCGCGTACCTTCTCCAACTTCGTAAAGGAGAAGCAGATCGTCAGTTTCGAGGGCGACGCGCATTTCAACTTGGTCACCCTCGACCCTCTAAAGATCCAAGGCTGGCCGGGGTCTGATGCCAGGAAGGCCATCAGGACGAAAGCCGGGGACCGCTTTCCCTTCGGAATGATAGACTTCAGGAACATCCCTGGAAGCTCATTCGAGGGGACAATGAGCACCCCGTATTACGAGCCATTCCTGTCAAAGTTCGTGGACTACAACAGCCCCAAATTTCGGGAGATCGACATCTGGTTGTGGATTGTCGAGGACAGGAGGGCGGAGCAGGTGTACGAGATCGTGCGGAAATTGCAGCCAGAGTACGCCGTCTCGAAATCGCACTACGTTGCTGCACCGGTGGAGGGGGCGTACAGCACTTTGAAAGACAAGAAGACGAAGGTCGTCAACGTGCTGTGCTTGTACTTCGTGTACAAAGCTGAGCTGCTGAAGGTGCCAAACCATCCCATAGGCCGGATGGAAAAACTTTTCCAAGTCCCAGAAGGGTTGGGTACCAGCAGGAGCTTGTACGACGAGGCGAAGTACGCCAACTACCCCGCGGATGAGCTGCGGATGGAGTTCTACCTGCGGATGATGAGGACCCTCACGAAGAGAGGGGACTGCATCTTCAACGTCTTCGGGGGCTCCAAACCAATTTTTTCTGCTATGGTAAGTAGCTTTAAATAAATTGTCGACAGTTTGGGTCGAGCGACCCAAACTACACTCTGCCTGCTCAGAGTGGAGCAACCTAATCTACACAAAGCCAAGTTTGGGTCGAGCGACCCAAACTTGGCTTTGTGTAGGTTGGGTTGCTCCATTCTGAGCAGGCAGTGTGTAGTCTGGGTTGCTTTGTGTAGTCTGGGTCGGTCGACCCAGACTACACACAGGCTGGTCTGAGTGGAGCAACGCAACCTACACAAAGCCTACTTTGGGTCGCTCGACCCAAACTTGGCTTTGTATAGGTTCGGTTGCTCCATCCAGACTAGTGAGTGTGTAGTCTGGGTCGACCGACCCCCAGACTAGACACTGCCTGGGTTGAGTGGAGCAACCCAACCTACACAAAGCCTATTTTGGGTCGAGCGATCCAAACTAGGCATTGTGTAAGTTGGGTTGCTCCATCCAGACCAGGCAGTGTGTAGTCTGGGTTGCTTTGTGTACTCTGGGTTGAGCAACCCAGACTACACACTGACTGGTCTGAGTGGAGCAACGCAATCTACACAAAACCTACTTTGGGTCGAGCGACCCAAACTAGGCATTGTGTAGGTTGGGTTGCTCCACTCAGACTAATCAGTGTGTAGTCTGGGTCGAGCGACCCCCAGACTAGACACTGCCTGGTGTGAGTGGAGCAACCCAACCTACACAAAGCCTACTTTGGGTCGAGCGATCCAAACTAGGCATTGTGTAAGTTGGGTTGCTCCATCCAGACCAGGCAGTGTGTAGTCTGGGTTGCTTTGTGTACTCTGGGTCGAGCAACCCAGACTACACACTGACTCGTCTGAGTGGAGCAACGCAATCTATACAAAACCTACTTTGGGTCGAGCGACCCAAACTAGGCATTGTGTAAATTGGGTTGCTCCATCCAGACCAGGCAGTGTCTAGTCTGGGTTGCTTTGTGTACTCTGGGTCGAGCAACCCAGACTACACACTGCCTGGCCTGAGTGGAGCAACGCAATCTATACAAAACCTTCTTTGGGTCGAGCGACCCAAACTAGGCATTGTGTAGGTTGGGTTGCTCCACTCAGACTAATCAGTGTGTAGTCTGGGTCGAGCGACCCCCAGATTAGACACTGCCTGGGTTGAGTGGAGCAACCCAACCTACACAAAGCCTACTTTGGGTCGAGCGACCCAAACTAGGCATTGTGTAAATTGGGTTGCTCCATCCAGACCAGGCAGTGTCTAGTCTGGGTTGCTTTGTGTACTCTGGGTCGAGCAACCCAGACTACACACTGCCTGGCCTGAGTGGAGCAACGCTATCTACACAAAGCCAACTTTGGGTCGAGCGACCCAAACTAGGCATTGTGTAGGTTGGGTTACTCCATCCAGACTAGTCAGTGTGTAGTTTGGGTCGCTCGACCCAAACTATGCAGTGTTTTTGTAAGATGGATGCCGATGTTTTTGTTTTCATTTTCTTTAGATTTGGTGTAAATCTAATGCAAGTGATCTGGGAATGTGCAGATGTTGGGGTTGACCATCTATTCGTACATAGATGATGTCGATGTTCTGTTCTACAGAACGCAGAAAGCGTTGGCGAGAAAAATGGACATCCTCGATTGGATCCCCGGAAGCTACGCCGAGGAGATTGTTGAAGGGGGCGAGAACCCTTTGGATAGGGCGAGGCGGACCAACCCGGAGGAGTTCGTTACTCAGGCCCCCGTCGCAATTCCCGAACCCCTGGTGGAATTGCATCCTGGCACCTCGTCACGGGGCCCAGGTGATGAAGCGGGAGAGGACGAAGAAGAAGAAGAAGAGGACCCCAAGGCGGAGGGCGAGGTGGAGGAAGGGGCAACGGGGTTCACGCAGGAATCTGAAGCCCCCCAACGAAAGAAGGCTATGCGGGTGGCAACTCCGCAAAGTAAGCTGGTGCCCGTCCTCACTGTGGACGACGCGAGGGACATGTACTCCAGGGACGCGACCGCCGCGTTCAGGGAGAGGAGGAGGCTGAAGGGGAAGAAGCTCTACGGCGACTACGCAGTGGAAGAGACCATCGCCATTAGCAGCGAGGACGAGGACGACATGGAGCTTGCCAAACGGCTCAGGTCGGATCCCCCCTCCCCCACAGCGTTTGCCGGCATGGTGAGGGTGAAACCCAAAGTCCTCACTGTGGACGAGGCTAATGAAAAGATGCGGAGGGACGAGGAGCAGCACGTCCGGCTGGAGAAGGCTGCCGCCGAGGAACCCTCGGTCCGCAACGAAGTCACGGAGTTGAGGGCTCTCCTCTTGGAGCAGGAGCGGCAAAGGGCGATGGCCCAACCTCCGTCCAGCGCGGACTTGATCACGCAAGTGATTCAGGGCATGTTGGCGCAGGGGTTGGTGATGGCTCCCCCGAGTGCATTTCCGCACTTGCCCGCCGGCTTCCCTCCCCAGAATATCAACCCGCCGCCCGCACCGCAGCAGTCCTTCAACTTCGGCCCTATGCTGCAGCCGCAAGCCCGCCCGTACACGCCCGTCCAACAGGTGGACGACCCCAGCCTTTGGCGCGTCCCCGGAGCTTCAAGTCCCTTGGGGCCCCCCCCGCTTCAGCCTCCCATCCTCGTGCCCCCACACCACCAACAGGACGACCCCCACATGTTTGGGTCGTCCGACCCAAACACTGCCGCCCTTGCACCGCCAGCCAGAGACCCGCTCGAAGCAGGAGGGTTTGGGTCGGCCGACCCAAACCCCGTCTCAGCGACGGCCCCGGTGGACGAGCCCATGCTAGATGTTGAAGGCCCGCAAGGGCCTGGTGATACCTCTACTCCTAACCCAGTCGATGAACCAATGCATGATGCGCATGCGGAGGTTGGGTTGGGACAAAGGCTTGACAGTCAGCCTTTGCAGGAGCAGGTTGCTGCTGACGTCGCCGGACCAGGCGTTGGTGACGCAATTGGGGAAGCGCACGCGTTGGCGGCGTCAACGGCGTCAAGGCACGACCAAGGCGAGGTAATGCACTGACCCCACTCAGTTTGGGTCGCTCGACCCAAACTCCCTGGGTGTTTGTCTTCTTGCCTTGGTCGTGTCCCCTAGCTAGGAGGAACTGACCCACCCGTCCCCCCCCCTTCTTCGCCCCACCCCATCCCGCGCACCCCCGTCACCCCCCCTTTCGTCACCCCCCCTTTCGTCACCCCCCGACCATCCGTTTCGCCCCCCCCCAACCCCGGCTTGCAACGAAGTCCTCATCACGGCGGCTCGTCATTCAAATTTTGTTAGATGTAGACTTAGGCTAGTTTGAACGCATCGTTCAACGCGGCTCTCCCCCAATATCAAAATGTACATGGAGCATTGTATAATATAAAATCACCATTGTTTACTCCCATATATTTGTATCTTGCGTTTGAATGTATACTGTATGCTCTTGCCTCTCTTGTATCCCTTGTTCCCCCCCCCGGCCAATGAATCAAATGGTTTTGTGTATGCACCGAGTGCAAATAAATTTCCTTAATTCTTCGTTTGGACATAGCATGACATAAATCGCCCCCGTTTTCTCTCGATCGTCCCCGCAGGGCTCGGAGCATAGCGTAGCGGCTCCCCAACGCTCTTCTCCCAGGAGCGGAGAGGGCAGCGCGGCGGCGCCCCCGGTTCTGCCCGCCCTGCGCGTGCTGCGGAAGGAACGATTCCTGGTGTTAGACCTTAACGGGGTCCTCGTCCAGTGCGTCCATTGTCCCAGGGTCCCCACGGTGCCCTTTTGCAAGCCCGAGGACGCGAACTACGACGGGCCGCCCACGCACATAAAGATCAAGCTGGTGCACCTCCGCCCGTGGCTTCGGCGCTTCCTGCAGATCGCCCAAAACAAATGGTGGGTGGTCGTGTGGAGCTCCATGACGGCCGAGAACACCAATGCGGTCGTGGAGTTCATCTTCAAGGGCTTCGAGCCCCCCTGCTTGGTCCTAGCACAGGAAGCGTGTAGAATATTGTACACACCGGACGGCAAAGTCGTCAAAAAACCAAACAACCCCGCGTCCCCCCAATATCTCAAGGTCTTGAAGCCGATTTTTTGGGACCAGCGACCGTCCTTGATAGGCGTCCCCTACGACGTCCGTCCCACCCGCGAGAACACGCTCATGGTGGACGACAGCGCTTCCAAGAACTTATTGAACCCGACGGCCAACTTCATTGTTTGCCCTACGTGGACGATCGAGAAGGTTCGGGACCGATTTTTGTTAGACCTTGTTAAGTACTTGCAGACGCTCTGCGGTAGTGGGCTGCCCGTAAACCAGTTTGTTAGGAGTAATCCCATAGGCGAGAGATACTTGGATCCACGAGACCATTTGTACAGAGAGTTGTTCTCCCACGCGAAATTTAACAAGCTCATTTGAGAGAGTACATGTGTGTTTGTGTGTTTGTGTGTGGGGGCGCCCCCACTTTGTATAATATATTCTTCATATGTATCTTGATTTTCACATGCTCTATCTCTCCCTCTTCCCTTTGGATTCTGTTTTGTTTTGTTTCCATTTTGGCGCCAGCGTTTGGAGCCCTCGATTGACATCGTCAGTGACTCAAACTTGGGGAGCTTCTTCTATGAGACCGTTTATGACGCCGCTTCAACCATTGACTACTCCAAGGAGCCTATTGACGCCGGCGTCGTCGATAGCCCCCCGCCCAAGCAAATGTTCCGGCAGTCTCCGTCTCCGTCGCCACTCAAGGGCACAAAGCGCGGCTGCGTCCGGACGTCCCCCTCTCGCCCCGGCGGCGCCGTTGCACCCCGACGACGACTGGCGATGGGCGCTCGGCCTGCAAAGAGTGGACCCCTACATGTCCCTTTGCGCGACGCTTTCCCCGTCCTATCCAACTCGGACGCGAGCGCCCCTACTGCCAAGGTGATCGCCCACAATACATTACAATCCCTCTCCCTTAAGTGGGGCGTGCAATATATATATATGTTTGGGTCTTTCTCCTCAAACTAACCCGTGTTTTTTTGGTTTTCTTTGATGACTTCCAGGTTGCGTCCAGCCCCAAACCTCCGCGGGCCAATGCGTCCATTGAGTTGGAGCGTCACTACGCCATGCGCCGATATGCCGGACAATCTACGTCGTCGTATTCGAATTCCTCGTCTTATAATTCGGGCGGTCGACACAATCCAAAATGTGTTATGGTGGGCCCGCATCCAAAACTCGGCTATAGTCGAGGGCCAGAGATTCTCAGAAATGTTGAGGCGATGCGAGCTAAACAAGCGGCGGCAAAAGAAAAAGATGCGGTCTCCCAGCCTAGATAGGCCATTGTAGGGCGTAGACATTGCATGTAGGCGGGATGATTTTAGGCCGCACTATCCAATGGATTTGTGCCATTACTATGCTATTCAGTTTCTCATGCCATACATTGTATATGGTACTTGCAATAATATAAGTGTTATGGGATTACCCCTTCAATATGGTCTACGGTTTGGATTGCCCTACCTAAACCATATTCATACAAGCTCTCATATTTTGTGTGCAATAATATGAATGTTTTGAGATTACCTGTTCAATATGGTCTCAGGTTTAGATTGCCCACCCTAAACCATCACAAATATGAGTTATTAATGGGCTTCTTGGTATGAACACCCGCTTCAAAGTGTTCCAATCTTACAACTTTCTCCAATATGTGTTCCATTTATCCTTGTTCTTATTTATGTGAATGTCTCAAAATGCCCAAAAAGTCTCAATTTAACGAATATAGTGTTTTTGGTAGTCTTAGATAAATGTGAAAGGTTAAGATATGGATTACTCAAGTTTCAAATCATACACATATGTGGAGAATATGGGAGAGCATACCATAAATTCATTGGAGCTTAACCTTTAAGCAACCAAATAAAGTTTATATGTATGAACTCCCTATGAAAAGTAGATAAAAATAAATTTGATGAAAAGCAATTGATGAAAGGAGGGTATTTTTTCATGGAATTTGTGAATGAAAAAAATCCTAAAAAATGTAAATAGAAAGTTAAAAGGGAAGAAGATGTGAACGTGTGACATGTAAAATCAATTAAAAATAAAATATATTTGAGGAAAATAAATTGAGGACTGGAGGGCATTTTTGTGCAATTTATGGATGAAGAAAAAAATCATACAAAAACAATATAAATAAAAGTAAAAGGAGAAGAAGACGTGAAGGCTTGGCATGTAAAACCAAATAAAATGAAAAATAAATTTGATGAATAGTAATTGATGAAAGGAGAGTATTTTTGCATGGAATTTGTGGTTGAATAAAGAATCATACAAAAAATTTAAATAAAAAGTAAATAGAGAAGAATAGATAAATCTAGAGTTCCCTTCCACAGCCACAGGGATCTATGTTCAATAGTTTTATGAGGTGTATGCCCGTGTTGCACAACGGTCTACAAGTTGACTAAAGTGTACAAAAATGGCACTTGACATTTGTATGTTGTAGACTATCTTTCTCATGCACACCAAATGTGACACTTGCCATTAGCATGCTCATTAATATTTCCCCCTTGCATACTACAATGCAAAACTATCATCCCAAGTATCTTAGCGTGCTACGCTACATGTCACAATATGAATATTTTTTCACTGCAAAAAGCCACTTTGATTGTCGAATAGTATAATATTTGCAATTAGCGAACATGACATGACCTCTAAGCATCTAATTTAGACCCTTTGCAAATAGTGTACGTGACACTCAATACCATAATCAGTGTAGTGAAACAAATTCCATTGATCAATATGCCAGTAAGTTTCTAGTCATCTGTCAACTGATGTCAAGACAAATTGGAATCTATTCAACATTTCCAAGGCTGGAAATCAATACTAGAACATCAGCAATCAGTGCATGAGTCCATGGAAAACCCTCGCCTGTTCGAAGTTTGATATAAGTATACAGCCTTACGTCTAGTTTGAACTTTGATATAATTTACAGTATATACATTTTCAGGAAACCTAATTTTCTAAGGTAAGTCATCTCGATTCTCGCCTTTTCCCACACCAAGTTAACTGCAAAGCCAGGCTTCTCAAAAGCTGGCCTAGAACTTCGAGACTTTCAAGCCCACGCAAGGTCGCGGTTGTGTTCCGGGAAGAACTCCTTTATGGCCATCAACCTGCGAGGGTGAAATTATCCCCAGCAAGATACTTTTTCTGTGACAAATCGACGTCATAAACATTCAAGATGGCCTCGACTTGTGGGGCACGTGATGTTACAAATTCTTCGTTTAAGGTATGTGGGTGTTATTTGGCTCGTTCTCCATCTTCTACCAATTAGGTTTACACAACCAAACTTGTGCTGCATATCCATGATGAAACATATCCATGATGAAACATATCCATGATGAAACATATCCAAAAACCCGATTGAAAATCGTACTTCCTCTTGATTCAGTTATGGTTATTGAAAGTGGATGTTTGTTGATTTTCTAACTGGATACATAGATTCTTCCAATTGTGTTCACTATTGAGCGTCGAGTAGTTATTGATATATGAAGACGTAGTCCAATCTCTTGTAAACATGCATCTTTACGATTTTTTCTCTTTGATCCTCACCAAACCACATACCAATCAAATATAGAGGTTTGATTAAGAAAACGGGCGACTTAAGAACCCAACTGCCTTACAGGTTGCTTCTATACGCTAGCAACATGCCCTTCCTGAACAATAGGCGTAACCACATGGCAACACGTTTGGCTCTCTACTTCACACGAGTGCTTGACGATCGCCCTCTCTCTCTCTATCAAGGTCATGCGCTTGAACAAGAGTGGTTCAAAACTACCTTCATGTAAACCTAAAGCAGGGGTCCGTGACACTCAACCGATAAGATTCAAGGATTCTCAAGAGCCATGGTCTAATTGGCTTTCATGTAAACATACCCTTAGCACATGGAAATTTATTGATGCCTGTTTTTGCTGAGATGTTATCAATACTGTGCGATCTGAAAATAAATGACTGCGACAACGCTGCAAATTCAAGTTCAAACAAAACTTTGCTCACATTCTTCGCCGCATATTCGGGCGCTTTCTGATTGCAGTTTGTAAATTCCTCGTGCACTCGCTTCACATCCTTCATAGACATCCACCTTCAAATTGATCAAGGTATTAGGCATATCAGAAGAACTCCGTAGACAACGACATCAGTTTCTTAATAATTATCTTCTCCACAAGCACAACATAACATTATTAAGACCCATAACAATGTTATGTGGTACTGACAATATTCCATGGAATATTCCCACATTCAAATTGAATGTGGGAAATATTCCATGGAATACTATCAATCCCACAAAATATTGTTATGGATCTTAATAATGTTATGAAGCATAAACCCATACATGTTCACATTATTGTTGACCATATTTATTGTATCTGCATTGCTGAGCATTGTAATTTCCGTGGTCATTGACATTGGTGATTAAACCCACCTGTAAGTGGATTTTACGACAAAACATTACCATCCAGAATCTGACAACTACACTAAATATGATATTTAGTGTCACCAATTCTAATTGTCTTGCTCAATACTAATTGTAAACTGCGGTATAGTGTCACCAACACTAAATGTTAATCCAACATTATCTGTCACTCCTTGTAAATTTGTTTGGGGATTATAGATTTATAGTCGTTATATACATGCATGGAGGACCTCTACAAAATATACAACATTGTATGGTAGGGTCATTTATTGAAGCTCATTTATTTTGAAGTATGGAGGAGGACGAGGAGTGTGATTATGATCACACATGGATTGATGATTCTAGTGCACAAGGTAGGGATAAGGAAAATCATAGTGTTGGAGAAGACAATCAAACATGTGCAGGGATGTTGTCATAGAGAACAAATTGATGCAGTCATAGGTTGAAATGAAGATGTGGAGTTGCAAAGTGAGCTTTGACATGCTTTGGATGTTCTAATTGGTGAACATGAAAATGTTGAAATGCCCTCTCAATCTAATGAAAGTCCATTGTGGCTTATGTAGAGGTAGGGGAGTCTAGACTTTCAAAAGTACACTTGTTAGTCAATTGAATGGCAATCCAACTTTAATCAAAGGTCATTTGACTCAGATTAAGGTTGGCATATTATATATGAAGCTTAAACTCCTCACCGCTGCAAATCGTAATATTATATTAAATCTTGGTTGTGAATGTGGAGTGAGTTTTTTGAACATACTTGAAGCTAGAATTGTAAAAAAAACATGGTAGACCCAAAAAATTAGCTCCAATTAAGGTTTGGTTTGTTGGGAGGGATTTTATAATGCGTAAAGAAATTGGTAATGGTTGGGTGGAGTATAGAGATCCAATTGACTTGATGGACCATCCATCAAACATGGGAGATTGGTTTATGTTGGTACCAAAAAGGAACCAACAATAACTGGACTTACGATCTTACAATACATTTGATGAAAGATTTAGAAACAATATTTGCATCTCGGGGGGGTGATCGGCCGAAAAGTAGAAACCACGTGAGAACAACTACAGGGTGCTTTTTATTCATTGGCAAGAAAAATTATAGAAACTTTGGATCTAGTATAGCCTACTTAAATTGTGAAACATGTGATTATATATAATTTAGCATAAGGGGAAAACCCCCACTTTAGGTTTGAGGTAGAAAGAAATTAGTATAATGACAAAAATAATAAAGGATTTTTTTTAAAATAGAATGAGTATATTCACATATAATACATTCAAAATGAATGAAAATTGAACGACTGGGTTATGATGTGTACACTTTTCTGTCAACAATATATAGCAACGTGGATATACGCCATGCCATATTGGAGTCTTAAGTTTGCCTTCGTACAGAACAGGTAAATCAAAACTTTATAAGTAATTTAGCATCATTTGAAATAGTCTAAGTTTTCTTTTATAATTACCTATAGGGTGTTGAATATTTAGTGAAGTTTCTTTTTTCTACTTAAAGGGTTCCCTAAAATCCAAATGAGGAGGTAAATAGCCCCAATAAAAATACCCTTTGTACGCACGTGGTTACATAACACAAGAGGGAGTGACCACCCCGAGATTTGCATTAGCTTCTAGCACATATATTGTGGACTCAAATGCTTATGAGTTACATCTGGGCAATGAAAAAGTCTTCAACAGCTTTATTAATGAATGCTAGGGTTTTAAAGTATACATATGATAGGAATTCATTTACCCACACGTATTGTCACTTATATTTTTATCATTGATATTGTACGTGTATTGCTTGATTTTGCAAATAAAAATAAAAATTTATAAGGGGTATCTAAATATGTTGCGAATGCACGTGGTTCTTGGTTTTTCTATTGAAAGGTGCACCCCCTAGGGGTGGACCCATGTTATCATTTAAGGAATCAACAAACGTGCATTTCCAATAACCATAACTAAATCACGGGAGGTTCCCTACTCCATCAAAAAATACTATAATGGCATCTGAATACACATCACTCCATACGTGAAACCCCGGGATCACAACATAAGTAGTCGCCACACAATTTGTAATGTGAAACAGCCAACTCATGGCCAAGAAATTGCAAGTACGAATTTCCAAGTCAATGACATGGAAAATGGACACCTGCCACCTTCCTCCCAGATGTATTTATCATATTACAATATAATAAAAAACACTGAAGTTGTTTGGCTTGACACAAAGTGCTGCTCAGCCTTCTGACTCAACTGGCTGTTCTTAATTGATCAACACCTTTTATTTGAATTTCTGAATTCAAAGTAGTGGCCCAATATAGATTTCGTAACTTGCACGCCAAATGACCAGTCACAGATCGGTTCAACACTGCAAAACAACGAGAGTATTTGGCCCCCTTACTTTTAGGGATCTAGCAGATGCAAAACCCAATAACCCAAACTTTGTGATCATGAGAGATGAATTGAACTCGTGATACTTGAAAGAGAGCATAAGTTACAATCATTGGATTTCTCCTGTGTCTTGCTCAAGCCTTTGAAAATTGGGATTGGTACATTTCCACTAGTACATATCAAGGCTCTTTTGAACACGAAAAAGAGCCATTTTAACACAAAAAGAGCCACTTTAACTAGTGTTTAAAATTTGGTCTAGCTAGTCCAAAAAATGTTGTTCGGGTCGTGTTCTAAGGGTCATGCCCCCTTTGACACAAACCCCCTCCTATTGTTGGCTTTGTCAGATTGCCCGGGTTCACCCTAGATTTCACCCGGTAATCTCGATTTAGTAATTACCAAATTCACTTTCTAACATGGCAATTTTTGCTATGTGTTAAGTTTATGTGATAAATTTCTGCGTTAAATTTCAGAAAATGAATACATTCATTTAAAACTAGATCTGACACAAAAGTAGGGCCCTCCCCACCTACAACATGAGGCCAAGAAGTGCCAAGCCAAGGATTCAAACCTTGGAGCTCCTAGCCCTATTCCAACACCTTACCCACCAACCCATTACACCTCACATGTGCAAAGAGAGGGCTTTGAAGCTCTCTATATGTGAAGGCCACTTTTACCTTGTATTGTAAGAATGTAGATAGTAAAATACCTCTCATCCATCCAACATAAAAACTTGTCCCTTATAGATGTTTGGCGGATTCATCTCAAATGACTTGGATTAGACTAATTTGGGTCTTTGAACCTAGATCCGACGTCTAAATGTCTAAAAATAGTAAACTGCGGCTTGTGTATTATTTCAGGGCTTCGTTGTTGGATGAATGAAAAATACTTGTATGCGGCAATTTCCTCTCTTTCACATTGGTAATACTTAGGAATGTGAGTAGAATAATTTGAGGTCTTTGAACCTAAATCCGACGTCTAAATTACTAAAAATAGAAAAATGCGGATTATTTACTATTTTAAGGCTTCTTTGTTGGATGAACGAAAGATACTTGTATGTGGTAATTTCCTTTTTCCCTCTCACATTGGTAATTACCTAGGAAGGTAGCTCACATCTAGATCTAGACTAGATCTACAAAATCTTTAAAATTAACAGAAAGATAGAACATTCCTTCATGAACATTCAATAATAAACGTGGAATCTAGTGTGTACGCTTTAATGAGTAGCCAAAAATATAATAGAAATTTCACGGACCTTACGCATGGCCAACAAAATAGCAAGACGGCACCACAACCCACAAGAATGTGATTATAATTTACAAGATTAATAGCACAAATTTAGCAGTGGCCCGTATGACAAAATGGCTCAATGGCGGTCCAAAATGAGCGTGGTCCGGACAACACAAATAACCATTGTGTTCATTCCAAGTGTACAAAAGAGCCATGATCTCTACTAGTGTTCCTACCACAAGCTACGGATGAACTAAATTAATGAAGCCAATGATATCAGCAGGAATCTTTTAACACTAGTTGTTTGTATTGTACATACATGCTAGCACACTTTGTTGGAGCTGAATCAATTTTGTGTCACGAATCTGGTGGATGGCATGATCGTCATCTCAGGTACATATGCACGGAAAGAGGTCCCACCTATAACATAGAGGCAATTGTCGGACACTGCAACCACTACTCCTACACCTATCTCTAGTCTAGGTAAAGTTGTTGAGCCATCCACTTGGTCATGTTTTTAAATTGATGCATGGGTCATGGATATGAGGACAATATCTATGGATATTAGATCCAGCTCACTTCAACGCTCTGAGATTTGCCCACTTTGAGTTGAGTTCCTGCGTTTTTTTATAGGATAGATGTGAATTAAGAGCCTCGGCCCATGCCAATACGTGCCTACGGCCAGTGAAAACTTCATTTTTCTTGTTCAACAACCTGTTCAAGAGGGGAATGTGGAGTGCATTGGCAAGAGAATATGTGTTACCCACAATGAACTTGTTCTTGGACAAGTGGACTTCGTAAACATCCAGTATCGCCTCTAATTTGGTTTTAGTATATAGATATGGCTCCGTGGAAAGAGAACACATGTTTATGTTTTGTATGTGCCTCTAGGTTGGGTGGTGAACCTTTAGATCAAGAAATGATTGTTTATTTATGTGATAAGTTTATGGTGAGATAATTGTGATTGTGAATAATCGTTTAACTTGCTTAAGTAGGGATACATTACAGTGGAATACTTATTGCCTTGCATAAAAAATAAAGCTCTCCATAATACATAGAGAGGACTAAAACACTAGGCCCTTTGCAAATAGTGCACATGACACTAAATACCATAAACCGTGTAGACTAATTCATGATCTCTTGTACTATTTAGGGAATGAAATCATCTAAAAAATAATAATATCTTTTCAGTTTATAGAACACTTCACTACGTTCTCACCTTCTTAATCGACAAGTTCAGAAATATACCACGAACCCCTAGCCTTAATTAAAACACCCTAATGTCCATGATGCCGGTCATCCTCGCCGGAGGGTGCTTATCCGAATACAGCCTGCTCACATACCCGAATTGGACCGACACAAATACACTGGCAACTCACCCAACACATTCCCACCTCTCTGGTCCTGATCTGGACCTGACTGCACGGGTCTAAGTCCTCTACATACATCAGTGCCAGATGACATTGCAGTGGGGGTTGCCAAGCTTCATGACGCAGGCTTGGCATCATCTCAGATCGATGTGGGAAGGTGATCCGGGAGTTTCCAAATTGATATTTCCACATTGGCAGCATGCACGTCCAATATAAAGACAGCATTCTGATAGAGCAAGATATCAGTACAACCCAGTTAGCTGTGAGCTCTAGTAACATCGATCAGAGTCTTCACATCAGGACCTCTAATTTCTTTCTTGACTTGAAGCCGTTTTCGAGGGGACGCCGGAGCTAATTATTCTCAAACTTTGTGTGTGGAGCTTGAATTTGAAAATCTGCAACTTGTGCAAGGTAGGTGCATGCCTGTAATATTCCACTGAGCATTAGGTCAAATGTTTGGCTTAACTTTTGTGCAACTTTCTTAGACAACTGCTGTGACTAATTGCTCAAAGTGAATAATTCTGGTACGTACTTTAGGTGCCCTGGAGTCCATCACGATTCACTACAGGAACTGCGTGGTCTTGCCATTGGTTTTAGAGTCCATAAATGTGGATTTAGAATATTCCATTAACTAGACGTTCTTTCCACGAGATGGTTATGGAAGTTATGACTCTGAATTTAAAATATGTCACTGTAATCTCTGTGGACCATAAAACTGAATGATAGTGGCCAGAACTAGTGGTGGGACCGAATAATCCTGTGATTCTGACCTGTTCCTGATTGCCAAATATCACGAGTGATTCCCATGACCGCCATTCTCAATTCTTGCAGGAAGCTAAAGCAGTAGCAATTCATGAGTAGATGCCATTTTCTGGCACAATTCTGCTCGAGTATATTAGTTACATGTAAGCACTTATGGATCAGTGATGCCTTGCGGACTTGCCCCCATATAATTCGTGCTGGTTTATTGAAACTAATTGTGCTCTGTTTTGCGTACGGACAACATGAAACACAGGCGTGGAGCTGCAGCCATGGGGATGAAACTGTACGGCATAAACACCACCAACGTCCAGCGTTCAATATTGCCCATCTTGGAGGCAGAGGTATATCAAACTTCCATGCACAAATGCAAATTCTAACATCTGTCAGGGTTGAAAGATCGTTCAAAGAGCAACAATTACTTCCATGTTGCGTGTCACTACGTAACGCTAAGGTAGAAATACCATAACCTGTTAACCAGCCACTAGCGGTGCACTAGACCGGCTCATAATGGTGAAGTGCCATGTCTTAAATGGAGCATGGCTCGGCGGCAACTTCAATGCAGTGTAGCCAATGGGAGGCAAGGTCTAATGTGCTCATGATTAACCGGTTTAGGTGATGTTCTGTATCGAAATGTGGATTACCTAGTGAACGGGAAGTGGGTTGGACAAACTTTCCACTTTGAAAAATTGTGGAATTTTTTGTACAAGGCAGAATAATACGAAACAACTTGAATTCTTCATGAATCCTTCTTGTCTATCTTGGAAAATTATCTCATGATTGTCAGACCAGATCTTCAATGCGAATCACCTTATTTTAACGGGTTATGGTATTTCTACCTTCATGTAGACCGGGACTAAAAAAAAAGATTTGTGAGTACATCTATGGGTGGCAGCTACTAGCTGGGGGCTAGCTCTAACAGATCAACTAGGTAGGAGCAGGTCCATCAAGAATGACGCACTTGAGTCTCGTTTTGATATTTTGTGCATCATGTATGACATCAGTCGTTGCTATTGCATTCCATGGAGTCAGCTGTAATGCTCATATCCATATCTAACCATTCAATGAATTTTGAAGGTGGACATTGACGATGTATTGGAGCTAGAGTTTGTGGATCTGCTCAAGGATGAACAGAAGAGCCCTGCATATCTAGCAAAGCAGGTGAGATTCAACCGTGCACCCCACCATATTGGTTGAATATCAACACCTAAACGTGTGTAACTTAGTTTATATCCAATGTAATCATCACGACATACCTGAGTCGTAGACTTGTGTGATTCTTGAAAATACATAGAGGTTCACAATTTGGGATTAAATTAAAGTAGCTCCAGACATTGATCGTGTCACAATAAATTCCTAACATTACTCAACATTTAGTGCTTGTTCAGTGGGCCCTCAAAATGTGACAGTCAGATGCCCAGAAAGTCGTGCAGGGAGACTCAAATTTTAAATGGAGCTCCCAACAACAGCCAACTGTTATATTCCGAGGGCCCACATCACTAAATAATTTTATGAGGACTTAATTAGTTGGTCGTAGATTAAGTATGATTCAATAATCATTGATGTGTGCTATGTTTGTCAGCCCTTTGGATTGCTACCGTGCCTTGAAGATGGTGACTTCATACTGTATGGTAAGTTCTCAACCACCTACACTCTGAGCGTCAAAATCACAACGATCTATATTCTACACAGAATTGAAGTGCCGCAGATTGCAATGTGAAATGACGTACATCCTTAGCATGTCGCAGTTGTCTTTCTTGTAATATCCTCAACCTAGCAACTGATGCAAAACTGTCAGCAAAGGCACTCATCGCTCCATCATGTCTGAAGTGCCTCCATAGCTATAGCTATAGCCATAGCCATAGCCATAGCCACAACTCTAATTTTTTGTTATTCGCTGGATTTATTGCAGAGTCTCGAGCTATTGCAAGATACTTTGCCGAGATGTACCAGGACCAGGGCGTGCCGCTCTTGGGCAAGAGTCTCAAAGAGAGGGCAACCATCAACCAATGGACTGAAGTGGAGAGCCAAACCTTCAACCCGGTGGTTGCCGGAATGGCCGTAGAGTCTTACATATCGGCTGCGTCAAAAAGGCCTTTGAACGAGGCAATTATCGTTACGGGGCTGGCAAAGCTGAAGCCGGTGTTCGACGTTTACGAGGTGCAGCTGTCCAAACACAAGTATATTGCTGGCGATGAATACTCCCTCGCCGATCTTCTCCACGCCCCAAATCTCAACTACCTAATGACGACCTTGAAGACGGAAGCGTATGGAAACTACCCTTGTGTGCTTGCATGGGCTCAGAACATAACTTCACGACCCGCAGTCCAGAAGGTTGTGGAGTTGAATGCCAAGTGGCTGAAGCAACAAACTCCATGATATCTTAGTGTTATAGAGAATGATGCCTGCTACATATGAACTTATTAGCCTATATGAGTTGTTAAATGTTACTTGAACGGACACTTGTAGCTGTGCGCTTACCTCTTGAAGGAGACGAACACGCAATTAGTGTGAGATGATTTGCAAATCCAAATCGTGCCTGTAGCCATTTTCCTCATAGTTTTGGGAGCGCAAAAGGTGGGGCACGAGCAAGATGAGCAGCACAAATGAATATCTGTGTCTGACCACAATGAGGCATGGGAACTGACTTTAATACCATGCAAGAAATTGAAATTTGATTCATTAAGAAATTTGAAATTTGAGGTCCACAGGGTATATGGAGAGGTGTAAACCCGGGTATGTGTAGTGGTGTCCCACCGGGTATATGGATGTAGGTCCACAGGGTATGTAGAGGACTGAGACCTGTGCAGTCAGGTCCAGATCAGGACTGGAGAGGTGGGAAAGTGTTGGGTGAGTTGCCACTTTATTTGTGTCGGTCCAATTTGAGTATGTGAGCAGGCTGTATTCGGATAAGCACCCTCAGGTATGTAGGGGGATGATGACTGGCATTATGGACATTAGGGTTTTTTAATTAAGGCTAGGGGTTTGTGGTGTCTTTCTGAACTCACCGATTAAGAGGTGAGAACGTAGTGAACTGTTCTATAAACTGAAAATGTATTATTATTTTTTAGATGATTTGTTTCCCTAAATAGTAAGAGAGACCTTGAATTAGTCTACACCGTTTATGGTATTTAGTGTCATGTGCACTATTTGCGAAGTGCCTAGACTAGATGTCTAAAGGTTTCAAAGTGTCACATCCGCTAATTGTTAATGTGATATTATACTCCAACGCAATTGTGATTGTATTTTTCAAATTAAATGAGGTTTTGTTAAGCAGTTGGGTTCTCAAATGACATATTAAACTTTGCTTGTGTCCTTCCTACTTCTAGATGGTAAAGACTTGGGTTATTTCATAGAACATGGAAAGGAACATCTATTCAGTACGGCATGATGATGCCATTGTATTCAAAAAACAGGCTTTGGTTTACCATATTGTACATTTACCATATTCTAAAAGCTCTCTTTGTACTATGGAGAGCTTTATTTTTTATGCGTGGCAACAAGTATTCCACTGTATTTTATCCTTACTCAAGCATTTTGACAATTCACAATCACAATTATCTCACCATAAACTTATCACATGAATAAACAATCATTTATTCATCTAAAGGTTCACCACCCAACCTAGAGGCACACACAAAATATAAACATGTGTTCTATTTCCACATAGCCATATCTATATATAGTATATACACGGGGAGGTCACTCCCTCTTTAATTAATGCATACACGTGCGCTCAAGACCTATTTATTAGGGGGCTATTTACCTTGCAGAAAAGATTATAAGGTATGGTATTTTTCAAAATAAAGGTAAAAGCTTGTATTTTAATACACCCTATCAGTAATTATAAATTTTTGGGGGAATCATTTTAAAATACCCTATTTTACTTATACGACATTTGTTTCCTTTCCGGCACGTGGGTAGAGACCATTAACTCCACATTGGAACCGTTGGTTCAGTAATGTTCAAGCAAGCTAGCCTGCGAAGTCATCCATCCAAGCATTTTCAACAAAAAATTACCTCTTTTCATCCACTAGCACAAACCCTACCCTAGACCCACTACCCCTAGTAATTGTTTCCACGCTATTTTACATGTACTGACTAGATAAAAGAGGCCATTATATGTGATGGTATTTTACATGTAAACATGTTTCACTATTTTAAAACCCCCTATATTATATGTACGTTTTTTGCAAAATTTACCTACAATGAATATATTAGACCCTATTTTTTATCGCACGTTGTTTCTACGATTTTCGCCAGTGACCTCCCCGTGAGTATATAAGGGATATTTTTAGATGTATTGAGTTTTATTAATGGGGAACAAGGCTTGTTTTTGCAACCGTCACAAGCAAAAAGAAAGGCATATAAAGTCTGAAATTAATTTTGCCTGTGGAATAAAAACAAAAATGAAAAAATGCCCGTGACATGGAAAGAGGAAAAACAAAAAATCAGCTTGTCAAAAGAAAGGTACCCTCAACCATCGCCCGTTGACCATATCCCATAAATATAGGCAAACTATGTTGTATCCTGTAATATATGAGCCACGCTTTGATTTCATAGTAACTTAGGAAATATGAATCAACTTTTGCACTTGTAAGTGGCACCTAACTAAGTCCAAATGGGTTTGTGTTGAGTTTTTGATGTACACACTCTCATGCTAGATTGAACTATATCTATGACGGCGATTTCCAATTTCCAATCTCAAACTATTATGGGATATTGCCAATTTAAGCTTAAATGGCATGTTTCTTGGAGTGATAGATGATTGTAGATGATGGCTACCTCCACTCATGGCAATTTGAGTCTTGACATTTTGGTAGAATTTATGACCACGTGCACCAAAGAGGCACACTTTGGGATTTTAAGTTTTTCCGATGGATTAGTGGGATGAACCTAACTGCCTTCAATGGGTACATTATTCCTAGTAATGCTTTCCACTGATGACTACCATAGGAATAGAGGTAACTAAACTTATTAAATATTGTACCATGCGGCAATCGGCTGTATACGTGCGATAATCTCCTAATTTTTTGAATCTGGAATCCAGCTCCAAAACGATCACTTGTCAGGTTTGGTACTCTGGTGCTTAGTTTCCACTCAATAAAATCGCTTGGAAGAATTAAGTGCAACTTGTACTTGCCATGTTTCATCTTGGTATGAAGATATTTGATATCCCCAAATTGAGGTCGTATGTTTTAAACATCAAAAATTGCAATAAGTGCTGGAGCACATAGGAGTTCTAAGAATATGTATATCACATGTTTCCATAAAGACATGAAAGTAGGTGGGTGTCTTCCAGTCACTAGGTAGATGACTCTTATTCAATTGTTTTTCTGAATGTTAGGGCAACTATACTTGAGTGGCATGTGGTTTGTGCGGCACCAAGAAAGGTTACCAAAAAGACATATGAGACCAATGGCGGTAACCCGGGTTGCCGAATTTATAGAATACGTGAACACAATTAATTAATTAATTTTCGGGATGGCGGGTTACCGAATTTAAAAAGTACGTGAACGCTATTGAAATAATAATGATAAATTTCTTGGAGGGTGCCCAAAATAGGACCAACATTTGGTTTGCACTTTGCGAATAGTGCAGTTTCAACAATAAGGACGTGGGACGGGGCTTATCATTGCGTCTTTTGTGGTTTGTGTGTGTGTTTGCTATCGTGTTTGCTAGCAATGTCACAGTGGTCAAAGTTCACCCTCTTCCAGTACGGTGGGATGTCGTTCATACCGATCAACGTCAGTGGCGATGGCAACTGCTTTTATTATTGCGCTGCTCGCTCGTCACTCATATCATGCAACGATGCGTCCATAATTCGTAAACGTGTCTGCGACTACGCTATTGGTGTTAGGTTGTCCTGCTACTGAAGACATTGTGCAGTTGTTGCATTCAGTCGTGCCAAGTGGATGCATTTATTTTGAAGAAGTGATCAGCAACATGCGCCATGAGAGCACGTATACATCAAAAATTGACATGGTGTTTTTGGCGATTTTGTATAACGTGAACATTGTATCATACTTGAACTATTCGACGGGCATTCAATCATTTGCGATGGCGGCATTCATAGATGGTCACATGCAAACGTACGCAGTCGATTCCAAACACACATTGTTCCTATATCATCATAGCTATTAGAACCCCTTGATGCCCATCGAACCGCAACATTGAACACTATATTCGTTAAATGGAGACTTTTTCATGATTCTGAGACTATTGAAGTATGTAAAGTCATAAACAAATGATACAAAGTACCCAAACCACAAACAAATTACATGGAAATAGATGAATTACAACCATAAAACAAACATTAATTACATGAGTCGTAGAGCACGAACAAAATCTCCAACAATAAAGACAATATTGATGCACCCAAACGTATACAATGCAAACCAAGATGGAAAATAAATATATTATATATATTGAATATCGAACACAAGGAGTAGTATTCAAGAAATAATACTAATTAAAAATTCAAACCATCAAATGTCTAGGTACTAGGAATATTAAAAATAATTTAGTGTTGATTATATGCGATAGCCTTTGCGGCCGCCTCCTTCTCTTTTGCTTTCCGTGCCTCGATGCCCCTAAAAATCTCATCTTTGCGGCTGTAACTTTTGTTCCGGACAGGGCCCATTGATCCAAGCGCATTCAAATAATTCCGTTGGGATACCGCACTATGGGAGGAGATGGAGCTTGGTGTATCGTATGTTGATGATTGCCTAACACTCCGGCGAAGCCCAAGGGAATGCTCAGATTTTGATGGCCCAACTATCATTGGAGAAGAGACCTAATATGAGGTTCGAAGGAACATACCACAACAAGACGTTTAGGATGCGAGTCCGTAAACTTGGGTCAACGCCAAAAAATTTAGGAGCCAATGAAAGTTTCATACACAATTCCAAATAAACTACTATAAGAATGCTTAGAAAACGGAATATGAGCAAGTGATAGCGTACCTTTGTTGCGGGTTCTGAGACAGGGGTCATAGTTTTGAACGGGCCAACACTGCCATTTGCCAACTCATACATTGATGAGGAATGTCTCCCACTCCGTCGAAGTGTGAGACAACGGTCGGACTCAGACCGGCACACGGTTGGGGGAGTTGATTTGGGTTCGGTTCCGACGATACGTAGCGGGGGGGCATCGACACACGGAGGCACATCGACAGGGAGCAGGTTTGTTGCACAAGGAACGGAATCGTCGGGGTCGCCGCATGGAAGGGGAGCCTCCAAGCATAGACGTCTATTGGGACCTTGACGTACATCGTCGTCAAACCCGGACGGCGAGGTCCCTCGACGGCGTTCGAGTGCCCGTTTATCTTTGCAAAGAGGAGAGGGCGAAGGAGCATATGTGAGGTTGACGACTCGTGCGGGCGGGCTGTCCACGACGCCGTTGTTGCCCTCGGCGTCCTTGGAATAATCAACAGCGGAGGCTGCGTCCACCGCCGAGAACTGGTAGAGTGAGGGCAATTGGAATTCGCTCAAACCACAAGACAGGGAGCCGGGAGAAGACGGGGACACATAGGGGCCGTTGGTGACAGGGGACAGGGAAACTCAAGTATGTGAGCGTAGAGCAGAGAGCGGAGAGCGGAGAGCGGAGATTGGAGAGCGGAAAATTTAGATTTTGTTAGGTAATTTTAGGAGAAGCAGTACCTATTTCCGTGGAATTAGAGATATTTTCAATCACATTTTTTGGAAAGGAACCCCATTCCCGTGGACAGTATAACTTAGAATTGTTTGAGAAACCAATGGATCCTATAGGCGTGGAAGATTGCATTTGTTATTAAACATCTTTTAGTATATGTTTAAAATGTAATATATTTGATTAGGGCTAACATCAACAAATGAAAATCAAAATACCATACACAAAAAATAATTTATTGGTCAACAAAATGTATCCAACATGAAGACTTACAAAAATGTGTAGTTAGTTCAAGTAGCTATATAGTCTAGTTTAGGGCCATCTACACCCTATCTGCGGGGCATGTCCAATATGGGTAAAAAGATCCAAAAAACATGCCATAAAACTCCGTTGCACCATAACAACTTTCTAATTCATCTCTAAGCCTAGCCAAATTACGCAAAGACAACTCCGCCAACTCCGACCGCAAAATCCTCTTGGAAATTGTTGAGGTGACGTGGCGGCTCTGCGAAAACAACATGAGGTTCAATTTAAAAAGTTTTACCAGGTTGTGTTCGCGTGGCAAACACAACTCTGGGAGAGCATGTGGACCCATCCTAAACTCATGCGCCGCCAAACGAAGCGCATGGTACTCCACACTGGTATCGACAATGTCCTTCCATGCTTTGCAACATAGTCGTAATTTGCCGATCACCAACAAACGGCGTTTGGTGTCAAACGCCTTCTCCCGGCTCGTATAATCCTTTGTAGCACCCACCACTAAGTTCGGAACTAATACGGACAACTGTACATCTAGGTCCAGCTCCAATACGTGGGGCACAATGACGACGAATCGGCGCGTTTTTGCGTTACCTGAGTCACATTGAAACACACAACCTGAATATAATAACATAAGAATAAACCAACAGAATTCAAATGTGGCTTGCACACAAATAATGTGGCTACATTATCCAGCAGAAATCAAATTAAAAATGTAGGCTAAGGGCCCAAGGAACTTACCCACCCACGGCATCTTGAATATGCTGAGATGGCAAATTGAAACAACCAAATTCCAAAACAAAAGCCTAACCTGAATCCAAAACATTCAACCTCTTAGATGCAAAACCTGATTGCAAATTGAAACAACCAAATTCCTAAACAAAAGATTTCAACCCAAAGCCAATACATTCAACCTCTTAGATGCAAAACCAGATTGCAAATTGAAACTACCAAACTCCTAAACAAAAGATTTCAACCCAAAGCCAATACATACAACCTCTTAGATGCAAAACCAGATTGCAAATTGAAACTACCAAATTCCTAAACAAAAGCCTAATACAATTCGAATACATGTAAACTCTTAGGTGCAAAACCAGATTGCAAATTGAAACTACCAAATTCCTAAACAAAAGCCTAATACAATTCGAATACATGTAAACTCTTAGGTGCAAAACCAGATTGCAAGTTGAAACTACCAATTTCCTAAACAAAAGCCTAATGCAATTCCAATACATTTAAACACTTAGGTGCAAAACCAGATTCCAAAAGAAAAGATTACAATCCAAATCAAATGCATTCAACATCTTAGATGCAATACTAGATCCTAAAATGCTGGCCTATCCTCTTCCCTAACAAACCAAAACAACATTCACAAGCACTTGGATTCAATACCTGAATCCAAACCAAGAATGTGGCCTACACCCTCATTCACATAACAAAAACAAACATCAGAAACACACACTTTAAATATATAAATTAGAACAGAGAGTGTGGCCTACCCTGAAATCGAGGCCTCCCTGAAATCGAGGCCAACCCTCAAATCGAGGCCTACCCTGAAATCGAGGCAAAGAAGTAAAAATTTGCAATCTATAAAGGCCTGGCATAATGAGGGGCATTTGGAAGAGGCCTCACTTTTTTTTCGAGGCATGGGCTTGAAAACTTAATATGATTTCATCATATTTGAATGCTCTCAGCAATTTTTTGTAGTATGCCTTGTATGAGGAGTAGCATTCAGTAGCATGAGACCAGGGATGGGATTGAAAATTTAAAATGTATTGTTCATTTTTGAATGTTTTATGTCTTTTTAGTATTGGGTAATGCGTTACTATGTGGTGTGGGAAGAGGCCTCGGATCCGAGGCCTCATTTTTGGGTGCAGGCATTGTGTTGAAAACTTAAAATGTTTTCATCAGAATCGATTGCTCTATGCCACTTCTGTAGTATGCCTTGTATTAGGATTAGCATTCAGTAGCATGAGTCCAGGGATGGGATTGTAAACTTAATATGTTTTGTTCATTTTTGAATGTTTTATGTCCTTTTGGTATTGGGTAATGCGTATGTGGTGTGGGAAGAGGCATCGGATCCGAGTACAATTGAGTACAAGAGAAGAGATACAAACGATGATGAAAACATGAAGAATGCAATGCGGGTTGACATTAGGAATATGAAATGGCGGAGAGAAAGAATGAAACTTGCGCCAGATATCAACAATAAAACCAACACATAACTTTTATTATAGCCGGAAAACAAGAACAAACGGAGTTATAATCTCCAAAACCAAAATGAAAAACTAAGGGCTTGGAGAACATTCCCTATCACTCTCCTCACCCTCATTTGCTTCTAACAAGAAAAGATTGCGTGTTCCACGCGAGAAATGACGAACGCGAGGAGGAGGTGGGGAGTCAGCCTTCGCAAAGCAATTCGCCATTGCACTAGCATACGGGGGAAGCTCAAACGGCTTCGGAGGACTTGAAAACATGTCCCCACGAATGACTGCGACATCCGCTGGCTCTCTAAACATCCAAGCAAAAGGATTAGGAACATGATGACACTAGAAAATGAGAACTTGAAATTAAGGCAAACAAGGCAAAATCTAGAAAGCAAACTTACGCACAAAGGAATCCGAATGCTCTCTTGGTCATCTTTTGAGGAGGATCAAAGATAGATGTAGATGGAGATGCAACTGAGCGAGATATACGCGCAGGTTGGGGATCGCGCATAGGGAGTAGGAGTGCATTGAAAATGAGGGGGTCACTCTCAAGGGCCACAATATGCCGCTCAAGGGATCGACATGCTGTAATTGAACCACCTAATGCAAAGAGATGCAAAAAGTTAGTATTGAAACAAGTTAAGGACAAACAACGGAAAAATCAAAGTAAGGATGAAGTTGAAAAAGAAGGCGTACCTACACCACATTGCCAGTCCATAATGACATCATTCTTGTCGGTGAGAGTAGCAAGAAGGATGGAAAAAAAAACAGGATGTTTCTCACGGGCACCTCGCCAAGGTACCCCATCACTGCGCATGGCCTGGCTCTTTTCATCGGTGAAGGTATTCAACCATCCATCTCGCTGGAGGTTGTAACCATATTCCTGCATGGCCTCCTCCCGAACTCTAAGAACGGAGTTAACACGAACAAGAACCTTGATGCTGAACTTCCGAGTCTGCAACAATCAAAAGGAAAATGAATTGAAATGAAATGGGATTGAGATTGAATTGAAATTGAAATGAAATGCAAGACGGAAGCGGAAGAGAGGGAGAGTAGCTTACCACTCCAGAGGGAACAACGGGAGATTGGAGGTCCAAATCATTCATTCCAAACCAATCTTCCGCGACGTAGAAGTCATAAGTGTGTGCCCAATCGAAAATACTCTTAGAAACTTTGGCACTCGCACAATGGGCAAGGACAAGGACACCATGGTCATAGAGGTTAGATTTCGCAAATGCAAACAGACACTCATAGTATGATTCGTGGAGCTTGTTCCAAACAGGAACATCTGTGGAGATGTTGGGCACAGGCAAGTTCTCGGGAATATCGGCAAAGAGCAAGTCGAGGCCCTTGTGAGCTGAATTCGACGTGTTAACACGGGAACGACCAGCCCCAACCTGCGAATGAAGCTTCATGAGAACAAGGATGCAAAAACAAAGAAAACCAAAAAGGAAATAAAATGGAGAATTGACAAAGGTAAGTAAACAAACCTTGGCAATGAACTCTTGGATGCGGGTATATGGGGGGAGGGGACCTCCGGCAACATCGGAATCGAGCATTAGTTGAACCATGTCAACATTTTCGATGAGAGAAAGCGTGTTAGGAGAATCCGAAGAGGTGGCAGTGGTATCCAAGAGAGCAGCTTTCCTCTTGCGAGGCAAAGAGAGCAGAGAAGTGCCACTGTGAGATGGAGTGTCAAGAGGTTGTGGACGAAATGCAGATGGAGTAAGAGAGGGAGCAAGAGAGGGAGCAACGGATGGAGCGAAAGATGGACTGTGTGGGAGAGTGGGTGGCTCAACCGGGGTCTTGGAAGCTGACCGAGTGAGAACTTGGGAAGATGCTTGAGTGGCAGACTTCTTTGCTTTGCCCTTTCCTCTTGGTGCCTTAGGAGGAGGAGGGGGAAGCTCAACGATATCAGGCTCGTCCAAGCTGAGAATGTTATCATCCGGAGCACTACCCACTAGGCTAGCAAACAAAGCCTTCTCTTCCCCGGGGACGAATCCTGCAGCACAATCCAAGTACCATCCACCACCCTGCAAGTGCAATTCGGAGAACTTGCTTGTTTGCGCCGACGTGTACACACAAAGGCTAGAATAAACATTCACCCAGTCCGAGAGGTACTCCGGCAAGGAAGACGAGGCCAATGCATTTTTCTCAACCAACTCTCTCATAATATACCTACATGACAAAACAAGAAAGTAAGAAAAACAAGAAAAAGAGCAAGAAATGAGAATAAGGATAGGTGCGAGAAGATGATAGATATATTACCGATACGCCACACGCTTGACAGCGAGTGACCCCTCCTCGAACTCCAAGAGGTTATCACCTTTGGCAAAGCCGATGTTAGGTTTATCGCCGAGGTAAGGCTTGAAGGCCTTGTCCCAAAGGATAATCCGCCAGTGATCAACGTATTCACGAGGGCGAAGGATAGTTTCTGATGCGTCCCAATCAATGTCCACGGAGAGGCTTTCCTCTAAGGTCTCAATTTCAACCGCGACTTCCTTCTCCAACTGCAGAGGGAGATGATTAGATACGAGATAACTCCAATAAAGGAAAATGAAATCAAAGAAGGCCGAGAAAGGGATTTACCTGAGCCCAAAAGGACGCCTTGTGTAGCCAGTCGTCCAAAGCCCTCTCCCTCAAAGGCTTGTCGACGGGGAACTTGTTATCTAACCTTTCAGGAAGAGGGGCGTTCCACCAATGAAGCCACTTAGCTTTGAACGAAGCTTCGACCGGACATGTGACAATTTTTTGTAATTTTTCAATTGTCATGTCCGTCGACGAGAACTCATTAAAATGGCGGTCAATCTGTGCACGAAGAAAAAATGATTTGAGATAAAGAGAGTCAATGCTTGAATGGGATGAGTTGGATTCTAGAGTGATTTGAGATGAAGACAGTACCTCATGAAAGAAATCATCTCCATTGTCAGGGTGTGCAACGGATATGTACTTCTCAAAAGAACGGGCCCGAATACTCTTAATTGTTCTCTCTTGGGCTTTGGTCATAACATTCCAAATCTCAGTGGCTGATCTCTCTGCAACTGGTGTCGTCTCACGGTAATGCCTCACTGCAATGTCTGCTTGAGCTGAAATGTCTCTCTGCGAGATAGAACTTGGTGAGTTTATATTAAAGGAGATTGTCTATGTTGGAAGCTATAAATGATTGAATGCACAAAACCATACCTTGTAAAGAAACTTAACGAACACATCAGCCGTCAAGGTGTACCAAGTTGGGCGACTCTCCTTTATTTTCTCGCATGCTTTGTAGTCAGCTGGCGATATGAGATCCTTGAAGGTGGACAATTCTAACCTTCCAAAAGTGCGGATTCGAAGAAGCTTGGCCGGAATATTTGCTTTGACATAATCATGCTCGGTTGACCTGAGACAAAGTATGTGAGGAAGTTGCACTGAAAATAATGCAAAAAAATTGAATAAAAAATGCAAAATGAATGAATAAGTGAGTGAGTTTACCAATTAATGTCGCTCATGGCATTGAGGAATACACCAGTGTAGCCTCTAGGGTCAACAATTATGCAGTCCACCGAGATATGCCAACTCTTTTCATCGGGGTGGTGGTTATTGACATGCCTCCACCAAGCAGTGAGACGATGATTGCCTTCCCAAACGAAGAACATCTTCCCCGCGAAATGTGCGAGATCCGGATCCAGCTTGAGCTTGGTATCAAATTCTGCGGAGGCCTCTTGCCAAAGGGGGCTCCAAGAGGCCATGATGCCAGGGGGAATGGGAAGGTCCACGGGAACATCGTTGAAAATAGAAACGTAAAGAACTCGATCACCCTCTCGGTATCCCATTACAAACTCACATTCCAAGCGCTGCACCTCAACCTCACTGATAGGACGGACAAGAGGGAGGGCTCTCAAGCGGCACAAAGGAATGGATAAACGGGACTTACCCGTTGGCTTAATCCGGAGGCGTTGGATAACACCAACGGAATCTTCCTTTTGTGATTTCCGAAGCTCAAGTTCACACACAACAGGATCGGTGTCGGAAACAGCTTGCACGGCATCGTCACTCATTGGGAGAGCCTAACAAAATCACAAACAAGAAATGAATGCTAAGAATGCTTGAACACAAGAAATTTGCTAAACACATCACTCAACAACCATCCAACTTACCTCTACTTGCATTTCGCCTTCTGAATTAAAAGCATCCACCTGGACGGCTTCAACTTCAACCAACGGAGCCTCAACAACAACATCCTCTCCAAATTCGGGTTGCGATTGAGCGCCTTGTGAAGAGTCCATTTCCTAAGAACATGAAGAGAATGAGAATTTCAAAAAGCAAGGTCAATATTTTAGTGACCATAAAAAAACAAAAACCCAAACCTCCTTCCACACACCATAGACTCGAAAATATGAAATCAGTTTGTGCACTCTAGAATGAGGCCTCGGATCCGAGGCCTCTTCCCACAAGTCATACACTTAGCCTATCAGAACCTGAAATGGCCGAGAGGGCCTCAAAATCATCATATTGGCCCCCCTTAAGAAATCAGTTTGTGCACTCTAGAATCAGGCCTCGGATCCGAGGCCTCTTCCCACAAGTCATACACTTAGCCTATAAGAACCTGAAATGGCCGAGAGGGCCTCAAAATCATCATATTGGCCCCCCTTAAGAAATCAGATTGTGCACTCTAGAATGAGGCCTCGGATCCGAGGCCTCTTCCCACAAGTCATACACTTAGCCTATCAGAACCTGAAATGGCCGAGAGGGCCTCAAAATCATCATATTGGCCCCCCTTAAGAAATCAGATTGTGCACTCTAGAATGAGGCCTCGGATCCGAGGCCTCTTCCCACAAGTCATACACTTAGCCTATCAGAACCTGAAATGGCCGAGAGGGCCTCAAAATCATCATATTGGCCCCCCTTAAGAAATCAGATTGTGCACTCTAGAATGAGGCCTCGGATCCGAGGCCTCTTCCCACAAGTCATACACTTAGCCTATCAGAACCTGAAATGGCCAAGAGGGCCTCAAAATCATCATATTGGCCCCCCTTAAGAAATCAGTTTGTGCACTCTAGAATGAGGCCTCGGATCCGAGGCCTCTTCCCACAAGTCATACACTTAGCATATCAGAACCTGAAATGGCCGAGAGGGCCTCAACATCATCATATTGGCCCCCCTTAAGAAATCAGTTTGTGCACTCTAGAATGAGGCCTCGGATCCGAGGCCTCTTCCCACAAGTCATACACTTCGCCTATCAGAACCTGAAATGGCCGAGAGGGCCTCAAAATCATCATATTGGCCCCCCTTAAGAAATCAGTTTGTGCACTCTAGAATGAGGCCTCGGATCCGAGGCCTCTTCCCACAAGTCATACACTTAGCCTATCAGAACCTGAAATGGCCGAGAGGGCCTCAAAATCATCATATTGGCCCCCCTTAAGAAATCAGTTTGTGCACTCTAGAATGAGGCCTCGGATCCGAGGCCTCTTCCCACAAGTCATACACTTAGCCTATCAGAACCTGAAATGGCCGAGGGGGCCTCAAAATCATCATATTAGCCCCCCTTAAGAAATCAGATTGTGCACTCTAGAATGAGGCCTCGGATCCGAGGCCTCTTCCCACAAGTCATACACTTAGCCTATCAGAACCTGAAATGGCCGAGAGGGCCTCAAAATCATCATATTGGCCCCCCTTAAGAAATCAGTTTGTGCACTCTAGAATGAGGCCTCGGATCCGAGGCCTCTTCCCACAAGTCATACACTTAGCCTATCAGAACCTGAAATGGCCGAGAGGGCCTCAAAATCATCATATTGGCCCCCCTTAAGAAATCAGTTTGTGCACTCTAGAATGAGGCCTCGGATCCGAGGCCTCTTCCCACAAGTCATACACTTAGCCTATCAGAACCTGAAATGGCCAAGAGGGCCTCAAAATCATCATATTAGCCCCCCTTAAGAAATCAGATTGTGCACTCTAGAATGAGGCCTCGGATCCGAGGCCTCTTCCCACAAGTCATACACTTAGCCTATCAGAACCTGAAATGGCCGAGAGGGCCTCAAAATCATCATATTGGCCCCCCTTAAGAAATCAGTTTGTGCACTCTAGAATGAGGCCTCGGATCCGAGGCCTCTTCCCACAACTCATACAAATACCCTAGCATAACCTGAAATGGCCGAGAGGGCCTCAAAATCATCATATTAGCCCCCCTTAAGAAATCAGATTGTGCCCTCTAGAATGAGGCCTCGGATCCGAGGCCTCTTCCCACAAGTCATACACTTAGCCTATCAGAACCTGAAATGGCCGAGAGGGCCTCAAAATCATCATATTGGCCCCCCTTAAGAAATCAGTTTGTGCACTCTAGAATGAGGCCTCGGATCCGAGGCCTCTTCCCACAAGTCATACACTTAGCCTATCAGAACCTGAAATGGCCGAGAGGGCCTCAAAATCATCATATTGGCCCCCCTTAAGAAATCAGTTTGTGCACTCTAGAATGAGGCCTCGGATCCGAGGCCTCTTCCCACAAGTCATACACTTAGCCTATCAGAACCTGAAATGGCCGAGAGGGCCTCAAAATCATCATATTGGCCCCCCTTAAGAAATCAGTTTGTGCACTCTAGAATGAGGCCTCGGATCCGAGGCCTCTTCCCACAACTCATACAAATACCCTAGCATAACCTGAAATGGCCGAGAGGGCCTCAAAATCATCATATTAGCCCCCCTTAAGAAATCAGATTGTGCCCTCTAGAATGAGGCCTCGGATCCGAGGCCTCTTCCCACAAGTCATACACTTAGCCTATCAGAACCTGAAATGGCCGAGAGGGCCTCAAAATCATCATATTGGCCCCCCTTAAGAAATCAGTTTGTGCACTCTAGAATGAGGCCTCGGATCCGAGGCCTCTTCCCACAACTCATACAAATACCCTAGCATAACCTGAAATGGCCGAGAGGGCCTCAAAATCATCATATTAGCCCCCCTTAAGAAATCAGATTGTGCCCTCTAGAATGAGGCCTCGGATCCGAGGCCTCTTCCCACAAGTCATACACTTAGCCTATCAGAACCTGAAATGGCCGAGAGGGCCTCAAAATCATCATATTGGCCCCCCTTAAGAAATCAGTTTGTGCACTCTAGAATGAGGCCTCGGATCCGAGGCCTCTTCCCACAAGTCATACACTTAGCCTATCAGAACCTGAAATGGCCGAGAGGGCCTCAAAATCATCATATTGGCCCCCCTTAAGAAATCAGATTGTGCACTCTAGAATGAGGCCTCGGATCCGAGGCCTCTTCCCACAAGTCATACACTTAGCCTATCAGAACCTGAAATGGCCGAGAGGGCCTCAAAATCATCATATTGGCCCCCCTTAAGAAATCAGATTGTGCACTCTAGAATGAGGCCTCGGATCCGAGGCCTCTTCCCACAAGTCATACACTTAGCCTATCAGAACCTGAAATGGCCAAGAGGGCCTCAAAATCATCATATTAGCCCCCCTTAAGAAATCAGATTGTGCACTCTAGAATGAGGCCTCGGATCCGAGGCCTCTTCCCACAAGTCATACACTTAGCCTATCAGAACCTGAAATGGCCGAGAGGGCCTCAAAATCATCATATTGGCCCCCCTTAAGAAATCAGTTTGTGCACTCTAGAATGAGGCCTCGGATCCGAGGCCTCTTCCCACAACTCATACAAATACCCTAGCATAACCTGAAATGGCCGAGAGGGCCTCAAAATCATCATATTAGCCCCCCTTAAGAAATCAGATTGTGCCCTCTAGAATGAGGCCTCGGATCCGAGGCCTCTTCCCACAAGTCATACACTTAGCCTATAAGAACCTGAAATGGCCGAGAGGGCCTCAAAATCATCATATTGGCCCCCCTTAAGAAATCAGTTTGTGCACTCTAGAATGAGGCCTCGGATCCGAGGCCTCTTCCCACAAGTCATACACTTAGCCTATCAGAACCTGAAATGGCCGAGAGGGCCTCAAAATCATCATATTGGCCCCCCTTAAGAAATCAGTTTGTGCACTCTAGAATGAGGCCTCGGATCCGAGGCCTCTTCCCACAAGTCATACACTTAGCCTATCAGAACCTGAAATGGCCGAGAGGGCCTCAAAATCATCATATTGGCCCCCCTTAAGAAATCAGTTTGTGCACTCTAGAATGAGGCCTCGGATCCGAGGCCTCTTCCCACAAGTCATACACTTAGCCTATCAGAACCTGAAATGGCCGAGAGGGCCTCAAAATCATCATATTGGCCCCCCTTAAGAAATCAGATTGTGCACTCTAGAATGAGGCCTCGGATCCGAGGCCTCTTCCCACAAGTCATACACTTAGCCTATCAGAACCTGAAATGGCCGAGAGGGCCTCAAAATCATCATATTGGCCCCCCTTAAGAAATCAGATTGTGCACTCTAGAATGAGGCCTCGGATCCGAAGCCTCTTCCCACAAGTCATACACTTAGCCTATCAGAACCTGAAATGGCCAAGAGGGCCTCAAAATCATCATATTAGCCCCCCTTAAGAAATCAGATTGTGCACTCTAGAATGAGGCCTCGGATCCGAGGCCTCTTCCCACAAGTCATACACTTAGCCTATAAGAACCTGAAATGGCCGAGAGGGCCTCAAAATCATCATATTGGCCCCCCTTAAGAAATCAGTTTGTGCACTCTAGAATGAGGCCTCGGATCCGAGGCCTCTTCCCACAAGTCATACACTTAGCCTATAAGAACCTGAAATGGCCGAGAGGGCCTCAAAATCATCATATTGGCCCCCCTTAAGAAATCAGATTGTGCACTCTAGAATGAGGCCTCGGATCCGAGGCCTCTTCCCACAAGTCATACACTTCGCCTATCAGAACCTGAAATGGCCGAGAGGGCCTCAAAATCATCATATTGGCCCCCCTTAAGAAATCAGTTTGTGCACTCTAGAATCAGGCCTCGGATCCGAGGCCTCTTCCCACAAGTCATACACTTAGCCTATCAGAACCTGAAATGGCCGAGAGGGCCTCAAAATCATCATATTGGCCCCCCTTAAGAAATCAGATTGTGCCCTCTAGAATGAGGCCTCGGATCCGAGGCCTCTTCCCACAACTCATACACTTAGCCTATCAGAACCTGAAATGGCCGAGAGGGCCTCAAAATCATCATATTGGCCCCCCTTAAGAAATCAGTTTGTGCACTCTAGAATGAGGCCTCGGATCCGAGGCCTCTTCCCACAAGTCATACACTTAGCCTATCAGAACCTGAAATGGCCGAGGGGGCCTCAAAATCATCATATTAGCCCCCCTTAAGAAATCAGATTGTGCACTCTAGAATGAGGCCTCGGATCCGAGGCCTCTTCCCACAAGTCATACACTTAGCCTATCAGAACCTGAAATGGCCGAGAGGGCCTCAAAATCATCATATTGGCCCCCCTTAAGAAATCAGTTTGTGCACTCTAGAATGAGGCCTCGGATCCGAGGCCTCTTCCCACAACTCATACAAATACCCTAGCATAACCTGAAATGGCCGAGCGGGCCTCAAAATCATCATATTGGCCCCCCTTAAGAAATCAGTTTGTGCACTCTAGAATGAGGCCTCGGATCCGAGGCCTCTTCCCACAACTCGTTCACATACCCTAGCATAATCTGAAATGGCCTAGAGTGCCTCAAATCCAAACATATATTCAATATTCTGAAATCAAATTTTGCACTCTAGAATGAGGCCTCGCCTCTTTGCACATTCATACACATATCCTAGTATAACCTGAAATGGCCGAGAGTGCCTCAAAACCTGAAATGGCTGGGAGCACCTCAAACTTGAGATGGCCGAGAGCACCTCCAACTCTCCTTCTCATCCGAATGCTCCTTATCCACTAGCCTAACCAAAGGCCGAAAGTATTCCTCCATGCACCTACCTTTTTGGTTGTTCTAACACATTCTCTCACCCAAACCCTACTTGGATTGGCCAAGACTAAGTATAGCGCAATGGCCGAAAGTAAATCTAGTGGAATGGCCGCGAATAAGTCTAGAGGAGTGGCCGCAAGTAAATAAGGTGATTGGCCTAGAGCATGCCAAACTGGATGGCCGACAGCATGCCACTGGAACATTCATTGGTGTTTGAGAACGCATAATCCCTCTCATTTGCTTGAAACCCTACATCTCAAATCCTCCTAAACCCAAAACAATACATCGCCGTCAGTATGTTAAGTGGACATTCTATGTAGCCGACGCCTTACCAGATTTTGAAGTATGCCCTCCACTGTTGCCCCGACATCGGCTCCACTGTCTTCAGATGTCCCGTCCCCTGGCGGCGTTAGTGGAGTGCTCCTCGAATCGCCGAGGTTTACCTCTGCCATTCCTCTCCCGCGTCCACGCCCTCGCCTTGATGTTGGTTGTGTTCCGCCCGCCTTGCTTCGCAGAATTCTTGGAGCATGTGTCACATTATCTTGAACGAGGGTTTCAGTTCCTAAGTCTCCTCCCTCCTCTCTTTCTCGGTCTCCCATCAAATTCGATCTGAGCTCTTCCTTTGCCACTTTCCTCTTGGACGCCTTCATATTTTCTCTTCCTTGAATTGTTGGCTGTCCCGACACCGGTTCTCGCTCATCTAACCCCTTCTCAATTTCTTGTGCTACCTCCTCGTTGTTTTCTTCGTGGATATTTCCACTATCTCCACTTTCCCCATCCGCCTATATTTACCAGCGTCCCAATGGTTATAACAATGATAAGAAACCCGAATACTTAAAAAAAAGTAAATTCAGCGTTGAATTTGTACTACCATTTTCATTATGTGCTAAATCAACAGAATATTTGTAGATCCCAAGAATACGTACGACACTGCTAGAGTTCGTGTGTTCGCGTGAATCTTCTTGGATGCTGTCAATTCCCAACTCCTCCCCTTCTGCCATTGACCGCGGTTTACTTCCGTCCGCCTCTTCTACAATTGGTGATAAGTGAAAAGGCGGAATTTCACAATCTAGCCTCCACGAAGGTTTCCGCAGGTCTTTTATGCTTTCGCTCAAATCCTCAGGCGTCCCACGGCCCTCGATTGGCGCCTTCCTTGCCTGTGTCTTCTGTGTCCTCACCCTGTTTCTCTTCTTGTCGGTGTAATGTGTAGACGTTCGCCTCCTCTTCTTTTTCTTAGATGGTTCCGCTGTCGGAGGTTGTGAATTCCCTATTTCCTTCATGTGTTCAACCCTCCCGTGATTCAAACCTACTCGCTCTATTTCCTTTCCACAACCTCACCGCATCAACCTCAAACATTGGAAAGAAAGTGGGCAATCTCATTCCTCTCCGTATATAATTGCGATAACTCCCGATGTTAGGCGCGCTTCACTATCGCCCAACCGTGTTCCTAATTAGGGCTATCTTTTTTTAGTATGCCTGACAAGTTTGTCTCTCTCTGCTAATTATGCTTATTTCTTTATAACCTCATCGTTATCACCATTCTCCTTCTTTATGGATCTTCAAATTTTTGTTCCTTTACGTTTTCATTGTCTGCCTTCATGGCTTCCACCTCAATTATTCCTCCCGTCTCTGAGATGGCCGAGTTTCGTTCCAATGGCATCGGGGTCCCTATTCTGTTCCCTATTGATGCAGCAGGTATTGCTGTTGTCTCATGCCTTCATCTTAGCATTAGGTTCTCTTTGCAGGCAAGTACAATATGGGTAGAACGTGAGATCTCCCATCCTGATACTGGATTGCTTATTCATACCTTCCATGAGACCTCCAAGGTAACTGACAATGGCAATGTAGTGTGGGAGCTTGGCCCGGGAAAGTATAGGGTTTGTGGCTGGCCAGATTCTCAGCTAGGAGAGTCAACAAAAATCCTTGCTCCTCTTCGATCGTCGACTGCTGACTTTAGCACCCCGCCGGTAATAAGTGTCAAGACAGAGCCCGGTTTAGACGACGTTATAGACTTGTCTGATTCTTCGAATGATGATGTATCATTGCAGAAGGCTGTTTTCCATGATTCCCCTTCTTTCTTTCCTTCTGCTTCCTTTGTAACGCCTTCTCTTTCTCCCTCTTTTCCTTCCACTCCTTCTGTACCGTCTGCGTCCGAACCTCCTCAACCTATTGTTCAATGTCTTCGTCGTCTTGGTTCTATGCCTGGTTGTAAGAATGTCCTCAAGAAATTGGATTACGATAAACTCAAAATCCAAGAGGTTAATCACCTCCCCCCTCGTTTCGATGGTACCCAGTTATTTGTCCTCCCTGCCGCTGAATTCTCTTCATCTCAATCGAGAGCCAAGTCGTTGGACGGCATGGACAAGCAATATGATGGCCATGTTTGGACCAAGACTCAAACCACCAACATTACCAACGACGTTGGCCTTGCTTTTCGTTCCTCTGCCTGTGTTGGCCACCTCCAATGCCAAAACCCTAGTTGTGATTACCTTCAACGCGCCCATCGTACCTCTAAGGTTAATGACACGGAATTTGAGGGTTTCACTAAAGATCCTTTCCCTCTCTCTGGCATTGTGCCATCCCGATCTACTCTTGTCTGCAGGATCTGCAAACAACCCCCCAAATGCATTGCTCTGTGCGATGCTAAAATCTTCTACGTCCATGGGAAGGAGTCTTCTCAAAGAGCCTGCATTCATATCGGTACTCATCAACACCCAGTGAAGGTTGGAGACTGCAGAGACAGTCGGAAGCGTATCAATGCACTTATCGAGGAGCATGTTGAGCGTATGCCTCAAGCCACTCACAGCAAGATCGTGCTTGAAGCCAGCAAGGACATTGTTGGTGAGTTCCTTCTTTCTGGCGATAATGTCACGCAACGTCTCCTCTCCTTGAAAGAGCTCGAACCTGTGTTCGAAAGTTGTAGAGAGTTAAATTCCCCTAACCTTCGCTCTAAGGTTACCTCCTTCAAATATTTGAGGAGGTTCGGGGTTATGGATGGCATCGCAAAGCTCCGGGGCGTTAGCAATTGGGCTTACGTCCAACGCAACCAATTCCCAGGACAAGGTGACGATACAGACAAGGTGTTCGTCTTCAAGATGTCCAAGGTTGGTCCTGGAAGTGGTGTGGATTTGGTTCGTCGGATGCAACCGGGGGGGGACCTCGAGAATGCGTGGATGATGTCCGATCACGTGAAGCGGGTCAAAGGGTGGACCACCATGGCCGCTCATGTATACGATGGGACTTATCAACGGGTCATGACCATTTCATGCTGTGATTTCCAATCGGAGGATAAGGATGCCCAAGTTCTCTTCTGGCAGAACCTCAACCACGTCATGGCCCGCCACGGTATCCCACATCCAAACTTTATAGGCTTCATGGCCGACAGTGCCCAAGCCAATTGGAACGCTGTTCGCACTGTGTATGGTTCTGGAGATCCCAAAGTTCCAATGGAGGGTCGTGAGCGCACTTGTTTTTTTCATTGGAAACAATCGCTCGAGAAACATACGAAATCGTATATAAAGCATGAGTTGCAAGACCAACATAGACACCTTTGCCTTCAATATCGAAATGCCTCATCTATGCAAGAGGCGGAGACTAGGTACCTAGCTATCAAAGCTTGGTGGGCTTCATCCAATTGTACAAGTGAAGACGGTCTCAAGCATCTTCAGCTTTGGCTTGCTTTCTGGCACTTCCGCTACCTTCAATGGGGTGGTTTCATGGAATTGGTACATCTCCGTCATAATTCATTATTGGTTTTTCTTGGCTTCGTTTTCCTCTCTGTGTACATTTATATTAATACTTGATTTGTCCATTCAGGAAAAGGTTTTAACCCAAGACCAGTTGGCCGAGATGCCGTCCTGCAATCTTGCGGAGTCTGTCCACAACAAGTGGCTTCAAGCCTCCGGCAACAAGGGTGGAGATTTATACGTGGCTACGGTTGACGACTACATTCGCGCCTTCTTACAGGTTGTGGCATACTACCAATTCCTTAAAGGTGGAAGTGGCGGTGATGGTCCAAGCAAAGAAGAACTAAAGCTGAGAGGTGCTCAACGTCGAGCTCAGCGTACTGGCGACCCGACAGTGTTGCAGAAGGTCTTGCTTGAAATGCCCGGTGGGGAAGAGTTTTGCACTCGCGATCCCCACCTTGAGGACGCCGAGGTGTTTGGATCGCAGAAGCGAAGACCCGACACTCCAATTGGTGATGATGGCGAGACCCACCGTCCCGATACAGTGAACTTCTCTCGCCCTCCCCCTGCTAAGCGAGTCACTCGCTCTCAACCTGAAACACTGCCTACTATCATTGAGGAGTCTTCCCCCTCTGTACAAGAGGTTCAAGTGCCTTCACCTGCAGGACTTGGTTTCCAGCGTGTCACCGTAGTGCAAGAAACCAAAGTAGATGTCTCTCTTTGGCATATTGCCCGCATACCCTATACCTCTGGAAAGTCTTGTTGGGCTAATCATGCGGGCACGAAAAAAAAATGCACCGCAAGAATCGTCACCAATAACAAGAGCGTCCCTGCGCCCACCTACACCGGTATGTGGCATCATTACAAACTCCAATCTATGAAGCGCACAGACTTTGTCTTTTGCCCAGACGACATCGAGCGTTGCGTCAAGGGCCCTCGTCGGAAATGGGTCATGCCGTTCTCTGCTAATGACCAGAAGCCTCCTATCCCCCCAATCTGGCCCGTGAAGATTGGTACCAACCTCACCCGCTCGGAGATCTTCGCGCTTGAGAACGCAGGTTTTCAACTCCCACCAAAGGAGCGCATCACACCGTCTCGACTCTTCACCAACTCTGCGACCCCGCTGGATATGTCTCGAATCCGTGTTCCAGAAAACCCCGACGCCATCCCTACGACAAGATTGTCCAAACTTGTTCGGCGATCCAGTAGCGCTCCTTCCGCAAAGCAGAGGCAGATGGTGGCATCTGCTGAAGCTATGCATGCTACTGTTCTCAAGTTAACTATGATCCCTCAACCGGGATTTGGTTGCATTATCACACTGCAGTCCAAGTCAGAACCGCAGCCACCCATCTACCAAGTCACAGTGAGTTCTCTTCCAGAATGCAACTGCCCATACTTCTTGGATATGATTTCCAAGTTCGGCCGCAAACGGAATTCTTATATGAATTGTAAGCATCTGTATTACATCTACGTCAAGGTTTCTAATTTGGATGCGGATGTAAATTTGTTCATACACGCCCCGACATTTAGCTTCAATGAGGTCAAACTCATCATGGAGGGAGGTCTCTTGACACATTCAACTTCCTAGAATTCCTCTCAGCCTAGCACTACATTAGGCTATGATATTTGTGTCCATTTCTGGACATCTTGTGAAGCAATAATTGATTGATATAATAAAGGTATAATCTCAATGATTATTTTTATTTACTTCAAAATTGTGTATTACAATGCTTCCTACCAGCTTAGGCAGAAAATATATATTTACAAGACTGCCTAAATTATCTGGATACACATTCAAGCATCAACAATTTAAGATACATGACGTTTCTCTTCGGCCTCCAGCGCATTGAAGTGACTCTTCATCTGTAGCTCTACTCCGCATAGAGTACACAAAATGTAGTGAACTATGAAAGGAGCATGGTTGAAAGAGGTGTGGCCAAATTCGAGTCATCGAATTTGGACACACCTCTTTCAACCATGTCCCTTTCATGGTTCACTACATTTTGGGTACTCTTATCTCTTCCAGATCCCTCCTTTCCAAGAACCGTCACCGCCGAAACCAATTGCAATAATTTATTGATATACTAAAGGTATGATTACAATGCTTCCTATGTCTATCAACTCTATTTCCGTTTTGCATACTTCTTGGATGAATCCGAGGGAGGTGGACCCGGTCGAAGCAAATCCATATAAGAAACTGTCTTATCTTTCATTCGTTCCTTTAGCGGAAGATGATGCGGCGTCATTCCCCTCATCCGTTCGCGAAATGAAAGAGACTTCGAAGATTCCCCTATAACCTTCACCTCCTCCTCCGTCTCGTTCGATTTGTCTTCATCCAAATCAGCGTCCTTCTCTGGCACATCTTCTTGCCTCTTTTCTTTTTGCTCGCGTTGTTTTTGCTCCTCCCGCGTCCTCCACCTCCATGCTTGTGTAGACTGCGAAAATGGAGTCAGGTCATAATCATCACTACTTCGATTTCCAGCAGCAAACGAAAATTCCGGCGATAAATTAACCGGAATATGAGGATCTGCTAGACTCCTTATTTCCTTCTCCCATCCTAATCCAGCAAACATATCTCTTTCATCACCCATTGTATGCAAGTGTATATACAATGATGTTGGGTAAGAGTCCAATATATAATCTATTCGGCCACACACAATAATTGCTAAAGTCCAAGCTATAGAGTTGACTCACATATAAGACAAAGAGAAAAGTGATGAATCCAAACAAAGGAAGTTAATTATTTTGATTCCTTTGTATTTTGATTGACTCATTCTTCAATTATACCAATCTCCGAAAATCAATTTTCATTGATTTTTTCTTGTGATCATCCTTGGTTTTAATAATTCAACCACCTCACGGTTTCCAAACTTAATGAGACCATTCCAAATTCCGGGCCTTTACCCTCCACGGAAATAGGTCCTTTTTTTACTATATTTGGCAGATTCAAGAATATTCCAGGTATATTCCAGTCTATATTTACAAATGTCTTTTTTTGGCATTTCAAGTTTGCTATTATTATATCTTCTACGCTCTCCGCTCTCCAAATCTCCGCTCTCCGCTCTCCGCTCTCCGCTCTACGCTCACATACAAGTGTCGTCCACAGGGGACACACTTTGGGGGTGCAACTATGAGAACACATACCCATGGAAAATAGCAAGCATTAGGTACTACAACAATGTCAAGGAACATATTGGCACACGACCACAAAGTGTAGATAATCTCAAATTAAATTATTGAAAGCCGCGAGCCGGCGGATGGCCATATATACATCTGAGTTGGGGGCAAGCGGCCCATTGCCAATAGGGTTAGTGAGGACAAAATCCGGGACGCTACCGGGGTGACGCACAAGCCTCCTAATGTAAGGACCTAGCTCATTAACTAGGAAGGTGTCATTTCTACGGCCGGTCCATGAGTCGGGGAAGACGACGGTGCCAGGGGGGTTAAGGACACTCTTGGTTGGGCTATCGTCAACAAGGAGGGTGTTGTCCGAGGTCGGCCACCACCCGTGAGGGACCCCCTCCAACCGAGGAATGCCAACCCAAAGTCTAGATTTGAGGACTTTCAAGAACTGTTGGCCCCCGCCCCCTCCGAACTTGGGCACAGGCGCACCCCTCTCATCGAACATCTCATCACACGCCTCCTGCCCTAGTACTAGGCAAGGACTCGGGAGCCCGGCAAAAAGGAACTTAACAATGGGCTCCGTGTTGTCCAAAACCATGGAGCTCCATACGACGACATGAGCAAGGTCGAGCACCTCGCGGAGAAAGGCGCGCAAGCCGGGACGGGCTCGAACGGCCTTTCGATTAACGAGGGTGTCGAGTTCCCCGTCGTAGTCCATCTCTTCCGGACTTCGGAAGGGAGTCAAGGGGACCCTAGGGATGTGTTTGGTGTGACACAACACCCCATTGAGGTCAAATACTATGAATGGTTTACGACCGGGTTGACGTCTTCTTTCCGATGGGATGCGAGCTATCTCCGATGGACCCTGTGATTAACATTTAACTAGGACAATGTTACCATGAAAGAAAACTAAGAACAACTGGCAAAGCAAAATCCCAAGGATAAGCAAAGAAACAATAGAGAACGAAATTACATCGACAACGAAGTGCAAGTAATATAGTTACAAGTAATATAGACAACGACGTGCAAGTAATATAGTTCGAAAATAATAATTTATTTCAAGGTGTAATATATATTTTGTTTTCTCTATTCACAAACTAACTCCGCGCGTAATAAATGTAAGGCCATCCGTGCAGACCGGAATCTAAACTACAAAAATGTCGCGCCAATATGGGGTGAAGGTCGAAGGCACACTCGACATAAAGCAGGACCCATGAAGACATGCGGACGCGCGTCCGTAACCAGGGGAGGGGGAGGCAGGCAGGCCTCAAGCAAGGTTGGTTACCTCAGCATGTGGAGGCGAGGCGCCGCCATTGCCCTCCTCGTCGCGGCCCTGGTCGACTTGCGGACGCGCGTCCGTAAACTCGGGCAAGATCTCCACGTCGGTGTCCATATCTCTGGAGAGGGACTGGGACGCCTGGGTGCCGACGTCGTCCTGCCCAACTTGACTTCGGCTCTGCGCGCCTTCCGTCTGGAAAGGTTGTTGGGAAGGTGTCGGGCTCTCCTGCGATTCCTCCACACGTTCAATGTGTATCGCAGTGTCATAGCCCGACCTATCCAAATCCCTCTTGAGAACGGTGAAGCTGGTAGACTCATCCTCGGACACGGACCCCCGAAGCGGGATGGTGGAATGACCTGCAGAGTTACGGACGCGCGTCCGTAACTCGTCCACCTCACTCACAGCCGGAATCACCGTTGGGATCGACAACTGGGTGGAACCTACAGGCACCGTGTCTATGGCAAGGGCGGGAGGGTACTGAAATTGAACAGGCGGTGGAGGCACGACGAAAGGTGGCATATTTGACGTGCTGGGGGGAGGAGCGTACACCATTGGTGGTCTGGCGGTCATCTGCGCGAAAAAACCCATGAGTTGGGCGTGCATCTCTTGAGACTCTCTTCGTTGTCTTTCCAGTTCAAACTGGATTGCCTCCATCTTCATCGCGTGCTCCTGGTTGTTTTGAGAAATCCGCTGGGAGATTTCATCATTCATGCGTTTGGCCAGCTTCTCGTCCAGCTCTGCCACCGTCATGGTCTCCTTCTTCACCGAGAGAGGCCCCTCCGGAACGCCTCGCACCATATCGTACATCTTGATCTCGTCTTCGTCCTCGTCGGATATGACGACAACGTCATTGATCCCAAACTCGACATAAGGGACCTTGTTCCGGCTCCTACGGTTCTCTCGGTAGACTTCGAGGCTTGGACGTGCCCTCATGTCAAGCACGTCAATGGGCGGGAGTGTTGGGGTTGAGGCGGGAGGTGTTTCTTCCTCACCCGATGAGGCCGAGCAATCTTCTGCTCGTGAAGGTCCGGCGATGCTGCCGGACTGGAAACGGCGAGCAGGCGATTGCCGCGCAGTTGAAGGCAAACCCACTCGTGACGTAGGGGTTCCAAAAGGTGTGTCCACAGCTTCACTCGTGTCCCGTTCGCCACTTCCACCAACACCCAAGAAGTACAGCCCTGTGAGTGGATCCCGCACTGCGTTGTCAGGGGGGGTTAGGGCGCGCGGCGTGTTTGAGGGACCTGCTTCAGTGTCGGAATCTGTGTCCATTGCAGCAGTCTCGCTACGGGATGCAAGGGGGTTTATGCTCTGGGCACCGAGCGTGGGGAGGATGTCCAAGATATCCATCTTGGACGCCTGCGCCCTGTGAACATCGGCTTCATCGTAGTCAAAAGTCGCGACGAAGGAGTTCACGATGAGCCCGACCATCTGAAGGGAAACAAAGAAAATGTCAGATAGAAGACAAATATAAACTTGCGGACGCGCGTCCGTAAGTAAAACAAAACCAGTATAGAACATACGGACGCGCGTCCGCAAATTCACCACATATGCAACGCGTACCCGTTGTGGCGAATTTACGGACGCGCGTCCGTATGTTATACAATAAGTAGGGCGCAACTTACCAATGAGGCATACATGAATTTGGTGCCTCCAAAAACGTTGTACACGGTGTCCCCAGGTACTGTCAAGCGTTGCAGGATCTCCAAGTAGAAATCCATTCGCAATTCAACGGCCGGATATATAGTGTACATTGTCTCCTCTATCAAATCCTTTGGGTGGGGTGCAGACAATTCATATATCTTCTTGAAGGTTGCGTGCTTGACCGGAACCCTCCCTGTTGATGATTTCTTGCAAGTTAAAAAAATCAATTGCACCGCCCCCACTTGCTTGAACCCCCTCGCCTCCTGAACCACTGTTAGCCCTTCGGTTTTTGCCGGCACATACATGCTCACGAAAATGTCGTAGTCGGTGCTCAGAGTTTTGTTGTGGAGATCAATCACTTGAGCAGCTTTCTCGAGCTCCACAATCCACAGCCACACGTGAGGCTCACGAATGGCAGGAGAGCGATGTTTTTTGAAGGCGGAATAGAAGGGCTCGTAGAAAGGACTATCCGCCGTTCCAGATTTCCACGCTCCTGGAATCCCTCTAAAATCAAAAATGGCGAAAGGTGATCCCCTTGGATCCTCCCTCACTGTCGCTCTAGAGGCATGGTCGTCGTATGGGCTGAAACGCATGGTCTTTGGCTCGACCATGCAAAACCTAGCCGCCCCTTCAAATTTAACATTTTTCTTCCTATCAAGAAAGAAAACGTATATTATCTTCTCCCTGTCCTCTAAAGAGGCCTTCTTCTCATTCTTCCTTGCCCTACTAGCCAAGAAAGGGGTGGCCTCTTTCACCAATGCTTTCATAGAAGCACCGTTGATATGGTAGTCCACCTTGAAGGACCTCCAGTTCTCCCAAATTATCTCCCCATCTAAATTGACGAGCTGCCTCTCCGGTACGAGCTTGCTAAGCTCCCTTACCGCCAGCGTCTTGCGCTTCCTATACTCGCACCACTCTTTGATGTGGTAGGTCGATGGCTTCATATGCCTAGGACGTTTTAGGAAGATCTTCGGGTATGGCAATGTCCTCCTGGGTGTCTCCAGCAAAATGTGTTGAGCTGCCCTGTAAAGCTCCAACTTCGTCAGTCCTTGGAGGGGTCTGAAGAACTCCCGGAGGATGGGAGGCACCTTCACCTTGGCGTCGCTACTATATGTCACCTCCGTCTCCGGGTTGACAATGTTGCCGTGGTTGTGGGAGTCAAAAACCCGGCACCACATTTCCCATGTTTTGTCAGTTGATGTGATGAGCTTGAGCTCCATCACCGTCTTTGTTGCGCTGGACTTCATGTCGATGCTCGAGAACTTGGTGACTATGGCGTCACAGAAAGTCTACAGGACAAAAGAGAAGTGAAAATAAGGGAAGGAATGCAAGCAATGTGCCACTTTACGGACGCACGTCCGTAAAGTGGATACGGCAATGAAGGAAGTCACATGAAAAATGAAGATGTTACGGACGCGCGTCCGTAACCAAGTGCAGAGCATACCTTCCATTGAGGATTCTTGACAGCAGCATTCTCCCTCTCCTTCTGCGGACGGTTTAGATGCACCCAAACAGACCTTGCCGCCAATAGGTTGGCTGCCCACGACGCCTCGAATTGGCGGACTTTGTTCCCTTGATTCATGAAGCCAGATATATATGTGAGGGTATTCATGTTATCGCTGTACACAATGAAGGACTTCCAATAACGAAGATCCTTCTTGAGGGGGCTCTTCCAGGCGTCGGTCTTGAGCAAAATCTTTGCTGCAGCTACACTGTGTTGCCCATCAATAACATAGAAGTCCCCTTTACGAATCTCCTCCCAGTTCTCTTTTGTGACTGGCAGCTGCGGGTCTTTGGGTGTCACGCATATGGTTTGGCGGTCCCCCTTCGGGTTATTCATGATGTTGTTCATTTGCCAAGTCACGCCGTCTTTTTCTTCTGCCCTGACGTTCATGATACTCGGCGCACCATGACATTTGAAAATGTCGACTTCAAATGTGTAGAATCTTCCAAGAGGCCAGCAATCCTTGGTCCTGTCGTTAAATTCTTGAAATATCTTAGTCGACAATTCAGCGTCGGGGACCTGTCCTCTTTTGAGAAGAGGCGCCACAAAAAGGGTAGAGCTCACCTCTGGGCCCTCTGTCACTCCGGAAGTGTCCATATGCGAGTGGGAACGCTTTGATTTCCTACTGCCCTTCGAAGTCTCGCTTTGAACTAGTACGCGAGACGTTCCAGAAACAGGTTTTGGGACGCGGGGGACCCGTTCTGACGTTGGAACCTTCTTCTTCTTTCCCTTACTCCCTTCTTCAATGGCTGCGTTTACCTTTGTGACATTGTTAAGAAGCCTCCCTAGCCTCTTTCCCGTCCAAGGCGCATTCAAGGCATAATCCGAGAACACGGTCGCTAAGCCAAAACATCCTGCTTCTGGACTACTTATTTCGCATTGATTTTTATTGAATGGATGGAGCAAGGAATGCAAAATAAACGTGACTCTGTCATCGTTGTTCTTTTCTAAATCTACCACAACAAAGTCACCTTGTGCTACAACGCATTCTATTTTCCAAGACGTCAGTTTTACCCAATTCTCCTTTGCATCTATGGGGACTTTTAGCTGGTAAGCGAAACGCATGACAAACAATCCATCGGCGTCTTTCTCGACAATAGTGGTCCAGTTGTCCACCACATCTTCCTTCGGCTCGTAGTGGTCGTTGGAGTTTATATCCTGGATGTCGGCAGGGTATGGCTTGGCGAGCAACTTACAGAACATCTGAATCGCATATCTATCCCCCATCTGCAAAACACGTGTGCTTACGTAGAAGCACAAAAACGGACGTGCGTTCGTAAGTTGAAGGAATAGCACAAACTAGAATGTAAATTCAGTGACGAAAATGAATAACTAGCTCAACCTATTGAAACGGGGTGATGAAAATATTGTCAGAGTTTTAATGATTGGCAGTGTGAATGTTACGGACACACGTCCGTAACCCAATTCTTTGTCTTGAACCCCGTAAATGTACTGAAAATGTACACCTTTGGGGTTCAAGACCAAGAATTGGGCTACTATGCATCCGCAATATTGTTAGCGTTATTTAATTACGGACGCACGTCCGTAACCCAATTCGTTGTCTTGAACCCCGTAAGTGTACTCAAAATGCACACCTTTGGGGTTCAAGACCGCGAATTGGGCTACTATGCGTCCGCAATATTGTTTGAGTTAATTAATTACGGACGCACGTCCGTAACCCAATTCTTTGTCTTGAACCCCGTAAATGTACTGAAAATGTACACCTTTGGGGTTCAAGACCAAGAATTGGGCTACTATGCATCCGCAATGTTGTTAGCGTTAATTAATTACGGACGCACGTCCGTAACCCAATTCTTTGTCTTGAACCCCGTAAATGTACTGAAAATGTACACCTTTGGGGTTCAAGACCAAGAATTGGGCTACTATGCATCCGCAATGTTGTTAGCGTTAATTAATTACGGACGCACGTCCATAACCCAATTCTTTGTCTTGAACCCCGTAAATGTACTGAAAATGTACACCTTTGGGGTTCAAGACCAAGAATTGGGCTACTATGCATCCGCAATATTGTTAGCGTTAATTAATTACGGACGCACGTCCGTAACCCAATTCGTTGTCTTGAACCCCGTAAGTGTACTGAAAATGCACACCTTTGGGGTTCAAGACCGCGAATTGGGCTACTATGCGTCCGCAATATTGTTTGAGTTGATTAATTACGGACGCACGTCCGTAACCCAATTCGTTGTCTTGAACCCCGTAAGTGTACTGAAAATGCACACCTTTGGGGTTCAAGACCGCGAATTGGGCTACTATGCGTCCGCAATATTGTTTGAGTTAAATGATTACGAACGCACGTCTGTAACCCAACACCCTGTATCAATTCCCGCAAGAATACGAACGCGCGTCCGTAACCTTCTGGTTATTGATAGAGGGTGTAGGGTTATAGTGCTTTCGCAATATGTATGCATATAAATGTGATTATTGATTTCTTTTGTGTTTATTTGTTTAATATTCAGTTGATTTTGGAGTGTTCCAGGGGTTTCTTGCAGGTTACGGACGCACGTCCGTAACCTAGGACGTAGTATTATTTTCGGAGCCTTAAACCCTGACAAGGTTACGGACGCGCGTCCATAAACCTGACCCTCAACATGACCTCAATTGACAACATGCCAAGGTTTTGGGCGCGCGTCCGTAACCTTGGCATGTTGTCACGTACCTTGGCATGTTGACACGTAAGGTCATGTTCATACAGAAGGTTACGGACGCGCGTCCGTAACCTTGGCAGGGTTTAAGGGGTTGTCAAGTTACGGACGCGCGTCCGTAACCTGTGGTCTAACTGCTTCCGGAAATTGCGGGGGTGCAAGAACATACCTTTGCTGGTTTTTGGTGGAAACTCCTCTGTTGCACTAAACCTGTACACATTGCAATTGCAACATCGTCAGTCAATGACTATAGCATCTTTATGCAATTGCTATTACAGAATGCTATTCCAAAAAATGAAAAGTTGTTCAGAGAAACAAGTTCACTGCATACAATGACTACATGCAAAGCAGTACATGCAAACAAAGTTGCAAACACTACATGCAAGCACCACATGCAAACTCTAAATGCAAGCAAGGAAATGGAACTAGCAAAAAACAATAATACTAACCTGTTTTGAAAGCGCGTTCCTCACTCTCTTTACTGTAGCACCTGTGTCACAAAATGTAAACTCTCGTGTGAAAAATCGAACTCTATACTGAAAAAAGGCAAACTCTACTCTCTCTACTGCTCTCTCCAATATTCTATCTACTGCTCTCTCTAATATTCTGTCTACTGCTCTCTCTATTGCTCTCACTACTGTACCACCTTTGTCGCAAAATGCCTCTGTTCTGAATAACCTAATTTAATACTGGAAAAAAAAATCTCTCTTCTGAGAAATGTCACTACTGATCTCCCTACTAATGTCACCACTACTCTCTCTCTAATGCGAAACAATGTAAGGACTTCAAAGTGGAGCACCGTAGCGATGCGGTGCAGTAAGGAGCTTGAGCAAAAGTAGAGCAAAACCTGAACTTACCAATGGCAAAAGCAAGAGGAAGAGGAAGAGCGTGAGCAAATGTAAGAGTAAGAGCAAGAGCAAGAGCAAGAGACAGAGTAAGAGCAAAGCGCAAGAGCAGCAGCAAGCGCAAGAGGAGCAGCAAGCGCAGCAGCAAGCGCAAGAGGAGCAGCAAGCGCAAGGGAGAGAGCACGCGCAACAGTAGGAAGGAGGGGGGAAAAAAGGAGGAGCGGAGAGAAATGAGAGAACAAGCGGGAGAGAGAAAGACAGCCCGTTTCGAATGGGCCTAGGGTTACGCACGATGCCGTTTCGTGTCTTGTCTAGCACGACACGTGGGAGTGCTGCATTGGTAGTTGGGGTGGGATGTGATGGGATGGGAAGGGAGAGGGATTATATGGGTAGGGTTAGGGCCACTTCACACATGAGCCAAGAGCCGTGACCTTGTAATGGTGAGGACCCATGACTCTCATCCACAGGCCGTACCATAGGTGTTGGGAAAGCCGTTTTAGGTAGTCACGGGCCCTCAAGCATAGTGTGAAGTGAGAATGGACCATGTTGTGGGACCATTGCATATTTTGTTGGCGGAAAAAGAGGGGAGGATTTGGTTTAATATAATATGTCTCCAAAAAATTTCAATTTAAGAGAATTACTTGGTGGTGTTGGCTGTCCTGGAATGTGTCTTGGAATGTATTCTGGAATCTGCCCTGAAATCTGTCCTGAAATTTGTCCTGTCGGAAAAAATATTAAAAAAGTCATGGTCTCCCGGAATTTTCTTCAGACCCACCTCTTGGAGGTGGGCCAGACGCATATTTCGGTAGACCATGCTCCTTTATCCACAACCTGCCATGTAGGACTCCATTGGGACTTTTCATCCACGAACTTTTCTTTGGGCCTTTAGGCCTTCACCTCCTAGTGTGAAGTGAACTTGGATGGTCTCCGTCTTTTCGACCAATGAGAGCTCTTACATCGCCCAGGTCAGGGCCTTCGGCCTTGTGTGTGAAGTGGCCCTTAGGGTTGGGATTTAACATTTAAGTAGTCTCAATTTAGTATTAAATAAAATTATGGAACATATGACTAATTTTCCTCTAGCTCTTAGCTAATATGCTTGTAAAATCTCAAACAACCTCTATTGAACATGAGCACAAAATAATAGAAAACATTGTTCACAACCCTAATTAGCACACCAAGACGGCTCAATGTAAACCCTCAAGGCTAACATTTAGAGGTCTTTAGGAATATGGATGATCTTTGTTAATGGTTTCCACCAAAATCAATATGACATATCAAAATCATATGACACATCAAATTCCAATATGAGATATCAAAGTCAGTGTTTGATCTTTGATATGATTGGCTAAAAATACATGTTGCATAGTTTTCGGGGAAAACCTAAAAATATTCATGTCGCTAATATTGTTACTTCCCAAAATAATTAACCCCTAAACAAACAAAACATGAAGCATGGTTCCAACCACTGCATGGTCCATATCTTAGACTCATTAATATACACGGGCAGGTCACTCTATATGATTTTTGTGCAGCACGTACGGCGGAGAGGTATTTGTTTAGGGGCTATTTACCTCCAAGGCACGAATTAAGAGCTCCCTATAATTACTTAAATTTCTAAAATGGCATTTTTTTTGCACCCTACCGTTACTTATAATGCCGCATGTCATTGCAATGGGTATGCAATGCAAAAGTGGTGGGAAAAAGCATGGCAACAAAAGGTATAAAGAATACATACCATTGCGAAAAGCAAGTGCAAAATCTTTAGATGGAAACACAACAAGAGTGAGCGTGTGTTCACAAACACAACACCCGCTCCGTAAAAGTCCTTCACCCAAAGTCAATTTACATAAGTCTAGTGAAGACCATAAACATAGTGTACAATACTTACATGATAGTGTGAAACACTTGAAGATGAGCCGGGCTTGGTCATGAACCCTAGTATATTATGATTCGTTTAGGGTCACAAACTTGGACAACCACCAAGCGAAGTCGAGAAGAGAGTTAGGCAAGTTAGGCAAATGATGAGCCATTTTTCATCCATCCCCTGCTTGAGCATGCGGACAAAATTGATGGACCTACTAAACATACAATGTCCTTGGATCCTTATTTTTAGCCCCTATATTATTTTTACAAAAAAGGAATGGCCCGACTTTTATACCTATCTACCCTACTTGTAATGGGATTGTCTACTTTAATTGGACCCTTCATTATTTGGAATTCTTTTATAAATTTTATGTCAAATGAATTCAATCTTCCCTATATTATTCCGCATGTCGTTTTTATAATGCACTAAGTGACCTACCTGTGTTGATATAACATTCCATTCGGCTTGCTCTAGATTCAAATCCATGATGGCTTTATAAATTATTGTGTCAAGATGCAAGAAAGAAAAAAAGAAAAGAAATTCAACGAGTATGCCTTCAAAAATATAGATTCTTTGAGAAAGGCTTGCAACCACTTTCAACACCATCAGTCACATCTAATCAAAATATATTTACTAGTTGTGATAAGTTTTGTTTATAAACCTAACATATTAATAAAATAATATCCAAAACTCTTTCTAAAGAGTGTCAAGATTGCGAGAAAATGGTGAAATGGGACCCTAAACCCTAAACCCTAAACTCCAAAGCCTAAACCCTGACCCTAAACCCTAAAAACATTTGGTATATCCAAGGTTGTGTTCACAATATTCGAATTTAGTTATTTATCAGTTCTAAAATTAGAATCATTTAACAGTACCTTAGAAGGTGGTGCTTTTACTTTTGTAAGCAATGACATTGTGTGATCACATATTATTATGCAAGCAACTACCAAATTCTTGTTGCATGAGTTCCAAACCGAAAGCGGGCATATTTGTAACTCTCTTAATATAATTATATATTTCACAATCATAAACACTACAACTAAATCGAAGAGATATCAAGCCTCAATTGATACATTGGGCTATAGAAGGGTGTGTAAACCTATTGGAATAGCCTAAATTTGACAATTGACATAATATGCCTGAAACATAAAACTAAACACACACTAAGGTAATGTACAAGCTAACACTTATTTTACAGATGACGAATGATCATGGCTTTATATTCAAGGCTCATTATTACTAATCTCCCCTTAATCGTCAATCAAATTTCTCCTGCAAATCTTTATTATGTCAAGGTGCAAGAAAAAAAACAAGGGAAAAAAAAAATTGTCAATCAAAAATGTATCTTTGAAAGATGTTGTCAACCGTTTTTTGGCTTCTTAGGCATTTAGGGGTTCAATTGTAAGCCCATCCCAAACTTTGGAACTCCCAATCTTGCATTTTGAAGCCAAACAAATCCTTAAATAGGCTTACATTTTATAATTTCCCTCTAGGATGCCCCCACTTCCATTTATTGCGTGGTCATCGTGCAATCATGATAAGCATCAAGCAAACATAGTGCGTATCATGGAAGATACCATGTGCGATGTGGGGTATTTATAGGGGCAGTAGGCGGCGGGAATCGGCTTTAGGGTTGAGTGTTTAAAAATTTATATATAATTTATCTTTGGATGCGGAGTACTACATAAGGGCTGGCCCCCCCACCGAAAGACTCTTTTTGCACTGTCTGGTGGGACGTCGTCCTCGATAGCTCCGAGAGGAGAACCCCCAGTCATAGCGGCAATGGAGAGCGATTTACGCGGTATGTCATGTCGCCAAGCGGCATCACCGCTAATACCGCCGTAAATACCGGAAGGTTACGGACGCGCGTCCGTAACCTTTACGCGTCATCATCTTTAGAGCACTAGTCGCGAGAAACTGAGTAGACCCTATCCGGTTCTTCATTTGTGTCAATGCTAGCACTGTTAGTTTACGGACGCGCGTCCGTAACCTTCATTCTGGCAGATGATCGTGTCCGAGGTCTCTGAGTACTGTCGCGTTTGTGTCAATGCAAACGCGGTATGTTTACGGACGCGCGTCCGTAACCTTCCATCTGACAGTTTCCAGTCGGTTCTCAGAGTAAAACTTTGTATCAATTCTAGCTCTGTTAGGTTACGGACGCGCGTCCGTAACCTTCCGTCTTACAGTTTCCAGTGACTTGGTTCCCTGATTAGACCTTTCTGTCAATTCCAGCGCGGTTAGGTTACGGACGCGCGTCCGTAACCATCCCTGTTAACTTCTTCTTGGTTTAGGGGTTTAACAGACCTTTGTATTAATACCATCTCGGTCAGGTTACGTACTCGCGTCCGTTGCCTTCCATCTAACAGTTTCCAGTGACTCACTTCCTTGATTAGACCTTTGTGTCAATTCCAGCGCGGTTAGTATACGGACGCGCGTCCGTAACATTTCCTGTGACTACTTCATGTGACTTATTTCTTAGATTATACATTTCTTTCAATGCTATCGAGTTTACGGGCGTGCGTCCGTAAACCTGCGTTGGCCACCTACCTTTTACCATTTTTCTCTTTCACCACTATGGTTTGCTGCAATTCCTTCAGCTTCAAATCAAACTGTTCTTTTGGTTGTCCCTGGCCTGAACTGTACTTTCATTGCAACTTCATACCTCTATTGATGTCACTGGATCTGTGCTGCTGATCATGCTTTACGGACGCGCGTTCGTAACACTACTCTTGCTAACATTGCTTTGTTTGTCGACTGTGTAGGCGATAGCGCATTTGAGTTGTCGTCGGATCCCTCAACCTCTGATGACGAATTTGAAGACGCCATTGGTGATGCATTTCAAACCCCTATCTCCAACATTGTGGATGGAATTGGTCACAATCCCAATCCGTCCATTGAAGCGGTGTTGGATGATGATAACGATGAATATCTTCCACCGTGTCAGGGTTATTCAAGAGATCAATGGATTGGTCTTGACGTTGTCCTTGTCAATGAACATGGCGCTCCTGTTGCTGATGGTGTTTGTAGAAATACAAACCCCAAGGATTGTGTTGATGCTCTCCCCCTAGGTGATGATGACGTTGGTGTTTGCATTTTGAATTCTTTGGCACCCGCGGATGTGCCCCCGGGTTGGCGTTTCTCTCTTCGGCGTTGGCCTCACCGTAATGTCATGCACGATGGAGTAAGCTTATGGAATCAAGAACGCCGTCACATACAAATTCAACATGCTTTGTTGGAATCCATGCGTCCTCGAAAAGGTTTCCGAAAATATGACTCTGAGCGTGTACCTCCTGCAATGTCACAACGTCGTCGTGACCATGTATTGGGAGATGGATCTATTAGATCTGTGGCAACGGTGGATTGTTGTCGGAAGAAGTGTTGCCAATTGTTTCCTCGTGATAAAATTAAATCTCTACGGCAAGAAATGTGGCTTGCGGATTTCCGAATGCGAACATCAAAGAAGCTTGAGGTTCATCGCAATATACACATGGATGGTGGAGGTCATAAGATGGTCACATTGGAAAATGTGGAAGTATGTTGTAAGGCATGGTACACCATCCATGCGGTATCGAAGGCCGACTTTTATCGGTTTCGTAATCATTCCTCTCTAGGGCGCCGTTCTTCCTTCCATGGTAACTTCGGCACAAAGAAGCCTAGGGAGGCTACACGTCAGGCTGCTGCAACATTATCATCCCTTATTTTGCCCTTGGCTGATGCCATGCCCCACAAGACAAGAACTCTCCCTTCGGGAGAGAAGGTTGTTCAAATGGTTTTGCCGGCTGGAACAAAATGGAAGAACATCTTGGTGGATGTCAATGATGTTGGCCAAAGAGTGGGATGTGGGCCCATTTCTTTGTCCAAGTTGAGTGTCATCAGAAGCCAACAATTTGCGGAGTATGTTACGAAAAGACCGGGTGACAAGTTTGCGCGTTGTACTGCTTGTGAAAAATACAAAGGCCTTCGAGATGCTCATCCCATTGGCACGGAATCGCACAGTAGACATCAAAGGAAGTACATCGAGCATGTCAACAACCAAGATGCACACCGCCAAGATTACTACAAGAATCGTGCACTTTCTATAATGAGGCCGAACGAGGTTTTGACTATCATTCATGACAAGATGGACCATGCCAAAACTGCTTGCCCTTGCTATGCTCGCAAAATCAAAGCCACCGATGGACTTTTCAAGCTCCCAATAGCTGTCACAGGTTCGTAAACCACAACGATGACTTATTCATTTCTGGAAGGTTACGGGCGCGCATCCGTAGCTTTGTCTTTTCTATATGTTGCTAGAAAATTTTCTCTCTCCATGCACTATTTCAAAAAAATCTTGGATGTAGTCCTCACTTCATGTTATCGTTTTTAACGCATTGTTTTATTTCTAGGTATGATCGCACATGGCCATGTGGACGTGAAGTATGCGCATTATGGTTTGGACTTCTACCCTGGAGATGCCAACCATACCGTGGGATCTTTTGCCAAACTTCTACGAGATCTTGAAAAACCACCGACGTCTTCGTCCCGTGCTCTGTTTGAGGGTGCCGGAACAACACCTCTTTATGAGGCCGTACTTGATGGGAAGGAGGTGTGTTTGAATTCATTGGCGGAACCCCCTCAACAACACATTCCTGGAAAACAACTACCGCCGACTCTGCATGTGCAACTTGATAATTGTGCAAAGGACAACAAATGTCGATACGTTTTTTGCTTTTGGTCATTGCTCGTAGCCAAAGGAATTTTCAAGGAGGTCTTTGTTTCTTTCTTGATGGTTGGTCATACACATGATGACATTGATGCTTCATTTGGACGTTGGAGTATGAAGTTGCATGAAGAAGATTTTCCAACAATTCCACTTCTCATGAAATCGTACATGGATTTAGATAATGTACCGGTCATTCCGCATTTGATTGAAGAGGTACCTGATTTCAAGGCATTCATCAAACCATTCATTCTCAAAGGAGGCGACCGCTTAGTTGGCCATACCAAAGCTCAACAATTCCGCTTCTACATGCGCGATGATGGTATGCCGGCAATGCAATTCAAAGTTTTGTGCACGTCACCGAATTGGGGCCCAGATGAAGGAATCCTTGTTTGGCGCCGAGACGAGGATGGGAAATGTATGTTACCGGATGGGGAGCCAAAGCCTTGCAAACCCGACCCCATGAGGAATGGGCCGGAAATCATTAAGGGCATATCGGGATTCATCGAATACTGGAAAGAGTTGTGTGAGGAAGACATCACAAGGGTTGTTCGGGATACACATGAACCACTCATCGAGTATTGGGATCGCATTCGGTCCGCTTTGCAAACGATGGATATTGATACCCGGTCAATTTTGACACAAGGCTTTTGGCCACAAAGTCGAGTGACTGTGTTGGAGTCTGACGCCATGTTCTTCAGCAATGGGGATGTCCGTGAGGAATTCGCTGCAGACGAGCATTACGTAGGCCCTGCTCGCAATCGCCCGGCTCCGTCATTTCGCGTTGGTGTTGATTGCCACGAAGGCTATATGGTCCTCGTACGTGCCGGAGACGAGGAACACCCCAAGCCCATATGGTTGGTAAAAGCATTGTCGTCGCCTAATTTTGTTCCAACTAGCCCCAATTTCCGTCAAATTGAGGTGGAGTACTGCCGCCCAAGCACGAGAGACCCAAATGTGTTGCGGACCTATTTAGGTTGGGATACAAAAAAAGGTTTTAAGTGGACAATGGACTCGGCATTTGAACCAGTATGGATAAACACGGATACTATACTTTGTGCTTGGAAGCCGCGAAAAGGGTCCAAATCGGAGACAATGACCATCCCCCAAAAGCATATTGATTTTGCCAAAGACAACTTGGCTCGTATTGCGGCCGCAGAAAATGACATTGAGAATGGAAACGAGGTTGAAGATGAAGATTGTGAATAAGAGCACAAGAGCAAACTAGGTTCATGATTGTGTTAAATAGTATGTAAAGAGCTTTATTATAGGAATTATATGGCACCATTGGGGCCAAAATTGCTTGGATTGGGCTCATTTGTTTGTAGGTTCAAAATTTTAAGAAATCTAACAAGACAAGCTATGTTTTGCATGAAATTTGCAATTGTCTACACATTGTATTGAAACAAACTTTCCCACATTGTGCTATCAAATGTCTTGTAAATGTTGAGTAGCTACATAATACATTGTGCATTTGCCAAAATAATATACTACTCCAAATGTTACATTTGGGAATGTTGTGCATGCTTTGGAATGTACCATCCTATTCAACACAACCCCTATGTTACGGATGCGCATCCAATAGTCCATAATAATAAATCCAATGGTTTTTTTTGGACTCCATAATTCTTCCCAATGTTCCCAATGTTCCCAATGTTCCCAATGTTCCCAACATTCATGGTATTGGCATCCTAAACTATGGGCCACATTTATTTTGAGACTTCCCAAAGTCTCCATTTAACGAATATAGTGTTCTCTTTATCGTATTGTTTTCCATGGGAGTATAATATATTTGTAAGGATTACAAGCTCCACCCACGAAGCCCATCCTAGCTATTCCTCTTCCACCTATTTTGTGTGTTGAGCTTGATAATTATTAGAAAGACAATAAATATAGGTTTGTGAAGGCATTTTGGTCTATGCTCACAACAAAAACAATATTCACAGAGGCTAATATATCTTGCCTTTTGGTTGGTTTTATCCATGACGACATTGACACATGACACACTTGTTAGTCAAATGAATGGCAATCCAACTTTAATCAAAGGTCGTTTGACTCGGATTAAGGATGGCATATTATATATGAAGCTTAAACTCCTCACCGCCGCAAATCGTGATATTATATTAAATCTTGGTTGTGAATGTGGAGTGTGTTTTTTGAACATACTTGAAGCTAGAATTGTGAAAAAAACATGGTAGACCCAAAAAATTAGCTCCAATTAAGGTTTGGTTTGTTGGGAGGGATTTTATAATGCGTAAAGAAATTGGTAATGGTTGGGTGGAGTATAGAGATCCAATTGACTTGATGGACCATCCATCAAACATGGAGATTGGTTTATGTTGGTACCAAAAAGGAAGCAACAATAAGTGGACTTACGATCTTACAATGCATTTGATGGAAGATTTAGAAACAATATTTGCATCTCGGGGGGGTGATCAGCCGAAAAGTAGAAACCACGTGAGAACAACTACAGGGTTCTTTTTATTCATTGGCAAGAAAATTATAGAAACTTTGGATCTACTATAGCCTACTTAAATTGCGAAACATGTGATTATATATAATCTAGCATAAGGGGAAAACCCCCACTTTAGGTTTGAGGTAGAAAGAAATTAGTATGACAAAAATAATAAAGGATTTTTTATAAAATAGGATGAGTATATTCACATATAATACATGCAAAATGGATGAAAATTGAATGACTGGGTTATGATGTGTACACTTTTCTTTCACCAATATATAGCAACGTGGATATACGCCATGCCATATTGGAGTCTTGAGTTTGCCTTCGTATAGAACGGGTAAATCAAAATTTTATAAGTAATTTAGCATCATTTGAAATAGTCTAGATTTTCTTTTATAATTACCTATAGGGTGTTGAATATTTAGTGAAGTTTCATTTTTTCTACTTAAAGGGTTCCCTAAAATCCAAATGAGGAGGTATATAGCCCCCATAAAAATACCCTTTGTACGCATGTGGTTACATAACACAAGAGGGAGTGACCCCCCCCCCCCGAGATTTGCATTAGCTTCTATCATATATTATATTGTGGACTCAAATGCTTATGAGTTACATCTAGGCAATGAAAAAATCTTCAACAACTTTATTAATGAATGCTAGGGTTTTAAAGTATACATATGATAGGAATTCATTTATTATTCAAAAGTATATTTGTATACTTATGTTAATGACTATATATGAATGAATTTTTTTCTTACCCACACATATTGTCACTTATATTTTTATCATTGATATTGTACATGTATTGCTTGATTTTACAAATAAAATAAAATTATATAAGGGGTATTTAAATATGTTGAGAATGCATGTGGTTCTTGATTTTTCTATTGAAAGGTGCATCCCCCAAGGGTGGACCCATGTCATCATTTAAGAAATCAACAAATGTTCATTTCCAATAACCATAACTAAATCACGGGAGGTTCCCCACTCCATCAAAAAATACTATAATGGCATTTGAATACACATCACTCCATACGTGAAACCCCGGGATCCCGGGTACGCAACTCCCATATTATACGCAGGGGGCATTGGATTAAAAACGGCTTGGAGGACGGCTTTTGTAAAAATTATATAAAATTATACAAAATTAAAATGACCAAAAATTTGGGTGAAGACAAAATTAAATAAAATTGAGATGTAGAAAAAGTTGGGTTGCATATTAATTAATTTATTAAAATCTCCACAATGTATATAAAAAATTGAAACACCTATTGTTAACCTATGCCTATGCATAATTTTAAAAAATCCTCATGAGGAGTTGCCTCCAATTAAAATTAGAAGTCATTGGCAATGTTTTATTTATAATAAAGAAATATTAAATTTTTATTAAAAAGCCCAAAAAGTTGGGTAGTTTGACCTATGGTACTTGTATTAAAAACCTCATATAATTAGGTTTTTAATGCAATTTTATGCTTCAAGGAATGCTCATTTCCTATATATAATTACATTTTTGGATTCCTTGTTAGAAGAGCTACAAAAGTTTCCTACATGAAAACAAATTATATCACTTGAGATTGGACTAAAATGCATTATAAGTGGTTATAATCAGGGCCATATAATATGAGAGTTGCGTACCCGGGCCCGCGATCACAACATAAGTAGTCGCAATACAATTTGTAATGTGAAACAGCCAACTCATGGCCAAGAAATTGCAAGTACGAATTTCCAAGTCAATGACATGGAAAATGGACACCTGCCACCTTCCTCTCAGATGTAATTATCATATTACAATATAATAAAAAACACTGAAGTTGTTTGGCTTGACACAAAGTGCTGCTCAGCCTTCTGACTCAACTGGCTGTTCTTAATTAATCAACACCTTTTATTTGAATTTCTGAATTCAAAGTAGTGGCCCAATATAGATTTCATTACTTGCACGCCAAATGACCAGTCACAGATCGGTTCAACACTGCAAAACAACGAGAGTATTCGGCCCCTTCACTTTTAGGGATCTAGCAGACGCAAAACCCAATAACCCAAACTTTGTGATCATGAGAGATGAATTGAACTCATGATACTTGAAAGAGAGCATAAGTTACAATCATTGGATTTCTCCTGTGTCTTGCTCAAGCCCTTTGAAAATTGGAATTGGTACATTTCCTACCACACGCCAGGGATGAACTAAATTAATGAAGCCAATGATATCGGCAGGAATTTTTTAACACTAGCTGTCTGTATTGTACATACATGCTGGCAGACTCTGTTGGAGCTGAATAAATTTTGGGTCATGAATCTGGTGGATGGCATGATCGTCATCACAGGTACATATGCACGGAAAGAGGTCCCACCTATAATATGGAAACATTTGTCGGACACTACTATCACTACTCCTACACGTATCTCTAGTCTAGGTACAGTTGTTGAGCCATCCGCTTGGTCCCATTTTAAAATTGATGCATGGGGTCATGGATATGAGGACAAGATCTATGGATATTAGATGCAGCTCACTTCAATGCTCTGAGATTTGCCCACTTCGCGTTGAGTTCCTGCATCTTTTTATAGGATGGACGTGAATTAAGAGCCTTGGCCCATGCCAAGACGTGCCTGCGGCTGGTGAAGACTTCATTTTTCTTGTTCAACAACCTGTTTAGGAGGGGAATGTGGAGTGCATCGGCAAGAGAATATGTGTTACCGGCAATGAACTTGTTCTTGGACAAGTGGACATCATAAACATCCAGTATTGCCTCTAATTTGGTTTTGCAGGAATCCAAGTATTCTTCATTGATCGGCCTTTTCTCAAGGCAAGACATGTACATTTCTCTGATCAGGGATGCTGCCGCCACGTTAAAATTCTGGCTCTCTACCTCACACCATTGATTGATAATCGCCCTCTCCTTCAAGGTCTTGCCCAAGAGTGGCACCCCTTGGTCCTGGTATTTTTCCGCAAGGTACCTCGCAATTGCACGGGATTCTGCAGTTGGCCCATTCATTTAAACCATTAGTCAAAACGTGTGACACAGCAAGCAGGTCTCATCATTCTAGTTACAAATTCTAGGTCCCTTCATAACCAGCACGGCCGGAGTACGAGGCACCATACCTGAGCACTCATTTGCGAAACTCAAAGACCTCAACATCCTTAAATCCACCACCACAAACCTAGTGAAGTCTATATACCAAAATGCCAACAAATACCTCACATACCTATTAGTCCTAATTAATAGAAAACTTATCTATCAACAAGCACCTGTGACATCCCTGCCAGAACTTCCCTTAACCCCAACCTAACCCCTCTAGCCCTTTTTTTGTTTCCCCCTGACCTCACGGAACCAATGTCCTGAAAGGAAAACTATACACCTTATCCTGATTCATGGATACCCATGATCGGTATAAAGAAAGCGGATTCACATTCACGTCAATGCATGAGCACCAACGTTTCTTTTACTTTTTGTTTTTTACAATTTCCTTGTATAGAGTTCTATCAATCGAAGGCATGAACCCTCCTTTTGACATGAGCTTTTGAGAGGTTGAGCAACAACTGAAAACCAAGAAGGTGGAGATCATGCTCCCAGTACAACAGTTCCAATAATAATAAATCAATAAATTGTCACATTCATGTAGTCACGTCTGCTCTTCCATAGCTCACCTTGAGTTTCTTAATAAAGAGTCTTGGGAGCTAATTCCACAGAGCTCTTTTTAGTTCCTTACATGGAGCATGAAGTCAACAAATTTATAAGGATGCAGTGTTTATTGATGTGCAAAATGAAAGGTATTAGAACTACTAGGGTTACTAGAACTAGCTGAAGACCTAAAGTCTACTGTATACATCAACTTACCAAGCAGGAGAAGGTCACCATCCTCAAAACATGGCACGAGTCCAAAAGGCTGCAATCATAGTATGATACAAGAGCAATTGTGTCAGTTATCGTTCACTAGCTAAAATTTCATTGCCTGACTTTGCCAAATCATGGACATTTTACTCTCATTATACTTCAAAGCACAATTGAATTTCCATAAATAAAATCTTCATCTCAACTCTAAATGGTGATCAGAGAAGCTGAGCTTCCATAGAAGCAGCAGCTTGAAACATATTTAGCAGGAAAACCAATATTGAATGCACAACTAGTGAACCTTACCTGCTTGGCTAGGTATGCAGGTTTCTTGTGTTCTCTTTTCAGCATATCGACCAACACTAGCTCTAACTCCTTGTCAACGTCCACCTTCAGATTTTTAACAGCTCAATGCTATTAGAGCAAAATCGTAATCAAAATATCAATGGAATTTAATTCACATGAACATACAACTATCAGTACAAGCACATGAGCATGATGGTGACAACGATACCCACGAAGTTCAAGCTTGGCATGAGGTACAGCATTATATGGATTTGTGTTGCTGAAAGCCAAAATATCATTGCATTGGTGACAATTGTTTGAGAGATTTAATTTTCTCTCAAACAATTGTCAGGAACTACCCCAGTGTCAATGAAATCAGGTCAATTGAGGCAATTCATCCACAAGTCCAGGCTTCCATTTTAGATTGTCACATGCTAGAAACTCTAGGTGATGGGTACTATTCTTGAACCCCTTGAAGAACCAAGGAGACCAGGTAGGATAATAGGAAAAGCACATAAGTAATTAATGTGTTCGGCTGTGACTATCTCCTGTATTTCAAGATGTTTTCGAGATATCTACAGGTAAGTCATATAATATATACTTCTCATATTCCAAGATAGGTTATTAGTAGTTAGGTAACTAGCACATCCATTGAGTGACTTGCCAACAGATATCCTAAGAGCCTGAGAAACTGATGAGCTTACCTCTGCCTCAAAGAGGGGTAATAATGCACGCTCCACATTGGTGGCAGCTGCGCCATAAATCCTCATCACCATGGCAGACCCCGAGTAATTTGACGATTACTATCTACAGGAAGGGTAAATTAGGTCTCAGACTTATATCAGCTGTCAAGCAGAGGAGTTCGTGAAAGCAACTTAGAATGCACGATTCCAGAAAATGAAGACAAGATCAAGTTCTAAAAATTGCATCCTCCAAATGAAGGGAAGCCACAACCTTGCTCAGCTGCAAAAATCTTTGGCATAACCTACTTACCAGTTGCTGATGCATGCTATCTTCACCTATTAACTTACACAAGAATAACACTCAAATTGTAAGGATGAAAGGCAGCTTCAGTTAAGCTTGGTTGTGGTTTGTCCGGCTATAAACAGCCTGGGATAGCTGAGATTTGTGCAGATGTCCATCCCTGTTGCACTACTCTTTATACATACTGGGATGCAGGCATCATGACCTTTCCCGGCCATTTACTTTAGGTTTGATGTTCTCACTTTCTCAGCTCGTGTAATCGACAGCATGGAAAGTGTGCCACAAGCTTCTGGACTTCCAGACATGGATGTTCAAATTACAGAATTGTCTGCAGTCTACCAGTATTGAACTGCTGCACAGCAGTTAAATGACTAGCATCAAGTTCGTAGCCCGCCTCAATTTTTAAAATGTAAACTCAACAAGCAGCCGTCAAAACAATCCCGAATTCATCAGCATTATCACATAAGGTCTATTAAGGGGCAAGGTAGATGGGTATTGGACGGCTACTTTTTCCAACTAGCCCACTTCTCTCAAGATACGAAACACACAATCCCAATCCACAGCCACTTTCCTCATAATTTTTAATAAAGCTCATATGAACATCTTATTCAATATCAAAGCGAAGATTCTCGTGCCTATTAAATGGCAATATTTAGGTCTTCTAAGTATCTTGACTATTGAATCTAAAATGGTTAACACATTTTGAACATGTTCTAGTCAAATCTCTTTAAAACACATGTTTTTTTACATCATTTTAGGAACCACACCTAACCACATACCCACTCAAATGTAGTTGTCCGATTAAGATAAGAGACCAAAATAACCATGTTGTGTACCTTATTACTCAAAACTAACACATAACCAAGACTATGATGGACCAAGTTTTCAAACATGTGATTCCCTCATAATTGTATGATCATGGTACATAGTGGTGGTTTTGGATATTCATACACGGTCCTTGACAGAAACTGCAGCTTGCTCCTTGAAGTGGATTACTTGGTGCGATATATATTGAAATTGACAAAATATCATTGTTTGTACTACAATATGTCAAGTCAAAACCGATAGTCTTATATACGCAGTCTAAATCCACTCACAAAGTCATCGACACTGTTGCACGTGACATGACAGGAGGACTGTAGTCTACCTTTAGCTATTCGATGCAATTCAATTTTAATTTCTGCAATTGTAGCAACAAGTTTGAGCAGAATATTATCCAACACCATGTTGAAGTGTTCCCACGAGGTCTATCAGAGGTCAATTTCGAGTTATTGTACGACAACTCATGAAGAGGGAATGAACAGGGTGATGTCATCTTCAAGCCTCCCCACGACAAACATCCAAAGATGTTCCAGGTATTTGGAGGTTTTGGTACAACTGTGACGCCAGTAAAGTGCACAAGTTATCAATCATTGACGAGGCCGGCGACATGTAGATGAAGAGGAAGAATACTTGGCCTTTATGCTTCGCCAATTCAATATATATATTGTGTACTGTGCAAGTTGCAAGGAAGTTACTGCATTGAATAATTTGTGTATAATAACTATGCACATGTGGCAGGTGTGGTCCTGGTCAAAAGAATGCCACATGATCAAAACGGGGACTTAATGTCCCTTTGGTTTCGGGTCGCTTATTCTGTTTGCCCTCAGGCTCTGTTGAACGTGACGTCGTGTGAACTGTCAGTTTCGCTGCAAAGTAAGGTAGAAATACCCAAACCGGTTAACTACCCTCTACCCGTGCACTAGACCGCCGTCATAATAGTGAAGTGTCATTTCTGAAACCGATCATGGTGAGGCGGCAACTTCAATGCGTGTACACTTAGTGTAACCAATGGGAGTCAAGTTTAATGTACTCATGAGTTAACCGGTTTAGGTGATGTTCTGTATGGAAATGCGGATTACCGTGTTCGGTGTAGGGAGAATCTAGTGAACGAGTAGGGGGTTTGACAACTTTCCACTTTGAAAAATTGTAAAATGTTTTGTACAGGGTAGAAAAATATGAAACAACTTGCATTCTTCATGAATCCTTCTTGTCTATCTTGGAAAATTATCTCATGATTGTAAGACCATATCTGCAATGCGAATCACCTTATTTTCACGGGTTATGGTATTTCTACCTTGGTAACAATTTCTATACTCGATTTGATCCCGAATCATAACCAAATTTAGTTTCTGGGTGGGTAATTTGCAGTACAATGATCTGTGTTGTTGGTGTTTTACACCGGATAAGGCCCTCTCCTAAGGGCTTTCCATGAACAAAGGTCACTATTCAAGGGACGTTCTTATTTGGGAGGGCCATTACTTGCAGAACATCTTGGGATTTGGGCCTTATCTACCCATGTGCTTATTGATCATAATCCACTCAGGCAATTTGTAACGTGAGTCATAATTTGTCAAGTTGAGCTTGTTATTTTGGACTCAAGGGGTATGACATCATATGAACTCATTAAGTGAAAGTTACAGATGAACTTTAATTGTCTCCTAGTTTGCTGTCAAGTTTGTACATAAGGTAGTTGAGCCTAAAAACAACATTTTCATGACTTTGGCTATTTCAAGCAAGTTAAATAATTTGCAATTTTTTAAAAAAAAACCTATAGATTTGAGAATCTATACAAAGTCTTTAAACTTCAAAAAATAAAAAATTCATATGCAACCATGTATAGAAGTTTGCAAAGTCGTTTTAAAAAATGAGCCTTTTCGTGAGTCCCCACTAGGGGGTTCCATTGATGTTGGATTGCTAGGTGAGAATCACCACAAAATCAACCTTATTGCAGGTGAGAGTCTTCTATAAAATGAAGGTGTTGTCCACCTTTTGTGGATCACTTCTTACACCGTCTCACTGAGCGGATGGATCCTTGATTAGCCATTGTGATTGGCCAAAGTTGGTGCTCTTCTTATAATATTTTTGCATCCTTCTTACACTACTACTGTGAATGGCCAAAGTGGTGTTATTTTGCACATAATGTCGCATATTATGATTAATTCTTTTTAACAATGACTTACTTGATGGCATTGTTGCACTCACTTGTTGCTCAAGTCGGTCACTTAGTATGTTATCATGTATACACATGCGTCCAAAGGTTAATTAAATGGAGGGTAGCTTGGTGCATGGTAGTATTTTTTGGACCCCTTTAGTTATTAAAAGAAATTTCTTTTTTGATTTAATGGTACCACACACAGGGGGTGGACTCTTCATACCATGCACGAACTAATGTGAGTGTAAGAAGGGGTATTATTTGAGGCATTAGCGTACAAAGTATACATAAGCAAGAGTTATTATTTTTCTCTAGTGTGTACATTTAAAGAGGATATTTAGAGTTTTGAAGTAAATGTAGATGTACAAAAGGGGGCCTTGAGGTTTAGAGATTAAATTGACAATAGATGTATTAGTTTCATCCAATTCATGTTTTTGTCCATTGTTGTCATATGGTGATAGTCCTCAGTGACTAGCTTGTCCATTTTTGTTAGGGTTTGCATTGGGTTCTAGGTTTTTACCGATTGGAGGCTCTTAGAGTGCTCATGGGCTCCATGACTTTTGCTCTTTTGGATTGTGGCTAAGTCTTTGTGCTCTTGTCTTTGTTTGTTTGATGCAATCGTTGAGTTACATGTTATGTATGAAAAGTGTTCAATGACTTTCTCATTGGAAGAAAAAGTGGATTTTATGTGTAATAAAGGCTTATATAATTCATGAATTATATTTTGTATATGCAGTGGATTTATTTATCAGCTAATTTAAGTTGAAAAGCTTTGTATAAATACCTAAGTCCATCATCTAGTCTGCCATTAGTACGTATACATTTTATTTTTCTTTACAAACTTCTTGTATATAGGGGATTTAGTTTCATAGTGACCCACACACGTCATTTAGGTTTCTAATGAACTGTCCACCCCTTGAGGCACCATATAGTTAATTTTTTTATAAGTATGCACTAAATTTATTGAGGGGTATGTTTGTTTAAAAACAATTCCCCACCCGTGAAAGCCCCATTCAAAGTCACCGCAAAAATGCATAACGCCGTGGAACACAACTTTAGACCACACCAACGCATAGACCACACAAATGTGAAGGCACAAACCCTAGGGATGACAAAGAAGAAACAAGTTCTTACAAAATTGTCTATGATAGTGGATGAAAATGAAGCATTTTCATCCACCTATATCTTTGTATAGGGAACCAATTGTCACGTGTTTAATTGCACATGGTTTTCTAACTTTTTTGAGTGACAAACCTGGAAATTATTGACCTTGATGATGAAAAATAGGTGTTGCCAAAAAGAAGGTGGTGCTTTGAAGGCATTGGTACCTTATCACATTTGAATATGCACCTATGCAGTAGAATCCATTAAAGGTCACGTTTTATGGTAAGTGCACTCGCCTTATAAATTGCAGAGTCTCACTTGGTTGAGAAGTGCATGACACCAAGAAGGAGAGGGGGGGATTGACTTCAAGGGGCACACAGTAGAGGGTTGAAGTTGTAGTGGCCCCAAAGGTAGGTGATAAGGGATTGGGGGCATATGCCAAGCCTAAAGTGGGACCATATTGGGAAGAAGAAGAACTCTTGGAAGATTGGAGTGAATAGAGTGTCTGCTTGTAAGACATCTGTGGCCACATCCTAAGGGACAATGGCATTAGGTGTAGAACTACTTTCCTTTGTAATGAGTAGACAATATGTTAATAACCAGTAATGGGTTACCATTAATAATAGCCAGTAGCATGTAACCATGTTTGTTGGGTGTTGTCTGAAAGTATAGTATTTTTGGGAGGTAGGCTATAAGGGTGTATTTTTGGCGTCAAGTGGACACTAGGTCATTAAATCCATGTTGGTTGGAAGTGAATTTGAACTCCATATAATTTGGTCCTAGTTCGATCCTTGTGGAGCTCATTTGTAATTGTAAAATGGCTTGGTGTTGCTCTTGTGCATAATGGTAGGAAATGTACTTTCAACTAGTGGCTAATCCCTAATCAATTGAGCTAAAACAATGTTTTGTACCACTACCCAAATATATATATATACACATATACATATATATATATATATATATATATATATATATACATATATATATATATACATATATGTGATATAATATAATATGGTGGGTTTAGGAGGTTTGTAATGGGTTGCTTGTTTGCAAGATGTAGTGTAGGTCTGATAGCATAAGTTTGTATTTCTAATGTGTCCTTTTCAGTTTATGATCTAAGGCAGGTCTTGGAGGTTTGCGATAGATTGTCAGTTTTCTAGTCGTTGTTTATGAACTAGTATGGAGTGTGCACGTTGTATGGTGATTGTGTGGCGATTGTGCTAATTTGCTTAAATGTATTTTTGAATTTTGTGACAAGGAGTTTTAGTTTAGTTTCCAAACTTTTCATTGATGGGATGTGTGTAGTGACTCTTACACCTGCGACTAAGACCATGATTGGGGTGACAATCCATTCTCTTGTTGTGATGCTATTGACGAGTGGTTGATATTTTGTACTTTTCCTATTGAGGGCTCCATATGTACTTCGCTTTCCATATGTGGGTGGGCATATTGTGACCCTTCCATTTGTGCTGGAATGTTGTTCCAATTGATCCAAATACTTTGTCTATAGAGAATGGGGAGTAGAACCGTTTGAGTGTGATAGAACATGTTATTGGTGATGAGAAATAGGAGTGGTTATTTGGAAGTAGCTCGTGAGGTGTTCAAGGATGGCATTGAGAAATGTGTATTGCGATAGTTTCAAGGGATCGCTTTTGGGGATTCTATATTTGTATTTTTGATACAACCAGACTATTTATATTTTAAATGGGTGGCCGGAGGTTCAAGGATATGGGGTTGGTTTAGTGCTATGTGATATTGTTGCCATAGCCATTGTAGTCTTGTTACGGGGATGTTGATTAGGTGTTAGCAAATGTCTTTGTAGATGTATGCTACATCATATTGAGTTAGTAAAATGTTTTGTGTGTAGGCTATGTCATTCTTTGGGTTATATTCATTGGTGTGGATGTGACATAGGTGTAGGATTTGTTGTGGGGGGATGAAACTAGTGTCTCTAGTTCAGCCTTGGTTGAAGTTTGTTTGTAATATATTAGTGTAGTGTTGGTGTTGTTTTCATGTATAGTATTGTGTTAGGAGCAGGATGTTGTAGTTTATAGTATTTTGGTTATTCCAAGGAAAGAGGTATTTTTGCGGTAGCCATTTGTTGTATATTACCTCATTAGGGAGTGTCCATTGGCATAGGTAAGTTGTAAATGTTTTCATAATTTTCAGGGTTGTCTATTGTGTCGTGACGGAGGCTTATCCCGGCATAATGTCGTGCCGTCACGACACGTATCCGTCACGACATTATGCCGGATTATGCCGGATGCTGTCTTTATCCTGCCGGACTTGAATTTTACCGATTTTTTTGTGTAATTACATTACCCAATTTCGGACACGTAGGATTTACATTGTCCACGTGTGACGACATGTCAGCAAAGTAAAGGGAAAGTGGGGAAAATTCTACTAGCGCCCGTCCGCCCCCCCGTCCGCCCCCGTTCCCAATCCCCGTTCCCACCCGTCCGCCCTCGTTCCCAATCATGTTCCACCCCGTCCGCTCCCGTACCCAAACCCCGTCCGCTCCCGTTCCCAACCTCCGTCTGCCCACGTCCCCCGCCCCGCTCCCAACCCGTCCGCTCCCCCGTCCGCCCCCCCCCCTCCGTCCGCTCCCCCGTCCGCCCCCCCCCCCCCGTCCGCTCCCCCGTCCGCCCCCCCGTCCGCTCCCCCCCCCTCCGTCCGCTCCCCCGTCCGCTCCCCCCCCTCCGTCCGCTCCCCCGTCCGCACCCCCGTCCGCTCCCACCCCTTCCGTCCGCTCCCCCGTCCGATTCGAACACTATAAATTGAGGGTGCAAGGTGCCATTTTTGCCTCCACTGACATAGTGTGTCTCAAGTCTTTTGATTCTCCTTTGAGGAGTGAGGATTGAATGCGTGAGACCCGAATGCAGAGTATACTTTGTCCAATCTAGTGTCTGTGAATTAGGGTTGCCCTCGTGGCACTCTTGAACAGGACCTAGTATGCGATCAAAGTGACTTGCTCTAACTTGTTTGTATTTGCAGGTTTTGTTGAAGTCATGCCACGCCGAAACGATGCATGGGATCATTGGTACGAGGATAAGGGGAGGGTTCCCGGTAAATCACAAAGGCAGGTTAAATGTAGGTTTTGCCCGTTCGTCATATCTTACCGAGGAGATAGAATGTTGGCCCACCTTGGTTATAGACCTCATGTAGGGGGTGCTTCTGATGTTTCCACATGTAGGATGGTACCCCCGCATATTAGGGCCTTGTTTGAACATTGCGGAGGCATTGTGCCCTTACATGTAGGCATTGTAAATGAGGACTCTCTGGTGGCAGATATTGTACCTTTGGAGCCTATTATAGCGGGCTCCGTAATTAGTGAAACAGAGCCTTTGCTTATGTCCCAAACCACTCAACATTCTGATGTTGTGATATATGGCACTCCTCCTCGTGAACTACGTCAACTCAACATAACGGAGGGGTTCAATGTGTCAACAAAACAACTCCTCGATAGAGCATGGGCAACGGCTTTTTATGAAGCTAACATTCCTTTCAACATTGTGAGACATCCTGCATTTGTTCATGCTGTGCGTGAAACTGCCCGTCATCGAATGCCAGCCTACACACCACCATCGTACAATGCCATCCGTACGAAGTTGTTAACTGATATAAAGGTTGACCTAGATAGGCAAGTGAAGGAGAAGCTGGGGAATTCCGTTGAAAAATACGGTGTTACAATATGTTGTGATGGATGGGACAACGTGCAAAACCGACCTCTCCTAAACGTTCTTCAATGTGGCACAAAGGGAGACGTTTTCTTGGGTACCATTGACACCACGGGAAATCACAAGGATCATGTCTACGTTGCTGCTCAAATTCAACCATTTGTGGAAAAGGTTGGTCGACATAATGTGGTCCAAGTTTGCACCGACAATGCCCCAGTTATGGCCTCCGCTGCTCGCGACTTGATTCGAGCAAATCCCGATCTATATTTTCAAGGATGTGCTGCACATTGCCTAGATCTCCTCTTAGAAGATTGGGGGAAGGAGGAATGGGTGAAAAAATTGGTAAAAAAATCCCGCCATATTTGTGTATTTGTTAAAAACCATCATGCTTCTCAAGCTATATTCCGGAGGTTGTCACCAAATCTCTCACTCCGCCTACATGTAGAGACCCGTTTTGCTACGAACTTCATCATGATTGAACGTCTTCTCCAAGTACGCAATGCTTTGGAAAGAATGGTGGTTGATGAGGATTGGATCACTCTAATGCGTGATATGAGGAGGAGATCTGGCACCTCTTACATGAAGGGCTCTGTTGTGCGAAGCTTTATACGTTCTGATGGATTCTGGAACACGTGCGAAATTTTCTTGTATATGGTGATCCCGGTTGTTAAAGCTCTTTGTGTATTTGACGGCAAGGCGCCTGCAATGAGAATGGCTTGGAGGGTCATGCATGATTTACAAACCCATATTCGTGGATTCAGTAAACCTCCATTTCGCTTAAGCCCTGAGCTTGCTGCAAATGCTATGGTAACGTTTCAAAATAGATGGAGGTTGATGTTGAATGATCTACACTGGGCTGGAGCGATGTTAAATCCGCTTCTACGTGGTTGGGCCCCACTCCATGAGGATGACAATTCGAGGACAATCCTAAATCGAGTTCTTCGCAGGCTTGCTCAAGATGAGGACACTTATGTCCAAATCCTCCACAAGTACCAAGATTTTCTTGAAAATCGAGGGCCTTTTGCTGATTCTACTGACCCGAGCGTGCATGCCGCACCTCTCCATGAATGGTGGGATGCAATGGGAGGTGGAGCTAAAGCCCTCCAAACAATAGCAAGACGTATCCTTGCACAAGTATGTTCCGCATCCGCATGTGAACGCAATTGGAGCATGTACTCATACGTTCACAACAAGAGTCGCAATCGCTTGAAGCATAGTCGTGCTGAGGACCTCGTCTACATATATACCAATAGTAGGTTCATTCGACATCGGAGGGGCCCAAGACCTGCTCAATGGTACGAATTGAATGAGGTCCATTCTGACGATGACCTTGACGAAGAAGATGACAACGAAGATGACGTGGATCCAACTGATAGGGCTGGAAATGATGAAGACAACAATGTTGATGACATCGATTTTGATTTGGATGACCTCGATTCCGAGAATCATGGTTCAGAAGATGAGGATGGCAATGGTAGTGATGGAAACCTTGGGGTGTTTGAGTTTGATGAACCGGATGTCCCCCAACATAACGACGGAATGCATGACGATCATGAGGGGTCTATTGGAAGACCGCATGTTGAAACTCTCCACACTGGAGAAGGGTTTCCATCTGACCATAATGTTGCTATGGGGCAAGTGAGAATGTGGGAATTGAAGTAGATTCCTTGCAACATCGGAGCGATTCTCTTTCATTTGGTGAAGGCGACAATGTACTACCCGTAAATGAGCCAACGCACGTCCAACATGATCCACTTCCAACCCGAGTACATTCTGAATCCATGGATGCCTCCCTCATATCCAACCATCGTATAGAAGATCCAACGCCCAATGTTCCTGAAATGCCTACAACTTGATTCCGTGCTCTTCAAAGGATTGCATCCACCTCTACGGTGCAATTGCATGCACAAGGTCAACATCGTCCTCTCACTCGAAGTATTGCCAATACTTCTAGATTGGGTGTTTCACGTGCAACTGCGGTGGGTGCTACTTTGGTTGCTATGCACAATGTTTCAAGAAATGTTACTATAGAGGCGCCACGTCGTCCTTCTGTACGACGACATGTTGTTGAGAACATACCAATTGCAATTCCACCCGCGTCTGTTTCACTTCCACACAGTCAATCCAATGGAAGAGGTGGTCTTGGAGTTGGAGGCGGAAGTACAACGGGGGATGCTTTTATAGATGGAAGTAGAGATGAAGTGCACTCAAGTCGTGGTACGGGTGGAGGGCGCCAGAGAACTACGAGAGGTGTCAAACGTACTAGGAAGAGGTATCAGGGACGATCGCTTCCGTTTACTGCTGAAGACTACAATGAAGATGAGGGTAGACCACATCTAGATGAAAATGGCATACAGGATGCAGATGGCTCCCGGCCGACCAAGAAGATAATTTTCTCACAACGTGACCGAGAGTTGCATCTTTGAAGCGCGACTCCCCAAACGGATGATGATTTCAGCACAGACGAGTCTGAAGAGGATCCAAGATGTGTCGAAGCAAATGATCCTACAGTACGGATTCGAACGTAATGGTTTTGCACAAATGTGTTCTTTCGGTGCTCCCACGTACTCCCATAATTTATTACTTCCGTCAAAATTGATACAAGTTACAACCTTAGGGCCTTCGGTAAGACATTTAGACCACAAAGCGAACGTTACGTTCGAAGTTGTATCATTTTATTATAGTAATAAAATTATTTATTGCATGTTTTTTAAAATTATTTATTGCATATTTATATAATTATATCTTTATGTGGTATTCAATTTTGACTATGTAGTCAATAGTACTTTTGGATAGACTATCATATGAATTACAAATATTCAAGTGAGTTTTTAAAAGTTTCGAATAACATTAAAACATGTGACATCCATATGCTATTTTTTACACGATCTTAGAAATGACAACTTGTCGGTAACTCCTCTTTATATTACATATTCTTTGAACATGAAATATGTTCAATGTGTACAAAGTCTTCCTCCGTTCCTATACAACTTTCTAAACATGCTACAAAAATGCCTAATCCGAATCTGAATCGAGGTCTATTGCAGCTGAAGTAGATCCTCGTCGTGCTCGTGATGATTCTCCGGCTTCCATCATTCGCGTGGTTTCACGGGTGAGATATGGACGACTTCCAGGAGACAGTGGAGTGGCATTACGTGGTCTAGGCCCCCCATTTAGCCATCTCAATACCGCATCATCCGTAACTCTATTCAAGAGTGCTTCAACTGCCTCCAACTGCGTTCTGTGTTTGTGGTACGACTGCTCTAAGTGCGCTTCAAAATGGGAATCCCGTTCCATGGGCATCTCATGTGCATCTTCTTCCAACTCATGCTCCGATATTGATAGTTCACCACTTGCATTGTAAAAAGGATGTTGAATGCCTCTCCGTAATTGCATGGTTGTCGCATCCCAATGCCAACCAAAAGTTTGGTACAAAAATCTTTTCATGCCATGGTTTGGGGGCTTGTTGGGAAACAACTCGTCTGCAACATACAAAATTTGACGTGGATTTTGTGTCCATTCGCCATCTTTGTTATCGTTCCAAAGTTCAACCGTTGCACGATTGAATAACCAATTTCACTCAACAGAAGTCCCATCAAACTCGCAAAGGTTGAAGGGATAGTCCGTTGGCCTTACCACCCAGTCCTTAGGCATGTAATCCCGAAGGCCAAATTGGAGGTACAAACGAGGGTGGAAGGGTGATCTGCAATGGGGACATTGCCGTCTCCTGATCATTGTCACTATCAGACATTGTGGATGGAATTGGCCCCCACACGATCCAACTTGAAAGCATCCCTCTGGGCCAAATGGACTGCCGCAAATCCCACACACGGATCCGTCGAAGACCATTGGATGTGGACCCGGCCATAACAACTCACCCCTCATGCTGTATGGATATTCATGCACTTGGGTCACATCCCAATGGTGATCGGAGTCGATCAGTTGCCGCCAATCCAAGCTCCCGTTAGGCAATTTCAAGTCATCCTCATCATCCCACCTACTAGGGTACATATGTTCCTGATCTGGCCATGACGTGAGCATCAAGTTCCATTCTCGCTGGATGCTCTCAAATTCAGCTTCATATTGACGAGCCTTGGCCATAGAAAGCAATGTGCATGTCCTCATATTGGTTTGCTCCACGATCGCATCCGATAGAAATTTCCTCAACCTTGCATTCTGCTCCTCCAGTGTGCCAATCTTGGATTCGTGATCGACAACCACTTCATTGACCACTTGAAGTTGTTGTTGCATGTCCACCACCTCCTTTTGCAAAGCCTCCATCTTTCCTTGCATTACTTCATTCCTCGTACATACGTCCGTTGCTTGTGACTTTGCAATCATGGCCTCCTGTAAAGCTGTATCCCTCTCTGCTTCCAAAGACTGGATGTTAATTGGTATACTACTTGAACTGCCAGCCTCCCCCATCGTAAGTGTTGCAAGTCGATTTTCCAGCTCGAGAATCCTTGCTTTATACTCACGAATTTTCTCGGCATGTTGCTGGCGCAATGCCTCCATTCTGCTCTCCATCATGTCCGCACCAAGTTGACGAGGGTTTACCTCGTTTAGGGCCTCGTTAACCACCTGGTTAACCAGCTCGTTAACCACATTGACATTTACCTCCATGCCCTCCTCATCCATATGCTCAAACGCCTCCTCGATAGCCATCTCCACGTCATTGGCTGGTCGTTTGCGAGTACGTGGTTTTTTTGGTTCCCGACCTTCTGGAATTGGTGCCCCAGGCTCATCCACTAGTTTAGGATTCTTCCTGAACCACTCCGGAACGGGAGTGTATGGAATATCCGGAACTGTGCATTTAGTGAATGCAATTCCAATACCCCCAAATTTTTGATCATGCAGAGCACCCAAACTTGACCAATCCACCCTAACTCGCAACACGTGCTCCGCATACATCATACACGCCACCGACTTTGGAATTGCACTCTTGGGCCATCTATCCAAATTGGAGATACTTCTAAGTATCGTTAGGAATCTCCATTTTGCCTCCACGTCTTCAAGCTGCGTATAGCTCGCATTGACGGCCTTGCAATGTCGCTCGTGACAATGTCTTGGCCACAACCGATCAAAGTGAGGGAAGCCCACGTACTGCATTGCAGTCTTCGCTGACCACGGTTGTGGTACATTCTCCCAACCTACCCTGGCTTTTTGGGAGGGATCATCGTAAACATTCCACTCCAAATCAGCGGCCTTGCGTCCATGTCCTCTGGAACACCCAGAACTAGATCCTCCACTTGCACTTGCCATGTCTCCAGTTCCTCCACTTGCCATGTCTGAAAATTGGAGTTTCTAATTCTAATTCCACCCAAATTGGAGTTTCTAATTCTAATCTAGAACTCTACTTTTTAAATTACTAATTGCACTTCATAATAGTGCTACAAAATATCCAAGCATACACTTCAAAATAGTGTTGCTGTGGAATTAGTTCAAAAATGTCCCTAAAAATTAAAGTTCAACTATTCGGCACACCCTTCGAGCACCCCGCTACCGGCGCTCACGCAGAGGCCAGTTGACTGGGCGCGTCACAAGGAATATGCCAAATAACGGCCACGTGGATCTGCCAAAACCGGCCACAACCTGCCAAAAGTAGTGTAAAAAAATCCCAAAAAAGGGATCCTTAACTCCTCCGAGAGCCCCGCTACCCCGCACTCTGTGTTAGAGGAGGGTTGTCTGGGCGCCCAGAAGGAGTGGAGTAAGGTATGTAAGTGGTCCCCTCCACTTATATACCCCCGTCCGCCCCTCCATCCGCTCCCGCGTCCCCACCCGTTCGCACCCGTTCGCACCCGTCCGCACCCGTTCCCGCCCGTCCGCCCCAGAGTCCCCCCCCGTCCGCACCCGTTCCCTCCCGTCCGCCCCCAGCGTTCCCCCCCGTCCGCACCCGTTCCCTCCCGTCCGCCCCCAGCGTTCCCCCCGTCCGCTCCCACGCTCCCCTCCGTACGCTCCTCTCCATACGCTCCAGCGTTCCCATCCCGTACGCTCCTCGTTCCCATCCCGTCCGCTCCTCGTTCCCACCCGTCCGCTCCTCGTTCCCACCCGTCCGCTCCTCGTTCCCACCCGTCCGCTCCTCGTTCCCATCCCGTCCGCTCCTCGTTCCCACCCATCCGCTCCTTGTTCCCCACCCGTCCGCCCCGCGTTCCCTCCCGTCCGCGCCACCGTTCCCCTGCCGTCCGCTCCGCGTTCCCCTGCCGTCCGCTCCGCGTTCCCCTGCCGTCCGCTCCGCGTTCCCCTTCCGTCCGCTCCGCGTTCCCCTGCCGTCCGCTCTGCGTTCCCTACGTCCGCTCCGCGTTCCCCTGCCGTCAGTTCCCCCCGTCCGCCCCCTGTTCCCCTCCCGTCCGCCCCCTGTTCCCCTCCCGTCCGCTCCATGTTCGCGGACGGGAGGGAACGCGGGGCGGACGGGTGGGGAACGCTGAGCAGACGGGTGGGAACGAGGAGCGGACGGTGGGGAACGAGGAGCGGACGGAGGGAACGCGGGGCGGACGGGTGGGGAACGCTGAGCGGACGGATGGGAACGAGGAGCGGACGGTGGGGAACGAGGAGCGGACGGAGGGAACGTGGCGCGGACGGGAGGGGAACGGGGCGGACGGGTGGGGAACGTGGACCGGACGGGGGGGAACGGATGAAAGATGGAACGATTAGCGGACGGGTGGGGAACGCGGAGCGGACGGGAGGGAACGGGGCGGCAGGGGAACAGCGTAGAATTGCGACCACATATGAATTGGACTTCATATGAATTTTTTAGAGCCAAAAAACGGACACTATAGTCACCATCTATAAATGTTAACCCTCGGGAGTGGATCAAAGTGCGATTGAGCGGCCCAACTTTGTTGAGAGTCCAAAGAAATGAACCCTAAATAGCCAATAAAATATAGTAAGGGTAGCCTTAGTTGGGCATAGTGTGAAGCCTCCAAAGGCCAAGCCCAAAAGTCCAAACTCAAAGGAGCATGCCACTTTATTACTTGCTGAAAATAACCCCTCCAATCTAACGGCCAAGATCTTGTCAATGATTGATTATTATAATGAAAAAAATGTAGGCATCGAAAAAAAAAGCAGGTGGGTTCGTTGGAAAGCTAGGAACCTAAACCCTCAAACCATGTATGGAAACACTTCTACATGAGTGTGAGAACGAATCAATGGCACATATGTGGTAGTAATTTGGAATGACGTAGGGTTTAGGGTTTAGGGTTTAGGGTTTAGGGTTTATGAACCACTAAGGTTGAAGCACAAATTAATGATTTATTGAAGGAAAGTGCATTCGGATGGGTGACATCGGTTATGAAACCATATGAACCACTAAGGTTGAAGCACAAATTAATGATTTATTGAAGGAAAGTGCATTCGGATGGGTGACATCGGTTATGAAACCATATGAACCACTAAGGTTGAAGCACAAATTAATGATTTATTGAAGGAAAGTGCATTCGGATGGGTGACATCGGTTATGAAACCATATGAACCACTAAGGTTGAAGCACAAATTAATGATTTATTGAAGGAAAGTGCATTCGGATGGGTGACATCGGTTATGAAACCATATGAACCACTATGATTGAAGCACAAATTGGTGATTTGTTGAATGAGTGGATAACTAATCAAATATGGAAAGTTCAAAGAGGTATCAAAGAGGTTTCCAATGCGGATGTCGGAAGATTTTTTCAAAAGTGTACATTTTTAACCTAACCAACTTTATTTTTATTCCGATTGCGTTGACTTTATCTTACTAACGAGAATTGGATCCTCTACATATTGGATTACATCAATTATTGGTCATGGTCATCAAGTCCTTAGAGGTCAATATATAAGTAGATCATTGAGACTCATACATATAACGAAGGTAGAGTATCATGGATAGGATGGGAAAGGGGAGAGTCATGTTTGAGGGTGTAGAATGCGATGAGGAGATACACAATTTAGACGATCCCCATATTCCATTCAATGCAACACCCGAGCGTGAGAGAGATGAGAGAAGTGCTAGGGATCGATTTCGTGATGAGTATGTCATGACTCCCTTCTCACAATTTACACAAGCTTGGAGGATGAGGGCGGCGGAGGAACAACGACGATATGCAGACAACTTTGAGATCGATGCGGTGGAGAAGGACCACACACAATGCGTGGGTGGAGATCTAAATGATCTAATTGATTTGTGTGCGGATATTTTGGAGAAGCCCGGGGATGTGGATGTGGATGTGGATGTGGATGTGGAGGAGACTTCAATCGACATTGAAATAGTCAAGGTAGCGGGGGAATCTTCAAAGACTATGTCTATTCGTAAGAAGAGGAGAGGATTGTCGCCTCATCGGCTACCATTGAAGGAACGGATGAAAGACCGAACGATTAGCTATTTTGATTTACTTCAGCCGAATCCTCTTCCAAAAATGGAGCCTCGCCGGAAGCCATGAGCATCTACGAGGTTGGGATGACGGAATGAAGTGGAATATTATAGTTTGCATGGTTTGTTCATGTATATGATTAATAAAGGGCATTTGTAACGTTGTCGCAATAATAAAGTTATGACTTGTATAATATGTTGTACCACTTCTATGATTTATTTATTTATTTTTAATTCACCAACCGAACAGTTTCTGTTGAGATAAACAAGCACAAAGCAATATGAAACTATGCATCCACTTCTCAGTTCCAAAAGAAATTTTTTTAACCACTTTACGTTCACCCTTAGTTGATTATTGCTATTTTAGTGTACTTTATTATGTGGATGGGGGGACTATTATGTAGAGGACTTTTATTGCATATTCTTGTAGAGGACTTCATTACCTATCCATGGATACCAAGAACTCATTTTTTGGACTTCATATGAATTTTTGAGAGCCAAAAAACCGAGACTATGTCCAAACTTCCAAAAAAAAGTGATTGTGAATTATATAAATATAAATATAAGCAATTGTGAAGTATGTGTGCAATATGTGTGGAGTACAAGAAAGAACATTTAGAGATGTTTAGGATCACGTGTACAACCGATATAACTATTGCAACATTGTGCTCAACTTTAGTTAACTAGATATAACTATAGTTGACTACATTTTGTGGCATACCAAAATTAGAATAAATATAGATAATTGCATTTTGGCAAGACATATCACGAACAACTATAGTTAACTTGAACTTAGCACATGGATGTGATAACAACGATGTGAAAGAATGATGTGGCCTCACGAGAGGCGAGAACCTTGGTTAGTCTCCCATAGACTTCATCTCGATTATGAAGCAAAAATCCTCATGGAGTATGAACATTGCACTAAGATCCATAAATCTCATACAATATACAAGTTGTGTATGAAAAAATGATGGCTTTATTTACATCTCCAACGGTTACAAAATTGGTATGATCCAAAATTGCTGCAAAGAAAACAAAAAAAAACTATTTTGCAGTGTCACGGAAGCACATTGTCGGGTTAACCATGTTGTATGGAGGCGACTTCAACATGTTCACTACGTGTGTGATGGTTGACCTTTCCGCTGGATTGGGCTTCGTCAATGCATCCAATGCTATCTCAAACCGCATCTTCAAGCCATTTGGATCACTGTTTAGCTGAAACAACGAGGAAGTCGAATCCCTGGCATAAATCTTCTTTGCCAAAGCACCCACTGAGAAGGACTCCGAGAGAAACGTGTGCCTATGTTTCCGAGCCATCCTCACCGGAGAGGTAGATGTTCCACGCTGCCCTCGTACATGGAATAATTCTGGACCAGCACAGTTGTATTTTATGCGGTGCTTGTTGATCTCATCCACTGATTCTTTTCCATAGTTGGAGGGTGCGTCTTCATCTCCCCATGATGCCATCCCCCAATCACACACACCAATGAAAACCGTGTTCTCACGGTCTTGTGGGAAATGCAGCATGACATTGTTGGGATTAAGGTCATTGTGCAACACGTCATGCTTGTGCACTACATCCACAATGCACATTAGAGCCCATGCCAAATAAGCTCGATGCCTTCGATATACAACCAACCGTTTCCGTGCTTCAAAGTCTGCCCCAGGCATTTGAAGGATTGTGCGCTCGTGGGTTTCCGGAACTTGGTGGTCATAGACCCTCATGTTCTTCAAGGAGCCTCCATTCCACCACATCGAATAGGATTCGTATGTTTTCGGGTGGAGGTATTGTAGCTTGATTATCCCAGGATGATCTACTGGGCATGCCAATGCTTCAACCGAACGCTCCTTTCGGTTCTCCAGACTATTCGTGGCCTTCATGGTCTTCCCAGCCCACTCTATCCAGTTAGGGATGAATGATGCTCCATGAATTGTGACTCTCCGCACCACTCCGAAGGTCCCTTGGAAGATTTCCCTATCCAAGGGTTTGATCTCCACATTCCTAGGCAACCATATGACACCCTGCCGGCCCTGAGTGGCAATGTTGTCTGCCAGCTGCCTGTCAATAAAAATGGGAAGGTTGCGGGCGGATGTGCCTTTTGCTGCTATTACGCCTCTTTTCCAATTCTCTAGCTTAATGTACAGCTCGGACCTCCTCCCACCACTACTTCCCTCTCCAGGATGCATAGCCTCATATGACATCGTTGGATTGTAGATTGCTTCCACAGCTTGTTTTTCAATCCATGTGTTCCAATCGCTCATGCCCCTAGCTTCCTCAAACTCCGGTCCAGACGTGGCTTCCGTGAGAATAAGCATCAACTCGTTCCTCGCCAACTCTAAACCCTTTGTACCATCATTGAGGTATTTTTTCTCCAAATAAACCATGCTGTTACTTCTAAACCAATCCAACAACACGATCCTGCAATGATTTCGAGCCTCATCGGTCCGCGGGTCGCGTTTGCCTCTATGTTTCCTTTTCTTTGATTGCGAACCCGATGCCGCGGACCCGTCCTCCGTCCCTTCCGAAACTGCTGGGCGTTTTAATCCCCGTCTTTCAGTCTGCTCCGAACCCTGAGGTACATCACGTGCAGGGCTCTCCGGTCTTGATGTCCGCCGTGTCGGAGATTGTGGTGGCACGTTCTCCGAACGAGCCGGTGCATGTATTTCTGTGGAACTGCCTGAGTTTGGTCCCCTTCCAGTTCTCCCTCTATGTCCACTGTTTCCCCGACTCCCACGTGTTCCACGGCTTCCCCGTGTTTGGTTGCCTCCCGAATGACCAACAGCCAAGAACTCTTCGTCAAACTGAAAGGGATCTGGACGTGGTGGACGTGCTGCAGTACTTCCACTTCCAGGATCGCTTCCCGTACCCTCGGCAGTATTCGCCGATGCATTGCCTACGAGCCAAGCACGGTGCACCCTCAAATCCTCGTTCTCGTAAGGAGCAATGCCCTCCCCCTCCATCGTGATAAAAATCACGTGAGTGAGTGAATCTGAAAATGAGTCGTGATAAAAATCACGTGAATAAGTGAGTGTGAAAATCTCTCGTGATAAAAATCACGGGAGCGAGTGAATCTGAAAAAAAAATTGCGAGGGTTCCCCCACAATTTGCCCTGCCCTCCCAAACCCCTTGAGACCCGCGCGGTGATGCTGTCCTTTGGGACGCAACAAGGTCTCGGGTCCCTATGTGGTGGGAGGAGAGGAAAGTGGTAGGAACTAAAGCCTCACGGCTTTATATAGGCAACGAGGAGCCCAATCATTATGGGATCCCGGTCGGAATTAGGGTTTAGGGTACGAAAACGACGTATGGGGAACGTGGGAACGAGGGGCGGACGGGCGGGAACTAGGGGGCGGACGGAGGGAACGTGGGGGCGGACGGAGGGAACGAGGAGCAGACGGGTGGGGAACGCGATAGGGAACTCGGGCGGACGGGAGGGAACGAGGCGCGGACGGGAGGGGAACGGGCGGACGGAGGGAACGTGGCGGACGGAGGGAACGTGGAGCGGACGTGAAGGGAACTCGATAGGGAACGCGGGCGGACGGAAGGGATCGGAAAGCGGACGGGAGGGAACGCGGAGCGGACGTAGGGGAACTCCGAGCGGACGGAGGGAACGCGGGGCGGACGGGGGGAACGTGGGGCGGACGGGGGGAACGCGGGGCGGACGGGAGGGAACGGGTGCGGACAGGATGGGAACGGGGTACGGACGACGGGGAACGTGTGGCGGACGGAGGGAACGTGGAGCGGACGTGAGGGAACGCGTGCGGACGGGAGAGGAACGTGGGGCGGACGGGAGGGAACGAGGAGCGGACGGTGGGGAACGTGTGGCGGACGGAGGGTAGCGGACGGGAGGGAACGCGGGGCGGACGGGTGGGACGGGTGGGACGCCCCACCCCCCCCCTCTCCCGTCCGCTCCACCCCCGTCCGTCCGCCCCACCCCCCCTCCCCCGTCCGCTCCACCCTCCCGTCCGTCCGCTCCACCCCCGTCCGTCCGCTCCACCCCCGTCCGTCCGCCCCACCCCCCCCTCTCCCGTCCGCTCCACCCCCCTCCCCCGTCCGCTCCATCCCCCTCCTCCGTCCGCCCCTCCCCTCCTCCGTCCGCCCCACCCCCCCCCCTCTCCCGTCCGCTCCACCCCCGTCCGTCCGCCCCACCCCCCCCCTCCCCCGTCCGCTCCACCCCCCTTCCCCGTCCGCCCCACCCCCCCCTCTCCCGTCCGCTCCACCCCCCTCCTCCGTCCGCCCCTCCCCTCCTCCGTCCGCCCCACCCCCCCCCTCTCCCGTCCGCTCCACCCCCCTCCTCCGTCCGCCCCTCCCCTCCTCCGTCCGCCCCACCCCCCCCCTCTCCCGTCCGCTCCACCCCCGTCCGTCCGCCCCACCCCCCCCCCCCTCCCCCGTCCGCTCCACACCCCCGTCCGTCCGCTCCACCCCCATCCACCGTCCGCACCACCCCCCCGTCCGTCCGCTCCACCCCCCTTCCCCGTCCGCACCACCCCCCTTCCCCGTCCGCCCCCGTCCGCCCCACACCCTCCTTAGTAATATTTTATTACTTTGATTTTAACACAATGATAAACACAATGGCAAAATGGTCTACGTGGCAGGGGAAATATGCACATCCACGTCGACGTTTTCTGCCACATAGGACGCCACCTTGGCAAGAAGGTAAGTATTTTACCCACCCTAGTCGGCTCCCCCTATGTTGACCCTACGTGGACCCTATTGTGTCGTGACGGAGGGGTCCGTCACGACACGACACGTCGTGACGGCACGACACCGTCACAACGGCGGGATAGACAACCCTGATAATTTTGCATTTATCTTTGTATTTGTTAGTGCGGTCATTCATTATTGTGGGGTCTTTAAGGATGTATAGGGGTGGTTTTGGGTGCACTAGAGGTGTTGTGTGTAGGGGATGGTTAATGTGTTGTTGTGATGTTGTGGTCTTGGGCGGATGTGGTGATTTTTATATTTTGTATTCATTTTCAAGGTGTTTGGTGCAATGTGTGTTAGGCACAAATCAATGCATTGATTGTGGCATGCCGGTTTACATAAAAGCAGTTTGGCATAGCCTATTGCAATGTAGTGTAGTCTAGAAGTAGTATAGAAGTGTAGTATAGAAGTGCAATATAGCACAATATAGCATAGTATGGGGATATTAACTAAAATGAGACAAATGGTCCGCTCATTTTAATGTGGGGAACGTGATGGGAACGTAATGATTGCTTTTTTGTACGAGAGAATACCCATAGAGGTTTTAGGGACCACAAACAAAGTGTTCAAACGAAACCGGGCAATCAATCAATTGGAATATGGAGGATCCCATCAAGGAAGACAAAAGGATTGTGCCTACACTCCATGGGTGAACACCCATGGATAATTTATTCCCACCATGCACATTGGAGGACTCCCACATATTAAACATGTTGGCAAATATGACAATGCACATGAAAATTCACAAAAAAAGATGCCTTTAAAAGTGGTAATTTGAACATCCGTGGGACAAATGTCAATGTCTCTAAGGAGTATGGCTCTCTAATTAATGCTCACAAAATTAAAATTGAGCACCAAACAAGCTAGATGGTGTCAACCATCTAGCCCACCCACGAGAGCCCACCCGTGGATACCGAGGAATGAGCAATGCAACTTTAATCTAGAGGTCTTTTGTTGGTACCCCATCCTCGAAAGTATCTCCATCAGTCATTTTCTCACCTCTGGTGCATCGATCTAAATTATCCTTTGCGAAAAGAATTTGCCGTGCTGGGATGAGTACATTGTCATCGGACGCATTCCTTTGTCTTGCCCATGATGCCACAACACAATCTAGGGATTGATGAGCTGGTGCATAGTCCTTGAGCCTCGTCCATCAAAAAGATTTTGCCGTGTCCCATTCCTCATAACGTTCGTCTAAGGTCTTATTGTTCCTTTGGCCAAGGACCGGTACATAATAGACAATCTCAATGGAACGAGGATTAGGACCGATATGTGCCAAATTCGGCTCAGAAATCACTCGTCCCATCCACACTGGATTAGGACAATCCTCACTAGGACGTAGTAACACATAATGGCCGACCCTGATATGTGCGCCGGGACGGAAGGTCTCAACAAGCCGAAAACTAGCTGGCCCCACGTAAGCATAGTCAGTGATGTTTTCCTCAAGTAGATGCACATTATCCACATGTAGGGTTGGTGCAATGGAGAACCGTGTAGCAGGCCAGAAAGGCTCGCTAAGTTCATATGGAGTTGGGAGTAAAGGTTGATCCATAGCCGCAAGCACATTCTCCCAATATAAAATTGTTGGCGCAATGGACTCCATATATTGACCCGAACTATCTTGATCTGCCGTATCCTTCCAATACTTAATAAAACCTTGCACCCCAAGCTTTATGTTCACGGAATCTTTCATCTCCCTTTTTGGAACGGCACGGGGGCACCCTACAAAAACAAACATACAATGAGCTCGGAGCAATACCACGGACTAACTGCCTATGGGTGATCACCTGTGGGCCACATACTTCACACCATGTATTTTCTAGTGCACTTCCAAAGCAATACAAACAAGGGACCCACTAACCTGTAGGGACCATGGTCTTCTTTGTGATAGGGTCCACATTCCAAAGAGCAATTCCTCCATCAGGCACCCAACTTGGATCTGTACAATACACTTTGTACTGCATCAATGGCACTCCTTGAGGGTCTACATAAAAACGGAATTGGTGCGCCTTGGAATGCCCAATAAGTCGATCTTGACCAAACTCATTGTAGTATCCCTTCACCCATTCCTTGAAATCAGCAACCTCGTGGATTAAGGACGGGACAATAGTGGGTTCCCCAGCAGCCATGAATGATGCCATGAGGTCTAGGAGTGTATGGCAATCCTCAATCTTCAGCCTTTATCCAAACCTCCCAAACATTGCATCCACATCCTCATGCGTATGTCCAACAATAAGGAAAGACACCCTGACTTCCCGAAAAATTCCCTTTGCAGTCAGAGCTGACCAAAACAACATGTTGTATTTTGATTTGTTGTCCTTCGCACAATTGTCCATTTGAACAAGCAGGAGGGGTGTGAGCCCAATATGGTGCCCACATGTGTTCTTAATCGCAAGGATTAACAAAACTCGGACTTTTAGTTGTGTTCAAATATTCAAAAACATAAAAACAAGTTGTGTTCTTAGTTATTAGTTGAATTAAGTTGAAGCTAGGGTGTTAGTACTTAAATGCTACTAGGAATTATTAGAATTATTTAGAGGTGGGTTAATGGGGTTCCTAGGCTTAAAGGCTTAAGCTTAGTAAACGGGGTTTTGTTAACCTATATAGATAGTCACTGGATTTTGGCACATCCGCCTGTGGATGCGAGTTGTGTGTAAGAGACTGGATTAAGGTCTGGACCGACCCGGGTTCGAATCCGGTTGGTTCCATTGACTGGTGCTATTCCAAGATGAGCTAGTGGTAAAAGCAGGAATAGTCTGTAGGCGGATACGGAGAAGAAGTTACTACATATGTGTAAGTAGAACCTTCTCAATTACTTTTCATTTTTTAGAAGCATTTTACTTATATTCACCTAACCGCTCACGGTTTACGAAGGTTCGCGGGTTAATTAGAAAGGAGGTTAGTGGGTCAAATTATATTTAAGTTAAGTAATTCGTATGAAGAAGTCAAGATACTTGCGAAGGACATTAGGATGGCAACGAACGGAGGATGAAGACAAACGAATGAAGGATGGCAACGAACGGTGGATGATGCTAAGCGGATGAAGCCGGACGGATGAAGACCATTTGATCAAGTGGATGGAAGACCAAGACCGTTGGATCTAGGGATTTTAGGGATGACGGCTAGAGTATGACGGCCGGCAATTCCAACCGTTAGATGTATGGTTAGATCTACGGCCGGTAAGATTTGGTAATGGAAGGAGGTAGTCCGATGAAGACCGTCGGATCAAGTGGATGAAAGACCAAGGCCGTTGGATCTAGGGATTTTAGGGATGACGGCTAGAGTATGACGGCCGGCAATTCCACCCGTTAGATGTATGGTTAGATCTACGGCCGGTAAGGCTTGGTGATGGAAGGGGGTAGTCCCCCGAAGGGAAGGGAGGAGGCTCATTCTCACGCTCTCACTCTTGCAATTATGACTACTTCTCTCTCTCTCCCTCACTAGGTAGATGAAGGCACAAAGCTCTTAGAAGGAAATAATAGGAATGTTAGCAAAGGGTTCATAAATCCTATGAAGGTTGAATGACGGGGTTGGAGTAGGCTTAGTGATAAGTGTGGTAATATGCTATGTGTATTGTGATCAAGTAATGAACCTCAGTGAGAGGCATTATATCATTAGATCTCTAGGTTGATATTATTTAGCCTACAACCTTGAACTTGAAGTTTTCTTTGATTTGTGTGAGTGTGATACTCTAGTGTTTGTAAACACTTGAGTTTGAGTTAATAAAGGAGGAGGTGTTAAGTACATTGATTCACCAATTAGAATGGATATAAGTTACAACTGATTACTAAGGCCAGTGAAGTTCATGTGAGTCATGGGCTCCCACCCGGACTACAGACGCATAAGGGTGGGGGTTTATGGCTGACATAAATGGTGCGTCCGCCGGGAGCGAAGCGGTATTAGGAGGATTGGAAGCTTGGAGGGACGAACTTGAGGGTGAGGAAGGAGCACGTAGTGCAAGGTAAGTATTTTGCTTGGGTTTGGATTTTTTGCCATTGATTAGGATAGTTGAATTTTCTTTTCTTTGGAATGAATTGCAATTTCATTTAAGCATTTGAGGAAGGAGCGCGGCTTGAGGTACGACCCTAAACCCTCTTGGGATGGCATAAGAACATAACATTAATAGTGCGATCATTAGCTCACTAAATCTTAGAGGGATAATTAATTTGAGGAAGAGTCAACTTTGATACTCACCTCGAGGTGAGTGTCCAAGTTAAGGGATTTTAAATTTGATATTTTAGATTAGAATTGTTGATTGAGAATTGTTGTGGTCGATGTCATATTGAGTCACGGTCGAGGGTGAGTACTAACTTGCAGGGGGAAGCGAATTGCTTGAGGTATGACATTTTTCAAAGTGAACTCATTAATTAATTAAGGAAGGATTTTAGTACTTGTCTTTGTCGTTATCCGTTGGGGAGGGTAATTTCCTAGTCATCGCATCGTGTTGAAGGCGAGAGGGTGATGCCTCGGTCTTCGATGTGGTGCATGGCGAAGGTCAGCCCCTCAACCTCGGTATTGTAGTGAGTGTCAATTTGAGGGAAGAGTTTGGAGGTGATGCTCCGGCTCGATTGATAATTGACATGAACATGCCTATCCCATGTTTGGGATTTTTCATCTAAGTTGGCTTGCAGGGTCTCTTTCCTCACCTCCTCAATTTTAAATACACATCCAGAAAAGTGAAAACATTAAAAAGAGTGAAGGTAGCAAGGGGTATGTGTGGTCAAGTGAGGGTTGATCGAATGTGCATGAATGCAAGGTAAGACTCGATCCCACAAACCTCAATTGGAGTTAGGATTAGGAAAGGTTACACGTAGGAAGAGATTGTCGAAGATTAGTGAAGTTGTGGAGGAAGAAGAAGTTGGGATAGAAAGTTGTTTGAAGGTGGAACCTATTGCTAGTCCAGTGTTAGAAGGTTTAGAAGTAGATGCTCAACTTGAGGAAGAAGCTACTTCCTTCAAGTTGAGTAGCGAGACATTGGCGGGAACAGAGACAGTTAGGCAAGAAATTCCTGTAGAAGTTGATAGCGGAATAGGAGTGGACACACCTGTCACCATGGCTCAGGAGGGAGAGGGTCCACCTCCCTTTCCACCCATTGATCCATTGGTTAGGCCGAGAGGTTTATCCATTGTGGTTCCACAAAACTTGGCGGCGGTGGATATGCCATCCCACCTCCCTAAGTTTTATGGAACTAAGGATGAGGATCCCTCTAGGCACATGGAGAGGTACATTGAGAGGTTGGCTAGTTCTCTTGTCACGAACCCGGGATATTGGTTGGTGTGGTTTCCTACCACTCTAGAGGGAGAAGCTTATGAGTGGTATAGAGATCATGCAGAGGGCCATTTTAGAGGATGGGAACAGATGCAGAGAGAGTTTTTGAATGAGTTTAGGCCCCATCCATGAACCTAACATGAGTGGTATAGAGATCATACCGATTGTGAGGGGGTGACCTTCCGAGTAGATTATGTTAAAAGTCGAGGCTTCACCCTTCAACTTCTCACACCATCCACAATTCGGGAATTACCCTCTACAACGGATAACAACAATCACGAGTACAAAAGGCATTCCTTAATTAGTTAATGAGTTCACTTTGAAGAAATAAACATACCTTGAGCAATCGCATCCCCCTGTGAGTTAGCACTCCCCTCAATCGTGACTCAATGTAACAACACCATAAACTTTGTGAAATATTAATTTAATCTAGAGCATGAAATGACAACTCCCAAAACTTTGAGACTCACCCCGAGGTGAGTGTCAAAGTTCAATGTCCTAAGGTGAATTTACCCTCTAATGTTTTAATGAGCTACTCGGTTATAGGTTCCTTTTAAGTTCTTAGCAAATCCCCAAAAAGGTTGAGGACGTACCTTCGCCGCGCTCCTTCCTCAAAAATGAATTTGCGTAATTGACAATGCAATTCATTCCAAGGAATAGTTGAAATACAATGAATTCAAATGTAACCCAAAGAGAGAATACTTACCGAGTTTCGGGTGCTCCTTCCCTTCTCTCAAGTTTGTGTCTCCAATTTTTCCTAGTTGCCTCCAAGTCTCCTTGTCGCCTCCAAGTCTTGTAACTACCTTCCGCTTCGCTCCCGGCGGACGCACCAATTATGTGAGGCCAAACCCCCCACCCTTAAGCGTCCGTAGTCCGAGTAGTGGGTTTGGGCTCACATTCCTCCGCGGTATTGGATTTGGACTTGGATGAGTCCATAGTGCAAGGTTCACCCTTCAAGTGGTCTTGGATTTAATTGGTGTCTCCATACCGTACATAAGCCTTTAAGTATTAAGAAATACTTATGTGACTTATGTCAATCTCTCCCTCGCACCTTTGGTCTTTGCTTCCTTTGTCTTGCCATCGCGAGAGTGCTCCACATTCTCCATTAATTTGTGCACGTGGTTTATTTTTAAAGAGAGGATGCAAGTGTTAAAAAACACTATTCTCTATAGTCAATCTCAAATACATTTACTTGTGAAAGCCATGCATAACACTAACTAGCATAATGTAACTAACTACTTGTCTATGAGCTAATTAAGTAGGCTATCTACTAAGCTCCTTCATGAACCCATCTCTTTACTTTCTAATTACATAAACCTAGCTCCTTCATAAACCCAACTCCTTCATGAACCCAACTCCTTAGCTTCTAACTAAATAAACCCAGCTCCTTCGCAAACCCAGCTTCTTAGCTTCTAACTTTATAAACCCAGCTCCTTCATAAACCCAGCTCCTTCATGAACCCAGCTCCTTAGCTTCTAACTAAACAAACCCAGGTCCTTCATAAACCCAGCTCTTTACTTTCTAACTAAACAAACCCAGCTCCTTTATAAACCCAGCTCCTTCATAAACCCAGCTCCTTCATGAACCCAGCTCCTTAGCTTCTAACTAAACAAACCCAGGTCCTTCATAAACCCAGCTCTTTACTTTCTAACTAAACAAACCCAGCTCCTTCATAAACCCAGCTCCTTCATGAACCCACAACTTTGTAGTTGTAATCCCCAACTACCTCACTAATTATTCAAGCCCTTAACTAATCTTCCTACCTAATTTTCCTAATTCTACTAACAACCCCTTTCTAATCACACAATTCTTCTCTAATCCTAAAATCCTAAAATCCTAGAGAGGAGAGGGGGAGAGAGAATTTCCTAACTTCACTAAGACTAACTAATCCACACAAGTATATTTTTGCACTCATCACAACCTCAAGTGCTCAACTCTTAAACATGGAACTTGCAACCACGTGTATTCAAAACATGAACTTTAAGTACCACGAATTGGAATCATGAATTAACTTTAAAATCCTTCACGTCAACACTAATTCTACCAAGAGGTCAAGCCCTCTTCAAGGCTAACAAGCCTTGGCTCTCAAACTAAAAACTAAGCACACACATGTGCTCCAATATGGCTTCCCACACCCACACTTATAACTCGTGGGGTGCCTTGGAGCACAAAGGAAAGAGAGGATGAGTGAGGGAAGAATGAGGGATTATATAGTAAGCTTGAGGGGGTGAGCACCCTCAAGGCTCACGATAAGCCCTTGAGATTTCCTCCTACTTAGTAGGCGCCAATCCTATCTTCTAAGCCTTCCTCCCTCAAATGATCAACAAGGATCCTAATTCGAACATTTAACTAGCCTTGGCTTTCTACCTACCACACTTTACCAAACTTGGGATACTTCAACCCAAACTTAGCCTCCTTCGCTTTCCGCCGCCATAACTTTCTCCCCTTACTTTCCCAAATCGTTGCTCACCACTTAATTCAAACCACGATGCTTAACTCGTGATTTGATTGGTGCTTTGAGAATTTGCTTATCCTCCACCTTGCATTCTTCCTTGGACCTTCCCCATTAAGTGGCCATGATGAGGTGGTCCACTTGTGCGCTCCATGTGATCCTCCATTCATCCCAATTCGAATGCACTTGCCTCTTGAGTCACTTTGGTTGTCTCCATCCATTTGTACTAGCCTACTCACTAACTACTCAATCCAAGTTCTCCTTACCTATCCTCATTCACTCAAATCCTTCCGAAGGTAAAAACACAATAACAACTCACATCCTAGCCTCTTACAACATGGTACTTCTAAGACTAACATTTCACTCTTTTTATAATTTTGTGAAGTAACATGCTACTTCAAAGTGCATCAACTAACGTTTCAAGGGTCTAAGACTAAATGTGGGCACCCTTTTGGGCTCACATAATTGGCGACCATCGGGGGATGAATCCAAACATCTCTTGCTCCAAGGGTAAGTTGCCTAGTCAAGCTCGGTACTCCTTACATCTACTTCCCGATGTACGGGTAGGAAAGAGCTCACCGTTCAACGTTTCCAATTGAATTGAATTATTAGGAAAGACCTCATAGACAAGGTAAGGTCCTAACCATATTGCATCGAATTTCGCCGGAAATTCAAGCTTTCGTGCGTCTTGAATCATGACCATCATTCCCGGTGTTAGGGCCCTTCTCTTATGTCGTTTGTCGAAAGTAATCTTTCTCCTTCTTTGGATTGCCTCAATATGTTGAGCCGCCATTCTCCTCCCTTCGTCAAGTGCTTCCAAATCGGTTAGTCGATTTCGTAAGGATTGACTTTCGGTAAGTCTCGTACTCACGGCCACCCTAAGTGACTCGACTTCATATTCGATTGGTAGTGTCGCTTCAAGACCATAGACTAAGGAAAATGGTGTAGCACGCGTAGTTACCTTATAGGTTGTACGGTATGCCCAAAGTGCCGCCGTTAGTTTCGTATCCCAATCCCGCTTCGAGTCTATAACCGTCTTGCGTAGTATACTCACCAAAATTCCGTTAACCCTTTCCGTTTGTCCATTGGTTTGTGGGTGGTAGGGAGTAGTCTTCCGGTGATCAATTTTAAATTTCTCTGTCATCTCTCGAATCAAGTCATTCAAAAAGTGAGTACCCCTATCGCTTACTAGGATCTTCGGCACCCCGAACCGCGAAATTATGTTTTCGTACATAAATGTTGCCGCGTGTTCCGCCGTGTCGGTCTTCACCGCTTTGGCTTCCGCCCACTTGGTGAGGTACTCGGTTGCCACCACAATATATTTCATTCATTTTGAAGATTGGGGATGGACCTCACCCACATAGTCGATGCCCCATTTTTCGAAAGGAATTAAGGGTAATGATACATGTAAAGGCATCTCCATTCTAAGGTCGTTTCGGGCATACCGTTGGCAAGCGTCGCATTTCCTTACATAGTCATGGGCGTCCTTAAATAGTGTAGGCCAAAAGTAGCCCGCTCTAAGTATTTTTTGCCCGGTGAGTTGACCCGAGAAGTGACCGCCGCAAGCGCTATCGTGGCAAGCGATTAAAATCGCTTCAACCTCCGTTTTTGACACGCATCGTCGTAAAATACCATCGGACCCCCTTCTAAACAACCTATGGCCCACTACAACAAATTGCCTACTATTTACCCTCACCTTCCTTCTCTCTTCTTTTGTCCACTCTTTGGGCAACTTGTGGGTTGTTAGAAATTCCACTATGCCCGCATACCACTCCGGTGTAGAAGTGACCACAAAGAGGCTATCATCTACTAACATATCATTTACCGGATTTTTTCCTATCTCCTCCGACAACCTAGACAAGTGGTCCGCTTGTAAATGCATACGACCCGGTTTATATTCCACCGTGTAGTCGAATTCTTCTAATAACAAAACCCACCTAGCTAACCTACCACTTAACTCCGCCTTGTTAACTAGATACTTGATAGCCATGTGGTCAACAAAAAATACAACCGGGTTGCACATGAGGTAATGCCTAAACTTTTTAACGGAAAACACCATGGCTAGGCACTCCCTCTCCGTTGTAGAGTAGTTTCTTTCGGCGGGGGTCAATTGCTTACTCGCATAAGCTATAGGTTGATCCTTCTCTTTTTCTCCCGTTGCTTGACAAAGCGCACTCCCTATTGCCACATTACTAGCATCACAATAGACGTGAAAAGGTTTACCCCAATTGGGTGGTATCAACACCGGATAGGTGCTCAACCTATCCCGCAATTCCTCAAAGGCTTTTTGACAAGCATCCGTCCACTCGAATTTGACATCCTTTTTGAGCAAATGGGTAATGGGCACCGCTATCTTTGAAAAATTAGGAATAAGTTCCCGGTACCATCCCACATGTCCTAACAACTTAGAGATCCCCTTGGAATTGGTTGGAGTTGCCAAGTCGCTTATGGCCGCAATCTTATCCGGATCGGGTTCTCTACCTTTCTCACTAACAACATAACCCAACAACACTCCCTTATTCACTCCCAAAAATGTCTTATCCGGGTTCAATGCTAACCTCATCTTCCTACACCTAACCAATGCCTCCCTAACACAATGTAGGTGATCGCCCACATTACTTTGTGTGCTAAAATCGTCCACAAAGACGGTCATGGATTTGAACAACAAGTCGGTGAAGATATACATTACTAATCGTTGGAAAGTAGCCGGGGCATTACATAACCCAAATGGCATCACTACCCACACAAAAGTACCCCAAGGTGTAGTAAAAGCCGTTTTATGGATATCTTGGAGGGCTATGGAAATTTGATTATAACCCGCATACCCATCCATAAAGGTATATCGCGAATGACCTCCAACCTCCTCAAGCAACAAGGTGATAAAAGGTAAGGGGAAGTGATCCTTTTGTGTGCACGAATTCAATTTCCTATAGTCGACACAAACCCTTAATTTCCCATTTTTTTTCTTTACTAAGACCATAGGAGAAACCCAATCCGTGATTTCCACCGGCTTGATAAACCCGGCCTTCAATAACCTTTCCAATTCCGCTTTCACCAACAATTGCAATTGAGGATTCATCCTCCTCTCCTTTTGTCTAATTGGCCTCGCCCCCGGAATTAAAGGAATCCGGTGCTCTACCATTTCCCTAGGAATTCCCTTAAGCTCATCGTAGGACCATGCAAAAGTATCACTAAACTCATCCACCAAATTGCTATACTCCCTAACCTCTTTCTCCCCCAATTTGGAACCCATCTTCATTTGTCGGGTTTTTCCATTCTTTAATTTCACATCCACGTACCGCCAATCCGCTTCCGACACATGTGCTTGTTCCTCTTTGTTCCGATACCAATCGGAAGGCACATTGGGGTAATCTTTCACATCTTGACCTACAACTATCCCCGTAGACGTGGTCTTGAAATGTAAAGGCTCCTCCAATTTCGATGACTCAATAATCACATCCTCCTCTTGAGTCCCATCTACATGAATTAAACTAACCTCACCCTCTTCCACGTCATCTACCCAAGGTGTTAACCCACCGCTAACCCACTCTTCCTCGGTGAGCACCTCACATGGCTCCAACAATGAGCCCTCTCCTAAACTAACACTAGGAAATTCACTCCCTAAGCCTACTTGGTGAAATGTAACCATTACATCAACCTCGGACTCGGGGTACTCCCTTAGCCATTGGGCATAATCCCCATTATCCCCATAATTGTAAAAATTAGGACCTAGACTTCCCGAGCCCGAATCTATAACAACCCTTTGACCTTCGGGATGGACGACTCCCACCAATGCCTTGCCAATCTCATTCTCGTTTAAGTCATCAATTTCCTTCTCCAATGGCAAATACATCTCCTTCTTCATCCATCCTTCTAATGAACCAATGGACACTATGACCCTATTACCCTCCGGACCATAAGTGATGGATGGTTTAGGTCCACCCCAATTGACCATAGCATTCGCCATCCGCAACCAAGGCCTACCTAGCAAAATGGGGAAGGTGTCCTTGTTGGAGTGCATTTTAATGACATGGAAGGTGACCAAGTACTCCTCGCCTCCCGTAGTCATTCTACAATCCTTGATCATCCCCAAAGGCGTAGTCGAACTTTGATTTGCCATATTTATGACCAAAGGTGAAGGCCCCGTGAGTCCAAGTCCCAATTTTTTCATAGTATCCTCCGGTAGTATATTTAGACTACTCCCTCCGTCGACTAGCACATTAGGAACCACCTTATCTACTATAACAACTTCTATTTCTATAGCTTTCACGTCTCTTCCACCTTGTGATTGGATCCTAGCGGCTATTTTAGCTTTCACCTTCCTCATCCTCTTGTGTACCGGCATTCCCTCCTTTAATGTTTTCCTTGCCGTGGGTGAAATTTCCAATAGTTGGCCGAAAGTAATATCCGCCTTGAGTGTACTAAGGTCCGCCCACAAGTCGTACCCGGTAGATCTTTCCACCTTAGAATTACCCACTACGTCGAATTCGTCTACGGGAACCCCCGGTCCTTCCCATTCACCCACATCGCTATTATCCAAGTCATGTACCGCATTAGTCCTCTCCCTATCTTGTAAAATTATATTTTCCCTCTCCACATCCTTAGTAGCTCTTCTAGCTACCCTATCCAACTCGGAGAGATTAATCTCTTCATCCGAAGAGTAATTTCCTTGCTCTCCTATTCCTACCTCCAACGGGGCATCCCCTCTCCTAGCCCTAGTAGTTACCGCTAGTGCAGGTGCTTCTTCAACCACACCCTTACCCTTCACTAACTCATATGTAATAGCATTGGTGTGAGGAGGCCATTGACTTTGCTCCTCTCCAATTCTCGTTGGGAGAGGAAGCATGTCATCACATGTGGCCTCCAACACTCCATCCATGAACCTAACATCTTGGGAGTTAGATGGTCCCGGATCCGTTGGAGGCGCTTGTCTCCCGTTACTACCATTAGGTGGAACTCCTTGTCTATTTTGTATTGGAATGTAACCGGTTGTAGTTTGCAAGCCCGCCGGTGGATGAAAAGTTTGCCTAGCATTACTATGGTCATAGTATAAGTTAGGTGGCCTAAGTTCATTGGCCGGTACTCCTTGTGGCCTAGCACCTCGCATATTATCCCTTGCTTGTTGTTGTGGATTAGCCACCGGGTAAGGGACATTAATTATTTTGTCCGGTTGGCGACACGTATCCGAGGGATGACTTCCTCCACAATTGCTACAATTAAACTCTTGACCTTCGGACCAACATTGTCCTTGAGCGTGCCACCTTCCACAAAAGGGATGAAATTCCTTCTTCTCTAAATTTTGGCCACCTTGCCCTCTAGGTTGTGGTCCTCTATTGCTTCCATTTCCATAGTGAGGTGGCGCTTGACCTCGTTGATTTTGTTGAGGTGGGTTACCGTTTCCTCTTTGGTCACGGTTTTGTCCACTTCTACAAAATTGACGCGTGTGGCCCGGTTGGCCACATTGGACACACCATAATCCGGAAGAATGCCTACCCGACTCAACCGGGGGTGGAGGCCCCGGTTGTTGACTCCGGATCATTAATGACATTTGATCCGTGAGGCTTTGCATTTGTTTTATCATAGCCTCTTGGAATCCTAGTTGGCTAGCACCTAGTCTTCTCTCAACCTCCTCCAAGTGTGGATCCGTTCTAGGGGCCGGTAGTGCCAAAAGAGGTGCCGGTTCCCTAACCGCTAAAGGTCGGGGGCCGGTGTCCACAATGGCATATGGAATTTGGTTCTCATACTTAGCGGGTTCTACCGCTACCACCCTAGGGCGTATGGGGATGAATTGTGGGATCAATTCATCCTCCCTTCTCCATAGCCTTTCGTGATCTTTATCCAAGTTTTCAATATCTCTAGCCGCACGCTTGGCATCCGCCAAGGTCAAGGGATTCCTTTCTAGAACACCCCTAATAGTTCCGGACTTAAAAAACCCTTGAATGAAAAATTGCTTTAGCGTGTCGTCGTTGAGCATGGTACCCACAAATCTAGTGCACACTAAATCAAACCTCCTAATGTAAGCCGAAATTTCTTCCTCCCTTCCTTGCTTCAATGACGACAATGCCCTTAATGCGGTACTTTGACCCACTTCCGGCCTAAATTCGTTAAGAAACTCCCTTTGTAATTGTTCCCATCCCCTAAAATGTCCCTCGGCATGATCCCGATACCATTCATAGGCTTCCCCCTCTAGAGTGGTAGGAAACCACACTAACCAATAACCCGGGTCGGTTATGAGGAAGCTAGCCAACCGTTCGATATACCGTTCCATGTGCCGAGAGGGGTCCTCATCCTTGGTCCCATAAAATTTAGGGAGATGAGATGGCATATCCATCGCCGCTAAATTTTGTGGAACCACAATTGGTAGGCCTCTTGGCCTAACCAATGGGTCTATTGGAGGTATAGGAGGTATGGGCGGAATTGGGGGTATGGGTGGTGGATCCATCCCCCGTTCCTCGGCCATGGTGACCGGTGAACTATTCAACAATCCCCTATCAACTTCTACCGGGAATTCTTCTCTAAGTGTGTAATTTTCCGAAGAAGTTTCACCACTCAATTTGGAGGGAGTGATCTCCTCTTCAAGTTGAGCTCCAAGTTCTAAGGTGTCTAGAATTGACCTAGTCCTAGGTTCGACGTTCAAACAACTCTCTATTCTAACATTATCTTGTTCTAATCTATCACTGATTTTAGAGGACCGCCTCTTTCGAGTAGATTTCTCTAGTCCTACTATCAAACTTGGTTTTTGTGAGCGAGTCCTACTTTGCATTCCATAAGAATCGATCGACCCTCACTTGACCACACATAATCCTAGCAATTCCCCTCTTAATATTTTCACTTGTCTTGGTGTGGTTATAATTTTTTTAGGAGGTGAGGAAAAGAACCTGCAAGCCCACTTAGGTGAAAGGATCCCAATAGGGGATAGGCATGTTCATGTTAATTTTTTGGTTAAGTCGGAGCATCACCTCCGCACCTTCCCGCAAATCAACACTCACCACAATACCGATTGTGAGGGGGTGACCTTCCGAGTAGATTATGTTAAAAGTCGAGGCTTCACCCTTCAACTTCTCACACCATCCACAATTCGGGAATTACCCTCTACAACGGATAACAACAATCACGAGTACAAAAGACATTCCTTAATTAGTTAATGAGTTCACTTTGAAGAAATAAACATACCTTGAGCAATCGCATCCCCCTGTGAGTTAGCACTCCCCTCAATCGTGACTCAATGTAACAACACCATAAACTTTGTGAAATATTAATTTAATCTAGAGCATGAAATGACAACTCCCAAAACTTTGAGACTCACCCCGAGGTGAGTGTCAAAGTTCAATGTCCTAAGGTGAATTTACCCTCTAATGTTTTAATGAGCTACTCGGTTATAGGTTCCTTTTAAGTTCTTAGCAAATCCCCAAAAAGGTTGAGGACGTACCTTCGCCGCGCTCCTTCCTCAAAAATGAATTTGCGTAATTGACAATGCAATTCATTCCAAGGAATAGTTGAAATACAATGAATTCAAATGTAACCCAAAGAGAGAATACTTACCGAGTTTCGGGTGCTCCTTCCCTTCTCTCAAGTTTGTGTCTCCAATTTTTCCTAGTTGCCTCCAAGTCTCCTTGTCGCCTCCAAGTCTTGTAACTACCTTCCGCTTCGCTCCCGGCGGACGCACCAATTATGTGAGGCCAAACCCCCCACCCTTAAGCGTCCGTAGTCCGAGTAGTGGGTTTGGGCTCACATTCCTCCGCGGTATTGGATTTGGACTTGGATGAGTCCATAGTGCAAGGTTCACCCTTCAAGTGGTCTTGGATTTAATTGGTGTCTCCATACCGTACATAAGCCTTTAAGTATTAAGAAATACTTATGTGACTTATGTCAATCTCTCCCTCGCACCTTTGGTCTTTGCTTCCTTTGTCTTGCCATCGCGAGAGTGCTCCACATTCTCCATTAATTTGTGCACGTGGTTTATTTTTAAAGAGAGGATGCAAGTGTTAAAAAACACTATTCTCTATAGTCAATCTCAAATACATTTACTTGTGAAAGCCATGCATAACACTAACTAGCATAATGTAACTAACTACTTGTCTATGAGCTAATTAAGTAGGCTATCTACTAAGCTCCTTCATGAACCCATCTCTTTACTTTCTAATTACATAAACCTAGCTCCTTCATAAACCCAACTCCTTCATGAACCCAACTCCTTAGCTTCTAACTAAATAAACCCAGCTCCTTCGCAAACCCAGCTTCTTAGCTTCTAACTTTATAAACCCAGCTCCTTCATAAACCCAGCTCCTTCATGAACCCAGCTCCTTAGCTTCTAACTAAACAAACCCAGGTCCTTCATAAACCCAGCTCTTTACTTTCTAACTAAACAAACCCAGCTCCTTTATAAACCCAGCTCCTTCATAAACCCAGCTCCTTCATGAACCCAGCTCCTTAGCTTCTAACTAAACAAACCCAGGTCCTTCATAAACCCAGCTCTTTACTTTCTAACTAAACAAACCCAGCTCCTTCATAAACCCAGCTCCTTCATGAACCCACAACTTTGTAGTTGTAATCCCCAACTACCTCACTAATTATTCAAGCCCTTAACTAATCTTCCTACCTAATTTTCCTAATTCTACTAACAACCCCTTTCTAATCACACAATTCTTCTCTAATCCTAAAATCCTAAAATCCTAGAGAGGAGAGGGGGAGAGAGAATTTCCTAACTTCACTAAGACTAACTAATCCACACAAGTATATTTTTGCACTCATCACAACCTCAAGTGCTCAACTCTTAAACATGGAACTTGCAACCACGTGTATTCAAAACATGAACTTTAAGTACCACGAATTGGAATCATGAATTAACTTTAAAATCCTTCACGTCAACACTAATTCTACCAAGAGGTCAAGCCCTCTTCAAGGCTAACAAGCCTTGGCTCTCAAACTAAAAACTAAGCACACACATGTGCTCCAATATGGCTTCCCACACCCACACTTATAACTCGTGGGGTGCCTTGGAGCACAAAGGAAAGAGAGGATGAGTGAGGGAAGAATGAGGGATTATATAGTAAGCTTGAGGGGGTGAGCACCCTCAAGGCTCACGATAAGCCCTTGAGATTTCCTCCTACTTAGTAGGCGCCAATCCTATCTTCTAAGCCTTCCTCCCTCAAATGATCAACAAGGATCCTAATTCGAACATTTAACTAGCCTTGGCTTTCTACCTACCACACTTTACCAAACTTGGGATACTTCAACCCAAACTTAGCCTCCTTCGCTTTCCGCCGCCATAACTTTCTCCCCTTACTTTCCCAAATCGTTGCTCACCACTTAATTCAAACCACGATGCTTAACTCGTGATTTGATTGGTGCTTTGAGAATTTGCTTATCCTCCACCTTGCATTCTTCCTTGGACCTTCCCCATTAAGTGGCCATGATGAGGTGGTCCACTTGTGCGCTCCATGTGATCCTCCATTCATCCCAATTCGAATGCACTTGCCTCTTGAGTCACTTTGGTTGTCTCCATCCATTTGTACTAGCCTACTCACTAACTACTCAATCCAAGTTCTCCTTACCTATCCTCATTCACTCAAATCCTTCCGAAGGTAAAAACACAATAACAACTCACATCCTAGCCTCTTACAACATGGTACTTCTAAGACTAACATTTCACTCTTTTTATAATTTTGTGAAGTAACATGCTACTTCAAAGTGCATCAACTAACGTTTCAAGGGTCTAAGACTAAATGTGGGCACCCTTTTGGGCTCACACAGACCTAGAGGAGTTGGATGAGAGGAGAAGAATGGCGGCTCAGCACATTGAAGCCATTCAACGGCGAAGGAAAATCACCTTCGACAAACATCACAAGAAGAGGGCCCTACTGCCAGGTATGATGGTGCTTATTCAAGATGCTAGAAAACTCGAATTTCCGGGTAAGTTTGATGCGGTTTGGTTGGGTCCTTACCTCGTTCGGGAGGCATTTCCGAACAACTCACTTCAATTGGAGACATTGAATGGGGAGAGCTTCCCAACTCGCACATCCGGCAGTCGATGCAAGGAGTACAGGGCTTGATGGCGACTTGCCCTCCAGCAAGAGATACTGGATTCAGTCCCAGATGGTCGCCAATTATGTGAGCCCAATATGGTGCCCACATGTGTTCTTAATCGCAAGGATTAACAAAACTCGGACTTTTAGTTGTGTTCAAATATTCAAAAACATAAAAACAAGTTGTGTTCTTAGTTATTAGTTGAATTAAGTTGAAGCTAGGGTGTTAGTACTTAAATGCTACTAGGAATTATTAGAATTATTTAGAGGTGGGTTAATGGGGTTCCTAGGCTTAAAGGCTTAAGCTTAGTAAACGGGGTTTTGTTAACCTATATAGATAGTCACTGGATTTTGGCACATCCGCCTGTGGATGCGAGTTGTGTGTAAGAGACTGGATTAAGGTCTGGACCGACCCGGGTTCGAATCCGGTTGGTTCCATTGACTGGTGCTATTCCAAGATGAGCTAGTGGTAAAAGCAGGAATAGTCTGTAGGCGGATACGGAGAAGAAGTTACTACATATGTGTAAGTAGAACCTTCTCAATTACTTTTCATTTTTTAGAAGCATTTTACTTATATTCACCTAACCGCTCACGGTTTACGAAGGTTCGCGGGTTAATTAGAAAGGAGGTTAGTGGGTCAAATTATATTTAAGTTAAGTAATTCGTATGAAGAAGTCAAGATACTTGCGAAGGACATTAGGATGGCAACGAACGGAGGATGAAGACAAACGAATGAAGGATGGCAACGAACGGTGGATGATGCTAAGCGGATGAAGCCGGACGGATGAAGACCATTTGATCAAGTGGATGGAAGACCAAGACCGTTGGATCTAGGGATTTTAGGGATGACGGCTAGAGTATGACGGCCGGCAATTCCAACCGTTAGATGTATGGTTAGATCTACGGCCGGTAAGATTTGGTAATGGAAGGAGGTAGTCCGATGAAGACCGTCGGATCAAGTGGATGAAAGACCAAGGCCGTTGGATCTAGGGATTTTAGGGATGACGGCTAGAGTATGACGGCCGGCAATTCCACCCGTTAGATGTATGGTTAGATCTACGGCCGGTAAGGCTTGGTGATGGAAGGGGGTAGTCCCCCGAAGGGAAGGGAGGAGGCTCATTCTCACGCTCTCACTCTTGCAATTATGACTACTTCTCTCTCTCTCCCTCACTAGGTAGATGAAGGCACAAAGCTCTTAGAAGGAAATAATAGGAATGTTAGCAAAGGGTTCATAAATCCTATGAAGGTTGAATGACGGGGTTGGAGTAGGCTTAGTGATAAGTGTGGTAATATGCTATGTGTATTGTGATCAAGTAATGAACCTCAGTGAGAGGCATTATATCATTAGATCTCTAGGTTGATATTATTTAGCCTACAACCTTGAACTTGAAGTTTTCTTTGATTTGTGTGAGTGTGATACTCTGGTGTTTGTAAACACTTGAGTTTGAGTTAATAAAGGAGGAGGTGTTAAGTACATTGATTCACCAATTAGAATGGATATAAGTTACAACTGATTACTAAGGCCAGTGAAGTTCATGTGAGTCATGGGCTCCCACCCGGACTACAGACGCATAAGGGTGGGGGTTTATGGCTGACAAGGGGTGGCAAACCTATAGGAGGAATACTTTCGGGCGGTGGCAAGGAAAGTACTCCTGAACACTTCTCTACACCAACCACCAGTGCGTCGTGTAAAGGATCACCTATGGACGAAATAGGAATGTGTCTACTAGAGCAAACAGGTTGTACCTCAAGTTGACAAAGCAACTTCATAATCGAGGTGATAGTGAAGTTGGCATCAGATGGGTACATATCAAGGACATAATGCGCATAATTCACATCTGAGTGACCATGTGCAATCATCCCCGCAATGGATATGGGGAATCGCTCGTATTTGTCAACACGTTTGTTTTTGTGCGCGAAAACGGGAAGCGCCGTTTTCCCATAATCCATTTTGTCATGGATTATACAAAGCACCTCATTGGGAGCATACTTTGACAAAATCCTATCTTTATAGTAAATGTTTCTATGAGCCTCCTGCAATGTTAGATGACGAAGGCTAGCATTCGAGATGGCCAAGTGACCAACTGTGTTCTTTGTGTGTATTCGCAACAAATCCTTGAATGCTGCACAAGTTCCACAACGCGAGAAGTTGTCACCGGGGCTCTTTATAACATACTGCTTGTAATGTTGTCGATGTAGGCGGCTGAAGGTGGACATAGAGATAGGCGTGTACCCTAGGTCTCCGTCCAAGTTGTTCACTTCCTGCAACAGGTTGCACCATGTTGTTCCCACTGGGAGCATCTCCGTTCCTATCTTCTCACCAGTTGGAAGAGTCCGAGTCATATGGGGCATGGCGTCCGCCCTACCCTCAACCAATACTCCAAGGGTGGCTCGTGCCTGCACTGTATTCGCCCGTGGTTTTCTAGTTCCTGTGTTTCCGTGATCTCGAGATCTAACCCCCATCAAACTTTTGGCCTTGTTCCTATTGAATTGTGCCCTTGATATCATATAGATGTTCATCCATGCACGAGTGCATATTGTTCTCCCTTCCACAATAACCATTTCACGGCCGTTGTGCTCATGTTTCTGGATCGTTTGGAACACCGACAGGGTTATGAGCTTCCGAGCATTGAATGGCAATGCGAAGTAGTGTTCCCGAATACTAATCAACAAAGGCCTTGGAAATACCTGGCAACAATGCTCCGAACAACAATCCACCGTTGATAACATCCGCGCATGCTCCTCAGTGGCTCCCCAAATTTTCTTCCCAGATGGCCGAGGTGCACACATCCTCGCAGTGTTGTATTGGCGTTTTCCAAGCAAGCACCGATGACTTTGAACTTCGCGGGCCCCTAGGATGCTATTGTCAACACAATCCAACAGATTTGTGTTGCAAATCAATCCATCACACAAAGCATGGCCCTCATCATCAAAGAGCACAACGGCCTTCCCCTTCAATTCCGTCCTCGACAGTCCAATGTAATGTGGAATCTGAACATCGATATCAAAGTATATCAACACACATTGAACAAAACCTCACGGGTGTTCACCCGTGGGGGACAACATTGACATCTCAGCAGAATATTTACATTCTTATAGGGGTGAGCTCTACACCTCACTTCACACAACTCAAGTGAAGTATGTGTTACTTATCATATCCCCATTGGGAGAATTACCCTTCTTACCAGTTTCCACAAAGCCCCAACACCAAAACTAACACCCCTAACACTTACTTGTGTACAATTCTTACTACGCATGTAGGTGTCACATTTGTTGGCCCAAGTGCTAGCGAAATAGTTGCCATTCAGGATAGTGTCAACATTCCAGTTTAACGAATATCATCGTCACCATATATCATATTGCATCACGAAACTCCCAACTCGTAATAATATGTACCTATTACCTATTGACAACATATTTCACATACTCAGCAGATAATTTACAAATAAGCATAATTGCATCTACAATTATTGAGTATGTCACACACATGATATATGGCCAACTTATAACCTCACATATGTAGGGAGAACTACTACTTTGCACACCACGAACTTCCACGGGTGAACACCCATGGGGGCTTCCATGCTGGTGCCGGAGTCTCCCACGGGTGTTCACCCGTGGGGGGCTACCATGTTGACATCTACTACTAGAAAGTTTGTTACACACATGAACATATGGGTAACTTCATTTCTGACATATGCTAGGAGAACTGAAGTAGAAACCATAAGCGCCCACGGGTGAACACCCGTGGGGGCCCCCAACCGGGCCATGGACTCTCCCACGGGTGAACACCCGTGGGGGCCCCCAACCGGGCCATGGACTCTCCCACGGGTGAACACCCGTGGGGCCCCCAACCGGGCGCGACTCTCCCACGGGTGAACACCCGTGGCAGACTTGGCCGTACAGGTGGGGGGGTACGGCGACAGTGTTGCCACGGGTGCACCCGTGGGAAAGTGAATGCAAATTAGGGTTATAGCACTAACTTCCTCACCCATGTGAGGCACGCTCTCCATGGTTGCTCCTCAAGGGTGAAGGGGGATGGACTCAAATGAGGAGAAAGAAATGACCCTCCAAATGGTGGCCTTTATATAGGTGGTGAGCATGGCCTGCAATTTCACATGAGGAAGTACAAGGCATTCCCTCCAAATTCGTAAGTACATAGACGTCATTCCCTCCAATTCCAACCGCCATTAGCTAATCACGTACTAACCTTCCTCATATTGAATAATGATGACCTTCGGTAGTGGGGTACGTTCTACCTCGTATTTACATGGAGTGAAAATTTGGTACAAGGCGAAGGAGAGTCTTCGCGGTACCAATGATCATTGTGTAACCTTTGCATACACCTCATACCACTACCGAGCATACTCATGCCAATTATACACGTCCCCGTCCCCGTCCCCGCTCCTACCCAGATGGGTCTCAACATCTCTAGCATGAAGGGGTGTCAACTTTGTTGGCCATCAAAGTTGTGAGTCTTTTTAGGTCCAAAGACTTTATGTGAGTCTTTTTAGGTCTACTTGACATTATTTGCAAGGGTGTTTCCTAGCCTTGTATAGCCCTTGTATAATTATGAATGGAATATGAGTCACCCTTGACATCTCCATGTGACAACACCCAAACACAATGGTATGGGCTCGTGCCCAGCTCTCAAAACTTCCAACATACAACAACCACTTATGGTATTCAGTGTCGATACATAATAATGTCACTTACCTACTTATAATTCCAAAGTACCTATTATTCCATACCCTATAGTACTTTAAAGATGTCCAATACCTTCAATATTTTGACAATATGTTGTGAAATATTTTGTGACTTACAATATGAGTGATGGAATAGTTTGCAAAATATTGTCAATCCCGCAGACTACCATTATGGATTTGAATAATGTTATGTAATGAACTATTTATAAGTCTAGTAGGTATAATATCTCAAAATTTCAATCATTGTTATGATAATTATGTAATGAACTATTTATAAGGCTAGTAGGTATAATATCTCAAAATTTCAATCATTGTTATGAAATAAAAATAACGCCCGTATCTTGGTACCGGCGTGATTAATGAGCCCATTGGCCCAATGTTGATCATGGATGTCCAAGATGCAATCATTGTTATGATAATTATGTAATTTCCTTGTTTCTCTTCTATTATGTGCTACATTATACTACTGCAAAACATGATGCAACATAAAATCAATACATGTATTATGAGCTAGTAATTACATTATACTCCTCTAGATAAAGTATTAATGTAATGTTAGCAATATAGACCACTTTTAAAAATTTGTGACGTACATGGATTCAGACCATGGTTTTTAGAACCCATGTCTAAATTAGTGCAAGTCATAAAAAATTCTCAGAGGGCCATCATTCAAACCAAGGGCTCTCAAAGTTTGCAGAAGTGTATAAATCAATCAGATGTAATCTTTATATATTCACATCAATTGCGCGGGTAATTCTTAGTGTGCATAATAGAAGAAACTGATCTCGGGGATTGGAACAACAAAAGCTATTCACGTCAAGATAGTTCAATGTTTGTCATTGCTTGCTTCTCTCTCAATTCTATTATGACTTCGCAAATTAATAATAGATTTACTATTGTCTCTCCCATAGTAGAAGTCTCCTACATACAACCACATAGCCTTCCCCCACTCTAACAACTCCTGAGCTCTCAAACACTTTGATATTTTTGGCATAGTGTCCAACTTTTCTTGTTCCAAAGACTAAGCTAAGTCTCCTACATCTATGTATGATGACTCCCCTTGTTGACATTAAATGTGGGCTAAAAGTTCCCAAGTGTCCTATAGAACATTAGTTCGCCTCTAAAGCCATCTACAAGAGGCATGAAATCCATGGGACCATGGGGATGGTTGATGTTCTTTACAATTTTCCATAATTTGATTGCACAAATTAGAGTCTTCGTAAACGAATGTAACTTATAGAGACTTGCTAAACCCTGAATCACAAATTAGAGTCTTCGTAAACGAATGTAACTTATATAGACTTGCTAAACCCTGAAGGCGAAGGCCTTAATAAGCACATTAGTCATAACTCTAATACTCAAATTTATTCTATTATATCACACTATCGCGCATTCCTAGTTTCAACACTCAAATATATCATACGTGACACATACACATCCATCATAACATAGATATGACTAATATAAAAAGTCCAACCTCATCAACTTGACAAGGTGTAGGCCTTGTCACCGTTCTACTAACTTGGTTATCAACTTATAGAGACTTGACTCTATCGGGGCATGTCAGCATACTAAAATGGGATCACATGACATGGGCCATTAGGATGCCCAATAATATCCTCCCCTTGCATATACTACACTCTAACCCCTAATATCATGCATGTGGCAATCAAAGCACACGTGGTATTAAGGGGACATGTATGTAGTGCTAACATGGATGCACGATAATAGAGACCAAGTTGTTACTAAAATCCCAATTGTATATGAGTAGGACACAAATAGATGGTGCACAACTTTATGGATGTGTGTGTGTGTGTCAATCGTGTGTGTGTGTGTGTCTATATGTATGTATGTATGTATGTATATGTACATACATACATACATACATACATACATACATATATATATATATATATATATATATATATATATATGGCCAACTCGGGCGTCAATGCGCTATTTACACTGGGAAAAATCATCAAATTTATACCACTATGCTAGAGATGTTGATCCATTTAAGAACCGGTTTAGGGTTTAGGGTTATTTATTTCCTTAGCATTTTCAGCATTGGGTTAGTAGGAAAGGGCCTGGCATTACTTATATTTCCAAGTTACCTATTATTCCAATATCTATAGTACTTTAAAGATGTCCAACGCCATTTTTGACACCCTATATTATTTTAAATCATAGCGTTCATTTTATGTCCCCATCTACCCTTTCAATTGTTCGCACGTATATTTCTACTCCAATACATCACAACCCCCCCCCCGTTTCTATCCACTACATTTCTAGCTGCACTTACTAGGTTTTACGCTAAGACTTGAACATGTAAAGTTATGTGACACGGCCTATCGGAGGGCGGATGACAACATACTAAAACACGGTAGTCCCCATGTAGCATGTGAGCTCTCAAAACGATAGTCACTACTCAATGCAATAAACTCTAATTGTTGCACCATAGGTAGGTGTCATGTGATGAATCAATACAACATCTACTGAGGGGAGGGAGAACCAAGGGGGGGGGAAGTTGAAAACATTGATAACAATAGGACTGGAGATTTCCATTTAGAGATTATTAAACTACTATTTAAAATTATGGTCAAATACCTTTGAGTAACCTTTAAGTAACCTTTCCACAACATCGAGCTCCAATCCATGGGTATGACTTGTGGACTTGCCATAAAGTATTCTTGAAATCACCTGTAAGGAGAATATAAAGGCTCAATTTTGGACCGTGTAGCGATAGATGTTGCATCCATGTGGGATTTGTTGTTGCTCAAATTTAGTACTTTGCACGGGGGGGTCACTCTATAGGATTTTTGTGCACCATGTGCGACGGAGGGGTATTTGTTTAGGGGCTATTTACCTTCAAGGCACGAAACACAACAATCTTGAAGGCTTAGAATGAAAACACAACAAGAGTGAGTGCGTGTTCACAAACACAACACCCGTTCCGTAAAAATCCTTCATTCAAAAGTCAATTTACATACTAATGAAGACCAAACCCATAGTGTATAATACTTACATAGTACCCGCAGGATTTTTTCCTTACCCGATTTCTTCACCTAAAGCAAGAAATGAGAAACTAAGTCATTTATTTGTGAGGAGTGTGTTTGAAATGAACTCTAAGCAAGTAGCTTTGCAAGTAGCTTTGCAAGTTTCCTTGATTGCTTGCAAAATGATATCTCTCTCTCAGGAGCTCTTGAACAGTTGGGCGAATATGGCAGGGACAACATGCAAATCACAAGACTCCAACATTGAATAAAACATGTGCTATGAAGAAGCGGTGAAATGAACATACATGTTGGAGATGATGATGTCAAAGTAGAGAAGTCACCCAAAAATGAGAAGCCACATGAAAAATGAAAAATGAGAGGCCACCGAGAGGTGTCGGAAAGAGAGTTAGGGTTAGAAGCCACCAAGAGGTGTCGGGAAGAGAGTTAGGGTTAGGGTTACAATTTCATCCATTTTTGGATAAACAATGAGTCATTTTTCATCCATCCCCCATGAGGCATGCATACAAAATTGATTTTACTAAATATACATCCTAGGATCCTTATTGTCAACCCCTATATTATTTCTACAAAAAAGGAGTGGCCCATATTTTATACCTATCTATCTTACTTGTAATGGGATTGTCTACTTTTAATGGACCCTTCATTATTTGGAATTCTTTTATAAATTTTATGTCAAACGAATTATATCCTCCCTATATTATGCCGCACGTCGTTCTTAAAATGCACTAAGTGAATCCCCCGTGGTACTTTGGTGCTTAGGTTGTCAATCCATGTGCACTATCGACCCTACAATGATAATCATATTTTGAGAGTGTGCGATAGACTATGTTAGGTTATAATAAGACTCTATGTGATAGCATGGTTATACTTACGTGAGTACCCTTAGATGTGCACTTTGGAAAGGACATTTGAGGCCGTAAATATGAAAGTCAACAAATATATTAACCGTACCATCCCACTTGAAAAGTCAAGTATGAAGTTGAGTTTAGGCACATGGGGCGGGGGGGTGAGAGATATGTTGGAGTAGCGATATGTGTGCGAACAAGTGATAGGGTAATTCAAAAACGTGGGGACAAAAAATTACAAGTGGACTTTAAAGCCAATATAGGGTATGGGATGCCAATATAGAGTAATATGGGGAGTTAAAAATGACACTGGATATCATTAAAGTACTATAGGGTATGGAACAACTAATCCAACTTAGAAAACTACATAAGCATAGCATGTGAAAAAAAATTGAAAAAAATAACCCCGTATAAAATAATGGGTGTTTGCACATGGATGCGCGATAAAATCCCATTAAGTTGTTACTAGACTCTTAATTTCAAGTTTATGTCCCCTAAAACTTTAATGTCAAAGCTACTTAGTCCATGTAATATGTAAATGTTTCTCATGTCTAATAACTTATGGAGTTATTTAGTATGTCATTCGTATGCCATTAGTATGCTCAAGGATATATTCCTCTTAAATATCAAAATGCAACACATGACACTTGCCAATAGGGAGCCCAAGTATGTTACCCTTGAGATAGTTTGGCCGACAATGGGGTACTATGCTTTGGCATGGGAACTGTGTTGAGGATATGTGATCATATGTTTACGAATTTCCAATCTCAACATGATATCCTTATCCAATAATTCCCAAGTGACTAAGTGCATTTAGATTTCAAGTTTATGTCCCCCTAAAATTTTAATGTCAAAGCTACTCAGTCCATATAATATGTAAATGTTTCTCATGTCTAATAACTTATAGAGTTATTTAGTATGCCATTTGTATTCCATTAGTATGCTCAAGGATATATTCCTTTTAAATATCAAAATGTAACACATGACACTTGTCAATAGGAAGCCCAAGTATGTTACCCTTGAGATAGTTTGGCCGACAATGGGGTACTATGTTTTGACATGGAAACTGTGTTGAGGATATGTGATCATATGTTTACGAATTTCCAATCTCAACATGATATCCTTGTCCAATAATTCCCAAGTGAGTAAGTACATTTAGATTTCAAGTGAGTAAGTGCATTTAGATGCCATTAGTATGTCATTTGTATGCCATTAGTATGTCATTTAGTATGTCATTAGCATGTCATTTAATATACCATTAGTATGTCATTTGCCCGCCACATCTTACACACATCTAACAATAAATGAAAGACTAGTGAAGCCCAAGAGAAAACAAACTAACAATCGAACTTGAGTTCACGGTCAATGGTGAAAGTGCGTCCATTATGAATGCACACGATTCACACACACACACACGATTGATACACACACACACACACACTAAGTACTGATAATTATCTTACTAACACTTACCATGTTTACTAATACGTAGTTATCTTATTAAGTACTATTAATTATCTTACTAATACTTTGCATTTTACTAAGTGCACCTAATTATCTCACTAATACTTAGTTATCTTACTAAGTGATATTAATTATCTCACTAATATTTAGATATCTTACTAAGTACACCTAATTATCTTATTAAGTACTATTAATTATCTTATTAAGTACTATTAATTATCTCATTAAGTACTATTAATTATCTTATTAAGTACTATTAATTATCTTACTAATACTTAGATTTATGTGAGGCCAAACCCACCACCCTCAAGCGTCCTAGTCCGAATGATGGGTTGGGAGATCACATGTGTAGCCTAAAACTTGTAGTAACATGAACTGTACGTTCCACCTTGATGGACTCACAACTTACTTCAAGTCATGCCATTTTATTAATGTGATCATCTTGCATAAGTACATCGTTGGCTTTTTCAAGAGTCCACCCCACTGCCTTTGTCACGCATGCCCTCAAGGACTTCCCCTTTGCGAGCTTGGTCCTGGCTGACGATTCTTCGCTAGTGCATGACACCTCGTTGAGGCCTTGGCTTGTTGATTCCATGAGGCACGTTAGTCTTTAATACAAGTGTTAAAAAACACTTCTATGACTTGTCATCGCCTTCTTTTCCATGATTTCCTCACAACTCTTTCACAAGTTCACACCTTAATGCGACCACTAACCAACTAGCTTGACCCAACTAGCCTAACAATCTAGTCTAACTAACTAACCTAACTAACTAGCCTCTTAACTAGACTAACTACGAACCCAGCTTAAACTCGTCATAACTTACTTGGCCGAACCCGGCTTAGGCCAAACAGTAGCAGAGCTTAGGCCCCAACAGTAGCAAAGCTTAGCCAAACAGTAGCAGAGTTCGGTCCAACAGTAGCAGTGCTTCGGCCCCACAGTAGCAGTGCTTCGGCCCCAACAGTAGCGAGCTTAGGCAAACAGTAGCAAAGGTTGGCCAAACAGTAGCAGAGTTCGGCCCAACAGTAGCAGTGCTTCGGCCCCAACAGTAGCAGAGTTCGGCCCAACAGTAGCAGTGTTTCGGCCTAACCCGGCTTAAAATCCACAAAATCAAGTACTAATAATCCCACATAAATCTAAATGCTATAAATCTAAATACCATGAGTCTAAACACTATAAATCTAAATATTATAACACTAAATGCTAGAAATTGAACACTATGAGCTAAGCTCTTGTTTCTAAGTGCCTTAAATCCGAGACCACATCCAACAATGTGAAGCTAACTTCGAGACTACTTGACCTTGGTTCTTCACATTAAAACCTTGCACACACACGTGCTCCTCTCTTGCTTCCCATGCACCAACACTTATATCACATGGGGTACTAAGGAGCACGAAGGAAATAGAGAGAGGGAGAGGGGAGAGTGAGGATTATATAGTGAGGTGAAAGGGAGTAGGTGAGCACCCCCAAGGCTCAAGATAACCCTTTTGATCTTTTCCTACTTTGTAGGCTCTCATCCTATCCTTTAAGCCTTCAACTCTTAAACCACCAACATAGATCCTAATTCAAACATTTAACTCAAGGAGCCACCCTTGGTTCACCACACACAATACTCACCTAACTAAGGAACTTTCTTCACACCGCTAAACTTCTAATCAACCTAAAGTCTAAACATAACTTCGCTCAAGCCTCACTCTTTTTATATTTTTGTGAATAATCATAAAACATCAAAACATAACTTCTACTAGTTTCAAAGGGTTAAGAACACATGTGGGCACCATTTTGGGCTCACAATATCTTATTAAGTGCACCTAATTATCTCACTAATACTTAGTTATCTTACTAAGTACTATTAATTATCTTACTAATACTTTGCATCTTACTAAGTGCACCTAATTATCTCACTAATACTTAGTTATCTTACTAAATACTATTAATTATCTTACTAAGTGCACCTAATTATTTTACTAATATGTAGTTATCTTACTAAGTACTATTAATTATCTTACTAAGTGTACCTAATTATCTCACTAATACTTAGTTATCTTACTAAGTATTATTAATTATCATTCGAAGAGGGCCAACCTTAATAAGTACTAATAATTTTTTATCACCACCTCCTAATACCATCATACCGCCCATCCTCCCCGTCACATCGTACTTAAGCCGTCAAATAGAGAATCCTTCGCGTCCCGAGATCGCATGCGTCATGTCCTTACGTATTAATGAGTCATTATATGTCTTTTTACGTCCACCAGCTTGTCATTATATCGTTTTATGTTTCTCATTCTCTCTCTTATTCTCTCTCATTCTCTCTTATTTTCATCTCCCAATTCTTATTCTCTTTCCTTCACCTCTCTCCAATTTTCTGGAATTCTGGTTCAAAACTCTACTCTTCATTATACTACTTTTCTTGCTTCTATGCATTCTCTTCCTTCTCTTCTCTCTACTACTGTTTGCAATTGTCTTACTTCCACTCATTTTTTTGCTTCTGTTATCATGAAAACCTTGGAATTCTTCACCAATTGTAATCCAAGTAGTAATTTCCTAGAAGTTGTGATAGTTTCTTGCACAATTGCATTGTTTCTTGCTCAATCCAACACGTTTTAATGGTGAAATGCGGAGAAAAGTGAGTTGACCAAGAAGGAAGTGGAGAGAAGTCCAATTCCAGAATTTTTGAGAACCCACAAGCTTGTAAGTAGCTGAACTTTATGAATCTTGCATTCTCTTTCAATTTTGCACCCTCTATCATTCTTCTCATTCAATTTCAATTTCAGTCATGTTCTTGCTTGCATTGTAATGCTTGTGACTACAAATTGTTGATTGTGTTGAATCAGGGTTTGTATGATTGTGGTGAATTATTAGCTGGTATGATTGTGGTGAATCATTAGCTTGTATGTTAGTGGTGAATCATGGTTTGTATGATTGTGGTGAATCAAGGTTTGTATGATTGTGGTGAATCAGGGTTTGTATAATTGTGATTGTGGCTAGAAATTGTTGATTGTGGTGAATCTCTGGTGCATTAGGGTTTGAATTGCTTGAAGAATCTGAAACCCAAAAATGTTAGAGAAATTCAAGTGAGTTGTGAGATGTTTGGGTGTGAAGAATTGAATGAAATGCTAGAATCATGCTCAAACCAAAGTGCTAGAAGAATGCCATGAGGTTTTGTTTATAAAAAAGTGAGACCAGATTTGTCTTTGTTTTGATTTTGAGAGTATGAATGTGTTGCACATGAAGGCATTGTTTGAAACTTATGGCTTTTGTGTTTTGTTTTGTGCAGGAACCAACATTAGATTTGACCAACATTGGATTTGAACAACATTTGCCATGGCCCCACTAAAAAAACATGGTGAGTTTGCATAACATAGTTCTTAGTTTGGCTGTGAGTGTGAAAGGGGTTATCTTAAAGTGGTTATTTCAAGTGTCCACGGGTGAACACCCGTGGGCCCAACGACCCTACCGTGTGAGCGGTGGGACGCGAGCGGTGAGCGGTGAGCAGAAAATCTGCTCACGGTGAGCAGAAAAAAGTCAACGCTTTCCAATTATAGTAATAAAATTTCCAAAATTAGAAAATATAAATAGAAAAAAATCGTGGGACCTCTTTTTTTAGTAAAAATGATGGACCTATTTCCGTGCAAATTTTGAGGGCTTTCAGGACAGAGACTTGGTTTTAGGGTACCTTTCAGAGAGACTAATTGACATGATTTACTTAAACCAGGGAACTTTTGACTGTCCATATTATGGTGAGAGCTGGTTAATCATAGGCTATGGTCACAACGTAAGAGAAAATTCTAAGTCAAAAAATTCAAGCATTCAAGCATTCAAGCAAAGTAGCAAAACTCGTACCATTCAATAACATCTAAAACTACTGTTGGAAGGAGAGACCCATAAATATTTAGAAACCTTTATACATATTTAAAAACGAATACAATTCACATCATGTAGATAATGATAGGTCTGATATATCAGCGATATTTTCGGAAACGTGCACTCATACTATAGTATACTCAACGCAATAATACTTAGCGACAACTTATAAATAAGGGGGGGCAGCCTAGCTCCTATAGGTATCCACGCTAAGGTCCCACATGCTTCATGATGCCACTTTCGAGGAGGTGCTTCACTTCATTGAAACTAAGGCTCGGAGCATGGATGAAAGTGTCTTGGTATTGATCCAAGTTGCAGGTCACACGGAAGATGAAGTACAAGTGCTTGCAGTTCACCCAAGGGCGCCGCTTCCCAAGTGCTCTTGCTGACATCTCCACGAAATCCGGGCACGTGCACGACGGGAAGGTGTTGATAGTGATACGGTACTCTTCAACCTTAGCCTTCTTTCGGGATTGGAACAGAATGATGCACTCGATCCCTAGGTGAGGTATCATTGTGACGGAGGTGATTTGACCATCGACGTTGAGGGTTGACTCCCATTTGTTGCGTTGTTGGATGCATGGTCCGTTGTTACTGCGCCGGATCTTTTTTCCAAACCTCAGCGTAGGGTATTGATCGGCTTGGGCCGGGGTAGGGAGTTCAGCCATGGATGAAGCAACATTGGAGGAGTCGCCGAAGAGTCTTCTGGGTGACACATTTTGACGCTGCTGAAGTTGGAATCCCCCTTCTTCAAGGGCCAGAACCTCCTGGAGAGTGAGGTTTGTCCCAGTGAGGACATGCCAGACGTCCGGGACATCCGGACGGTGCTGCATCCACTTCCTCCTAGTGCCTTTGACACATCTCTCAATGTCGTCGTTGCAGAAGGAGAACTGTGTCAAGAATTCTTTGTTCTTCTTGTAGTCGCTGGAGTACTTTTACCATGCCGAACGATCTTCTGGGTGCACTTGGTCTTTGTGCGAGCTTGCATGGCGAAGCAGGCCTTGGCGGAAGTCTTGGGCAGTCTAGAAATGTGCCACTTGGAGACATCGTAGTGGGTCTCCTGAATGTTATTGACGTGGGTGACCCGTTGTGGAATCGATTTCTTAGGAGATTGTGTGAGGGGCAGGTATGATGGTGTGGCGGAATCAGTGCGTGCCTTGGTTGATCTAGTGCTCACTCGTGGATGAGAGAAGCTGACCTTGTCGGGTCTATGTGAATCTTGATCAGAACCAGGGGGCATATCAAGTTTGCGCTTGGTGGTGCCAAAGACCTCCTCTCCTTCGAGTTGGGGTTTGCAGGTGCACCAATGCTCTGCTCCAGGCATGTGCTCGAGGGCTGCAACAATTCTCTTGGCGTCACCGGATCGTTGTGCAGCACGAAGGCGGAGTTCTTCTTTTCCTGGGCCAGTGCCAGACCGTTCACCCTTCAAGTAGGCGTACCCGACATACCCCCCCCTTGCCTCAAATCACAAATCACGCCCCTTACAAGCCTCACCCTTCAAAGAATTCTCAAAGAATTAAGCTATATGGCCTTAAATCAGACCAATTATAAGCCTGCCCCAATCTTAGAAATCAAAAAATAAAGCTATATGGCCTCTTTTCAGACCCCTTACAAACATGCCAGAATCCAACAAATTACAAAATGTAAACATATGTGAGGTCCCGAGTTGAGAACCTAAGGGCCTGTCGGATCCGACATACCCCCCCCCCCCCTTGCCCCAAATCACAAATCACACCCCTTACAAGCCTGCCCCAATCTTAGAAATCAGAGATTAAAGCTATATGGCCTCTTTTCAGACCCCTTACAAGCATGCCCCTTCAGAGAATTCTCAAATAATTAAGCTATATGGTCTCAAATCAGGACCCCTTATAAGCCTACCCCAATCTTAGGAAATCAAAAATAAAGCTATATGGCTTATTTTCAGACCCCTTAAAGGCACTCCCAAAACCCGAAAATCAAAAATCTAAACCTACATGGCCTCAAATCATACCCCCAACAAGCATACCCCTTACGAGAATGTTTAAAAAGCTAAAGCTACACAACCTCAAATCAGACCCCTTACAAGCCTGCCCCAATCTTAGAATTCAAAAATTAAAGCTATGTGGCCTCTTTTCAGACCCCTTACAAGCATGCCCCTTCAGAGAATTCTCAAATAATTTAGCTATATGGCCTGAAATCAGAACCCCTTATAAGCCTGCACCAATCTTAAAAATCAAAAACTAAAGATATATGGCCTCAAATCAGACCCCTTAAGAGCATGCCCGAATCCAACAAATTACAAAATGTAAACATATGTGAGGACCCGAGTACTGAAACTAAGGTTCTGTCGGATCCGACAAACCCCCCCCCCCCCCCCCTTGCCTCAAATCTCAAATCACACCCCTTACAAGACTCACCCTTCAAAGAATTCCCAAATATTAAAGATATATGGCCTCAAATCAGACCACTTATAACCCTGCCCCAATCTTAGAAAACAAAAAATAAAGCTATGTGGCCTCTTTTCAGACCCTTTACAATCATGCTGAAAATAGATATATCTGCTGAAACAGAGGAGAAGCAGTCAAAAGACTTGCAAACATGAAAGCAGTCAAATCAGACCCCTAACAAGCATACTCCACTCCGAGAATTCTCAAAAATTAAAGCTAGATGGCCTCATATCAGGCCCCTCACAAGCATGCCCGAATCTAAAAAATCAAAAATCAAAACCTTCATGGCCCCCAATCAGACCCCTAAGAAGCCTGCCCCTTCAGAGAATTCTCAAAAATTGAAGCTATATGGCCTTAAATCAGACCCCTTACAAGAGTGCCCGAATCTCATAAATCAAAAATCAAAGCTATATGGCCTCAAATTGGACCCCTCACAAGCATGCCTCAATCCCAGAAATCACAATCCTAAGCCTACATGGCCCCATATTAGGCCACATAGAGGCTCGGCCAAATCTCAAAAATCACAAAATTATAACAATTGTGAGGTCCCGACATGTGAGCCCAAGGGCCTGTCGGATCCGACATCCCCCCCTTGCCTCAAATCAGACCCCTAACTACCCCTTACAAGCATGCCCCTCTACCAGAATTCAGAAATCTAAACCTACATGGCCGCCAATTAGACCCCTAACAAGCATACCCCACTCCAAGAATTCTCAAAAATTGAAGCTATATGGCCTTAAATCAGACCCATTACAAGAGTGCCCGAATCTCATAAATCAAAAATCAAAGCTATATGGCCTCAAATTGGACCCCTTACAAGCATGCCTCAATCCCACAAATCACAATCCTAAGCCTACATGGCCTCATATTAGGCCCCATAGAGGCACGGCCAAATCTCAAAAATGCACAAAATTATAACAAATGTGAGGTCCCGAGATGTGAGCCCAAGGGCCTGTCGGATCCGACACCCCCCCCTTGCCTCATATCAGACCCCTAACAAAGCCTGCCCCTATCTTAGAAATCAAAAAATATAGCTATAAGACCTCTTTTCGGACCCCTAAAAGGTACGCCAAATAGCCAATAATCAGAGAATTAATATATATGTGAGGTCCCGATCTATCAACAAAGGGGCCTGTCGGATCCGACAGTTCCCCTTTGCTTCAAATTAGACCCCTTACTACCATACAATAATCCCAGAATTCGTAGAAATAAACCTCAATGGCCTCACATCAGACCCCTTACTGACACGCCCATATATTAAAAATGCAAAAATTAAAACATTTGTGAGGTCCCGAGCTTTCAACCCAAGGGCATGTCGGATCCGACAGACCCCCCTTCCCCCAACTGAAACCTCTAGCAAGCCTGCCTTAAACTTAGAAATCAAAAAAATAAAGCTTTATGGCATCTTCTCGGACCCCTTAGAAGCATACCCCACGTTCAAAAATCAAAAGTCTACACCTACATGGCCTCACATCGGGACCCTTACAAGGATGCCCCAATCCCAGAAATCACAATCCTAAGCCTATATGGAGACAAATCGGACCCCTCTCAGGCACTCCCCAATCTCAAAAATCTGAAATTTATACCAAATGTGAGGTCCCCAATTCTGGATCAAAGGGCCTGTCGGATCCGACACCCCCCCCTTGCCTCAAATCAGACCTCTAACTACAAGACCCCAATCCTAAAATTCCCAAAATTTCAACCTAAATGGCCTCAAATCAGAGCCTTCATAAGCATACCCCACTACTTGAATTCAGAAATCTAAACCTACATGGCATCTTACTAGGCCCCTCTCAGGCACTCCCCAATCTCAAAAATCTGAAATTTATACCAAATGTGAGGTCCCCAGTTCTGAACCAAAGGGCCTGTCGGATCCGACAGCCCCCCCCCCCCCGCGTCACTGAGGCGCTGTGAACGGGCCTTGTGTGGTCGCGGGCATGGTGGATCCGGGCCGTTGATCCACAAAGGCCCATCCAAGGGCCTTAGTGGTCCTAGGTGGCGGGGGGCGGGGGGTGGTGCTTGCCACCAAGGTGGGTGGGGGCGGGGGTGGTGTTTGCCACCAAGGCGGGGTGGGGCCGTGGGCCTCATGTCTTTTTTCGGGGAGGCCAGCTTTAGGGTCTTGTCGGGGCTAGGTGGCTAAGCGGGCTCGGTGGCTAGGCGGATTAGGCAGCTAGGTAGGCTTATTTTCTAAGTGACTTGGCCTACTTACTAAATAACTACTTGGTTAGGCTTACTTAATAGGTGGCTAGGCCCACTTACTAAATAACTAGTTGCTTAGACTTACTTACTAGCCACCTAGTAAGTAAGCCTAAGCAACTAGTTATTTAGTAAGTGGGCCTAGCCACCTAGTAAGTAAGCCTAAACAACTAGTTATTTAGTAAGTGGGCCTAGCCACGTAGTAAGTAAATCTAAGCAACTAGTTATTTAGTAAGTGGGCCTAGCCACCTATTAAGTAAGCCTAACTAAGTAGTTATTTAGTAAGTAGGCCAAGTCACTTAGAAAATAAGCCTACCTAGCTGCCTAATCCGCCTAGCCACCGAGCCCGCTTAGCCACCTAGCCCCGACAAGACCCTTCAGCTGGCCTCCCCGAAAAAAGACATGAGGCCCACGGCCTCACCCCGCCTTGGTGGCAAACACCACCCCCGGCCCCACCCACCTTGGTGGCAAGCACCACCCCCCGCCCCCCGCCACCTAGGACCACTAAGGCCCTTGGATGGGCCTTGGTGGATCAACGGCCCGGATCCACCATGCCCGCGACCACACAAGGCCCGTTCACAGCGCCTCAGTGACGCAGGGGGGGGGGGGCTGTCGGATCCGACAGGCCCTTTGGTTCAGAACTGGGGACCTCACATTTGGTATAAATTTCAGAATTTTGAGATTCGGGAGGCTCTGCTTTGAGGCCATTTAGGTTGAAATTTTGGGAGTTTTGGGATTGGGGTCTTGTAGGTAGAGGTCTGATTTGAGGCAAGGGGGGGTTGTCGGATCCGACAGGCCCTTGGGCTCACATGTCGGGACCTCACATTTGGTATAAATTTCAGATTTTTGAGATTTGGCCGAGCCTCTATGTGGCCTAATATGGGGCCATGTAGGCTTAGGATTGTGATTTCTGGGATTGGGGCATCCTTGTAAGGGTCCCGATGTGAGGCCATGTAGGTGTAGACTTTTGATTTCTGAACGTGGGGTATGCTTCTAAGGGGTCCGAGAAGATGCAATAAAGCTTTATTTTTTTGATTTCTAAGTTTAAGGGAAGCTTGTTAGAGGTTTCAGTTGGGGGAAGGGAGCTCTGTCGGATCCGACATGCCCTTGGGTTGAAAGCTCGGGACCTCACAAATGTTTTAATTTTTGCATTTTTAATATATGGGCGTGTCAGTAATGGGTCTGATGTGAGGCCATTGAGGTTTATTTCTACGAATTCTGGGATTATTGTATGGTAGTAAGGGGTCTAATTTGAAGCAAAGGGGAACTGTCGGATCCGACAGGCCCCTTTGTTGATAGATCGGGACCTCACATATATATTAATTCTCTGATTATTGGCTATTTGGCGTACCTTTTAGGGGTCCGAAAAGAGGTCTTATAGCTATATTTTTGATTTCTAAGATAGGGGCAGGCTTTGTTAGGGGTCTGATTTGAGGCAAGGGGGGGATGTCGGATCCGACAGGCCCTTGGGCTCACATCTCGGGACCTCACATTTGTTATAATTTTGTGCATTTTTGAGATTTGGCCGTGCCTCTATGGGGCCTAATATGAGGCCATGTAGGCTTAGGATTGTGATTTGTGGGATTGAGGCATGCTTGTAAGGGGTCCAATTTGAGGCCATATAGCTTTGATTTTTGATTTATGAGATTCGGGCACTCTTGTAATGGGTCTGATTTAAGGCCATATAGCTTCAATTTTTGAGAATTCTCGGAGTGGGGTATGCTTGTTAGGGGTCTAATTGGCGGCCATGTAGGTTTAGATTTCTGAATTCTGGTAGAGGGGCATGCTTGTAAGGGGTAGTTAGGGGTCTGATTTGAGGCAAGGGGGGGGGATGTCGGATCCGACAGGCCCTTGGGCTCACATGTCGGGACCTCACAATTGTTATAACTTTGTGATTTTTGAGATTTGGCCGAGCCTCTATGTGGCCTAATATGGGGCCATGTAGGCTTAGGATTGTGATTCCTGGGATTGGGGCATCCTTGTAAGGGTCCCGATGTGAGGCCATGTAGGTGTAGACTTTTGATTTCTGAACGTGGGGTATGCTTCTAAGGGGTCCGAGAAGATGCCATAAAGCTTTATTTTTTTGATTTCTAAGTTTAAGGCAGGCTTGCTAGAGGTTTCAGTTGGGGGAAGGGAGGTCTGTCGGATCCGACATGCCCTTGGGTTGAAAGCTCGGGACCTCACAAATGTTTTAATTTTTGCATTTTTAATATATGGGCGTGTCAGTAATGGGTCTGATGTGAGGCCATTGAGGTTTATTTCTACGAATTCTGGGATTATTGTATGGTAGTAAGGGGTCTAATTTGAAGCAAAGGGGAACTGTCGGATCCGACAGGCCCCTTTGTTGATAGATCGGGACCTCACATATATATTAATTCTCTGATTATTGGCTATTTGGCGTACCTTTTAGGGGTCCGAAAAGAGGTCTTATAGCTATATTTTTGATTTCTAAGATAGGGGCAGGCTTTGTTAGGGGTCTGATTTGAGGCAAGGGGGGGATGTCGGATCCGACAGGCCCTTGGGCTCACATCTCGGGACCTCACATTTGTTATAATTTTGTGCATTTTTGAGATTTGGCCGTGCCTCTATGGGGCCTAATATGAGGCCATGTAGGCTTAGGATTGTGATTTGTGGGATTGAGGCATGCTTGTAAGGGGTCCAATTTGAGGCCATATAGCTTTGATTTTTGATTTATGAGATTCGGGCACTCTTGTAATGGGTCTGATTTAAGGCCATATAGCTTCAATTTTTGAGAATTCTCGGAGTGGGGTATGCTTGTTAGGGGTCTAATTGGCGGCCATGTAGGTTTAGATTTCTGAATTCTGGTAGAGGGGCATGCTTGTAAGGGGTAGTTAGGGGTCTGATTTGAGGCAAGGGGGGGGATGTCGGATCCGACAGGCCCTTGGGCTCACATGTCGGGACCTCACAATTGTTATAATTTTGTGATTTTTGAGATTTGGCCGAGCCTCTATGTGGCCTAATATGGGGCCATGTAGGCTTAGGATTGTGATTTCTGGGATTGAGGCATGCTTGTGAGGGGTTCAATTTGAGGCCATATAGCTTTGATTTTTGATTTATGGGATTCGGGCACTCTTGTAAGGGGTCTGATTTAAGGCCATATAGCTTCAATTTTTGAGAATTCTCTGAAGGGGCAGGCTTCTTAGGGGTCTGATTGGGGGCCATGAAGGTTTTGATTTTTGATTTTTTAGATTCGGGCATGCTTGTGAGGGGCCTGATATGAGGCCATCTAGCTTTAATTTTTGAGAATTCTCGGAGTGGAGTATGCTTGTTAGGGGTCTGATTTGACTGCTTTCATGTTTGCAAGTCTTTTGACTGCTTCTCCTCTGTTTCAGCAGATATATCTGTTTTCAACATGATTGTAAGGGGTCTGAAAAGAGGCCACATAGCTTTATTTTTTGTTTTCTAAGATTGGGGCAGGGTTATAAGTGGTCTGATTTGAGGCCATATATCTTCAATATTTGGGAATTCTTTGAAGGGTGAGTCTTGTAAGGGGTGTGATTTGAGATTTGAGGCAAGGGGGGGGGGGGTTTGTCGGATCCGACAGAACCTTAGTTTCAGTACTCGGGTCCTCACATATGTTTACATTTTGTAATTTGTTGGATTCGGGCATGCTCTTAAGGGGTCTGATTTGAGGCCATATATCTTTAGTTTTTGATTTTTAAGATTGGTGCAGGCTTATAAGGGGTTCTGATTTCAGGCCATATAGCTAAATTATTTGAGAATTCTCTGAAGGGGCATGCTTGTAAGGGGTCTGAAAAGAGGCCACATAGCTTTAATTTTTGAATTCTAAGATTGGGGCAGGCTTGTAAGGGGTCTGATTTGAGGTTGTGTAGCTTTAGCTTTTTAAACATTCTCGTAAGGGGTATGCTTGTTGGGGGTATGATTTGAGGCCATGTAGGTTTAGATTTTTGATTTTCGGGTTTTGGGAGTGCCTTTAAGGGGTCTGAAAATAAGCCATATAGCTTTATTTTTTATTTTCTAAGATTGGGGTAGGCTTATAAGGGGTCCTGATTTGAGACCATATAACTTAATTATTTGAGAATTCTCTGAAGGGGCATGCTTGTAAGGGGTCTGAAAAGAGGCCATATAGCTTTAATCTCTGATTTCTAAGATTGGGGCAGGCTTGTAAGGGGTGTGATTTGTGATTTGGGGCAAGGGGGGGGTATGTCGGATCCGACAGGCCCTTAGGTTCTCAACTCGGGACCTCACATATGTTTACATTTTGTAATTTGTTGGATTCTGGCATGTTTGTAAGGGGTCTGAAAAGAGGCCATATAGCTTTATTTTTTGATTTCTAAGATTGGGGCAGGCTTATAATTGGTCTGATTTAAGGCCATATAGCTTAATTCTTTGAGAATTCTTTGAAGGGTGAGGCTTGTAAGGGGCGTGATTTGTGATTTGAGGCAAGGGGGGGGGGTATGTCGGATCCGACAGGACCTTAGTTTCAGTACTCGGGTCCTCACATATGTTTGAGCGTGCCTGTAAGGGGTCTGAAAAGAGGCCATATAGCTTCAATTTTTGTGAAATCTGATTTGGCCTCGAATTTGTTCACAGCTAGAGGATGCTGCGGTCAAGGAGTTACCCGATATACTTACTGCATTGGGTGGGCTTGATGGAGACGTGGAAGTTGATTCGTTGCCGGATTACTTGGAGAAGTGGCGAATCTGCCTTTGGGATTTTGCGGATGAGATCCTGCATGACGATGGAGCTCTCCTCCTCTTTCATCCAGATGACAATGGTGACTTCAAGGAGAGCATTCAAGACCACTTCGCTGCTTTTGGCTTCACCATCTTTAAGGAGTGGTTGGGAGTCAACCGTCTTCGCCTTCATTCAGCTAAACATCTGGACAAGACCACTAACCTCTTCCAAATTGTGCTACTTGTTCGTGCCACGAAAACAATTGGATCCGACCTTGATAAGCGGCCCCGGCACTCGTCATTTCGCCTTCGCGATGCCAATGAGCTCAAGGCTCTTGGCATTGAGCTGGACATGGATGATGCCATTATGAATTATACCACAACCCCTCTCATGGATGGCTCCAAAGCTTGGCGTGGTCCCCGTGAGAAAGATATTTCTTTCATGTCCTCCTTGATCATGGCAACTACTGACATTGGGCAGGTCGTGGTTGACGTTAATGCAGGCGTTGGTATGTCCTACTTCACTTGCCATCATATCTTGGTTTTCATTTTCTACCTTTGCTTTTATTTATGTTTGCTAACCATTCCTCTGCAACAGGGACTTCTGTCCATGCATGCAGGCAACTTGGGTGCCATATCGTTGCTCTCGAGGAGGACGAGGACATCTTCAACCGTGTCCTTAAGCCACTTCAGAGTGTTAAGCATCCGGTGAAGGCTCCATCCATTGTTGTTGCTTCCACGCAGGCTTCACAAGGCACGCAGAAGAGGCCGCCGGCCTTGAAGCGATCGAGGCCAGAGTCCTCGCAGTAAGTGAGTATGATGACCTTCTAAGTTGCTTCTTTTCCTTGTCCACTCAGCTTTTACACTTTCCATCCTCTTTCTTACAATTTTCATGCTTGTTTTCAGACTTGGCCTTGGAGCAGATGTGTTTGGTACGCCTACCAAGGGATTCACTTTGCCAATCTATGCCCATGATATGGCGATGGTACTAGCGGCACAACCTTCTCCTAGCAAAGCTAGTACCCCGTCTCCACGTTATGACCCCCGTGCCTTAGACTTCTTCGAGCTTCTTGCAGAGGTGGATAATGAATGCCATACCTTAGATTCCACTTCAGATGAGGGCGGCCATGAGGGGAGTATCTTTGGAAGTAGGGAATCTAGTAGTGACAACCTCATTGTTGATTGATTTTTGGTTTGATTGATTGGTATTTGGATTTATAAAGTGTGGTGTGGTTTTTAATATTCCAATTGTCTTGTTGAATGCATCTTGTCGTTGTTCTCAAATAACACTACACTTTTGTGGTCGTCAACTAGTAGACAATCTAAAGACAAGTAGCCAAACCAAATACACCTAACATTTTGATTTCTCAAGCATATCCTACCCACAAGAAAGAGGCCTCGGATCCGAGGCCTCTTTCCAAACCTCCTCCTCATGCTAGAACATACAAGAAATGGCCAAATGCAAAAACAAGTAGCCAACTCAAATATACAAAACATTTTGATTTCTCAAGCATATCCTACCCACAAAAAAGAGGCCTCGGATCCGAGGCCTCTTTCCAAACCTCCTCCTCATGCTAGAACATACAAGAAATGGCCAAATGCAAAGACAAGTAGCCAACTCAAATATACATAACATTTTGATTTTCAAGCATAAGCTACCCACAACTAAGAGGCCTCGGATCCGAGGCCTCTTCCCATAGGTCCACCATCTTCTCAACCACACTGAATTTTCCCACGGCCATAGGGACTCGTTGGTAATTTTAGGAAACTTTTGGTCCTAAAAATTAGGCACTCCATAAATATCGGCCTCATAATTCCAAAATTAAACTTGAAATATGTGCAAAATCCACGGTCATAGGGGTCCTAACTTTCGTTAAATGGAGTTTTAAATTTTGATTTTCTGCTCACGAGATCTGCTCACCGCTCACCGCTCACATCGTAGCATTCCTGCCCGTGGGCCTTGGCACTTACCTGGTGGGGAGTGCCCACGGGTGCTCACCCGTGGGCTTTGCCATTCACCACCTGGGGAGGCCCACGGGTGAACACCCGTGGGCCTTGGCACTCACCTGGTGGGGAGAGCCCACGGGTGTTCACCCGTGGGCCTTTCCACTCATCACCTGGGGAGGCCCACGGGTGAACACTCGTGGGCCTTGGCATTCACCTAGTTGAGAGAGCCCACGGGTTTTCACCCGTGGGCATTTCCACTCATCACCTGGGGAGGTCCACGGGTGAACACCCGTGGGCCTTGGCACTCACCTGGTGGGGAGTGCCCACGGGTGTTCACCCGTGGGCCTTTCCACTCACCTGGTTGGGAGCCATTGTTTGATAGTTTTCTTCTGGCTTTCTTATGTAGACAAATATGCTAGGTCTTTTGTATGTATTTGATGTTTATAGACATAAACATGTGATAGAAAGTTGGTGTTTCATTCAGGTGCATAGAGGTGTCCAAGTGATCTCTCATTTGAATAGAGATGGCAAGAACTAAGCAAACAGCTCGTAAAGGTATAACCACAACACCTATGTGCACGTGAATGTTATATGTTTAATAAAATTCGTGATCATATTATACTATGCGGAGTACTAACAACATGCATTTTCTTCTACAGTATCTGGAGGTGTGGGCAGAGCGGTGAATTACGATATTGAAGTTTTGGGCCCAGATTTGCAATGGTTCATGCAGTACAATGGTTTTGGAGAGACAACGGTACTCTCGTTGTACACAAAGACTGGGCCTAATTTCACATGGAGAAAGTACCTGAAGGCAAAGCACGTATTGGACATCCAAGCGGATGGGAGCCGGGTAATCATAATGTGCAAGTTGTCAGAGCGGAAGAACTTTAAGGTTCCAGGATTAGTGGAGACATTTTTATATGCGGATGTGAATGAAGAGCTCAATAATGAGGGAGAGAACATCCGCTCATTGAATGGTGAATTTCTCACCTATTGTATAGAATATTGCGAGACAAAAGAGCACACCAGGTCCGTGGAGGAGAGATCAGTAATGATCGAGCAAGACTACAAGGCTGCTCTACGACGAGTGAAGGTTATAGTTGAGGAGGCAAAGGCGGCAAGGTTGGAAGCTTCATTGAAAAAGAAGCAAATCCGCGATGACAAGAGGAAGGATCCATCTGATGACCGTGTAGCCTTGTCTAGGAAGAAGACGAGACCTGATGAAGGACATGATGCGATTGTCGAAGGCACTCCCAGCGAGGCAAAAAGAAAATAGCCGACGATAGTCCATTTCTTGAACTGGAGAAGATTCCGAGGCGATCAATGCATGGGCCTCCAGACAAATCGGTTGGAGACAGGTTGATGGATATGGAGGTGTTCAAGAACAAGTACAAACGGGTGTGAATATTCGGTGAAGGCGTGAATGGATTTGTCAGTATTGACAATATAGAGCGGGAAGATGCAGGTTATAATTGCCGACCCATATCCGAGGCGCACTTGAGGGAGATGAAGACATGGTTATTCAACTATGCCTTCATTCCGAAGATTCATCCCAACTTCCTGACAATCATTCCTTCGGATAGGCGAAGAAAACCGACAAATTTTGAGGAGGTGAAGGACAAATCGTTCCACGTGGTAAATGGCCAACACACGTTAGTAGCATGTCTGGAGTATGTAAATGACCCGAGCAGCACAGAAGATGTGAAGAGGTTTTTCTCGAAATGGCCATGTAATGTGGTTTGGGCCCCTGAAGGTGATGACGACCCTCTGTTCCACTTTTTTGGCGTTCTGAACCTGGATAGTGAGTACATGAAGCACTTTCCGTCATTTACGGAGTGCATTCAGCACGCTAGGAAGACTTGGATTAGGCGAGGAAGACCTGTCCGAACTGTGCGCGAGAAGTCCAACAATACGGAAGCTTTTAAGAAGTGAAAGGTATATTCTAAACTTGTAACTTTTGTATTTCTCATTTGTGTGACTCCCACGGGTGTTCACCCGTGGGCGACTATCATGGTGATTGATAGAAATACTTGGAGTTGTATTCATGTGGGATTCGTACACGGCCAGTGTTTGATACAGGCATTCATTACGTGCGTCATGTGGACGTTCCGCGTGGAGAGGGAGAACAACCTGATCATGGAGCACATCTTGCCGGTATTAAGAGATGACATATGGAGGAAGTGAGAGCAGATATTTAAGGATTACGAGAATGGTGAGTATGTCGATCCAAAGACCGGAGCTTTCATGAATGAGAGTAAGGGTTTCAAATCGAGGAAGGTGGTCAAGAATGACCTGAAGCAATTTCGGGGTTTGATAGAGATGGAGCTCGACATGGCAGCGGATCAAATCCTCTCCACCAGAGATGGAGAGAAGCACCCTCGGCATACCTTGAAGACTGTGCGGGATTGGGCTGTGAATAGGAAGAAGAAGAATGAAACCTATATCGCAATGGCACAGTGTCTGGACCCGACCCCATTGTACATTGTTAACATTGATAAAAAAAGACCATTGATCGAGATTCTTGGAGATTGTGGAAGTAAGCCAATAATTTTGGTAAACTCCAGCGCAAACGACTTGTGGACTTGCTTAGAGCGGAGTACCTTCTTGGCGCTATGAGCCCTGCAAAGAAAAAAATACCTATTCCTGACCGGTTTAAAGAAGGAGTGCGAAACATTCTAGGCACCCAGAACACGGAGGTGACGTCGGAGCATGTCGTGTTGTCTATTGACAACAATTACAAGTTCAGTGATGGGACAGTGTTTACACCAGTACTGTATGTGTACATGGACACAAGGTTTCTGCCCGAAGTCCAGGCGGGAATAGACGGTGGAGGGCGTGTGAAGGAGGTTGTGGATTGTACTCTGCAAGGTCTTCGATGTGATTTTCCGGGACTTTTGGAGTCCCCCCAATTGTGGACTGTGATTTCGGAATATCCAGACCGGCATTTTATTCACAATGTTTTGAAGACGCACTTGCCGAGCAACGTTAGATTTTGTGACGCCTTCTACCACGGTACGAAAGAGGAGAAAATTGCATCTCGTGATTGCTTCTTCGAATCGAGTGCTCTTCGTGTTACAAACTGCATTTTTCCCTCTAGAGGCGAATCAAGTTCGGAGGTGGCTGTGCGGCTCTGTGGAGGCCGAAAGATGTTGGACGTGCATGACCCGGGGCGATATAAACGGTATTCAGAGAAAAAAACGTATTCCAATGAGGAGGCCAAGACTTTATTCAAGGGGGAGCTGAGGATGCAGACCTACATAGATATCATCAAGCCTTCATGTCTGGAGGGGTCATTTTTTCTGAATATTTGTGGAGGCAATAAGGCGCATATAGTGGTACATGTAAGTATGGAGCAACTTTTTCCCTTGGTATTTTCTGGATTTTGTCGTTAGTTTGGATGATGTAGTAGAGAACCTAAACCATAATCTAGATGGGGAGGCCCACGGGTGAACACCCGTGGGCCTTGGCACTCACCTGGTCGGCAGTGCCCACGGGTGTTCACCCGTGGGCCTTTCCACTCGCATGGTTGGAAGTGCCCACGGGTGTTCACCCGGGGGCCTTCCCACTCGTTTGGTTGGAAGTGCCCACGGGTGTTCACCCGTGAGCCTTTCCACTCTCTTGGTTAGAAGCCATTGTTTGATAGGAATTTTCTGGATATTGTCGTTAGTTTGGATGATATAGTAGAGAACCTAAACCATAAACCAGATGGGGAGGCCCACCTGCTTTATATTCACCTGTTTGACAGCTTTCCGAAAAATCATTTGGTTGACAATCAACAAGTTGGGTGTCATGGTTCGCTGATTTTCTTTTGGCTTTTGATGTAGACAAATTTGATTGCATTGTTTTTTTCTCATTCCTTGGCTTTTGCAGGCCTTGGGTATGAAGGTGGTGAATATTGTTCCCGTGGAGATGCTAGAGGTGGCGAAGACGAAAATAATTTCCGCACTTGACTGGAGCCTACAAAGGTGGAATGAAGAAGAAAAAGTCGCTGCCCTTGATATGGAAGAGGAAGAAGGGCGTATCGATGTGGATGCAATTATTGAGCGCGCACAGCGTCGCAAGCGTGCCAATGACACAATTGAGGAGGAGGAAGAGGAGGAGGAGGAGGAGCATGAGGAAGATAACCCAGTTGTTGACCTAGGGGAGTCTGAAGAGGAAGAGGAAGAGGAGGAGGTGGACGAGGACGACGCCATGGACGAGGTAATGGCGGAGGCGTCTCAGGAGGCCATGTCCCCGGAACAGGATCCCCACGGGTGTTCACCCGTGGGGGTTGTGGAGGGGGAGGGGCAAGAGGAGGCTTCCAACTTAGAGGAAGTTGTTCATCCACAACTCGAGCAGAGTGTCCATGTCCCTGTGGGATCTTTCTCGTCTGGGATCCCATCTACACCCAGCCGCGGGTTTGTACAGTTTGAAACATCTATACGAACTCAAGAACAACTAGATGTTCAACCTATGGACGTATCTGATGAGGATGAGCATCCGCAGTCCGCGGAAGAAGCTCAATTGGTGGCTAATCCTGCTCCAAGGTCTACATCGAGACCGCAAGCAAGGAGGAAAGTGAAGGCTATCCGAAGGGGAAGGTCATCTCTACGTCCTGCTGGAGTTGGAGATCAGTCTCGATCTTCGGAGGCCATGGAGCATCCTGGTATCAAGCCTGAGGTTGAATCTGGCCAAGTAGCAGAAGTGGAGGATGCTCCGCCGGATGCAATCATGTATGTAGTTGTGCATGTTGAAGGGACACCCACAGATTTGAACGTCAGCTCACCTGTGGAGGAGGTTACCGCTGCCGTTCTAGAGGTCCTAGGCCAAGGGCGATCACACCGAGCTTCCCCTGAGGTTGTGGTTGCAGAGGAGCCGACGGCCTATGAGGCAGAGGTGGTAATTCGAACCGAAGTCATATGCTTGGATAGTGATGACGAGGTGCCCGAAAAATGCGTAGAACTAGACGTGAGGGTGAAGGTTAGAGATCGAGTTCCACATCGGGTTAGGGGGACGTTTGCCAACTACATGACAAATGATTCCGAGGCTGAAGACTATGGGAAGCCTGGGTACAACAGAGCTAAACTCAACTTTGTTGATGACCCTCACCCGGTGCTTGCTGGGAGACCTGACATGGGCAAGGAAACGGATGGGAAGGACAAGGTGAATTTTGCCCCATTTGTGGACAAACATCTGGTGGAGGTTCCCGAGAACGTGCGATTGAATCTTGCGCATTTGTACAAGACGTACGACTATCACAAGATGTTCGCTTATCTCTCCACTCCAGCGTTTTGTGAAGCAGTGAAGGTGAAACATATTCTTCATGCCGCTTCATTAAAGAAAATGAGAAAGAGATGGACAACGTTTGAAGCTCCAAGACATCGTGAAGGACGAGGTCAACTAGCGGGATCCTCGGCCGCTCAAGCCGGCAGTGTTGTGGACTCCACCTTGGAGATCATTGACATTAGTGGAGTGCTAGAGTCTCCAACGAGGGAAGTCCATGTTGCAGCTGCAGAGTCCTCAAGCCCTCATGTCGGCCGTTTTGCTGAGGATCAACCGGCATCGTCCGAAATGGTAATTTATACTCCCTTCCCAATGCAATATTGTGTTCAGCTTGGAAGTAAAGACCTCATGATTTCTAAGAGTCTCTTTGCAACAGGTGTTGGTTGCGACAGAACGGGATGTCATTCCACCGAGTTCTCATGACGACCCTGCACATGCTGGGGATCCCCCCTAGACCAAGCTCAATGTAAGATATATAGTGTTATTTGAATGCAATTGGTCCCACGGGTGAACACCCGTGGGTCCACCGGTGTGTACTTTTCAATTTCCACAGAAATTGTATCTCATGACTAATACTTCTACAAAGGATGTTTGATATTGTGCCCACGGGTGTTCACCCGTGGGAGAGTATGGGTTTGAACGTGTGGACCTCATCAGTCCTGTGTGCATGTGGTCACAGGTCATACAGCCAATGCCGAAATACCTCCATCGGTACGATATTCTACCCTACCTCGCAAAACTAATTAATAAATGTGCAGGCATTCTTTTCTCTTGCGGATGCATACTTATGTCTACCCAATCTGTTGTTTCCTTCGATAAAAATCCTTTAGAATCTATTGTTTCCTTAGATAAAAATCTTTTAGAATGACTTTCAATTTTGTCATCGCCAGATCCTCACCTCTCCAAGCACTGTTGTGCATCGGAGAGAGAAGATATGGTTAGTGCTGGATGTCAACGGGATCCTTGTGAGGTCAACAAAGTGCGACAATGTCAACACCAGGAAGGCTCTTGAATCACAACATAGCCCCCTGAAAACTGGGGAGTTGGCTCCACTCTTTCTCGCATATAGTGCCCTCATACCTAGGAAAGGACTGGGACGCTTTTGTTCTTTCAAACTTCCATGTTGTCATCTGGTCGTCAAAGCTTATGAAGAATCTCCAACCAATTGTCCGACACTTCTTCAGAGGTTGTAGACATCCAGAGTATGTGTTTGGGCAAGAACTGTGTCACACTCTGAAGGATGAGAGAGGACAAGTTCTTCCTAGTCCTGTGAATGTTGATTCAAGCTTCTTCATGAAAGACTTGTGCGCATTTTTTGAGTGGAGCCGGACGCATCCACTGCCGCATACGAAGCAGCCCTCTCATAGGACTACATTACTTGTTGATGACTCCCCTTACAAATGCATCCCAAACCCTCCTGGGAGCTACGTTAACCCTCCCCCATTTCTGTCAAACCAAAGCTTGGATACTCTGCATAATTACCTGCAAAGGCTATTGAGTTCTCAACAGTATGTGCCAGATTTTGTGGGGAGCAACCCTTATCCATCAGGCCACGGACCCTTCAATCTAGAGCTGCCAAGTTCTCAAATTTATAAGCAATCATTAGCTAGACATAAAATACTGACTCCTGCCCGTATGGTTCCAGAGGCTCAGATGTCTATGTAGATCCCCTATTGGGGCCGCCGATAGTGCACATGTGCACTTAGTGTACATTGTATTTGAAATAATTGGAACTGAAACTTTTTTGGACTTCAACTTCATTTGAAACTTGTTTTGGTTTTGTGGATTTTCTTCATGCAAACATTTTATGGTCATGAATGTATCCCACTGGGATTCTACTACTTTGCAACACTGCGGTGTTAGAGAATACCCGACTATTTCCAATATATGTGAACGTCTGGCAAGAATGCTACGATGTAAGCGGTGAGCGGTGAGCGGTGAGCGGTGAGCGGTGAGCGGTGAGCAGATCTCGTGAGCAGAAAATCAAAATTTAAAACTCCATTTAACGAAAGTTAGGACCCCTATGACCGTGGATTTTGCACATATTTCAAGTTTAATTTTGGAATTATGAGGCCGATATTTATGGAGTGCCTAATTTTTAGGACCAAAAGTTTCCTAAAATTACCAACGAGTCCCTATGGCCGTGGGAAAATTCAGTGTGGTTGAGAAGATGGTGGACCTATGGGAAGAGGCCTCGGATCCGAGGCCTCTTAGTTGTGGGTAGCTTATGCTTGAAAATCAAAATGTTATGTATATTTGAGTTGGCTACTTGTCTTTGCATTTGGCCATTTCTTGTATGTTCTAGCATGAGGAGGAGGTTTGGAAAGAGGCCTCGGATCCGAGGCCTCTTTTTTGTGGGTAGGATATGCTTGAGAAATCAAAATGTTTTGTATATTTGAGTTGGCTACTTGTTTTTGCATTTGGCCATTTCTTGTATGTTCTAGCATGAGGAGGAGGTTTGGAAAGAGGCCTCGGATCCGAGGCCTCTTTCTTGTGGGTAGGATATGCTTGAGAAATCAAAATGTTAGGTGTATTTGGTTTGGCTACTTGTCTTTAGATTGTCTACTAGTTGACGACCACAAAAGTGTAGTGTTATTTGAGAACAACGACAAGATGCATTCAACAAGACAATTGGAATATTAAAAACCACACCACACTTTATAAATCCAAATACCAATCAATCAAACCAAAAATCAATCAACAATGAGGTTGTCACTACTAGATTCCCTACTTCCAAAGATACTCCCCTCATGGCCGCCCTCATCTGAAGTGGAATCTAAGGTATGGCATTCATTATCCACCTCTGCAAGAAGCTCGAAGAAGTCTAAGGCACGGGGGTCATAACGTGGAGACGGGGTACTAGCTTTGCTAGGAGAAGGTTGTGCCGCTAGTACCATCGCCATATCATGGGCATAGATTGGCAAAGTGAATCCCTTGGTAGGCGTACCAAACACATCTGCTCCAAGGCCAAGTCTGAAAACAAGCATGAAAATTGTAAGAAAGAGGATGGAAAGTGTAAAAGCTGAGTGGACAAGGAAAAGAAGCAACTTAGAAGGTCATCATACTCACTTACTGCGAGGACTCTGGCCTCGATCGCTTCAAGGCCGGCGGCCTCTTCTGCGTGCCTTGTGAAGCCTGCGTGGAAGCAACAACAATGGATGGAGCCTTCACCGGATGCTTAACACTCTGAAGTGGCTTAAGGACACGGTTGAAGATGTCCTCGTCCTCCTCGAGAGCAACGATATGGCACCCAAGTTGCCTGCATGCATGGACAGAAGTCCCTGTTGCAGAGGAATGGTTAGCAAACATAAATAAAAGCAAAGGTAGAAAATGAAAACCAAGATATGATGGCAAGTGAAGTAGGACATACCAACGCCTGCATTAACGTCAACCACGACCTGCCCAATGTCAGTAGTTGCCATGATCAAGGAGGACATGAAAGAAATATCTTTCTCACGGGGACCACGCCAAGCTTTGGAGCCATCCATGAGAGGGGTTGTGGTATAATTCATAATGGCATCATCCATGTCCAGCTCAATGCCAAGAGCCTTGAGCTCATTGGCATCGCGAAGGCGAAATGACGAGTGCCGGGGCCGCTTATCAAGGTCGGATCCAATTGTTTTCGTGGCACGAACAAGTAGCACAATTTGGAAGAGGTTAGTGGTCTTGTCCAGATGTTTAGCTGAATGAAGGCGAAGACGGTTGACTCCCAACCACTCCTTAAAGATGGTGAAGCCAAAAGCAGCGAAGTGGTCTTGAATGCTCTCCTTGAAGTCACCATTGTCATCTGGATGAAAGAGGAGGAGAGCTCCATCGTCATGCAGGATCTCATCCGCAAAATCCCAAAGGCAGATTCGCCACTTCTCCAAGTAATCCGGCAACGAATCAACTTCCACGTCTCCATCAAGCCCACCCAATGCAGTAAGTATATCGGGTAACTCCTTGACCGCAGCATCCTCTAGCTGTGAACAAATTCGAGGCCAAATCAGATTTCACAAAAATTGAAGCTATATGGCCTCTTTTCAGACCCCTTACAGGCACGCTCAAACATATGTGAGGACCCGAGTACTGAAACTAAGGTCCTGTCGGATCCGACATACCCCCCCCCCTTGCCTCAAATCACAAATCACGCCCCTTACAAGCCTCACCCTTCAAAGAATTCTCAAAGAATTAAGCTATATGGCCTTAAATCAGACCAATTATAAGCCTGCCCCAATCTTAGAAATCAAAAAATAAAGCTATATGGCCTCTTTTCAGACCCCTTACAAACATGCCAGAATCCAACAAATTACAAAATGTAAACATATGTGAGGTCCCGAGTTGAGAACCTAAGGGCCTGTCGGATCCGACATACCCCCCCCTTGCCCCAAATCACAAATCACACCCCTTACAAGCCTGCCCCAATCTTAGAAATCAGAGATTAAAGCTATATGGCCTCTTTTCAGACCCCTTACAAGCATGCCCCTTCAGAGAATTCTCAAATAATTAAGTTATATGGTCTCAAATCAGGACCCCTTATAAGCCTACCCCAATCTTAGAAAATAAAAAATAAAGCTATATGGCTTATTTTCAGACCCCTTAAAGGCACTCCCAAAACCCTCAAATCAAAAATCTAAACCTACATGGCCTCAAATCATACCCCCAACAAGCATACCCCTTACGAGAATGTTTAAAAAGCTAAAGCTACACAACCTCAAATCAGACCCCTTACAAGCCTGCCCCAATCTTAGAATTCAAAAATTAAAGCTATGTGGCCTCTTTTCAGACCCCTTACAAGCATGCCCCTTCAGAGAATTCTCAAATAATTTAGCTATATGGCCTGAAATCAGAACCCCTTATAAGCCTGCACCAATCTTAAAAATCAAAAACTAAAGATATATGGCCTCAAATCAGACCCCTTAAGAGCATGCCCGAATCCAACAAATTACAAAATGTAAACATATGTGAGGACCCGAGTACTGAAACTAAGGTTCTGTCGGATCCGACAAACCCCCCCCCCCCTTGCCTCAAATCTCAAATCACACCCCTTACAAGACTCACCCTTCAAAGAATTCCCAAATATTGAAGATATATGGCCTCAAATCAGACCACTTATAACCCTGCCCCAATCTTAGAAAACAAAAAATAAAGCTATGTGGCCTCTTTTCAGACCCCTTACAATCATGTTGAAAACAGATATATCTGCTGAAACAGAGGAGAAGCAGTCAAAAGACTTGCAAACATGAAAGCAGTCAAATCAGACCCCTAACAAGCATACTCCACTCCGAGAATTCTCAAAAATTAAAGCTAGATGGCCTCATATCAGGCCCCTCACAAGCATGCCCGAATCTAAAAAATCAAAAATCAAAACCTTCATGGCCCCCAATCAGACCCCTAAGAAGCCTGCCCCTTCAGAGAATTCTCAAAAATTGAAGCTATATGGCCTTAAATCAGACCCCTTACAAGAGTGCCCGAATCCCATAAATCAAAAATCAAAGCTATATGGCCTCAAATTGAACCCCTCACAAGCATGCCTCAATCCCAGAAATCACAATCCTAAGCCTACATGGCCCCATATTAGGCCACATAGAGGCTCGGCCAAATCTCAAAAATCACAAAATTATAACAATTGTGAGGTCCCGACATGTGAGCCCAAGGGCCTGTCGGATCCGACATCCCCCCCCTTGCCTCAAATCAGACCCCTAACTACCCCTTACAAGCATGCCCCTCTACCAGAATTCAGAAATCTAAACATACATGGCCGCCAATTAGACCCCTAACAAGCATACCCCACTCCGAGAATTCTCAAAAATTGAAGCTATATGGCCTTAAATCAGACCCATTACAAGAGTGCCCGAATCTCATAAATCAAAAATCAAAGCTATATGGCCTCAAATTGGACCCCTTACAAGCATGCCTCAATCCCACAAATCACAATCCTAAGCCTACATGGCCTCATATTAGGCCCCATAGAGGCACGGCCAAATCTCAAAAATGCACAAAATTATAACAAATGTGAGGTCCCGAGATGTGAGCCCAAGGGCCTGTCGGATCCGACACCCCCCCCTTGCCTCATATCAGACCCCTAACAAAGCCTGCCCCTATCTTAGAAATCAAAAAATATAGCTATAAGACCTCTTTTCGGACCCCTAAAAGGTACGCCAAATAGCCAATAATCAGAGAATTAATATATATGTGAGGTCCCGATCTATCAACAAAGGGGCCTGTCGGATCCGACAGTTCCCCTTTGCTTCAAATTAGACCCCTTACTACCATACAATAATCCCAGAATTCGTAGAAATAAACCTCAATGGCCTCACATCAGACCCCTTACTGACACGCCCATATATTAAAAATGCAAAAATTAAAACATTTGTGAGGTCCCGAGCTTTCAACCCAAGGGCATGTCGGATCCGACAGACCCCCCTTCCCCCAACTGAAACCTCTAGCAAGCCTGCCTTAAACTTAGAAATCAAAAAAATAAAGCTTTATGGCATCTTCTCGGACCCCTTAGAAGCATACCCCACGTTCAAAAATCAAAAGTCTACACCTACATGGCCTCACATCGGGACCCTTACAAGGATGCCCCAATCCCAGAAATCACAATCCTAAGCCTACATGGCCCCATATTAGGCCACATAGAGGCTCGGCCAAATCTCAAAAATCACAAAGTTATAACAATTGTGAGGTCCCGACATGTGAGCCCAAGGGCCTGTCGGATCCGACATCCCCCCCCTTGCCTCAAATCAGACACCTAACTACCCCTTACAAGCATGCCCCTCTACCAGAATTCAGAAATCTAAACCTACATGGCCGCCAATTAGACCCCTAACAAGCATACCCCACTCCGAGAATTCTCAAAAATTGAAGCTATATGGCCTTAAATCAGACCCATTACAAGAGTGCCCGAATCTCATAAATCAAAAATCAAAGCTATATGGCCTCAAATTGGACCCCTTACAAGCATGCCTCAATCCCACAAATCACAATCCTAAGCCTACATGGCCTCATATTAGGCCCCATAGAGGCACGGCCAAATCTCAAAAATGCACAAAATTATAACAAATGTGAGGTCCCGAGATGTGAGCCCAAGGGCCTGTCGGATCCGACATCCCCCCCTTGCCTCAAATCAGACCCCTAACAAAGCCTGCCCCTATCTTAGAAATCAAAAATATAGCTATAAGACCTCTTTTCGGACCCCTAAAAGGTACGCCAAATAGCCAATAATCAGAGAATTAATATATATGTGAGGTCCCGATCTATCAACAAAGGGGCTTGTCGGATCCGACAGTTCCCCTTTGCTTCAAATTAGACCCCTTACTACCATACAATAATCCCAGAATTCGTAGAAATAAACCTCAATGGCCTCACATCAGACCCATTACTGACACGCCGATATATTAAAAATGCAAAAATTAAAACATTTGTGAGGTCCTGAGCTTTCAACCCAAGGGCATGTCGGATCCGACAGAGCTCCCTTCCCCCAACTGAAACCTCTAACAAGCTTCCCTTAAACTTAGAAATCAAAAAAATAAAGCTTTATTGCATCTTCTCGGACCCCTTAGAAGCATACCCCACGTTCAGAAATCAAAAGTCTACACCTACATGGCCTCACATCGGGACCCTTACAAGGATGCCCCAATCCCAGAAATCACAATCCTAAGCCTACATGGCCCCATATTAGGCCACATAGAGGCTCGGCCAAATCTCAAAAATCTGAAATTTATACCAAATGTGAGGTCCCGACATGTGAGCCCAAGGGCCTGTCGGATCCGACAACCCCCCCTTGCCTCAAATCAGACCTCTACCTACAAGACCCCAATCCCAAAACTCCCAAAATTTCAACCTAAATGGCCTCAAAGCAGAGCCTCCCGAATCTCAAAATTCTGAAATTTATACCAAATGTGAGGTCCCCAGTTCTGAACCAAAGGGCCTGTCGGATCCGACAGCCCCCCCCCCCCCCCTGCGTCACTGAGGCGCTGTGAACGGGCCTTGTGTGGTCGCGGGCATGGTGGATCCGGGCCGTTGATCCACCAAGGCCCATCCAAGGGCCTTAGTGGTCCTAGGTGGCGGGGGGCGGGGGGTGGTGCTTGCCACCAAGGTGGGTGGGGCCGGGGGTGGTGTTTGCCACCAAGGCGGGGTGAGGCCGTGGGCCTCATGTCTTTTTTCGGGGAGGCCAGCTGAAGGGTCTTGTCGGGGCTAGGTGGCTAAGCGGGCTCGGTGGCTAGGCGGATTAGGCAGCTAGGTAGGCTTATTTTCTAAGTGACTTGGCCTACTTACTAAATAACTACTTGGTTAGGCTTACTTAATAGGTGGCTAGGCCCACTTACTAAATAACTAGTTGCTTAGACTTACTTACTACGTGGCTAGGCCCACTTACTAAATAACTAGTTGTTTAGGCTTACTTACTAGGTGGCTAGGCCCACTTACTAAATAACTAGTTGCTTAGGCTTACTTACTAGGTGGCTAGTAAGTAAGTCTAAGCAACTAGGTATTTAGTAAGTGGGCCTAGCCACCTATTAAGTAAGCCTAACCAAGTAGTTATTTAGTAAGTAGGCCAAGTCACTTAGAAAATAAGCCTACCTAGCTGCCTAATCCGCCTAGCCACCGAGCCCGCTTAGCCACCTAGCCCCGACAAGACCCTTCAGCTGGCCTCCCCGAAAAAAGACATGAGGCCCACGGCCTCACCCCGCCTTGGTGGCAAACACCACCCCCGGCCCCACCCACCTTGGTGGCAAGCACCACCCCCCGCCCCCCGCCACCTAGGACCACTAAGGCCCTTGGATGGGCCTTGGTGGATCAACGGCCCGGATCCACCATGCCCGCGACCACACAAGGCCCGTTCACAGCGCCTCAGTGACGCGGGGGGGGGGGGGGCTGTCGGATCCGACAGGCCCTTTGGTTCAGAACTGGGGACCTCACATTTGGTATAAATTTCAGATTTTTGAGATTGGGGAGTGCCTGAGAGGGGCCTAGTAAGATGCCATGTAGGTTTAGATTTATGAATTCAAGTAGTGGGGTATGCTTATGAAGGCTCTGATTTGAGGCCATTTAGGTTGAAATTTTGGGAATTTTAGGATTGGGGTCTTGTAGTTAGAGGTCTGATTTGAGGCAAGGGGGGGGGGTGTCGGATCCGACAGGCCCTTTGATCCAGAATTGGGGACCTCACATTTGGTATAAATTTCAGATTTTTGAGATTGGGGAGTGCCTGAGAGGGGTCCGATTTGTCTCCATATAGGCTTAGGATTGTGATTTCTGGGATTGGGGCATCCTTGTAAGGGTCCCGATGTGAGGCCATGTAGGTGTAGACTTTTGATTTTTGAACGTGGGGTATGCTTCTAAGGGGTCCGAGAAGATGCCATAAAGCTTTATTTTTTTGATTTCTAAGTTTAAGGCAGGCTTGCTAGAGGTTTCAGTTGGGGGAAGGGGGGTCTGTCGGATCCGACATGCCCTTGGGTTGAAAGCTCGGGACCTCACAAATGTTTTAATTTTTGCATTTTTAATATATGGGCGTGTCAGTAAGGGGTCTGATGTGAGGCCATTGAGGTTTATTTCTACGAATTCTGGGATTATTGTATGGTAGTAAGGGGTCTAATTTGAAGCAAAGGGGAACTGTCGGATCCGACAGGCCCCTTTGTTGATAGATCGGGACCTCACATATATATTAATTCTCTGATTATTGGCTATTTGGCGTACCTTTTAGGGGTCCGAAAAGAGGTCTTATAGCTATATTTTTTGATTTCTAAGATAGGGGCAGGCTTTGTTAGGGGTCTGATATGAGGCAAGGGGGGGGTGTCGGATCCGACAGGCCCTTGGGCTCACATCTCGGGACCTCACATTTGTTATAATTTTGTGCATTTTTGAGATTTGGCCGTGCCTCTATGGGGCCTAATATGAGGCCATGTAGGCTTAGGATTGTGATTTGTGGGATTGAGGCATGCTTGTAAGGGGTCCAATTTGAGGCCATATAGCTTTGATTTTTGATTTATGAGATTCGGGCACTCTTGTAATGGGTCTGATTTAAGGCCATATAGCTTCAATTTTTGAGAATTCTTGGAGTGGGGTATGCTTGTTAGGGGTCTAATTGGCGGCCATGTAGGTTTAGATTTCTGAATTCTGGTAGAGGGGCATGCTTGTAAGGGGTAGTTAGGGGTCTGATTTGAGGCAAGGGGGGGATGTCGGATCCGACAGGCCCTTGGGCTCACATGTCGGGACCTCACAATTGTTATAATTTTGTGATTTTTGAGATTTGGCCGAGCCTCTATGTGGCCTAATATGGGGCCATGTAGGCTTAGGATTGTGATTTCTGGGATTGAGGCATGCTTGTGAGGGGTCCAATTTGAGGCCATATAGCTTTGATTTTTGATTTATGAGATTCGGGCACTCTTGTAAGGGGTCTGATTTAAGGCCATATAGCTTCAATTTTTGAGAATTCTCTGAAGGGGCAGGCTTCTTAGGGGTCTGATTGGGGGCCATGAAGGTTTTGATTTTTGATTTTTTAGATTCGGGCATGCTTGTGAGGGGCCTGATATGAGGCCATCTAGCTTTAATTTTTGAGAATTCTCGGAGTGGAGTATGCTTGTTAGGGGTCTGATTTGACTGCTTTCATGTTTGCAAGTCTTTTGACTGCTTCTCCTCTGTTTCAGCAGATATATCTATTTTCAGCATGATTGTAAAGGGTCTGAAAAGAGGCCACATAGCTTTATTTTTTGTTTTCTAAGATTGGGGCAGGGTTATAAGTGGTCTGATTTGAGGCCATATATCTTTAATATTTGGGAATTCTTTGAAGGGTGAGTCTTGTAAGGGGTGTGATTTGAGATTTGAGGCAAGGGGGGGGGGGGGTTTGTCGGATCCGACAGAACCTTAGTTTCAGTACTCGGGTCCTCACATATGTTTACATTTTGTAATTTGTTGGATTCGGGCATGCTCTTAAGGGGTCTGATTTGAGGCCATATATCTTTAGTTTTTGATTTTTAAGATTGGTGCAGGCTTATAAGGGGTTCTGATTTCAGGCCATATAGCTAAATTATTTGAGAATTCTCTGAAGGGGCATGCTTGTAAGGGGTCTGAAAAGAGGCCACATAGCTTTAATTTTTGAATTCTAAGATTGGGGCAGGCTTGTAAGGGGTCTGATTTGAGGTTGTGTAGCTTTAGCTTTTTAAACATTCTCGTAAGGGGTATGCTTGTTGGGGGTATGATTTGAGGCCATGTAGGTTTAGATTTTTGATTTTCGGGTTTTGGGAGTGCCTTTAAGGGGTCTGAAAATAAGCCATATAGCTTTATTTTTGATTTCCTAAGATTGGGGTAGGCTTATAAGGGGTCCTGATTTGAGACCATATAGCTTAATTATTTGAGAATTCTCTGAAGGGGCATGCTTGTAAGGGGTCTGAAAAGAGGCCATATAGCTTTAATCTCTGATTTCTAAGATTGGGGCAGGCTTGTAAGGGGTGTGATTTGTGATTTGGGGCAAGGGGGGGGGGGGGTATGTCGGATCCGACAGGCCCTTAGGTTCTCAACTCGGGACCTCACATATGTTTACATTTTGTAATTTGTTGGATTCTGGCATGTTTGTAAGGGGTCTGAAAAGAGGCCATATAGCTTTATTTTTTGATTTCTAAGATTGGGGCAGGCTTATAATTGGTCTGATTTAAGGCCATATAGCTTAATTCTTTGAGAATTCTTTGAAGGGTGAGGCTTGTAAGGGGCGTGATTTGTGATTTGAGGCAAGGGGGGGGTATGTCGGGTACGCCTACTTGAAGGGTGAACGGTCTGGCACTGGCCCAGGAAAAGAAGAACTCCGCCTTCGTGCTGCACAACGATCCGGTGACGCCAAGAGAATTGTTGCAGCCCTCGAGCACATGCCTGGAGCAGAGCATTGGTGCACCTGCAAACCCCAACTCGAAGGAGAGGAGGTCTTTGGCACCACCAAGCGCAAACTTGATATGCCCCCTGGTTCTGATCAAGATTCACATAGACCCGACAAGGTCAGCTTCTCTCATCCACGAGTGAGCACTAGATCAACCAAGGCACGCACTGATTCCGCCACACCATCATACCTGCCCCTCACACAATCTCCTAAGAAATCGATTCCACAACGGGTCACCCACGTCAATAACATTCAGGAGACCCACTACGATGTCTCCAAGTGGCACATTTCTAGACTGCCCAAGACTTCCGCCAAGGCCTGCTTCGCCATGCAAGCTCGCACAAAGACCAAGTGCACCCAGAAGATCGTTCGGCATGGTAAAAGTACTCCAGCGACTACAAGAAGAACAAAGAATTCTTGACACAGTTCTCCTTCTGCAACGACGACATTGAGAGATGTGTCAAAGGCACTAGGAGGAAGTGGATGCAGCACCGTCCGGATGTCCCGGACGTCTGGCATGTCCTCACTGGGACAAACCTCACTCTCCAGGAGGTTCTGGCCCTTGAAGAAGGGGGATTCCAACTTCAGCAGCGTCAAAATGTGTCACCCAGAAGACTCTTCGGCGACTCCTCCAATGTTGCTTCATCCATGGCTGAACTCCCTACCCCGGCCCAAGCCGATCAATACCCTACGCTGAGGTTTGGAAAAAAGATCCGGCGCAGTAACAACGGACCATGCATCCAACAACGCAACAAATGGGAGTCAACCCTCAACGTCGATGGTCAAATCACCTCCGTCACAATGATACCTCACCTAGGGATCGAGTGCATCATTCTGTTCCAATCCCGAAAGAAGGCTAAGGTTGAAGAGTACCGTATCACTATCAACACCTTCCCGTCGTGCACGTGCCCGGATTTCGTGGAGATGTCAGCAAGAGCACTTGGGAAGCGGCGCCCTTGGGTGAACTGCAAGCACTTGTACTTCATCTTCCGTGTGACCTGCAACTTGGATCAATACCAAGACACTTTCATCCATGCTCCGAGCCTTAGTTTCAATGAAGTGAAGCACCTCCTCGAAAGTGGCATCATGAAGCATGTGGGACCTTAGCGTGGATACCTATAGGAGCTAGGCTGCCCCCCCTTATTTATAAGTTGTCGCTAAGTATTATTGCGTTGAGTATACTATAGTATGAGTGCACGTTTCCGAAAATATCGCTGATATATCAGACCTATCATTATCTACATGATGTGAATTGTATTCGTTTTTAAATATGTATAAAGGTTTCTAAATATTTATGGGTCTCTCCTTCCAACAGTAGTTTTAGATGTTATTGAATGGTACGAGTTTTGCTACTTTGCTTGAATGCTTGAATGCTTGAATTTTTTGACTTAGAATTTTCTCTTACGTTGTGACCATAGCCTATGATTAACCAGCTCTCACCATAATATGGACAGTCAAAAGTTCCCTGGTTTAAGTAAATCATGTCAATTAGTCTCTCTGAAAGGTACCCTAAAACCAAGTCTCTGTCCTGAAAGCCCTCAAAATTTGCACGGAAATAGGTCCATCATTTTTACTAAAAAAAGAGGTCCCACGATTTTTTTCTATTTATATTTTCTAATTTTGGAAATTTTATTACTATAATTGGAAAGCGTTGACTTTTTTCTGCTCACCGTGAGCAGATTTTCTGCTCACCGCTCACCGCTCGCGTCCCACCGCTCACACGGTAGCGTCGTTGGAACGTCTGGCAGTGTCCCACGGGTGTTCACCCGTGGCAATGTGGTAGTTGATTCAATGAATGTAGCAGACCACTTGGACAGTGTTAGTTGTGTTCTTGGGAATCATGGTTGTTATGGTGATTTTTAACATGCAAGACTTAGTCGGCTATAATTCATTCTTTTTGCACATGTTCATCTTTACTACGGGCCAATCCACGGGCTCCTCTTGCACATAATGTCCTTCTTCCATAGACTCTTATGTTCTTGTATCTTAACAACATTCCCCATTCCCAACGCGACCTAAGAACTATATTGCCACTCCACCTCGTGGACAACGTGCACCAGATGCCTTCGCCGACTTCGCCGAAGTGACATCTCCATGCCCTAAGGTAATTCATTTTCCACACGAATCCCATTTATTGTGGTTGTGTTTCATCCTAGGGATTCTAATATCATTTTGTCCTTTGTTGTGTTAGACACATATCCTCCAAACAAGCGAAGTTGCGCTTGTGGTTGCGGTGGTTGTTCCGGTCGCGGTTGAGGTGGCTGTTCCGGTCGCGGTCGCGGTTGCAGCTCCGTTCACACGCGCTCGTGTGAAGAGACACCTTTCTCTCCAAACCACTCAGCCCAGTGAGCCCACGGGCTCGGGAAATAGTTCTGGATGTTGGAGGTGTAGTTCACCCAATACCACCTCATCCATGTCTGATTACGTGGCTGCAAGGGTGAAACAACTTCGAGAAGCTACAGCTTTGTTGGCGGAGAAAAAACGGCTTGAAGAAGTCAAGCGCAAGCAATGTAGTATAGCTCAAAGACTACCTCATGACAAGATGTTGAAAAGGATTACTCATTCATACTCCTCTTGTAGATAGCCGGACCTTTATGGGTATAGATTGTCTACGGGTGTTCACCCGTGGATACAACAATTCAACTACTTTGTGACATATTTTGTGCCCACTGTGGCATCTATGATTCATCCAAATGATTTTTTGACCCTCAGTTGTGTAGTTGGATATGACTTGTAGAACTTCCTGCATGTGTTATGGATCTTGCATCGTGTGTTGCATGCCGTTGGTTGGCCACGGGCGTTCACTCGTGGTTGGATGTTTTTGTATTCTCCGAGTAGTATTAAGTGCCCATGATGGCTTTTGTGATTAGACCCATTATATTTGCATACATTTGTTGACATGCGCATGGTTGTTCCTTAGTGGTGTCGACTTATGTTGTGTTATGGATATAGGCTCATCTGTTGCGGGGTGTTGGTTGGTCACGAGTGAACACCCGTGGTTACAGGTGGGCTAAGTTTTGCTTTGGGCAACAATATGCATTCTTGTAGCTTATATATATAGCCCAATGTGCATGAAATAGTGTGTTTGTCTATCTTGATGACCTTCCTCTTGTTATCAACCTTGTCAATGATGGCAATTCACGGGTATTTACTCGTGAACCACGTTCCCAATGCACGTTCCCATCAGTACGAATTGTCTCATAATGGCCCAATTGGCTCATTTTAGTTAATATCCCCATTAGTATAGAAGTGTGTGAATTCTTTGTTAGTAATTAGATGTGTTCCATTGGGGTGTGCTATGTGTTGGATTTCGAGTATATTTCGTAGTTTTAGTTCAATGTGCAAGTATTTTACGGATTGTGTTGGGGTTAGTGTTGGTATAGTTCTTGCTTGTAGCATCCATTGTCTTTCTAGTGGTGTAAGGAGGAGGAGGAAGTTATCAAGTGTGCTTCTTATGTGGGCTCTACCGGTTTTTTGAATAGAAATAGGGTTTTGTGATCTTGTACAGTTGTGGTGTGAGATGTGTGTTATATTTTGTGCCCCTTCATACTTAGCAACCAAGGTAACACACAAGACAATAGTTAATCTTGTTAACTTGCATTTCATCCTCAAAGATCAAAATCTCTAGACTATGTGTCAATCTAAAACTCTAATTAACTCTAGGATAACTCATGCCTTAATCTCCTTGATAATCCAAAGTTCATCCTATCTCAAATACACTTAATCACTCTGAATCTCTTATTTCCATTACTGCTCAACTAATCAGAGTTTATTCTCATCACGTTTAGTTGGTAAAGGGTTCATCAGTTCAACAAACTTGCCAAATTTACAACCACAAAACTATGTTTTTTTACTTTCACTATTATCATAAACTTGACTACATGATTTATCATGTTTCCATTCTTTCTTTCTTTGCCTCTCACAAGCTTCAACAATTGTCCATAGTTTCCTTCTCGGACTAACCCTTAACATCGTAATTCTTAATCATTGAGATGCCTTTCACATGTCTTATTCTCTCTCAAGCGGTTTCTATCTCAAGTAGCTCTTGAACACTCTATTCTACTCTCTCTCAAGATGCTCAACTATTTCATTTAACAATAGGCTCCAACGAGGTTTCAATTCCATCAAACTACCACTCAAGTATGCCCTGGTTGCTTGAGGACTCCGCTCTTTGGCGACTCCTGTCTATGGTTAAACTTGCTTCACTATGGAGTGATCACTCCTTCACTCTCCTCTTGCTCTTTATCGCCTGTTTTGGCCAAGTGTTTGCATATGTTCTTAACTTGAAGGGACAATTTGCCCATAGTTCTACTTGATTTCCTATTTTTGATGTTCTTATCCTTCTATTCCTATCTATCTGACTAAAAAGACTCTTACTCAAATGATAGTTATCTCACATGTCATTCTTCACAATTCAGATTCACAATTCCGACTTATTCAACTATACTCACAATTTCATATTCAGTCAATTGCGGTCATAACAATAGACAATGGTTCACAATTTCACATTCACTCAATCAGAAGTAAAAAAATATTCCGCCACACTTCAGTTACTCGGTACAACTTTTATTTCATAATAACAATGTGATTTGATACAAAACGGTAATCCCACAATCACTGCGGTGATTACTCTTAGTTCATAGAGTATAGTTCAACTATAACCTCGCATGCTCTCAGTGTTGAGGGAGACAAGACTATGAGTTTAACAATGCGCTCAAAATGTTCAAAGAAATGCATGCTTCTCCCGACTCCCCCTGCCTCTTTGTGTTCGGTGGGCAAGATGATGATTGAACTATAACCAACTATGGGCCCCTAAGCTTGTGTCTATGGTATAACTATGTGCCATTGCCTATAGTTAACTACTTTCATCTACCTAGGTGTTACTTCATCTAGCTACTTTCCTATCTGCCTATAGTGAAACTAATTGACCAAAAATTTGGCTCACATGCCTTGAAGGTAAATAGCCCCTAAACAAATACCCCTCCGCCTCACGTAATCCAAAAAGAATCTTATAGAGTGCCTATGGCCAGAAAATTTAGTCTACACGGCCCACCATTTTCCATACGCCTCTGTGCAGTAGATGGATGACCCCAGCATGTAGAGAGCACATGGGGGCCCCAACACTTTTGCCCCCTCTCACTAGCGGGATGACCCTGCCATGTTTGGGTCGGGTGCCCCAATCTCTCCCACTCTTGAAGTCCCTCTCGGTGCCCTCGACACCACTACCGTGGCTGAGTAGTTTGAGTTGGCCAACCCAAACCCACCACGCCTTTGGGTGGCTAAGAACAACATTATGACGCTTGCGAAGCCCAAATCGTAGATGATGAAGGCCCGCAAGGGACTTTTGATACTTATACTCCCAACCCGGTTGATGATCCAATCCATGATGCACATGTGGAGGCTAGATTGGAACAAGAGCTTGACACTCAACTTGTGTAGAAGCAAGTTGTTGATTGCATTGGCAAAGGCAGTGGCACAATAGACCAAGTGCCGGAGGGATGGAGGCTTCTGCAACTACCGAGCATGACCGGGACGGAGTATTTCGTTGAATCCTCCCAATTTGGGTCAGCCAACCAAAACTTCGTAGGTCATGTCTGGTTAGTTGTTGAGCAACAACATTATCAAAGAGAGAGAAGCATAATAGAGTACCCAATGGCACTAACCAAGCAAGCTTGACCTAAGAATCATCACCGAAAGGAGAAGAGGTACGAGGAAGAAATGGCACTTCGGAGGCGAAGCAACCTCGCCCACGGCCATAGGGCCCTCTTCCACGGAGAAGGAAGGAAGACGCACGGTAATAAGGTCCCTTACCCACGGCTATAGGTACATCAACGTTTAATGAAGGGAACACAAGATTTTGGGTTAAGGACAATTATGTTAGTGTAGAAGGAGATATTATTAAGCAATTATGGAGTATATAGGACTAGGCATACATTCCATTAGTAGAAGTATACAAGATTTTGTTAAGGACAATTATGTTAAGGAGGATGTTAAGCAATTATGAGGAATATATAGGAGTATATAGGAGTATTAAAGAGTATATAGGACTATGTTTATGTCCTACTAGTATAATTTAGCTAAGTACAAATCATTTTTATTCAAATCAATCAATTATGTAAGATTTGGATGGATTTTAAAAGGGATTTGTAATGTAGCCGCGGCAAGGATATAGTGAAATCTTAGAGATACGAACATTGGAGTGGCTTGACGGTTATAACCGTTTGTGTTAAGTGCCATCTACAAACATCATAGATAGGTGGCTATCTAGAGAAGTGGAGATAACGACCACTCCAAAGTTAGATTTTGAGTTAGGGAGAAAAGACTATATAAAGGGAGCAATTTTAGGAGACTACACCTCATTTCACCATAACGAAGTTATCTTAAATTTGAGCGTCAAAGACACTTAGTCTATTTTGTACCTCTCCTCTCGGAGCACTATTGCAATACAATTATCTTTCCCACAAATGTGTGTGTGATATCTCTCTCTCTCAACAATTGGACTTACAAGTTGTTAAGTGGTACTTATAACTTGAGTAATCGAACAACCGAGAGAAGAGTAGAACTCTTTTGAGCAAGAACTCAAAGAATAGTGTGAGGTTGAGAGACAAAGACTCAAGAAATCTCGAAGGAGAAATGGAACTTTGAGAGATGTTGAGATTAAACCTCAACGCTTGAAGGATCATTTGAGAGATTATTGAAAGAAAGACTTATCAATTGAGTGATTAAGTGAGAATTGAATAACTCCCCAAAAGGGAGTAAGAAGATTGAGCATACGATACCTTTCAAAAGCGGAACTTATTATTATAAGATTGATTAACATTTATATGCATAAGATTGTGACTTGATGATAGAGACTTTGATAAACTACTTACAACGACTGTTAATCAAATTGAAACTTCTTTCTCTTAAAGCTTCTTTGTGAGTTGTTGGATGTCATCATAAGTTGAAGGATTAACCAATCGGAAAGTAATTGTCTTTCTTGAGCAAACACTCAAGAGAGAGTATTGTAAGAGTGATGTCAAGTATTCAAAGACTTTGAAGTGTTATGGAATTCATCTCGTCATCAAGAAACACTTTACATTAAAGTATATCATTATAAACAAAGAACTATATATGTTGTTTTGCTATATGTCATGGTAATGTGTGATTAAGTATAAGTGGGATATATATATATATATATATATATATATATATATATATATAATTACTATATGTATACTTGATACAACTCATATTATATTATTATATTATAAGTAGTAACACTTGAGCTAAAAAAAGAAAGACTCAAGAACATGCAAACTTCTTCATCACTACTATAAGTTATAAAAGAAATATACTTATAATGATAATTAAAAAGTATTGAGGAATGTGATTGAAGTTATTCAACTACGGAACCTATAACCACGAGCTTTAATTCTTTTGAGACTTATATAAGTTGTTGAAGAGTCCTATTGCTATCAAATATTGATGATATCACTATATATATAAATATATACATATGAGATATGTTTTGAATGATATGGATGGAACTTTAGAGTATGGATACACCTCTTGAACTCTCTCTACCTTAGTTGTTTCATGATCAATGAGCCTTACATCGAGAGTGAAAATAATTGAGGAAGAGATCGGTTCACTCCAATTTATTATATTCAAATCATAAGGAGAAGAGAGGTTGTTAATTTAAGACCGAGCATGTTAATGAAGCACGGTAGTTCTCGAGCGAATATAAATTTAACGTGATGACCGCACCGTGAGTCCCCTTAGTTAGTTGGCAAAGGAAGGCCCGCGGAGCGTCCATCATTAGTGTGTGGTTGTTTCCTTACTACACTCGCCCTCGTCCCCTCATGCCCTCGTGATCTCCTCCATGTGACTAGGCTCGACCTTTGCAGTGCGATATCAATTTTGTAGATCATGACTTAGAGAAATGTTGAATTGTTCATCCAAACCGGATTCTAGACTAGTTGTATATAGAGCTTTAGAAAATAAATCATTCATTTTGGACCCTTATGCATTGCCATGTTTGAATATTTATTGAATTGTTTGCCCTCATATATGGTTTGTGACATGCATTCTAATTTTTCTTCATCAACTATATTTCACATGCTTTTGTCTTGCCTAGATAATGCTTAAAATAGATTAATATAACATCTAGCCGTTCCCCTTACTTGTCTCCCCAACATATGGAGCACGGCGGTGTCGTGCGAGAAATGGTTTAATATGTAAATATAGTGTAGAATGGTTTGAGAGTAGGGTTTAAAGAAAAAACAAATAAAACAAAATAATAATAATAATAAAAGTATAGACAAAAGAGAAGGGGGAGATCAGAGGAATGAAGGGGGAAGAGAAAGATCCGTGGTTATAACCACGTAACTTGGAGTCTCTGCGTCTTCTTACATGCTCAGGGGGTAGGTGGCGCCAACTGGTAGTTACCTGCCTAGTTTTCACCAGCAGTACCAAGCCACGTGGCCATTCGCCCGCTCATACGAGTTCCAAGGGTTTCGAACCCGGACCAGTGCTATGGCGCTTGAAGCACTTTACCAGTTGGGCTTCCGCGGCTTGGCGTTTATTAGAGCATGCTGAAGGGATTTATATCCCATCCATTGTTTATACATTGTTTTTTTAATTTTGTTTGAGTGGATTTTAATTGGAAGAAAAAATCACACTTTTGGGGAAGCTTCAAGATGACGCTTTCTTGCTAGAAAATATTTATATTATTAGAGGAAGGACCATTTCAGAGCTTCACCGATTTGATGTAGTTATTTTGATTTTATTTGAACATGTCGAATTGGAGAGTTCTTTTCGAGAGTCAAGATGAAGAACTTCATCCAAAGCTTGAGCTGGATTTTTTTCTATCTCAACTGCCGATTCGTATTCTTTTGCCACCTAATATTGTACCATTGCACGAGCGTCCACAAGAAGAAGCTGGGCCTTCTCGGCCGTCAAAGCAACCTCGTGTGGAGCAGCGGTGGCACGGAAACCTTCAACAAGATGCTCATGCATTGGTGATTTTTTTGCAGGTTGGATGTGTTGAACATGGCACTCGAGATGTGACGTTTGGAGGATTTTTTGAAGGCTTAAATAATGATCAATACTCTTGCTGTCTTAGGCCTATCAAAGGAAGTCGAGGCCATCAACGTTGGCTTGAAGATCCAGTTAATTCATTGTCTAAGGCTGATCGTGCGGACTACATTGCAGTTATTCTTCGACGCATTCTCAAGTTCTTGCAGTTGGAGTAGAATTTATTTTGGAATTATTTTCAACCTCTTTTTAGACATTTCTTTGATGTTATGAGTTTAGTTTTAATGTTTTCAAACTTCATCTTGTGTGTTTGAAGTTTGGTAAATAAAAGGTAGACATAGTTTACCATTTAGGTTGACTTTTGATGCCTTATGGCTAAGATAAGATAATGACAAGGATTAAATGATAGATAAGGATTAAGGGATAGATAAGGATGAAGTAAGCCTATAGGGGTTAGCCAATGACTAGTTGGAGCCCATGTGACATAGGTTTGGGCTAGTGTTGACTTTGATGAGGAGGCTAAGGGGTCGGCCCCTCTCTCCTCAAGGAGGTGTGAAATTTAGTTTTTTTGGGTGTGTGTGTGTGTGTGGAGAGGGAGATCTCAGTGTGTATTTTGAATTTTTCTATGAAAATTTGAGAGTTGATACATCTTGTCGGTGTGGTTCCGAAATGCTATAGCACGCTTCATTCGGACTTTGTATGTGATTTCTATGAGTGTTAGAGTGAAACTATGTTTGTTGTAAAGAAATTTAGAAGACCATGATTTCAAAAGCTTGTAGAAATTTATGTATAGTGTTTTTGTTTATGAAATTTGAGCGAGTGATATATTATTGTATCAGCTCTTTATGGAGCTTTAAAATTCTTGATTTAGAGTTTTGAAGAGAGAGTTATGGCTTTCAAGGCAAGAGGGTGTTAAGCTGCCAACTAGATTCAACAATGAAAGTGTGTACCAACTTCAACAGAGCATAAAAAACGTTTGGTAAGGATTCTGAAAATGAATTTTGGAGAGAACATGTGTGATATTGTTAGCTTTCCAGAAAGCTATCACTTGGCATTATCAAAGCTTATATGAAACCAGAACGTCCTATGAAGTGAAGGGATGTGCAACTAACAATGAATTTGGGAGTATGACCTTTGACAAGCTATGAAACTTGGACAGTATTTTACTAACCTTTAATATCTATTTTATTTTGTTAAGCACTTTGATAGCTTTCCAAAATGCTAAAGCACTCTTGATTTGGAGTATTTATGTTATTTTGGTGGTTCTTCAAAGTTTGGCTACAATTTTAGAGAGAGATCCGAGATTTTGAAGATATGTGTAAAACTTATATGGGTTTGTATATATGATGTATTCAAAGATGAATACTTCTTACATTATCTTAGTCTTCCATGTTTTATGCCAAAACTAATTGCAGCCAGAAATCTAAGTTGCTATATATTGGTGAAAGAAGACTGTACACATCATAACCCAATTGTTCAATTTTCATCTGTTTTCCATGTATTATATGTGAATATATTCATTTTATTTTATTTTTTAAATCCTTGTATTATTTTTGTCATACTAATTTCTTTCTACCTCAAACCTAAAGTGGGGTTTTCCCCTTATCGTAAATTATATATAATCACATGTTTTGCAATTTAAGTAGGCTATGGTAGATCCAAAGTTTCTATAATTTTTCTTGCCAATGAATAAAAAGCACCCTATAGTTGTTCTCACGTGGTTTCTACTTTTTGGCCGGTCACCCCCCCGAGGGAGAGTTGTTAATAAGCTGGGGAACCCCGTTGTCAACCAATGCTTGAAGGTGTTGAAACCCATATTATGGGACTACAGCCCCACCATGATATAGTGTCCCTACAATTTGCGGCCCACCCGTGGCAACACGCTCATGGTGGACAACAACCCCTTCAAGAACATTTTCAACCCCGCCTCCAACTACATAGTATGCTCATTTGGATGGTTGGGAAGGTCAAGGAATGATTTTGGATCAACCTTGGGAGATACTTTCATGCACTTGTAGGGAGTAGGCTCCCAGTCCCCCAATTCATATAGAGTAATCCAATAAGGGATAGATACATGAATCCCAAGGACTACATGTACAAAGAGTTGTACACTCACACAAAATGTAAATAAACTTTCTTGGGATAATTTTTTTGGTTGTGTGTAACTGTGCTTGGAATATACATATTTGTTTTTACATATTTCCCCCCTTCTTCCCCTCCTCCCTGTGTTTTGGTTTTTGTCTTGTCCACCAGCTCTTCAAGGACTCGGTCCAACCTGTCAATGATTCCAACTTGCAAAGCCTTTTCTATGACACAACCTATGATGTGGCATCCACAATCGGCTACTCCAAGGAGCCCTTGGACGTTGGCATTGTGGACAACCCCCAACCCAAGCAAATCTTCCACCCTCACCATCCCCGTCACCACTCAAAGGTGCCGACCATCACACATCTCAAGGTACATTATAGCCTATGCCAAGTTGCATTTCCCTTCCTTCGTTCCTCCATTCATTTTGTCTGTCATAGGTTTTAGTCTTCCTCCTCAAAGTAACCCCCTTTGTTCCGTCAGTATGTAGGTTGCATCCATCTAGTACCAACCCGTCCTAAGGGCGCCTTATCCATCGAATCGGAGTGTTTCTACGCCCTACGTAGAAGTGCAAGGCAATTTTCTTCCCAAATGACATCCCATTTAAATTTATCCTCCTATAATATGGCCTCTCATTGGCCTCCTAAATGTATCATGGTGGGTCCACATCCCGACCTTGGCTACAGCTACGGAACAAAGATTGTTTGGAATGTGCAGGCCATGTGAGCAAAAGAAGTGGGGGCAAAAGAAAAAGAAGCAGCGGCCAAAGCTAGAAAAGGCCACCGTTAGCATAGACCTTTGTAGTTAAGGTTTTTGCTAGGCTCAAACTAACCCAAAGGAAACAACCCAGGGACTAGGTCTCAAGGAAGGCTGAGCATGGGGGGGTCACTCTATAGGATTTTTGTGCTCCACGTGCGGCGGAGGGGTATTTGTTTAGGGGCTATTTACCTCCAAGGCATGAATTAAAAGCTCCCTATAATTACTTAATTTTCTAAAATGGCCTATTTTTTTGCACCCTACCATTATTTATAATGTCCATGTCATTGCAATTTTTTGTAGTCTACATTCTTTTTAATTAAAAAATTAATTAAAAAGTGCATGCAATGCCAAAGTGGTGGAAAAAAACATGGCAAGAAAAGGGTATAAAGAGTACCTACAAGAATCTACCTACAAGATGTTGAGATTGCACAATGAGAGAGAGAGCTTGGAGCGATCAAAGATGGAAGTTGGATTGAAGGCAACGTCACCATGATCTTGCAAAAAAATCGGAAAATAAAGAAAATTGAACAGTTGGGCAAATATGGCAGGGACAACATGCAAATCACAAAAGACTCTAGCATTGAATAAAACGTGTGTGTTGTGAAGAAGTGGTACTGGAAATGAACATACATGTTGGAGATGACAATGTCGGAGTAGAGAAGTCACCGAAAAATGAGAAGCCACAGGAAAAATGAAAAATAAGAGGCCACCAAGAGAAGGGAGAGAAGCCACCAAGAGATGTCGGGAAGAGAGTTAGGGTTAGAAGCCACCAAGAGGTGTCAGGAAGAGAGTTAGGGTTAGGCTTACAATTTCATCCATTTTTTGGTAAATGATAAGTCATTTTTCATCCATCCCTCGTGAGGCATGTGTACAAAATTGATTCTACTAAACATACGTCCTAGGATCCTTATTTTCAGCCCCTATGTTAAAGGGGATTGGTAGACAGTAACTTTTAGTAGTATCAGGTTAAAGAGGTTTTCAAGTTACTTTTTGAGTAGTATCAGAAAGTAGCAATTAGGGATAAGAGCGAGCTGTAGTTGCAGATAAGGAGTGGTTAGTAGTGGATAAGGTAATCCAGTGAGTGGTTAGTATTGATAGAAGGAGATAAGGAGAAGGTACTTAAGAAAGAGAAGAGGGCTCTCTCATTCTCTCTCTCTCATTCTCAGAATGTGTATTAGGATTCAATTAATAGAGTGTTGGGTTTTTTGTGAGTACGTTACTAGCTAAACAGGAAGGTGTGGAGTGTGTGTGATATTATAAGTATAGTTGCATTGTTTCTTATAAGTATTAGTTGTATGGAAATGAAAGTTAAGCGTTGCTCCCTTTAATGTTTAGAAAAAGGGGTATTTGCAAAGTGACTAAGGAAATGGTGGTAGAATGCATATCAAACGATTACTTAGAATTCTGTAGTATCAGACGTATAACAATATGAGTTGAATGCACGTATACTCGTTGAGTCTTCTACAAGAAGTGTTAAGTACTTGTAGAAAGAGTAGATTGTGAACTAACTCTGAGAGTGATAATAGAAGAGAGCAGTAGATAAAAAGTATCAGTAAAAGAGATTTATAGAGTATTATGATTGATAACAAATAATAAGTGAAGTGATACCTTAACAGTAGTAACTTCAGTGTTAAAGGTAGTAAAAGTATAATTACGGTTGGTGCGTAAGAAAGGGGTAGAGCAGGCCTCACAGCAGGTAGTTAGAACTCGTCTTAATCACCCTATTAAGGTAGTACAGTCAGAACCGGTGCATAAGACTTAAAACCAATAGGCGGGAGATAACCGGTAGATCCCCGGGAAACCCGGTAGAGAAACCGTAGGGGTACTGGTTGATTCAACTGGCATGTAAATAATCTTACCAATAAGACAGGGTAATGGTAGTACGGACCCTAGAGAGGTAGGAGAGAAACCAGAGGTATGGAAGGATAGTTCATACCCAAACCGATAGTAGGCAAGGCCCACTATAAGAAACCCGTGTTTTTTGTGATGTTTCGAAAAACGCGGAAAAATGTCAAAAAAAACGGCAATGATGTTCACGTAAACATCACCTAAAATTTGATCAACCGAAACATGCAAAAACATGGCAAAAATTTTCACTCAACATGCATAATGTTTATCTTGACGTGTGTCGTGAAACATGCGTTTGGGTGCTTAGAGGTTGTGCCATGTGGAAGCCACGTCGGGGCCACATCAGCGCCATCTTCGACGGGCAGTGCCACATGTCCACGATTTTCATCCGGCCCCTTGTTGATGTGGCAGATGACGGGGTCCCGCCAAAATCAGTTGTGGCCACGGTGGCATCCGACATGGCCACGGCGGGAACCTACGTGGATGATGTGAGGGCGATGACGTGGCCTGCCATGTCAACAAACTTTTTGGCGTTTTGGGGTTTAAAAGTGTGTTCGTTTTGATGTCTCCAGTAACACAAGTGTGTTTCCACAGACACTCTCCGTGATTTGGTAATGTTTGCTAAGATGTCTCTGGTGACATCTTGTATGTTCGATTTGATGTAATCGCAAGCACAGTAAATGTCAATATTGAAAACATATACTATGGCGTTGTTTGTGTGCACATCGCAACCAACATTTAGTGTGACAGTTGTGTGTCTTCATGCTATCAAAATGTGCATTCTCAGAGACATTGAAGATGTTGGAACAAATTAATGCACGTTCTTGGTGATGTTTTCAGGCGACATGGATTTGCATCTGCTTTGGCATGCTCTTCGTTTGAGACTGCGTTGGGTATGTCAGAAATGGCATCATCTTTGGCAATCGCATTTGTTTCAGGGCATGGACTGTACACCTGTTGTTTTCCCTGGCGTCGCTCTTGACATCCATATGGTTGTCATTCACGTTATGGAAGGTGTCCTTTGGAGCATCTATTAAGCTGAGTGAGCAATCCAAACAGTCCTAGTCGAACATCCGTAAGCATCTCGCGATGTCTCCTGAAACATTGTTCAGAGTATTTCTGACCTCCCGTTAGATGTCACACGGGACATCCATATATTCTCAACAACATGTAGACGTCACTATGTAAAACAACAGTTGATGTTGTCTTCGATGTGTCTCGGAATGTTCGAAGTGTTCATTTGGATTACAATGGTGTCCACAGGATGTTTGTTTGAATGTTTGCGTAATTGTTTATGACATATGAAATTACATTAAAGCAAAATGGTAACGTCTTCGGGCTTTTTGTCACCAAATCAAAAATCCAGATAAAGTGTGTCCATACAGTTCAACTGCTAAGTTCAAATTGTGCGAGTTCAAGGTACTGCGAGCTGCACTATGACCACCGCCACTCCCCCTACACGTTGCGGCAAGTTAACTGCGATGGAACTACGACGATTCGGCAATAGCAGTAGGCATGCGAGCTGATTTCTTCTTCGCCACCTCGGCTCTAGTGGAGCTCCCGACCTTGGCAACGCTCTTCCCGGGTTCACAAAATTGAACCGATTTTCTGGCAGTTGAGAGCTTCTGTTCATCAGCCTTTTTAGGTTTGGACAGGCCGACCGCTTTTACTGCTTTCTGTGCCTTCTCGGGTTGTGCAGGTCGCCGTGGAGGAACACCAGCGTTGTCGGGATTTGTTTCCGCCGCATCCTGGACACCCATTTCAGCGTCTAGCTATGCAAGACGTAGCCAAAGGAACGTGCATGGACATAACTCACCAACCAATTGATCACTTTACTAGACACAAGACTCGTTATGCGGAAAAATGCAACAAACATGAAAGCATTGTAAAAATTGGATACAAATCTGCTTGGCGGGGGTGTGTTGCCGCAGGCTGTTTAAACATATGTCTACCGAGACATCAAAAAAGTTTTCTCGCGTTTCCAGAAACGTTGGAATGTATGTTTCCAAAGACATCTACGTACTGAACTACATGTTCCAGGACATCGGGCTATAAACCGTGCCTGCGTTGAGTATGTTTTGACTAGGTTTAGGATACCTGCTCTGGATGCTCAGGCCCCACTCTTGAACTTGGCCCGGCCCCTGTTGTTACGGTGTCCAAGCCGGGGGATGGGATCGTGATTGTCTCCTTCTCCTTCTCCCCCTCCTCGGCACACCCCTCACGTAACGGCGACTGTGCAACGCGTCCTCTGACCTGCAGGTTTAGTTTAGGGCTACCAACCTCTGTCTCCTTCGTTTTATTCCTTGGCTCGTCAGCTAGGATTGGCAGCAAGACGCTAACTGTCGGGTAGTTGTCTCTCGGGGACACAGGGGGGGGGAGCAGTAGATAGGTGCTCTGGACGCTATAAGTTGCTGGAACATTGCCTCCAGCCGCGACTGGGACGCATCGATCTTGGCCTCCAGCCGATCATTCGACGCATCGAGCTTCGCCTCCAGCTCCTCCATCCTCGTCGCCATATCTGCAATGTTCTTCTCCGTGTCTTGCTCTTCGCCGAACCGCTCCGCCTCCAGACGTTGGTATTCCTTCTCCACCTCCTTGCTGATCTCCGTCTCAAACGGCTCTCGTTGAAGGCGTATGCTCTGTTGCGGATAAGACGTTTGCAACAATGACACGGGACATCAGACCAAACATCGCCGATATGTGCCCACGCTGAATCGAACATCAACAGTAACGTCCATGTTGGATGTGGAAAGACACTAAGGAAGGGTTTCTCACCAGCCTTACAAGCGCAGCCTCTCGAAGTCCCTGCATTTGTGATGCCTTTGACGCCCTCCGTCGTGAGATCGATCGCATTTGCGCCGACTTCTTCTTCGACACCTCGGAGGCGCGCCATTTCACAAGGTCGTTCCAACATTCAGTTGACACCTCCGGGGGTTTGGGCGCCTTGCTGTCGATCAAACGCCCCAGACGGAATCGGAGATTGATGAGGACCTTCGTTACAATTTTTTGGAACCACATCTCATCTATTTTTTTCCCATTGCCCTTCCCCTTGGTCTCCCACTCTATCATCGCAACAAACGTCAAGTCAAACATCCTGGAGGTTAGGTTAGACGTTGCCTTGGATGTCATTCTAGACAACATGGGTACGCCATGGCTTTAGAGGGGCCATACCTGCATATACCCGCTTGAAGAAGCGATCCTTCGCATGTTGGGGTTGCCCTTCCCAGCTGTAGCGGGGGTCAAGGTCCTTCGCCAGGAGCTTCACCTCCTGCTCCAACACCTTCTTCATCGTGCCATAAGGAATGCCCTTGGAATCCACCAACACGGGCTTCCTCATGTCCTCGGGCTGAGTGTGTGTCTTGATGCGGCGCTTCCGAGGCAGCGTGTTGTCCTCTTCCGTGAACGAATCCGAGTATTGTTCGTCGTCATCGCCATTCGATTCGCCCGTGTGTGTGTCATAGCCGCGGCTGAGGCAACACAAATGAACGCCAAAGAGTCAGGCATGAATTAAAATGGGACGTTTGCAAACTCAATTTTCGGAGGGCGAACAAGTCGACCTACAAGACTGACGTCTCTTCAACGACGATTGCAGCTTGTACAACTGCATTCAAAGACTCCATACAGGACATGGCGTTTATATGTTGAAAAGCAAGAAAACTGGAAGTCTGCGACAAAAAGAGTAATGTGGAGTAGTCCAATTGTCACAACATAATGGGGAATTACTTGAAATTCAGCTAAAAAACCAATGGACCTATAACTTCAAACCAGAAGTCAAATCGTATATGAGCTGTGCATAACAATATTTAATCAGTGCATAACATAACATGTCTGATTTCTGGCGCTAGTTGTGATCATCTCTAAACAATACTTCTTCATAGTGGTGCCTATTCTGATAGCTATTAACTAGGATATTGTCAAGGAAAACAAACAAGAGCCGCAGAGGGAGAACATGGCTGAGGAATTCGGACGTAATGCGGCACTTCTGCAGGACGATTAACCAGAAGAGCATGCAATTAGTGGCGATGTCCAACAGGAGGATACTGTATTTTTTTAGTCTTAATGTTGCGCCCACGAGAACAATTTAAGAGTTGAATTTGACAAGCAACAATGAGGCCAGCCAAAGAGTCTTTCACAAATTGTTCATGGATCACATTCCTGGTTAGCAATCAGTGAGTGGTTGCATTGTGATGGTCTGTAGTTTCATCCAAGTGAGTTTCTGGGTACCAGTAGAGTTGGGACCATTAACATCTATCTTGGGTGCATGTCAAAATTCGATTTTGACATGGCTTTCCCTTAATAAGTGTAATTTAATAGTCACTTTCAGCCTTAGCATTCCAAGTGTTACTTTGGCACAATACACTGGACACTGTCAACTTACCTATACTTGAAATTGGAGGTTGAGACGTTGAGACCAGATTTTGTCCTCACTGTGCCACTTTACATATAACTCTATAGTATTTCACCAATTGCTTCCAATGTGTTATACACGACATCAGATACCCCTGGGACAAAACTCTACTGCAACACTTGATAATTTTGAAACTTATTGCAGGGAAAAGTTACAATTGAAGCATGGGTAGACTGTTTCATCCACAGAACAATCCTAAGTAGCAAGTATTCAGGGAAGGTTCTTCGAAGTAAAAGTAAATTTTGTGGCCACTTGTAGGACTACACTTTGCACCAGGATTTCACTCATCCCTGGAAACATAATTCAAGCTGAACACAATTTCCCAATGTTCAGGATTCAACCTGTAAGGTGAATGTAATTTGATAAGGCATAAGGCAATTTTAGGGTTTATACCTTCAATACAACAGTTCCTTTCTGAGTATTTTCAACATTTCGACCACGCTGACTCTCTTGGGTTTAGGGTTTGGGACAATGTACGAAGGTTGAAATACACGGAACGAAAGAGACGTCTGCACGTTGGAGCAGATGTTCAATGATGCATCGTCAATGTCTGCGAAGACGTCCTAAGCAACATCTCCGCTTACCCACTGTGGACGTGGACGGGAGGATGAACGTACCTGAAGTCCTGCAGGAGGTCGTCGTCCTCTTCCGACGATGAGTGGGGGTTTTCATCCTCTTCCCCTGATGATAGGGCCACCACCATTCGCTTCCGCTTGGGCGGCGTGCGAGCTGCTGCCTTGACCTTCCTGGTGCGAGCAGCATACCGAGGGTCATGGCGTTGTTTCGTCCGCCGCTCCATGGCGGCGTCATCGCTGGCCGTCTCCTCGCCTCCACGCGAGGGGCTCTCCTCCTGGACCGATCGAGGTGGGGATCGGGCCCTCTTCAACCTCGACCCTGTTCTTCTCGGCATTCTCAGCCGAGGTGCGCGCCAGGGGACAAAGGCTTCTCCCTTAACCTGCAGCTACAATACACACAAGCGGTCAGCCACTCCCAGGTATGCACACACACATGCCTCGCAACGGGAATTGAGTCCGACAGAAGGCAGCGATCAACACAAAAGCATGTCGCGGTAGGCACAGGTAAGTCCTAACACAACTAATTGAGGCATGCAATTGACAATCAGGTAACAAGAAGTTGTGGACCGAATGGCGATCAGAACGTGAGTGCCACTGGCACAATGCGGTAGAAGCGACGGAGGGAGGTCGTGGACTCGGGTCTGATATACTGAAGCACGCTATGCAAACTCATATACGCCGAGAATTGCCGGAGTGTGGAGGACTCGGGATACAGGGCAATGCAATTGGGCAACGGCGGCACCCCCGCTGCACTCAGGACGTCCCACTGAACATGGAAGGGGAGCTAACAACGTGCAGCAACCATGATATAATGTCTGGGACGGGTGCACTCATGCCCACTCGCGGGCACCCATGACCGTGGACACATCATTGGACCTATGACCGTGGAAGCGAGGTTAACCCTAATTGGGGCCCATCGTTGCACGACACGCATGCCATGTGTCGTACCTGTTGCGGGGGGGGGAGCGTGGGCAGCGTCTGCACACAAAGGGCTTCTCTGTCTTGGCGGGTTGCGAACCTAGCGCTCCGCCGCGGCTGTGGATTATTTGCATGCATGCTTGGGGAAGCCTCACTTGTGGGGACAATATTTGTTGCAATGTGCTGCACAAAATTGCTGAAAACATCGAGGGCTGCCTCTATGACTCCCACCCCCATCGTCCGTACTTGTGATACACCTTCTATCTCTTGCAAAAGTGTGGCCTGTGTCATAGACTGTAGATGCGTCGCCATTCTAGCTACACCGTGATGTATGGCTACGTGAAAATGGAGTGCTAGGGTTTGTCAAAGCCTACCCCGACTATACTGGACTCTTCACAGCTCGCACGTTCCTCAAGTAGCGTTTGCAGCACATGGGTATACATGACGTGGGACACGTGGAGTGTGGATGCACCCTTGTTCATCCAAACGTATGTTTCCTTCAAATACGGGACGTCATCCTAGACGTCGCCGCTAACGTCGTACATGTAGTTGTCTTATTGTTATGGATGTCACTCTAGACATCATTTCAAACATCAAATTGAGCCATTCATGGGGAGTTGCAGCCATGAGTTCTTCATGTCGATTTATAGGAAAATTCCATAGACATTACAGACGTCAGGGACATGGCTGCAGTCAAAATTGTAACCTAGAGATGAGGTAGTGATATTATTTATGAGTTTATTGTCTCCCACTCCTCTATTCTTTGCCACCCTTGTTCTTACTGTCTCTATGAAAGTGGGGTACACTGCATTATCTGTGCATAACTTGGAATCATGTTCTCTGCTACCAGCTTGTCATCATGTGTGATTGCATAACTTGCACATATATATTTAGCATACCATGTGTTTTCTTTCCAAGTGTGGCCTGCATGTTCTGGATTTTACTTATAATAATATTTTGCCAGGGTGTTCTGATTATTGAATCTGCTTGAATTACTAGATCAATTGTTTCATGCTTGGTTGCTATTGTAATTTTGTGGAGCATATGCCATGTGGTGCAGGTTTTACTTGGAGAAGAAGTGGCAACGTCAATATTTCAGTTGTTTGATGTAACAAAGCAATTTTCTGATGCTATCTAGGCTCGAGGAGAGCAAGGTGAAATTTGATGAATCCTTTTGCAAGATAAAGGAGGCTTTCTAGCTATTTTAATGATGTTGTGCAGAAATTGGTTCACTATTGTTTCACTGCGAAGCCTAAGAAGCAATTCAGAAGCTAACCCAACTTTGCATTTTCTTAGCATCAATTTTTGCATGAATGGATTGCGGTTATTTCAAGTCCAATATTTGCCCTGTTTCAATCCTTTATTGATCAAATTCTTCTTTTATTTCTCTTATTGCAGTTTTACAGTTGCAACATTGCGGCAAGCAGTTGCAATTGATCTACTCTTATATGCAAGAGGATATGTGCACGAGGAAGTACTACTAAATTCGCGAGGGGAGAAATTTATAATAGAGTCAGTATAAAATAGTGTACCTGGGAACATGCTTCACTGTGTAGTAGAGACTACATACAGTTGGTTAGCCCAAAATGGCACCTCCATGTCCAGAATGTACTGAAGTCAGCGCAAGTTCTTGATAGCTAAATCTGCAACCAGACATGGCCTGATCGCCGACAAGGAACTACTGCAATTCGCGGTGTCTTCACAAGTGTGTTTCCGCAGACACTCTCCGTGATTTAGTAATGTTTAATAAGATGTCTCTCGAGACACTTTGAACGTTCGAGTTCATGTAATCGCAGGCACATTAAATGTCAATATTGAAAACATATATTATGGCGTTGTTTGTGTGCACATCTCGACCAACATTTAGTGTGACAGTTGCAAGTCTTCATGCTAACAAAATGTGCATTCTCAGAGACATTGAAGATGTTGTGGCGAATTAGTGCACGTTCTTGGTGATGTTTCCAGGCGACATGTGTTTGCAGTTCCGTTGGCATGCTCTCATGTTTGCAACTGCGTAGTCATCCAAACCAAATTCTCGGAAATTTTGGGATCCCAATGAAGATGCAACCATGAACGATGAGGTATTGAGGCGAAACGAACACACAATGCGCAAGATGTCCGACGAGGTGCGTTCCTACACCCATGCGTTTGTCATCGACAATGCGCCGTGCCTGGAACTGTGGCGAGAGTGAGCCCCAGAACCACATAATACTGTCATACTGGACGTTTACATTGACATCATGCGCATGCTGAATGATGAGTCCTTAAATATTGCATGTCACTACAGATGTCAAACCAGACGCCTTGGATAACAGAAGAGAGAATCTTGATTTCAGTCCACAGTACACGTTGACAGTAATTTATGTGACGAGATCCAGTAGCATGCATGTTGCGGACACTAAATACGTGGACCCCTACGCAGGGAATACATTGTTGCAAAGGGTCGAAGGTGGGAAGAGCGGGAGGCGTTTCGGCGACGTTCAAGACGTCTTCGCCCAGGCCGTCCTGTGACATACCCCCCCCGAACTAAGCGACATCCCCCCCTTTGCAGATTGGTTGAAGGAGCATGTGCAACACGCCCAACGCTCAGGAGAGCGTTTAGACGAAGACGTCATACAATACGCCTGTCCGCCCGAGCGGTACGCAACATCGCACAGACAAATGTACTGTTTCGGAATGCACTTGCGTGTTCAAAGTTCGGAAGGCGGTCTCGTAACTAGGGACTCATGTGTGGTGGCAGCCTTCACGGAGCAGCTCCGTTGGGGGATTTGCAACGGGAAGCCCATCGAGAGAACCGCAGAGCATGTCGGCTTCATTGAAGAGATACTAGAGCTAGATTACCGGAATCACTGCACGCCGGTATTGTTGTGTGAGTGGGTCAAGGCAACACGTGACGTGCATTTCCCCAACATTGAACGCGACAAGTACGGCTTCACGGTGGCAAACTTCAACCACATGGACAGCAAGGTGCACTCTGATTCATTCGCATTTCCATTGCATTGCCAACAAGTATTCCTATCTGATGATCCGACGAGACGCGGATGGAAGGTTGTGCTCCGCACGGACGTCCGGGGGAGACGTCTGCCAATACATCAACCTCAACCCGCTGCCAACGTCATTGTTGTGGGGAATGACGACGACTTCCGTGGTCTTCAGCCAACAATACAAGAAACGGAACCACTCAGAAGACCCACGGCCGTTGGGGGCAGCTACGTTACAACGGCAACAAACACAATGCTTACGGAGACCCAAGAAGAGGAATAACGATAGGGTTTTCTATGCAGAGACAAATCACATTGCTGATGATAATGTATGTCCACTAGTTTGGACGTGATAATGAAAGCATGTTCAGATGTTCACCATGCCTCAGTATTGTCTGTGTCAGAGTTGAATACATGCCCTAAAACTGCACCCTAAAATCAACATGTTTATGGCAATGCCATCGTGCACGCCACTAGGCACATCACCAACAGCGTTGCCAATGTCTCCATGGGCAACATTGGCACGCGTGGCCAGAAAACGTAACGTTGCTACTGCGGACGTTCAAGTGTACACCTAAAACCACATCCTAGACGTCCATATGGACATTGGATACAACGTTTACTAGGACATGTAATTGGCATGCAGTTCCTGCCACGGCCAATGTTGCAAGTGGCGTTGACCCTGACACTGTGCGACACGTCAGCGTTGCTGACATGGAATATCGTTGGCCACACAGAAAAAGGATCTTGAAATAACAAATTGATGAAATCTATGTGTAAACCAAATTCCAAGTCAGCCTAAAATATTCCATGGTCATTGCCATGTTGAAATATTCCATATCATTCCCGATTTTTTTTATAATAACACTAAGAACATGAAAATATGAAAATTGTACATTTGTCAAGTATTGAAATTGAATGCGGACCAACCCCGGAATTATAAAAAAAATTATAAAAAAAACTATAATTTTTTGGATATTTGAAAACCTGCCCGGGCACTTCACTTTCTTGGTGCCGGGCAGCGTTGTAGCTGAGGTGGCACCAAATTTCAAAGTCTTCCCCATAGTCAAAACCGGGAGCCCTTGCCGACGTGGCACTTGGACTCCTCTCTCCATGTCCTACATAATGTCGCCCTCGACGCTCAAGTTACCCCAGACATTTACGTGTTAAACTGCTAACATCCCAATGTTTCACGACCGAATCCCCACGTTTGGTGGCTAACATCCACATGTCTGGCCGCCAACATGCCCACGTTTGCCTACTAACATGAAGTTGTTGTTTACAACGTCCCGTTCATTCTAACGTTCTTGTAGATGTTCTCTGTTTAAATGTAGATGTCCATGTTGACGTAGATGTTTTTTGTAAACATCACAAAAAACACGGGTTTCTTATAGTGATACCTGCAAAATCTCCACATAACTCTATGCTCTCCTCTATAATTTTGGGTGGGTTTGGACTGGTTATAGGCGACATAACAATGCAACGCTCGGGAGAAGGAACAAAATACCTAGGGCGACTCAGAAAAGGGGGAACTAGTCTAGAGTAGCTTGAAGGACTGGACGCAACTGACAATTGGCACAAGATCCCCATATAACCTACACACCTCAGTGGAACGGGTCGCCTCTCCCTTTGCTTCTCGATTTCTTCTTCAGCCCAGTTGTATCTGGTGCCTCTCATTAGCGCCGTAAATGTTGCACAAACCATACAGTGCTCCATTCTGCTTCCTAGTTGGATTCTCTGATGAAACACTTCCAACCATTCCTTCTAAGGTGAGTTTGCTAGCTCTATATTCCAGCCCATAGCTTCTGAATCAAAGGCCAAACTCCCTCCTTTGAAAACTACCTCCCACTCTCTCGCATTGATTCGTAATTCCGCATTGAGTAACGGCTGGCCATCCTCTTCTGGCAAGGTGGTTGCTCTGGCTATAGCCTCAAAAGCGAAGTGCACACTCTTATTCTCCACCCGAATCTCTCGGAACTCACTTGCTAATGTAGATTCAAAAAACTCAGACAAATTAGCTTGCCATGGCCAGGAAATCTCTAACCTACACAAAAACTCCCATAGCCTAGCAACTCTCAACTGCAGCTCTTTCTTTCGAATATGCTCTCATACAACCTCTGGCAATTCTTGAAACACTAGGGGTTCAATTGTCACTTGACCCTCTTGTGTTGCCTCTTTGATGACTCTGCCATTGTATTGACTATAGCCTTCACAACACATCTAATATTTGGGTTAATATTGGTGTTGGTCACGATTTACAAATAATTTTTTGTTCAGTTAAGGTTATAGGTTTTTTTCTAAACTGGTTCAATTCAATAGATAAGCCTAGTCGTCCATGTAAATATAACCACATAGATGATGCACTTCGCTCATGAATCATGCATTCTATTTTTAATGAGGATTTATTTTATGCCAACACAAGTGAACGTTATGGTTTTATTTATGAAACTATTAAGAGCATAGCCAGAGCTTTTGAAAAACATAGAGGCAGTGTTTGCTATCCAATTTTACAAGATAAGCACATTCAATGGTTAGTAGACAAGCTAGATCCAAGCATCACCATAGAATCTCTCCATCGTTGGATGAATGAAGCTTTTCAATTCCTATGCCTTGTATCTATCAATTGTGTTACAAAAGCCAATTGAAGTCAAGTTGGATTTACCCTCAAGTTGGTGTGCTATGAACCAGATGATTATAACAATGAAGAACTTCCTAGAAAGCATATAGAGTGGTGCCAAAAGTTTTTAGAGCTCGGTGGCAATATGGTTGATGATGTATGTGTGGATGATGTTAAGTTCAATATACATTTGACACATTGATTTGGAAGGGCTCGTCGAGGACAAAAATGCCAATGAATTGGTCCAACTCAAAGGGGTCAAATTTATCTTTGGTGGTTGGTCATGAAGGAGTCATTGCACACAATGTCACACTTGTTGCCTACAATACAGACAAGTTCTTAGAATTCATTCAGACCAAGGTTCATCCTCATGGACAATGTCCCATTTCACAAATCTCGTGAAATACAACAAGCTTTTGAAGATGTTGGACACATCTACCTCAGTTTCCCATCATATAGTCCATTTCTCAATGTTGTAGAATGGGTATTTGGACACATCAAAAGCCATGTCCGACATAATGATCTCCAAATCATCGAACATTATTCCTTTGGTAAGATGACTTCACAGAATTGCAAACTCAATTTCATGAAGGTTCCAAGCTAGTTCATGAACCTTCCAACCCATGTTACCAAAGTGATCTACCAATTTCATGAACCTTGTAAATTAGTTCATGATTCTTCTAAACCAACTTGACATGTGGCACACCTCAATTTCATGATAGTGGACCTTTACCTCTAGCAACTTTATGAATCTTCCAAACCAATTTCATGAATCTTTTCACACTCTACGACGGTTTTTGTATTCTCAACTTCTTGCCTTCTTGTTTCGCATTCTTTGCTTTCTTGTTGTTCATTGGTTCCTCTTTGTTTTTTGCTTACCTAGAAGCCTCTAGCCTTGACGTGGATTTTCTTTGGTCTTTCATTATAGTACCTCAAAGCCGGTTCTTCTATGGTCTTTGATTACTATACATCAAAGCAAGCAACACAAACCCAATGTAGTTGGAGTGCGCAATCTTGTGGATTTGAGAGTGTATTGTGGTTGTGGATTTGATTGTGGGAAGAGTGTTGACTGCATGAATAGAGCGCAAAACGTGTTTGGAGTGTAGTGTGTGGTTGTTGCAGGATCCGGTTGTTGGTAAGAGCCTCCAAACATTGTCTTCATACTAGGTTTGACTCTAGAATCGATTTGGAAGCAAGCATTGGGGACATGGTCCAAGGTTGGATAAGAGAGGTCTTGATTTATATATGGTTTTGAATTCTTGTGGGGAGAAAATATGTGTTTGGTCCGTGCTCTTGATTTGGCTTATGGTGAAGATGTGAAAAATGTAGAGTTTACTTAAATATTTTGCAGTGTTTTGTTATTGAAATTTGGTAGAGCTGGTTATGGGGAGCAACTAGGAGAATCTTATACATCATGTATTGTTCTTTGTGAAATAAAGTTATATAGTTCATTGATTCGTGGAATTGATTTTGTGAAGTTGTGAATATGAGTACCAAATCATGAAATATGTTCACAACATGTAGTGAAATTGGTTGAAAATTCAAGTTATATTGGTTGTCTATATAGTGAACTTGGTTCATGATTCCAATGAAATTGGTAGAACCTATTGCTAAATTGTTTTGTAAGATCATGAGATTGAGTTGGCACTTCTCTGAATTCGTCTTACCATAGGAGTATTAGGTCACATTAAATGATGACTTGCAAGCAACCACTACAGACATGGTCCAAGGTTGGATAAGAGAGGTTGATCAAAATTTTGGTAGAGCTAGTCATGGGGAGCGATTAGGAGAAAAGAAAAGAAAAGAAAAGATAACGCCCGTACTACTAGTACCGGCGTGAATGTGAGCCCGTTAGCCCGATATTGATCTCGGTATCCGAGATGCAATATTGGGTTTTATGCCTCTTATGAGAGGTGGGCTCCAGGGTAGTACAAAAAATAGTTCCACCTTATGGTGGGGGAATGGGTGTTTGTTTGTTATCAAGTTTCCTTTTGTTTAGTACGAGGTAGGTAAGGTATTTGATGGCATTTTGGTGGATGTTTTTCATGAGTGTTTTTATGTGGGTTTTGGGGATATTTAGGTTGTTAAGTTGTTCGATAGAGTTTTCGTGTATAGCGCCACGTACTCCGGCAGTGATGGTGATGAGGGGGTTGGTTTTCCAACCTTTGGCTCGTAGTGTGGTGATTAATGGGTCGTATTTGGTGTGTTTGTGTGTGCGGGCTTGTCCGGGAAATCTATCGTGGCAATAGGTGAATTCAATGAATTGTACGGTGTGGCTCGGGGAGGGTAGTATTGGGGGTTGTGTATGGTTGGGGGCTCCTAGGATGCACATAATATCAGGTCTTAGTTTGGCTTGACATTGGCAAGGTCTGTGTGTGCAAATGCATGGGAGTAGCCAATCGGGGATTGTTTGGTCTTGAGGTTGGTTGGGTAGGTTACCCGCGTTTGTCAAGGTGAAGAATCTAGTGCTTGTGTGGGCTTGTAAGGCTTGGGATATGAGGTGCGTTGCTTTATTGTGTCTTGCGATGCGTAGGCCTTTCAAGTATGGGTGTTCGCATTTGGATAGTAGGTGTGGCCATGTGTCTCTTTCATTAGTGCGGCATAGTGTGCAGTTGGGGTTTTGGTATTTAAGGGGCCAAAATATGTTTTTCCTATGGTTACCCATGTATTGGGCATATCTAAATTTTAAGGTTTGGGTAATTTGAGTGTCAGGTATTTTGTCGTTTTTCCAAAAGTGGTTAGAAAGCTTTTGGTTGATTTCTTCATTGGTGAGCCATTTGGCGACGTAGGGGAATTTTTGTCGGGCTAGTGTGGTTTCTCGGTTTGCATGCTCTTTCGTAATAAATGTGTGTAGGTTGCGGATGGCACCGTCATGTGTAGCCGTGGGGGAGGTGGCAAGCCAATAGGGAGTAGCGTGTGCTATGTGGATGTGTGGTGTATCTTCCGGCTTGTCTTTGAGTGTACCTTCATTGGCTAGTGTATCCGCAATTTCGTTGCCACTAATTCCGGTGTGTGCGCGTACTTTGTGTATGTGTATCAAGTGTGGGGTCCAGTATATTTGGTGGACGATGGCTGCGATGAGTAATTTATCTGGGTGGTGATGTTGAGATGTGGGGTGTTGGATGTGATTATTTATTAGGTAGATGCTGTTGAGGCTATCTGTGAATATATGGGTGTCTAGTTGGGTTGTTTGTATTGTTTTTATGGCTATAAGTATGGCATTGAGCTCGGCTCGTAGGATGTTAGGGTAGCCCGGTAGTCTTTCGGCTATTTGGGTATTGTTGTTGGGACTATATACTCCTGAGCCTGCGGTATTGCCGATTATTTGTCCTTCGGAGTTTTTGGAAGGTGGAATGAAGGATCCGTCCGTGTATATACAATGTTGTGGGTGGTATTTGAGGGGGTGTACTTGGTAGTATGTGAGGGGTAGTGGGGGTGTTGTATTGGTATTGGGGTGTGTGTCCTCTTTGGGGGCAGTTTTCCATGCTTTGGAGAATTTAATGTGGTAATTGTTGGGAGTTGGTTGAATGGGGTGGATGTCTATGTGAGAGTTAGTTATTCTTTTTAGGATGTTATGTAGGTTATTAGGGAATTGTTGGTGCGTTTCGGGAGTTAATTGGTTGTGTATGTATACGATTGATGTGAGTGATGTTTCCATGTATTGGTAATATTGGGGCCATTCCGGCGTGGGTTTGTATTGCATGGTGTGGGGTGGTATAGTAGCGATGACGTGGATATCCGCCACGTTGGTGAGGTTCAATTTTTGTGGTGTCCAATCTTGGTGGTTAATTATTAGGATTGTGCTTGTGTGTGTGTTTTCTTTGGCGGCCATTCGGGCCCAGTGAATAGCTTGTAGAGTTGTTCTATAGTCCGGTGGGAATGCGAGGCCATGACCTTTCCATCGGGAGGATTGTGCATGGCCTAAGGATCCGAATATGATATCTCGGGTATGGGGGGAGTTATATTGTGTGATTTGTATGGGGCATGTGAGTGGGGAGGAGTAGTATGAATGCGTGATTTGAAATGAGTTTATGAGGAGTTCGGTGATTTCCGAAGGTATTGTGTGATGTTGGTTATTGGTTAGTATATGTTTGGGTTTTTTCTTAGGTAGTATGGTAACATATCTTTGGATGAGCCATAGTATTTCGGTTTCAAAATTTTGTACTTTGGGTTGTAGGAAATTAGTAAGATGGGTGAGGTTGTGTTGGGAGAAGCGTGCCCATAGCCATTTTAGTCTTTCCGTAGTGATAGTGGCTATGAATCGTCCGTTTTGGTCATATATATGGGATTCTAGGGCGTTTATTTGTATAGTGGGTTTATTGGTAATGATATCTTTGTCCGGGTTACATTCTTGTGTGGATGTTTGGAGGTTAGTGATTCGGAGTGGGGGATGTATATGTTTTTTGTCTTTAGTTTGGGTGTACTTAAGGTAGTTGTCGTAAGTTTGAGTTATTTGTTTTGTATGAGTGGTGTTGTGGTATCTTGTTATTAATAGGAGATTGTGATCAAGTAGAATGTTGTCCGGATGTAAGAGGTCCTCTTCTTGACGCCATTGTTGTGTGGGGCCTCGTGTGGTGAGCCATTGACATAAGTATTTTGTCTTGGTAGCGTGTGCTCCCCATTTGTCTTTTCTATTTGTAGTTTTTACGTTGACTATCTCATGTATAGCATGCCCTAGGGTGGAGGGCGTGTGGTGAGTTTGATGGTTTGGGTCCGGGGTGTAGTATGTGGGATTTGTTTGTGGTGGTTGGGGGTGGTTTATGATAGGGGTGGGTGTTGTGGTGGGCGGGAATATTGTTGTAGCTTGTAGGAGGGCCTCTTTGATTGTTTTGGGTGTATGGTTATATATGGTCCGGTATTCCTCTTGTGTTAGTATGGCTAGGGTAGTTTTATTTTGAATTTGTGCAAGTGTTGTGATTCCATGTGTATAGAGTTTGTCTAGGTATTTTTGGGATTTAAGTTTAGAGGCATCGTCAAGGGTGGTGTATATTGGGCTTGATAGCCATGCTTGCTCTAGTGGAGATTTCTTGAGGGGAAATGCTTTAGTGGCGGTGGTTACATGTATTTCACATTCATTTTTTAGTAGAAAAAGGGTACGGGCTATGGGTGATCTCGCGCACGCTTGTTGTTTAAGTTTTGGAAGATGTAGTGAGCCCCCGTATTTAGCTACTATGTACTTGGTTAGTCCTTGGTATATGTCACCTAATTGGCCAGGGTCATTAAGAGCTTGTAGTAATTGTTGCCCTATACAATGGAGGTAGTCGGGTAGGAAGGATGAGACGCCTATTCCAAAGTTTTCGTGTGTTAGATGAGTGAGTATGTTGGCGGAACTTTTAGGTATTTTACATATTTCTTTGGTTAGTTTTCCTATGATTTTGTCTAATTTTGTGATATCGGGTTTGGAAAATGGTACCGCGTAATAGGCGTAAGCTATACGTGGTTTTATGACGGTATTTAAGATTTTTATCTTTTGTTTGAGGCTAGCGGGGGATAAGGTTAGTAATTTACTTTGTTGTTTAGTTTTTTGTAGGGTGGTTTCTTTTTGGAGGCTCCATTTGAGCGAAGGCATTAGTTGAATGCCGAGGTATGTATATGTTTCGTTTTGTGTGAGTGTGGGGAATTTTTGGGTTTTGTATGAAATATTTTGGGATTGTATATATGCTTTGAATGTGTTAGGTTTTAGTTTTGATTTATTAGGACATCCGGTTATGGCACATTTAGTGAGGTTGAGATCCATATGTGACCATTCCGCGAATTTTTGTAATTTGGATATTTGTGGTTGGATGTGGTGGATGTTGTCGGTTAGTATGGCTAGATCGTCCGCATAAGCCGTGGTGGTACATGTGGATGTGGAGGTGTTGAAGTGGTATCCTAGGTTATCCTTTTCTAGCCACCGGAGTAAAGGTTCGAGGAATATAATGAATAAGTAAGGGCTAAGTGTATCGCCTTGTATGGTACCGCGACTTATTGTTATGGGGGGTGTTGTTCCGAAGGTATTGCCGGTAAATGATGTGGTGGAGTCTTTGTAAATGTTACCCACTATTTCTATGGCGTCAATGGGGAAACCTAGGTCTTCCATAAGGGCAAGTAGGCGTGCGTGGTCGATGGATCCAAAGGCGTTGCGGAAATCAATGTATGTAAGGTAAATGTCTTTGGCGGTAAGTCGGGCATCTTCTAGGGCGGCGATTATCATTTGGATTTGTCGGGATGTGTTCCGTTGTGGTCGGAAGCCTTCTTGGCTAAAGTGAAGTATACGGTGTTGTTCACCGTAACTTGTGAGAAGGGTTGTTATGGTACTAGTAAATAATTTGTATATGGTGTTGGCTAGGGCGATTGGCCTATAGTTGGCTAGGTGGATGGGGTCATCTTTTTTATGGAGTAGAATGGTTTTACTATGCTTCCAAGAGTTCGGGATTGCTCTTTGTTTGTAGCAATGACGGAAAAAAAGAAAAAACATGTCGTGGCATTGTGACGGTAGAGTTTTTATGATGTCATTGGGTATGTTGTCCGGTCCGGGGGCTTTTCCTCGAGTTAGTCGTTTGACACACTTGTCGTATGTTACTCGGGTAAATTGTGTGCTAATGAGTGTGTCGTATGGGCCTCGCTTGTCGAGTATGATTCCGTTATTTGTGTGCCATGGGTATTTACGGATGGCGCATATGCATGTGGTTGGGTGGTCTATATTGTCTTCGCAAAGTGGGGCTTGTCTTTGGAATGATGCTTGTTGGGTATGGTAAATTTCATTTGCTATGTCGGTGGGTTTGGTTAGGATGTGTCCATTGGAGTTTTGGATACAATCGAGGGAGCTTGTTGTTGTAGGATTGAAGATTCTTTTATGTATAGCTTTGGGTTTGGTGTTTAGTAGGGCTCTATATTTCGTGATGGCTATTTTGCAATTAATTGATGTTTGTTTGGTAATAATTTTGTAGGCTTGGGTTTTGGCATTTTTACCCATAGTGGCCAATTGGTTTATCCATTGTATGTGCTCGGTTTGGTTAGTGGGGAGTGGTGAGGTGTTAAGGGTGGGTATTTGGAGTAGTGCTTGGATGTGTGGGTTGTGTTGGAGATGTGTGTATGGGTGTTGGCATGCTATACGGATTGCTTTCCGGATGGTATGGTGAATTTTTAATTGGTGTTTCCATGCTTTTTGTTGTGTTCTAGGGAGGAATCCTCCTTGTGCTTTGGCTCGACTGGGGAGTGGGGGTGTGGGTTGTGTCATGCAAGTGTCTTCAATGCATTTGCTGAGTGAGTGGACGATTAGGAGAATCTTATACATCATGTACTGTTCTTTGTGAAATAAAGTGATACAATTCATGAAATTATTCACAACATGTAGTGAAATTGGTTGAAAGTTCAAGTTAAATTGGTTGTCTATAAAATGAACTTGGTTCATGATTCCAATGTAATTGGTAGAACCTAATGCTAGATTGGTTTGCAAAATCATGAAATTGAGTTTGCACTCTTGTGAATTCATCTTACCAAGGAGTATGTAAATGTCTCAAAATGCCAAAAAAATCTCAAATTACATAATATAGTGTTTAGTGACACATCATCACACATCATTCATACAATTGAGTAACATGGTGGTAAATGTCATTAGTAACCAAACTCTTTGCAAAACAAGAAAACTCACCACAGAAAAGTCTTACACAATACATAATACAAGACTTGAGTAGGATCAAGACAAACTGGCTTGTCTGGTCTAGAACAAAAGCACCTTCTAATGCCCCCAGTTTTCAGATGGCACCATGGTCCCATCTAATTATTAACTCTCCTTTTGGATGTGTGTGGGGCAGTTCTAACATATGCTACTTACTAGTATTATGTACGATGTTCAAGCACCTAGACATCCGATCATGACCTAATTTTTGGTAAAACTATTCCCATTGAATTCCTTCATTCATTCATTTGCTGCTCAACAACGTAACTGCTTCCAGTGTCTTCTGGTACGCAGGACGCGCTATCAGATTTTCAGCCCACGCCAAAACGTGTGGGCGGCCCGTGAAGATATCCCTCTTCGATTCCACCAATCTGTTGAGCATCGGAATGTGGAACAAATCTGCAAGGCTATATGAATCACCGGCAATGAATTTGTTCTTGGATAACTGCTTCTCGTAGACATCGAAGATCTCCCCAGTCTTTGTGAGGCAGGCAGCCACGAGCGCTTCATTGACCAGTCGATTCTGCACTCTGGTGGCGAGGAAGATTTCCGCGAACATTGAACCAACCTCTCTGTTGAAGTTCTGGCTCTCCACTTCACACCACTGGTTGATGAGAGCCCTTTCGTGCGGGGTCTTGCCCAGCAGTGGCACTCCCTGGTGCTGGTATTTCTCGGCTAGGTACCTTGCAATGGCCCGTGACTCTGAAATCCAACAAAGGTCCAGATCGTCACAGCAGTAAGTCAATGGGTCTTAAATAAATGATTACTTTCCCAATAAGCCCACTTCTCCTAGGATATGGAACACACACTAACTACAAGATGGTTAGCATATCGAAATCAAGCCCAATGCCAGTTCCCTCGTAATTTTGGAGCTCATATGGATATCTCATTCATTATCAAAGTGAAGATTTTTGTTCTGATCAAAGTGGTCATATAGGTCCCCCCAAATTATGTTGACTATTGAGTCTAGAACGGTTATCATATTTTGGGCAAGTAGTCAAACCTTGTTTGAACACATGTATTTTTGGTATTTGTTGTTGGAGCCACATCTATCTTAGTTTAGTTTAAGCTATGTGTGTGTCATTGAGTTGTTTTTCTTAATCTAACACCTATATCTGATTAGTGTGTGGATAGGTGAGGATCGAAGAACAAACACCATAAAGACACATGTTTAAAATAGATTGTCCACTATGTCTTCATATTTTATGAACTACTCCCCACTCAATAGTGAACACAATAAGGAGGATCTATGACTTCAATTAAGGAATCAACAAACATGAAACTTCCAATTTAACCATAACTAAATAGGGGAGGTGCGATTCTCAATTCAATTTTTTGCTAATGCTTCATTGTAGGTTTGCTAATGCAACACAAATTTCATTATGTAAGCAATAGAAGTTGGAGAACATGGAACACAAACCAAATAACACCCACATTGGTCCTTATTGAGGTGGAACAAATTAATTTGGTCTTTAGTACTTTGCTTGCATCTTGGAATACAATCCTAACATACCTTTGGTATGTGGGCCTTATGTGGTCACACTCCTCTTACTTGATCACCTATATTTGAGTGGCATAAGGTAAATTTACCCATAACCAACACTAAACCTAAAACTAAGACTATGTATCACAAGCATACATTTGGGGGGGACTTCAAATGTACGTAGTCTTAGTTTTATGTTATCTATTGGTTTTGGATATGTAACTTATGGCATGGCTTGTAGCTTAAGAATGGACACCAAAAAGATACGTGTCACGATGAGATTGGACTATGTCCACAAGATATGTATTTAAAGCCCTTCTAAGTTCAGTAGTTAACACAATTGGGAAGGCCTATGTGATCACCTAAAGACAGAATTTTTTGCTTTGACCTTTTATAGCATCTGCATCTCAAATCAGATTCTGGGACGTGAAACCTGAAACCTGAAGTTGTGGACTTTTAATGATCTTACCAAAGAGGATGAGGTCACCATCTTGAAAGCATGGCGTTTTTCCAAACGGCTGCAATTGTAACAAACAAGATGAATACGTTAAGATCAGCTCACCTTAATTATTTTCATGGCGTAGCATTTTTTATTTGTGAGCACTAATAAGGTGCAACATAACCAGTATAAACATCTCTACAAGTTCCAAGTGAGGAAGGGCCAAACAAACCACACAACATAGACTTACATTCTTAGCCAGAAATTGAGGCTGCTTGTGTTCGCCCTTCATCAAATTAATCTGCACGAACTCCACCTCCTTCTCTATGTCCACCTTAAAAATGGATCACGGTACAGGCATGTCAGAAGAGCTCCAAAATCATTTGACATGTACGTCATATTCACCAGTTGGTGTTTACATGCGATTTCCAGTTTAATGTAATGCACTAGAAACCAATACAGCACAAAATGTTCAAACTTTAATTGACATGATAAGAAACAAACGCCGTGTCCGAATAGTTCACATCCTTCCACCACCATCACAACTCAAAGCCATCAACACTCTCGGTGCTAACCCAGCAGGATACATACAGTCGGAGGAGAAGTACAATACAATCCGTGCTATAAATGGCTAAGTTATTATTTCAAGATAGATATTGCAAAGTTTGTTTAGCCGTCTGTAAGGTGATGAACATCATCAAAATCTTGTATAGTAAGAGGGCGAGGGAATGGATTTCAAGTAATCACAGAAGTACCGCAGTGTGCTATCTGGTTTGACACAAATTAACTAAATCTTAGATGAATGGTGACACATGTCATATACATATTGGTCAAGATCACTTAAATCCTACGTGGAAATCACCCTTCGGCACTCGAAGTGTTGCACCAGGCATAACTCTACGGTAGTATGCAAGCTTACCCCTGCCTCGAAGAGCGGGATGATTGGCCGCTCGTTATTTGCAGTGGGCGTGCCATAGATCTTCATCACCATGGCTGCTCCCGGTTCTTTGGTTCACCTCGCCTGTAACATCCAGCATAGAGTTTTAATTACATGACTTGAGAGTATTAGTTGGACAGATGGGCTAATGAAGAAGTGAGATCTATGGCCATGGCCGTCGCATGCGGCCTTGTCTAAAGATTGAGCTCATCAATACTTCAATCCTAATCCGAAGACTGAATTTCAGACGCTCGATTTCTGCAGCCGTTCGTATTCTATAGGAAGGTGAGGAATTACACCACTTGAACTAGATTATGCAGAGCAAAGACACAACCGAGGTGATCGGAACACTATTGATGGGTCACAGCCATCTCAAGGACAGATTACAGAGAAACCACATGCGATGATTCCCGCAATAGTCCAAATCAACCGCTATGAACAACCCTGCACCCCATCAACTTTCAACACAACTCTTTGAAAGCCGCTGTGACAATCGAGGCTTTTAACTTAGCTTAATCGTCAGCTGAGTAAACGGGCTAACTTAGGATACCTAATAGTTTCCTCGACTAACAAATCTGCACCTTGATTTCCAAGACAAAATAGAGGGTTCATGGCCATGGTTATGTCGATGGCCTTGTCCACATGAGAGATTGATTTCAAGACTTCAATACAAGTCTTAAAAGGTCTGCAAATTCAAATGCTTGATTTGTGCAGCCATTGTTGATCTTGATCTTTAGGGAGGTGAAGAATACACACGACACGATGCAGCGAATCAAAAAGTAAAATCACCCAATGAAGGTGATCAAAAACACTAGTGATGGAACACAACCATATCAACGACAGAAAACCGAGAAACCAATTGCAATTGCAGAAGGTCCACCTACTCCAGAAAATTGAACTTTAAGAATTGTGATAAAGCCACTGTGAGAAACGAAGTGCCACAGACACAAAACCTGAGTTCAAGGAGCTCTCCGACTGGGCACCTGCAAATCCAAATTCTAGTCGCAGTCGATGAGATGGCCTGGAGTCTCTCTTCGCACAGCAGCTCTAAGTTAAGATCAACCCCAAGAATCCAGATCCAACTTGGGATAGTCAAACTTCGACAATTGCTGACCTTTGTGGGTCTTCCTAGGGACAGAGCACTTTGTTGGCACTTTCGTCTTGTCCTCCCTTTGATGAGCTTAAGTTAGAGTATCTCCACTCATGGAGCGGCAAACGGGCCACTACAGTCCACCTTGTAACACTTTATGTGGTGTTAACACTTTAACACTTATTGGGGGTTATCATAGACAATTTGTAACACTTACATGAATGACACTTATGTGATTTTGGAATCTTTAAAAAGTTAACACTTATATAAACAAAGGATGAAAATATATAAGATATGAATGTCATCATACATCTAAGCGTAATGGAAGAACAAATCTAAAGTAGTTTGTTAAGATCTTATTTCTTTTTTAAGTGTTTAAATGCTCTAGATGAGAGGTGTAACATCAACAAGTCTTTATTTCAAATATTGAATCAAGGTCACTATTGCACTTTTAGCATCCTTGAATCCTACTCTATCTACCACATCACCAATTTGCACATTGTCAACTTCTTCAATGGGTTCATTATCAGCGGAACCATCTTTGTCATCAAGCATACCTATAATTTCCTTCTCAATAGGGATGTAAGGATTATTTAGATCAAATTCTAGTTCATGATTGATGAACTCATGTGCATTCATAGTGGGTCCAATTTTACTCCCTGTAGATACCAATGCTAGTTGTTCCAATACGGTAGTAGGGTTTAAGGGTTAGGGTTAAGGTTTTTATCAATTTCATCCAAATTATAAAATTTCTTAGCCTCACTTTATCCAAACTAACACTTATCGAGGTGATTTCATCAAATAGAGGAGTACAATTTTTATAAATTTTGTTAACTATGGACCATGAAGTTGGACCATGGAATATGGCCTTTTTTCATGGTCCGACTTGATGGTCCAACTTCCTTGGTCTGATTTCTTAGAAAATTAATTTACAAAGCCTTTGGGCCCCTCACTAGGTTTAAACCGAATGTGGACCAAGAGGAATGGCCATGCACCCAAAAATACATGTGTTGATTGTTTTGATATATTTCCAAAAAGGCCAGTTTTGAAAAAGTTTAAGTTTGACCATTCTTTTGTCTTGTCTTGTCTTCATCTTTTCTTCCCCAAAAAAAATTTCATTAAAATTTTATTATAACAGTATTTCTCTGCCATGGACCCCTGTCTTTTTCTACAAGAGCACCTCTTTTGCCTCTCCCACCACAAACATGTTGAACCATGTTAGTGGATAATGTAGGCCTTCAAATATGTCTTTGGGGGATCTTGAACTCCATGGTCACTTTGACATTTTTCCTTGGTGTAAATTGAATTGGTCCCAGGACAAGTTCAATAGCCAATTATAGATTTTATAGGGCCTTGGGATGACTTCATGGTCCATGGTGTAAACAACCCCTTAAAGGATCTTCAAAGCTAATGATAATTGCTTGCTTGTGGCTTTATGAGCGGAGATGCTCTTAATAAGGTATGTGGGCCTCATATTTGATGACATCGTGTAGGCCAAGGCACGGGGGGGTCACTCCATTGTCAAGTAGAATACCACGTGCGAGACAAAAAAATCTACTTTTTCCTAAAAACATCACCAAAATGGGTCAAAATTTTATCAATTTTTTTTCATGTGTAGATATACATGGTATCTACTACATAGTAAAAAATGGTAACCAAATTTGATGATCAGTTTTTTTAATAAAACATACCGTTTCTAACTAGAATGACGCAGAATTGAACGAAAATAATTACTAAAAAAAATGAAGATGACTAAAAATTTCCAAAAAATATACAAAAGATGTTATGAATGGTTGTGTATATGTAGAAAAAAAATCATAATTT